>OY757924.1:14591586-14661586 GCA_963585895.1 Sepioteuthis lessoniana
AATACCAAAGTCATCCTTGTGGAAGAACATCTGGGGTTGAGATAAAGGAGTTTGTACCATTTCCAAGGGTATTTGTCTGAAAGTGAACAAGACAGCTCAACTGGAATTTGAACTCGGTGGTGTTTCAATCCAGCACAGTCACGATACCATAGGGATTCCCAGTTATATGAGTCTAATTCAAAAGTTTTATAATATTTTGCTAATGTGTAGCACAATTGAGCAGCTCCAAACAGGACTGTTGCTGTATTCTACACGTATACATATGCAAACCACACAATACAAATACACAAGCAGGACTCAGTTATTCAGATACAAACGTTTTATTAACTTCTTGACTTCGGTTCTTCGACACAAGAAGAGAGACACAATTCTTAAAAGTTTTTCGTATCATACTATGCTAACAATAACCCCAACGTTCAGCACATCTCGTGGTGTTTTAGATCTCAATTCATCTTCGCTGGTAGGGACCCGTAAAACTTAACTGCCGCTGCAATGGCAGAGAACTTAACTGTCTGCCTGCATGGTCCAATGTTAACCTTCAACTCCATGGTCGGACTTCAACTTCTCAACAACATGGTCGGAACTCAACTGAACTTTTTCAAAATCCTCCAAATTCTCAGCCCATCTCTTCTGGGCATGACATCATCCACACTCCAGCTTCATTTCCTATTTGGGGTTTATTATGACAATGGTGATTGTCATATCCTTTGTGCCATGAGCGCAAACTGCACCAATTGACTACACACCTGAACTCTTAACCCGAATAGTTCAAAGCCCAACCAAACTGAATGATAAAATACAATTAATGAAAAATGATTAAGATAAAAAAAATCATTCTTTAATTATATAACACTGTGAAAGACCAAGCTCATCTGATACTCTCCATGTGCTACTTGTTGGATATGTATATGGCTTGGAATCTATGATTATAGGATTACTTTACCTTGCTTGATTGTTGAGGTTCTTGAGACTTGATTAACTGTACCTTCAGCTTTCACACAACAAATGTTTTTGGTTTGGTTAATTTGTTAAAGGGCATATCAACCTTTGTGGGTTATTTAATGCCAAAGCATTCTTTCTTAAAGAACAGTAGTGGTACTATTTAACCCATAGCTAGGAGGATATGGGGTTCATACCTTTCCCAAGAGTATTTGTCCGAAAGTGAACGTAATAGCGCGACTGGAGTTCGAACTCGCTTATTACGATTCCGCAATCCATTGTTTTAACCATTACACCACGAGGACACCCCTCAAATATTTTTGGTTGCTTCCACAACCCAGTTCAAACACATTAATCATAAGTTCCTGAATTAGACTATATTAAATGTTAATCTGTGTTGCTTTTATGGAGTGAAACAATGCACAACATGTCAGCACATCAACCACCATGATACTACCAACAATAGCAGGTAGCACGAACTGCTTTGGACACGTTATATACACTTTAAAAAAAAGGATGTACCAAAATATTGACAAACTTTTGACTCACTCTAACAGAAAAAAAAGCAATAAATTATAGTTTTGGGCAAGAATATTTTAGCTAACCTGGTGGACACCAAATAAGGAACCAATTTAACATTACACTTACATTTTAAATGGAATCTCATAAAAACTTTTTTTTTAAATTGATAAAAGTATTTTGTAATTTGCTTGAAGCATTGCACAAATTATTTTATTTTATAGTATTGAATTAATTTAAAGGGCCATTGCATTGCGAAATAATAATTATTTGAGTCTGATTAATTTCAAAGTAAAAACTTAATCATCAGAGATTTTTTTTATAAATGAACACAATGTTGTATGTTCAAATTTTTTTTTTTTTGACGTAATAAACATGGTGTCATGTGGGGTGTTAGGACGCCATGTTGGGTGTTGTAACCATCATGCCACTTGGGGTGTTTAAATGTCATGTGGAATAGACATGACTTCAGTTGTCCTAATCAATTTCATTTTTAAAAAATTGAAATTTTTACACACTAAAATGCTATATGCTCCAGAACCCTATGAGTAATGGAGGAAGTCTCAATGGTGTAGTGGTTAATGTAGTGGCAAGTTACATCATAATAAGCAAGTTCAAACTCCAGTTGCACTATTACATTGACACTTAGGCTAACATTCTTGGGGAAAGGCATGAACCCTCTTATCCCCTTACCAACTATGAATTAAACAGTACCACTACTGTTCTCCTACAATAATAGCATTGGTATTAGATAAACCATGAAGGTTGATATGCCATTAAACAAATAAACCAAACTAACCCTTTAGAAAATAGAAAATTTCATGGTGTAATTTCCTTGTATTATGCAATGATAGACAAAAAATATATTTGAAGTCTTATTGTGAGTTCATGTACATCTTATTGTCACGTGATGGCTCACGGAGACGAGGAGGTGGGAATGATACTCTCCCCCCGTTGAACTAAAATTATCTAGCAGTCAAAAAGTGACCGTTAGAAATGAATGTGGGTCACACAGATGTTTGCACCTAAGTGACCTTGGGTCGCCGGACATCGGAAGGGGAAAGAGAAAATGAAGCCAAATGATTGGTGGGGGGACCCCAAACGGAAGTAGGGTTCCCTTCCCCTCAACGGAAGTAAATACAAAGTGAGTTTTTGAGCAAGTCCGGTGGCAGACGGACGATAGCCATCTCACTCCGGGCTAAAGACAAAAGACTGAGACATGAGAGACCTGAGTCTCTCAAGCCAGCATTAAAAACAGTACAAAGTCTATTAGCCCGTGAAAGAAGAGAAATTCTCCAGTGGAACCCCGTCAAAAAAATAAGATAAGTAACTTTGGGACATTTTCCGTTACACCCAATTTTTGTTACCACTCTCTCTCTCAATTTGAAAAAGGATAAAAGCCAAGAAAAGACATTTATATTCATGGACTATCCTATTATATATTTTTGACATTTTGAACGTATATATATATATAACCGTAGTAAAGAACCTATGTATTTTCATTTTATCATGTGGTCTATGTTATTATTTCATGCTTTCCTTTCAGCTTCTATTCGCCTTACATTATCTTGCTTAGAACTGTCCTATTAATTCCTAAAGTATCACACGGGAAACCGGAGTTGCCGACTGTAGCAATATTAATATTATTACAACTAAGACCTATAGGCCCGTATTCTTCTATTATCTAAGGGAAAGAAGTTTAGTGGCCTGGTGGGTGTGTGATAGTGTGAAATTTTGGACCCCTTTGCCAGCGGTGGCCAGTCTGGCCCTAAATTATTCCCTCACGTAATATGCCAGTTCTTATCTGCCTGAGAAAAGAACTCTGAACAGGACTTATTTCTGTAGGGGATCAAGTGCCAACCTGCCCCGTCTTCACACGTGCGAAAATAAAGTCCCGTTTAGGGATTTAATCAATTTGCCGTCACATTATCATAAGAAAAAATTCCATTTCTTATATATAAATAATACCGGCTCATTGGCCTAATGGGTAGAGTGTTCGACAATGGTCCGGGAGACCTGGGTTCAATCCCAGGTCGTGTCATACCAAAGACTTGAAAAATGGTACTTGATGCTGCCTTGCTTAACACACAGCAATATAAGGTACGTATCAAGGGTAAAGTGGAGCAATCCAGGGAAAGGAGTAGCGCCCTCCCCAACATCTCATTGTAGTAGCTATTGAAAAGGGAGCCTTCTGGTCGTCCTCGACTACGGTCGCCAACTTTACTTACTTATATATAAATAATAATTTCTGATTGGGTATAAGTTCAGTTGTTAATCTTAGGCCAGAAACTTGTAAATGAATTTGATTACTAGTTGAATTTCCCAAGTTTAAGAGCTGATTATTTTAACAGGAAGCTACTAATCTGCAGCTTCAGCTTATAGGTCAAACTTTTAAATCTATATTATAAAACAAGTAGAAGCATAGGAAGAAACACTTGTGGTGTAACAGCTATCATCATAAGAAGTGGACACAGCTACCCTGAATTAGACATTTTGCATTTTTTGCTTTTCACACCAGGCTAATACCAGCAGTAAAATATGAATCTAACTGTAATATATATAGGTCCAAAAATACGACCAAGATATTGAAATGCATAAAGCATTCATAATGTTCATACGTATATAGGAATCAGAAAACACTCAAAACACTTGACGACTCTCTTTTGGTTCAGGTACGAAACTTTTTATTACCTTTTTGAGTTTAAGGTTTTTCGACATGAGGAAAGAGAGACACAATTTCTTTCTATGTTGACTTTTCCATCTGACCCCGACCACGTGCAGCTCCCGGCCGCAAACTACTGCTTTTTTTCAAATTCCAAAATCCTCAGCGCTTCTGAGCATGATATCATTCACGTCCCCGGTCCTATTTTCTATCTGGGGTTTTTATTGTGACATCTCTGATTGTCACATCCGCCCCGCACGCGCGTGAACACCTGCACTCAATGTGTGCACCTAACTAACCCATGCACTAAGCTGAAAGGTTCTCGGCCTAACTAAACCGAAAGGCAATATATATAAAACAAAAAATGATAATATAAAAAAAAATCCCTCCACAATTATATTACATAACTAGTCTCCCTCCAGCTATGAGTAAATTTCCAGTTACGTCAAAATGATGCTGTTCTGTATAGAAAATCAATACTGCTATGCTTTTAAAATTCTTTCAGGGAACAGCAACAATCAAACTGCAATTGCACAGTGTGCATCAGTTCAACCTATGATTGTAACTAATGTAAGTAAATAAAAAGATTGCAAGACATTAACGAAATGGAGCTACCATTACCATTTGCTCAAGTTTACTTGCACCACAAAGATGACAGTTTTAAAATGTAGATTGGTTTGGTTTCTTTGTTTAATGGCATATCAACCTTTGTAGGTTATTTAATGCCAAAGCCATTCTCCTAGAAGAATAGTAGTGGTACTATTTAACCCATGGCTGGGAGGATAAGGGGGTTCATACCTTTCCCAAGGATATTTGTCCGAAAGTGAATGTAATAGTGCGACTGGAGAACGAACTCACTTACTACAGTTCTGCAATCCATCGTTTTAACCATTACACCATGAGGACACCCCTAGATTGGTTTGGTTTTATGTCATATCAACCATTGTTGGTTATTTGATGCCAAATCCAATTTATACATATATATTACATATATGATTTGTAAACATAAGTCAACAAAGTTAAATAGTTCCACGTATGGCTTATGTATCACTAACAATTCAATTAAACATCAGTCATTTGTTTACACACAGTTAAATGGTCAAACAGTTCTATTTCAAGCAATTTAATTTCACATAAATCATTTGTTTGCACATAGTTTAAACGTCAAACAGTTCTATTTGACCCATAGATAAGACCCTTTCAGTTGCTACCATTCCAGGTTTAGAGTGGACCTAGGAGCAATGGCGATTAAGGGGTACTCTGCATTCCCCAAAGCTCCAGCATTACTGGAGCTTCACCATCAGATTTTTTGTTTAATGTCATAGCCAGGACACTTGTTAGGAGGGTGGGGTCTTATCCCTCTGCAGAGATACATCCAGTCTATTCTACTGCCCCAGCCAACTTGGTCTTAAAATATAGAAGGTATTTCTGGAGCATCAAGAACAACTTATAATAAGTCAGAATCAGAACTCATTCATAGCCTATTAATTCTTCATCAGGTTGGTTGGTTGTTTTATGGCATATCAACCCTTATAGATTATTCAATGTCAAACTCTCTCTCTCTCTCTCTATATATATATATATATATATTGAATATATAAAATAAGTAAACAAATAGTTTGTAGGTGACTTTATTTTTTAATGAGCCAGAGCTCATTTATTTGCACACGATTGAAAGGTTTCAAGTATTGTGATCTAACACAAATAGTTTTAATTGCACACAGTTAATTGGTTCTAAGACAATCTAATTCAATTTAATATCAGTAACTTGTTTGCACACAGTTAAATGGTTTCAAGTTTAGAAAAGGATTACATATTCTTATTTGATCCATAGATGGGACACTATCAGGTACTATCACTTCAAGTCAGAGTGGACCAGGGAGTAATCTCACTGAAGGAGTACTCCACATTCCCCAAAAGATACAGAACTGGGGTCTTACTCCTCTGCAGAGATGCAAATGGTGTATTCTATAGCCCCAGCCAACTGAGCTAATTTTTAATTAGATTAAGATTTATTGATGTTGTTGATGACTAAAAAAAATGACTGTACATACTTGAGTATCATTATCATGTTGTGCCGCTAGCACGGATATCCCACACCCTCTCTCGCCACTTCTCCCAATCGTTCATCACCTCTGGCAGGTCTTCAGGGTTACATCCCGTATCCTCACATAGCTGCTGTATGTATGTTTGAGCTGGTCGTCCTGCTTTTGCTCGGCCATATGTGGGGGTCCATAGGAGTACATCACTTATGAGCTCATCCCTACTTTTCCAGCAGTGTCTTGCATGTCTGGTTTGTCTGACTTGGATAGTTTTCGTGATGGGAGCCAGGTGGCCATATAGTTGGTGCCTTGTGGGGTGTTGCCGCCAAGACTTGTTCAATATTGCTCGCAACATTCTTGTGTAATTGCTGTCTAGCTTCTTCTCCAGCCATTTAGTTAGCATCCAAGTAGTGCATCCATACAGCAGTATCGATACGACCGCTGCCTGGAAGACACAGCATTTCATTTTATTGGACAGGTCTGATTTTTATATGATTGATAGCCTATCAATAGCTGTCCATGTCTTCGTTAGCCGTGTGTTAATGTCTTTTTTTCTTTTTTTTAATTACTGACAAAAATCTAATAAATTTGGATAACTCCAGTCTATAGTCCTAGTTGTTACCTGGTGATATCTTTTACAATATTTCCTGGTGTTTAATAAATGGAGACAGTCCCCATAGTGTTGTGGTTAACATGCTAGATTGCAATATTGAAGTAAGTGAGTTAAATCTCACTTTGGGACTAATACTCTTAGGAAAGGTATGAACCCCCTTATCCCTAAGCAATGGGTTAAATAGTACCACTACTGTTCTTCTACAAGGATGAACTGGCATTAAATAACCTACAAAGGTTGATATGCCGTTTAACAAAGAAACAAAACAAAACCATTTTCTACATCTTACTTCTCCATTTTTTTAAATACATTGTTATTTTTATTTCTATAGTTTTTATTACCATTACATTTCTAATGCAAACAATAGCTATTATAATCTCATTAATATTAACCTATCAAAAACATTTATTAACTTGCAAGTCTTCATAATTACAATTTGGTGCTATATATGTGTTTCTTGCTGCAATATAAAAGGAATTTATAGTCACTTCAAATCCTGTCCATAGGATGGGTTTTTCTGCTCATACAAAGAATACCCCATTCCCAAGAGTTATCATTGACTGACAAATGTCAGAGATATGTAGCATTTACAAAAATAAAAGAGTCAGGGTAGATAGACAAAGATAAAATCATAAATGCTATCAACCCACTTATATATTTATCGCTATAGTAGTTTTCATGATTGCATAGTTTCAACAACGAAAGGCAAGCAACAAGTTAAGAATGTTATTGATTTCATATTTTGAACATTCTCTATATAGTAACATTTACCAGCACTCTTTTCCATGAATATCCAATCTCACTTTTATGGAAGTGAGTAGGAAAAGAAAAATAGATATTTAGAATTTATATTTCTAGCATTCCTGTTAGTTGTGAGTATGATCCACTGGGTCTAAAAAAGGACTGATTCTAAGAAGGTGAAAATGTCATGTATTTCCCCTGTATATGCAAATGTTTTTTTTAATTTTTTTTAGCAGATATCATTAAAATGGCCATTATATTTTATGTATGTATATATGTACATATGGTATTGCTTCATGGCATAGATGATATTTGTTTTTTTTATAAAATATCACATGATAGCCATACTCAAATCCAAGTTGGCTGCTATTATCACATTATTACCCATAGATAACTATTCTGTATAAAGATAATTTTCTTCTGAAACAAAGACAACCAGGATTTTACCATTTCAAGTGGAACATTATACAATGGTTTGGTTTCTTTGTTTAATGGCATATCAACCTTTGTGAGTTATTTAATGCCAAAGCCATCCCTGCAGAAGAACAGTAATGGTACTATTTAACCCATAGATGGGAGGTCAAAGGGGTTCATACCTTTCCCAAGAGTATTTGTGGGGGTGTCCTCGTGGTGTAATGGTTAAAGCGATGGACTGCGGAATCATAGTACGCGAGTTCGTACTCCAGTCGCGCTATTACGTTCACTTTTGGGCAAATACCCTTGGGAAAGGTATGAACCCCCATATCCTCCCAGCTATGGGTTAAATAGTAGTACTACTATTCTTCTAGGAGAATGGCTTTGGCATTAAATAACCTAAAAAGAGTTGATATGCCATTAAACAAAGAAACCAAACCAAACCAAGAGTATTTGTCAGAAAGTGAATGTGATAGAATGGCTGGAATCCAAACTCGCTTACTTCAAAGCCCCAATAAAGCACTTTAGACATTACACCGCAGGGACTCCTCTTCATTATACAATGTAAACAGATATTGTTATATATTACTTGTAACCAAACTCTTCTACAAACTAACCAAAAATATGAATAAGTAGCAATCCAAAATTAAGTACGCCTCTTAGATATATTTTTGGTTTTATTATTTCTAGTAAAACATTAAACACCCAGAATGGATATTATTAGGTATTATTTATTACCAAACTCTACAGCACTGAAACTCTGTAACCAAAAATATGAATATGTAGCAGTCCAAAAATAAGTACACTTCATATATATAATTATGTAATTTTATTTAACGTTTATTTGTACTTTTTTTCAATGATGTTGAGTTTGGCAGTAATACCTAATAATATTCATTTCAACTGAATAATTTTCCATTAAAAAGTACGGAATCCTAAAATCTTTTCTAGAGAAGAAAATTAATTTTTTATAATACTTATTTACATACACAGTGGAACCTCGATTATCAAATGACTCTCAAGTTGAACAATTCAGAGTTCAAACAAAAATGTCTCGGTGATCAAACAAATTTTCAGAGTTCAAATTCAAGAGTCAAGCCAATGAAAATGGAATGCACACGAATGATTGCTGAGGCAAACCAAACACAGCCGAATGTTTGACAACTGAGGTTCCACTGTATACATATGTACTTATTTAGGGGAGGGTATGAACTCTCATTTCCACACCCCCAGCTATAAGTTAAATAGTATCATGCTGTCCTTCTACAAGGATGACTTTGGCCTTAAATAACCCATGAAGGTTGATATGCCATTAAACAAACCAACCAAACTTTATTTGTGGTTGATACTGTATAAGGGTTGGCTGCAAAGTTCATAGGCTGACCAAGATACTCTCATGGAATGCAATGAAATGTTTATTTTTCATCATAGTTCCCCTTGCAGTCTACACATTTCATCTAACAGTGTTGCAGTGTTTGAATCCTATTGGTCAAAAAGCCATCAACAGCAGATATAACCTCATCATATGAACATTTCAGCCCACCCTCAAATGTATGTAATTGTCATCATCATGATAGATTCTTTTGATTCCCTCACCATCTATTCCTGTCAACCATCACACTTGATAAGTCCTCTAGACGGCACCCAGTGTCAGCATAGAGATAATGCTGGTCAGCCAGGACTGGTGTGTCCATATGTAGGAGCTCCATCTTGTAGACCATCCAAGAATTGCCCAGTCAGCTGGGGCTGTAGAATATACTGACTGAACCTCTGCAGAGAAGTAAGACCCCACCCCCAATGAGTGTCCTGTATATGACAATAAACAGTCTGATTGTGAGGTCCCAGTAATGCTGGGGCCTTGGGGAATACGGAGTACCCCTTCATTGCAATTGCTCCCAGGTCCACTCTGGCCCGGTGTGGTAGCACCTGATAGGGCCCTATCTATGGGTTAAATAGAACTAACGGCATACATTTTCTAAACTGAATTGTTTGATTGAACTAAATAGCTTGAAATAGTAATGTTTTTGACAATTAAACTGTACTTACATTTAAACTGCGTGTTTATGCTGAACTGAATAATTTGAAATCAAACTGTTTTTTGACATTGAAACTGTATTTACACTAAACTGAATTGTTTAACATAGAACTGTTTTGACATGTAACTGTGTGTAAACAAAATCTGTACTTATACTAAACTGAATTAGCTGTATTAGAACTGCTTGACTAAACTGAATAGCTTGAAATAGAAATGTTTTTCACAATTAAACTGTACTTACATTTAAACTGCGTGCTTATGCTAAACTGAATTATTTGAAATTGAACTGTTTTGACATTGAAACTGTACTTACACTTAACTGAATTGTTTTATATAACTGCTTGAATAGTTTGAAATAGAAATGTTTTTGACAATTAAACTGTATACTCATGCTAAATTGAATTGTTTTAAATGGAACTGATTATTTACATAAAAATGGATTTGGCATTAAATAACCTACAAAGGTTGATATGCCATAAAACCCAACAAACCAAACCAAACCATCCAAGAAAAGCAAGCAAGACATTTTGGAAATTGCAGGAGAGGGAAGAATAAACTCATAAGTAATGGTCTCTTATTGACTCCTATTCATTTATTTGTAAACCAACAAAAACAGCATGGCATAGCAATTTCAACTCTAATTTGCAACTGAATAATTTTGCAAGATCTGTATCTATCCTGAACATCATTTCTTCATTATTCAAATTATAATAGAATTAACCATGAAATGCTAAAAAGAATCTTTCATTCTTTCCTAAATAGAATTGGCCCAGTCAGCCGAGGCAGCAGAATACACCAACTGCATCACTGTAGAAGGGGTAAAACTCCCCCAATGAGTGTCCTGATATGACGTGAAACAATCTGATGGTGAGGCTCCAGTAAAGCAGCAGCTTTGAGAAATGCAGAGTTCCCCATTATTGTCCACTCTGGCCCGGTGTAGAAGCAGCTGATAGACTTCTATCTATGGGTCGAATAGAACTGAACTGTGTCCTTTGTACTTATACTAAACTGAATTGTTTGAAATAGAACTGTTTTGTCATTGAAACTGTGTAATTATACTGAACTGAATTGTTTGATATAGCACTATTTTGACATGTGTGTAAACAAAAAACTATACTTATACTAAACTGAATTGTTTGAAATAGAACTGTTTTTGACATTTAAACTGTTCTTATGTTAAACTGAACTTATGCTAAATAGAATTATTAATATGTATAAAAATGAATTTGGCATTAAATAACCTACAATGGTTGATGTGCCATAAAACCCAACCAACTTTGAAGAAATAAAGACGAAATATTAATCTGAATCTGTCTTCTGTTTTGGTTTATCCACTAATCCATTCATTTTTCACACACACACACACACACACACACATATTCAATATATATGTATAAAAATGAATTTGGCATTAAATAACCTATAATGGTTGATGTGCCATAAAACCAAAATAAACATACAAACTTTTACCAAAATGATCTAAAAAAAGGTTGATACACCATAAAATAAAACCACCACCAGCCAACCAACCAAAATAAAACAAAAATAACTACAAAAAATTTTAAATCATAGCTGAAAAGATGAAAAAAGCCTGTTTTTCTCTGTAATATAATCACAGGATTATATTATACTTATATGGTCATCAAAAAAGTTAATTTTCTTCTCAACCAAAGATATCAGGATTTTATTATTTCTAGAGGAATATTATATAATCAAAAGTTATTTATGTATTAATTATTACCAAATATTACTGCGCAGAACCTCTGTAAACAAAATTAAAATTGTATAAAAGGCACATGTATTTTGGATTGCAACATATTCAGATTTTTGGTTATAAAGTTCTAATGAAGTAGAGTATGGCAATAAATAATACCTAATAATATCCATTCTGATTGTATAAGGTTTCACTAGAAATGATATGACCAAAAATATATATAAGGTGTATATTTAATTTTAAACTGCAACATATTCATATTTTATGATACAGAGTTTGGTAATAAATAATATCTAATAATATTTATATTTTTGATCACAGAATTTTAACTCATAAATAATGAAAAATATACATACAAACAGTTCAGATAGTGAATAATTTTCCAATTCACATTATTATTTTAGTTAAAACTTTATCTTTTTCAATATATATTTTATTTTGTCCTGGGTGAGTGATATTAAAGTTGATCCCAGGGGACCTTCAACCCAGTCAGTACCTGCTAAGTAGTGCTGAGTTTATGACTTGACACCTGAGCTACCACTTAAAGGGACCAAGTATTTTTTGTGATGACCATACATGACCAGCTCATTGGCCTAGTGGGTAGAGTGTTCGCCAATGGTCTGGGAGACCTGGGTGTCATACCAAAGACTAAGAAAATGGTACTTGATACCTCCTTGCTTAACACTCAGCAATATAAGGTACATATCAAGGATGAAGTGGAGTAATTCAGAGAAAGGAGTAGCGCCCTCCCCTACAACTTGGTGTAGTAGCTATTGAAAAGGGTGCCTTCGAGTCGCCCTCGACTAAGGTCGCCAACAAACATACATGAGTCTATTCATGCATGACCCTCTCCTGTCATATCTGACTTACAGGGAAGTCTGATAAATCTAATTATGTGATTAAAATTTCAAGATATGAAGTCAGTTAAAAAATATCACAAAAATGAACAGCTGAAATTAAGATCATATTCAGAATTATAAGCGAAACAAAATCTATCTGGAAATATGCTAATTAAAATAACATGTCTTTTGTATGAATGAATAAAGAATTGTTAAAAAGAATTTAGTCAAGCAGGAATCTCACAGACTTACGAAAACAGATTTTTTTTTCAAGAGGTTAAAAAAGAGAACATTTCTTTTTCAGACTCACATTCTTTCTAATTTTCTTAACTTCAATAACAGCTCATTTTTATGTCTGTAATCAGCAATAAAATTAGTTTTCAGAATAATGACGTCAATCATCATCATCAAGAATGCTGACAGCGCACATTCCTATGACCCTCTAACAATCAGTCCCTATCAGCCATCACTCTTAGTAATTCCTCTAGATGGTATACAGTGTTTGCACAAAGCTGATGAATGTAAGTTTTTTCCGGTCTTCCAACACTGTCGTGTTTGTGTTGGAGTCTAAACGGGAATGTCATAAATGGGTTTGTACTTAACAGGTCTTGTTCATCTTACTTGATGGCATGTGAGGTGGGAGGTAAGTGACCCAACAGTTACTGTTTTGTCTAGTGCTACTTCTGGGGTTTATTCAGAACAATATACAGCACCCACTTGGACTCTAACAAAACACTCAGAAAAAAGCTAGATGATTGATAGGAAGGGATGGCAAGAGAGAGAGAATCAAAGGAATCCACACTGTCAAGATGTCATAATGATGATGATGATGATTCTTATGTAAATCAAAACTCCTGCCTATAGGTTAGTTTGGTTGTTTGGGTTTTATGACATATTAACTTTTGTAGGTTATTTAATGCCAAATCCATTTTTATATAAATAATCAGTTCTATTTCAAACAATTCAGTTTAGTGTAAGTACAGTTTCAATGTCAAAAACAGTTCCATTTCAAACAATTAAACAGTTTGTCAAAAACATTTCTATTTCAAGCTATTCAGTTTAGTCAAATAGTTCTAATTAAAAAAAATTCAGTTGAGCATAAGTATGCAGTTTAGTTCTATTTAACCCATAGATAGGGTCCTATCAGGTGCTACCATTCCAGTCCAGAGAGGACCTGGGAGCAATGGCAATGAAGGGGTGCTCCACATTCCCCAAAGCCCCAGCATCACTGGAGCCACACCATCATATCCAGGACACTCATTGGGAGGTGGTGTTACCCCCTCTTCAGAGGTGCAGTCGATGTATTCTACAGGCCCCTACCCAACCGACTGGGCAGCTCCTGCTTATAGGAATAATGACAGGTTATTAAGACATAATGGTAGTTTTTTGAATAAATAAGTAAAGTAAAGTTGGCGACCTTCAGTCGAGGGTGACCAGAAGGCTCCCTTTTCAATAGTTACTACACCAAAATGTAGGGGAAGGCACTACTCCTTTCCCTGGATCGCTCCACTTTAATCTTGATACTTACCTTATATTGCTGAGTGTTAAGTAAGACGGTATCAAGTACCATTTTTAAAGTCTTTGGTATGACGCGACCTGGAATTGAACCCAGGTCTTCTGGATCATTGGGGAACACTCTACCCACTAGGTCAATGCTTTTATGATACAACTTTTTTAAATAAATGTTACTTTACTGAAAATTAAAACTTTAATTCTAAGATACTGCACTGTAATTTTAAAAGTATTCACTCAAAGACATTTATAAAGATAAACTCTATTAAACTTATTATATGCTTTTTGCTACTAGTGATCATAGCCTATCCTCATTTAGCCCTAATGGGTAAGTTATATGTTTTTTGCTACTAGTGATCATAGCCTATCCTCATTTAGCCCTAATGGGTAAGTTATATGCTTTTTGCTACCGGTGATCATAGCCTATCCTCATTTAGCCCTAATGGGTAAGTTATATGCTTTTTGCTACCGATGATCATAGCCTATCCTCATTTAGCCCTAATGGGTAAGTTATATGCTTTTTGCTACCGGTGATCATAGCCTATCCTCATTTAGCCCTAATGGGTAAGTTGTAGCCTACTGTACGTTTGGCCTTATTATATGCTTTTTCTACAGATGATCATATAGCCTATCTTCATTTACGCCTAATAGGTAAGTTTTAACCAACATGTAGTCTACTGTATGAGTGGAGGTCAGTTAGTACAGCAGGTATAGGTCTAACCCAGAATTTTGAGCTAAAAATCTTTAGATTGACCAATATGTCAGATTGACTTGTACACTGTAATTGACTATAATTAAGAATGGTTTTATATTCTGTATTCAGTCTAGTTTTCAAAAAAGAAAGTGCTGGAAATACCTAATATGAAACCTTGAATGTAAATGTACCAATACCAAATAAAAAGCAATAAAATATCAGTAAAATAAACTCAACATAACCTAAACTTATATAATTCTAAATGCCCACAGTAAGTTTTTGAAAAAGTTTATTTTTGTTTTGTTTTTTTCAGTTTCATTGTTTAATGGTATATCAATATTCATGGGTTAATCCTATTTACCAACCCCTCCGCTCGGGCAGGATATGACACAAGGTCAATTTTTAAGCAGAGTTTAACAGGTCTGAATTCAGAGTTTTCCTTCTCCTAGACTAGTTGCCTCATCAAGGCTGAAGAACCCAGTCTGTCCTACTATTTACCCATAGCTGGAGGGAGAATAATTGGATTCATACCTTTCCCAAGGGTATTAGTGCTATGTGAAATCCACTTATTCTGGTCCAGGATTTGAACTTGAGTCGCCGTGTCCATTTCCTATGACAATAACCATTACACTACGGGCACCTCCAAATTTTGAGTATGAAAGATATCATGGGTTAATAAATGATAAAGCTATCCTTGTAGAAGAACAGCAGTGATACTATTTAACCCGTAGCTGGAGGAATAAGAGGGTTCAATACCTTGTCCAAAAATGTCCAAAAGTGAACATAATTGTCCGACTGGAGTTTGAAGTCACTACGAAACTGCAGACCTGCATGTTAGTCATTACGCCATGGAGATTCCCCCTTTTTATAAAAGTAAAAAAAATCACAAATGAAAATACAAATGAATTGTCTTTTCTATAGATATTACAATATCCCTATAAAAAATGTATCTTGATTTGAAATAGATTTTAATACAATTTGATAAAGACTCCTTTGACGTCTATTAAGTTCTACATCAAGTCACATCCTGTTTATATTATTCATATAATAATTAATCATATTCATATATTAATAGCAAATAAATAAGGAGAAGTACACAATCATTTACCAGGTCATTGGCCTAATGAGTAGAGTGTTCGCCCGGAGACCGGGGTTCAATCCCAGGTCGAGTCACACCAAAGACTCAAAAATGGTACTTGATTCTGCTTTGCTTAACACTCAGCATTATAAGGAATGGATCAAGGGTAAAAGGGAGCAATCCAGGGAACGGGGTAGTGCCCTTCCCTATACTTCAGTGTAGTAGCAATTGAAAAGGTAGCCTTTGGGTTACCCTCGACTAAGGTCGCCGACTTTACACAATCATTTAAATTGAATTATAATGAACAGACTGAGAGTAAATTGAAAACTCACATTATATCATTAGTTTGCAAATTGTGCCGAAAATTGCTTTATTCTCTAAGTTAGATTATTTTAATGTTATTTTGTTTAAAAAACTCTTATTATAATGTGCTATTTTTTTGTAACATACAAAAATTGGACACATGAACTTTAAGTTCATGAGTTTTTATCAAAATATTGTTATATATTGACCCTCAACTGAGCCGTCAATCAAGAGATGCACTTGGGTAAATAAGCAGAAGAACAGTGGAAGTAAGTGGGCGTTAAACAATAATATAACCAGGGCACAGACGGCTTGAGTCAGTTGGAGATTGGATGTCAGTGAAGTGAGACCCAGCGGCAGACAGAGGGCTTTAGGCTCTCAGTGACCCATGGTTGAGCAACACAGCCAAGATGAGAAAGAAGTACTGCTGGGTCAATATAGCAGTCTTTCCCCGTCTCCAGCTCATCTCTCACACACAACCAACATCACTCTTTCAAGAATAAAGTATGAGAGATATATTTTTATAAAGAAGTGTGTTCGTTCGTTTATTGAAGTTTGTCATTATTGTTGATTCTGTTCCGCATACATTTGTATATGTATGTGACTATACAACAATGGGATCATCTCCACATTAAATGGTAAGATCCTGAAATTAGTAGACCAGTATTCTTTGGTAGCAATATCTTATCTACAGAAAACAATGTCAACTTACACATAGGTAAAGAATGGACTGCTGTTAAAAGGTTATTGAACATATGGAAATCTGGTCTCTTTGTTAAAATAAATTGGAAATTCTTCGAAACTATAGCCATGTCAGTATTATCATGGAGTTGCACAACTTGAATTTTAATGAAGTGCTTGGAGAAAAAAATCTACACAATGATGCCGAATGCTGCTTTGAAAAAATCCTGGAAGCAGCATCCTACGAAACAACAGATGTATGGCTATTTACCTTCCATCTTGCAAATCATTCATCTGGGTGGCGTCTACAGGACTTACGAAGAGCACTAGTCAATAGAGAAAGATGGTGAGGGTGAGTCAAAGAAATCTGTGCTGTTGACACACTTTGAAGATGATAAGACAGATTTTATGCTTATAATTGTCTTTTAATTGGAATCATTTTGAGATGAGGCTTCTTAATCTGAGAATTAATTTTTATTTATTACGTACTTTTTGTCCTCATCTTGGTAGTTTTTGTGTTGTTTTTTCTTTCACTACATTTCGGCCAAATTTCACCACTGGCCTTCGTCAGGTGATTTACCGCGACCTCGGATAAGAATGCTGAGTCTTATAATCATATCCCCAGTAATTACTGCCTTCCATAGTTGTGTCTATCGCACCATGTTTTTGACCAAGTAAACCTCGGGCCAGCTTGGGTAGGATTTGAAAACGCTATCTTCTGACAATGCACACCTGGAATTGTAGAAACTCAACGCCTCTAACCGTTGCGCCACGGGCCCCAAAGGGGAAATTTGGCCGAAACGTAGTGAAAGAAGAAACAACACAAAAACTACCAAGATGACGGGGAAAAGTCCGCAATAAATAAAAATTAATTCTCAGTTGATGCTTATACTTTATATAAATACAATAATCTGTAACAAAATAATTCTATTTCTACAGGTTTCAGTAACTGCTATTTCTACATTACACTCATTACTTTTTCATAACAAACCTCAAGTGTCATTGTAAGCAGAAAGATTAAATTGAAATTTATCCTTGGTGCTTAAAAGGAGGAGTATCCGTTGCCTAAAAGTGTTGGACTGTGGCCGTATAGTAAGTGAGTTCAAACTCCAGTCACTTGATTACATTCACTTCTGTACAAATACTTTTGGGAAAAGTACGAACCCCCTAATCCTCCATACTATAAGTTAAATAGTATCACTGCTATTCTTCTACAAGGATAGTGTTGTACTCCCTACATAATGGATTCACTCTCCTGTGTAAATACACGTCAACGAGAGCGTCAGGCGGACTTCATCAATCAGCATGAAACAATCACGTGATACCATTTGCATAGTGGATGGATAGTCACTACCCTGACGGACTCACAGATTCCTATCAACTAACTACTGTTAAACCAGGTTCACTTGTATCTTGTTTCTGTTACTTGAATATATATGTTTTTCTATCAGCCCTTTCTTGTGTTCCCCATGTCTTTCTTTTGTCAGCATCACAACAGATAGGATTTGACATTAAATAACCTATGAGAGTTTATATGCCATTAATTTTTTGGAAAGGCTCATAGTGTAATGGTTACCATTGTGGGAAAATGGACATAGTGACCTGAGTTCAAATCCTAGACAAGGATGTTTGCATTTCACATAACACTAATACTCTTGGGGAAGGTATGAATCCAACGATTCTTTCTCCCAGACTGTGCTCTTTAACCTTGCTAGGGTAACTCGTTTAGGAGAAGGAAAACTGAATTCAATCCTGTTAAACTTAAAAATGACCTTGCTCACATGGAGAGGTTGGTAAATATATATACACTATCAAACAAAGAAACAGGAACTTGACACTTAAAAATCTAGCATTCAGTTTTATTTCTTTCAATAATGAAATGTTCTGTATCCATAAAACAAAAAATGAAAAAGTTATAGGGGGAAAAATTTTTTTCAGAATAAAAGATTCAAAATGTAATCAAACAAAAACAATACTGCTATTATTTGTCAAAAAGATGCACTATTTTTCCAGGTTTTTCAGTCTAAAAGTTAAGGACGTATATTATAAAAAAAGAACTATTTTTGTTATTTTTTTCTAACCACATAACTACTATATTTGGGATAGGATGACCAAAAGAACCATAATTATTGATCTATATGATGTCCTATTTTTCCAGATTTTTCAGCCTAAAAATTAGGGATGTATATTATAAACAAGAACTATTTTAGTTATTTTTTTATCTGACCACATACCTCACTATATACTGAACAGAATATCTAAAAGTAAATTATATCTATAGTCCAAACTAATGTTTTATGCCATTCAACAGAAATATCCACTGAAATATGTGTTTGTTTATAGTGTCTTGGATATGGTATCTGATGGTGAGGTTCCAGTCCTGGTGCTGTCAGGAATGGAGAGTACCCCTTCATTGCCCTTACTCTCAGGTGTACGTATTAGTACATGTTAAGGTTTCTTAAGTATCATCTATGGATCAAATAGAACTGTTTAATAGAATTATTAGTGTTAAATAGCAATATTTGAAACCATTTATCTGTGCGCAAACAATCGATTAGGATTAAATTACATAGAATTACTTGATAAATTGAATTACTAATGTTAAATAGCAATACTTGAAACCAATTAACTATGTGCAAATAATAAATAGTTATACTTGAAACCAGTGAACTGTGTGCAAACAAATGAGCTCTGACTTGCTTAAAAATAATGTTACATACAAACTATTCACTAATAAATAATATATATATATATCCTCATGTATGTATATAAACAGGTTTTGCCATTAAATAATCCACAAGGGTTGATATTTCATTGTACATCAATATTTACATTTTTGTATAGTCATTTCTCAGAAGTTAATAATAACAAGTATTCCCATCTAATACAAATGCTTTTAAATCCAATTAACCTATATCCCAGTCGGCTGTGTGGGGGATTGTAGAATACACCGACTGCATCTCTGAAGAAGGGTAAGAACCCCCCCAAAAAAAATTGGCGAGGCCCCAGTAATGCTGGAGCTTTGGGGAATGTGGAGTATGTAGCAGAAAGAACTTAATATTTTCGTTTGGCACGTAATTTAATTTGACCATTAGAGTCACCGAACATTTTCACCTAATCAGAAAAACCTATCCTATTCAGCCCAGACCATCTTTCCTAGCAGCACCAAAAATTGAAGAAAGTCCGCAAAACACTCTCTTCCTCAGAAATCTTCAACAGGAATAGACGTTTTACCATCTGCTCTTGAATAGCGACAGCAGCATCATACACTATGAGGAGAGCCATCTAATTTATGGACCCCTTGCGTCTATTCTTCTAGACCAGGGGTTAGATGATACACTATAACAACTTCCTACCTTCTTTCCTTCTATGAGACTTTCAGCATACTAGCGTATACCCTTTACTTCATGCTGTCATTAAAACCTTCATACAAAACCTACTGACGCCTTTATTCTTCTCCACCACCTTTATTTTCCATCAACATTTAGAGGGGGGATAACAACCAATGTAATGCCAACACAACCAACGTAATACCAACATAACCAGCGTAATAATACCAACGCAACCAACATAACATGGACCTTAAACCAAATAATAGCATCCCATTGCTAAATGCTGATGGTTTACGCTGGTAAATGTATTAAAACTAAAATATTTTTTAATTTGGAAAGATTTATGATTTTATTTTGGAAAAAAAAAACTTGGTTGAAATATATAAATCTGTTACTTGTCACTTCATTTAATTTTCTGAAAAAGAAAATACATTGAAAAATAAGTATATTTCTAATTTAGATTTTGTTCATTCAGCAATAAGACAAGCTTCTTCAATGTAGATTTTATTAAGATCCACTTCTAAATAAAAATAACCAAATAAAATAATTAAATTAGAAGAAACATAGAATACATTTCTCTATATAATGTTATTACCAACCAACATTGCCTAGGTAAATTGATTAATTGATTTTAATACGTCAACAGGACATATTTCTACCTGAATGTAAGACGACAAAATAAAACAATGTCAACCTGTCAAGGGTTATTTTATGCCTAGAGTTAAGGAAATTCCATTCATCATACGTTTACATTTATATTTTTGTGGAGTTTTTTCTTAAGAGTTATATGATTTCAAGTATTCCTATCTAATACAAATAATTTGCACACAGTTATATGATTTCAAGTATTCCTATCTAATACAAATAATTTGTACACAGTTATATGATTTCAAGTATTCCTATCAAATACAAATAATTTGTACACAGTTATATGATTTCAAGTATTCCTATCAAATACAAATAATTTGCACACAGTTATATGATTTCAAGTATTCCTATCAAATACAAATAATTTGCACACAGTTATATGATTCCAAGTATTCCTATCAAATACAAATAATTTGCAAATTGTTGTATGGTTTCAAGTGCCATTGGTCTAGTGGGTAGAGTGTTTGCCAATGGTCCAGGAGACCAGGGTTCAATCCCAGGTTGAGGTATACCAAAGACTCAAAAAATGGTACTTTATGCCGTCTTGCTTAACACAGCATTATAAGGTAGGGATCAAGGGTAAAGTGGAGCAATCCAGGGAATGGAGTTGCACCCTCCCCTACACCTCGGTATAGTAGCTATTGAAAAGGGAGCCTTTGGGTCGCCCTCGACTAAGGTCACCAACTTTACTTAACTACTTATTCATATTTACCAATCCCTCCGCTTGGATAGGAAATGACATAAGGTCAATTTTTAAGCAGGTTTGAATTCAGAGTTTTCCTTCTCCTAGACTAGTTGTCTCACCAAGGCTGAAGAACCTAGTCTGCCCTACTATTTACCCATAGCTGGAGGGAGAATAATTGGATTCATACCTTTCCCAAGGGTATCAGTGCTATGTGAAATGCAATCAGTCTCATCCAGGATTTGAACTCGTGTCGCTGTGTCCATTTCCTACAACGATAACCATTACACCACAGGCACTACTTATTTCTATTAAATGATAGTCATTTGTTTGGACACGGAGGGTTTCAAGTAACTAATAATGATATTTCATTTTGATTTTATTAGTATATATTAGTATATATACTATAGTATATAATATATATAGTATAGTATAGTATCTATATTTTTTTTTATTTATCTAAAAAAAAATTTCTTTTTATTATTGTTTACTTTTTTTCTTCTTTTTCTTCTTCATGCCTTTCCCAAGGGCATTAGTCCAAAAGTGAATGCAATAACGCAACTGGTGTTGAAACTCACTCACTACAACATTACCATCAACCTTGTTAGCCACTACGCCATGGTGACACCCACTACATTAATGGTTTATAAATGTTTTTTTTTTTTTTTTTTTAATCTGAGAATTAATTTTTATTCATTTATTGCGGACTTTTCCCCCTCATCTTGGTAGTTTTTTTGTGTTGTTTCTTCTTTCACTATGTTTCGGCCAAATTCCCTCTGGCCTTCTTCAAGTGATTTTACCGCGACCTCGGATAGGAATGCTGAGTCTTGTAACCGTATCCCCAGTAATTACTGCCTTCCATAGTTATTGTCTATCGCACCACGTTTTTGTGACCAAGTATACCTCTGGCCGACTTGGGTAGGATTTGAAACCACTATTTTCTGACAATGCTCACCTGGAACCGAAGAGACTCATCGCCTCTATCCGCTGCGCCTCGGGCCCCGAAGGGCGATCAAGGATGGATTTTTTGGTCTCATAAATCATTATCTGGTCTTCCAGAATCGGGTCCGTACCGAATTTTTTTGTATATTGTCCTTAATTGGAATCATTTTTGAGATGAGGCTTCTTTTTTTTTTTTAATCTGAGAATTAATTTTTATTTATTTATTGCGGACTTTTCCCCCTCATCTTGGTAGTTTTTTTGTGTTGTTTCTTCTTTCACTATCGCACCACGTTTTTACTTCTAACTTTTATATCCATTATAAAAGTGTGATCATCACATCAAATTATGCCAATAGCATGGATTTCTTTGACTATCTTGCTATCTCACACATTGCTCTTAGTGAGTCCTCAAGACGGCATCCAGTGTCCACACAGAGCAGATAAATGTAAGTTTTTGCGGCTAAGCCAACACTGGTGTGTCCATGTGAAGGAGTCCATAGAAGAATGTAACATATGAGTTTATTCTTCTTTAACAATGCCCAGTATATATCTCACTTTTGAATGGATTGTGCGATGGGGGTAAGTGACCGTACAGTTGCTGTTATGTAGGGTGCTGCTTCCAGGATTTGTTAAAAACAGCATTCAGTATTCTTGTGTAGTTCCCATCTAGCTTTTTCTTCAGGTACTTTTTTAGTGGTGCAACCATACTGAAGTACTGACAAAGCCATATATTGGAAGAATTTCTGTCTCATTTTAACAGAGAAAAAATCAAATAAAATGGGTCAAGATTCAATTTGTAATTTCAACAAAATGGTAAAAATTTAACTTAAAATGAAATAGAATAATAATATCTAAATCTAACGCAATCTATAAATAATATCTAAATCTAATGCAACCAACAAACACTCAAACACTATCTAAATCTAATGCAATCAACAAACAATATCTAAATCTAACGCAATCTACAAATAATATCTAAATCTAATGCAATCAACAAACAATATCTAAATCTAATGCAATCAACAAACACTATCTAAATCTAATGCAATCAACAAACACTATCTAAATCTAATGCAATCAACAAACAATATCTAAATCTAATGCAATCAACAAACACTATCTAAATCTAATGCAATCAACAAACACTATCTAAATCTAATGCAATCAACAAACACTATCTAAATCTAATGCAACCAACAAACACTCAAACACTATCTAAATCTAATGCAATCAACAAACAATATCTAAATCTAACGCAATCTACAAATAATATCTAAATCTAATGCAATCAACAAACAATATCTAAATCTAATGCAATCAACAAACACTATCTAAATCTAATGCAATCAACAAACACTATCTAAATCTAATGCAATCAACAAACACTATCTAAATCTAATGCAATCTACAAACAATATCTAAATCTAATGTAATCTATAAATAATATATAGATATGCAATAAAATTCATGTTATTTAATGGTTTCTGACTTTTTTCTACTTCTAATTGCAAACTTTTTATTTTCATAATCTTATTTTTTTTTAAAAATCAAAGATGAATATATTAACATATTCATATTTGTTATTTGCAGTTTTCTAATTTAAAAAAAAATATAGAGTTAATCTATTTTTTAAATAAGGAAATATAAGTAAAATGGGCTATTTGTTTATTTGTTTTTGTTTTTGTTTGGGGTACATATTGCATTAGATGTATAATATTATGCTCATAATTTATTTAAAATTGCACATAATGAGACATTTTTTTCTCTTGGGTAGAAATATCAATAGCTAAAACGCCCATTTATCTAATTCCACATACTCATACGTATATAGTTATTTTTTTTTAGCAATAAAATTGAGGTCAACAGTTCCAACTAGTTTTTTTTTAGTAGACTTATTTGCTCACCCAGAAATAGATGAATGAATTAGTAAAACCCTGTGACAAAGCATTGAATTCAAAGAGGAATACGTCTATTTTGTTCAAGTTGCAGAACTCTATGAACATACACTAATTTAAGAATAAAAAAAAGAATTTTAGATAAAACTACTTCTTTAATGGTGGCCTCCTTAAAAAAAAAAAAAAGACTACAAACCAAAAAGATATTTAAAAAAAACATTTTAAAAGACGTTAGAAATCTCTTCCTAATAAGAACATTCTTCTACCCAGGAGGAACAATATTTTTTTTTATATATTAAAACCTTCTCTTTTCATTCTATAAAATGCTAGTTCAATTTAAACATAATCTCTGAAGTGTGTTTTGGACATCTGCCCAATTTATACATTCTTACAGCAGGATTAAGAATACCTAGATATGTTGCAATTTTACTGGTTACAGTAAAAACAGTGTTATATAATCGTTGACAGGGACTCTTTCACTTTAAACTGCTCATTTTTGTAAGAATATATTTTACAAGTTTGTCATATACAAGTTCAAGAATTGATCATATTTGGTTTTGAGTCACTTGTTTGACTTGATAGAATGATCTAATTCCTATTTGGTACTAAATAATAAACATGACACTTATACAACAGGTAAGAATCTACCTGACAAACAAAATCAGATTAATTTGCTGGTTTGATTTGGTTTGGTTTGTTGGGTTTTATGGCATATCAACCTTTGTAGGCTATTTAACACCAAATCCATTTTTATGTAAATAATCTGTTCTATTTCAAACAATTCAGTTTAGCATCAGTACACAGTTTAATTGTCAAAAACATTTCTATTTCAAACTATTCAGGCAGTTATATGTAACAATTCAGTTAAGTGTAAATACAATTTTAATGTGGAAAACAGTTCTATTTCAAATAATTCAGTTAAGCATAAGCACGCAGTTTAAACGTAAGTACAGTTTAATTGTCAAAAACATTTCTATTTCAAGCTATTCAGTTTACTCAAACAATTCATTTTAGTATAAGTATGCTGTTAGTTCTATTTAACCCATAGATAGGACCCTACCAGAGTGGGCCTGGGAGCGATGGCAATGAAGGGGTACTCCGCATTCCCCAAAGCTCCAGCACTCCTGGAACCTCACCATCAGATTTTTTAGTGTCATATCCAGGACACTCGTTAGGGGGGGGGGGTCTTACCCCTCTGCAGAGGTTCAGTCAGTGTATTCTACTGCCCCAGCTGACTGGACAAATATTAATTTGCCTACGATTAACTAATATCAATTTTTTGTGCGTCTCCAGGATAATTGATCTAACTCGACAGTATATATCCCTTGGTTCTATATGCTCTGAAATTCTAACATTAGTTTATCAGGTTTATTGGCCTAGCGGTTAGAGTGTTCACCAATGGCCCAGGAGACCTGGGTTCAATCCCAGGTCGAGTCATACCAAAGACTCAAAAAATGGTACTTGATGCCTCCTTGCTTAACACTCAGCATTATAAGGTACAGATCAAGGGTAAAGTGGAGCAATCCTGGGAAAGGAGTAGCGCCCTTCCCTACACCTTGGTGTAATAGCTATCGAAAAGGGAGCCTTCGGGTCACCCTCGACTATGGTCACCAATTTTACAACTATTCTTATCAAATTTGATAGCTCTATATCGAACCATTTGTCAATCAATAGAGGATAGAAAAACAAACACTTGCTAATTATTAATTTCTCATTTTATTTACTCACCAAATTTCCACAGTTTTTTTGTAAAGTCAGAAAACCAGAAAAATGTAACAACATGTGTGTGTGCATCAAAGTAACATTTAGAAAAGGACAAGCCAGTTTGGCTGGTTTGATAAATAGATAAAATGTATAATGTCAGCAGAACGGGAGTAGGACAAAGTAGGTAATTTACTGAGTTCTTTTACTTTGTTTTTAGAGACACTTCATTTAGGCCTTATGACAATTGTTTTATTATCCCTGAGGATCCTAAACCCTACTTACCTAGGCTCCTGACTGAAAAATGGTTGAAAATGTAACATTTTGTAAACTGTTATTTTACAGCTTTACAAGCCATTAAATAACATTTTAAATATACATTTAAATTAATTCAAATAACATTGTAAATAGAGATTAGACCACGAAACAAGTTAAGCTTCAACATTTTAAAGACATATCTCATTCAAGTTTCTTTGTTCTAATAGCATATCAACCTTCATGGGTTATTTAATGCCAAACTCATTCTTGTAGAACAATAGTAATACTATTTAATCCATAGTGGGAAGTACAAGAGGGTTCATGCCTTTCCAAAGAGTATTATTCTGAAAGTGAATATAATAGCATGACTGGAATTTGAACTCACTTACCAGGCCATTGGTATAAGGGTTAGAGTGTTTGCCAATGGTCCGGGAGACCGGGGTTCAATCCCAGGTCGAGTCATGCCAAGACTAAAAAAAATGGTACTTGATGCCACCTTGCTTAACACTCAGCATTATAAGGTATGGATCAAGGGTAAAGTGGTGCAATCTAGAGAATGGATAGTACCCTCCTCTACACCTCGGTGTAGTAGTTAATGAAAAGGGAGCCTTTGGTTCACCCATGACTACGGTTGCCAACTTTACTTATTTACTTCCAGGCTGCAGTCCAGCATTTTAGCCATTACACCATGGAGACTTCCCTTTTTTGAGGTGAAAAATAGTCTTAAAAAGTTATTCTTTACATGAGTATATAGAGTATATAATAAAAAGTAAAATATTTTTGTAGGTGCCCGTGGTGTAATGGTTATCGTCGTAAGAAAATGGACACAGTGACATGAGTTCAAATCCTGGATGAGACTGATTGCATTTCACATAGCACTAATACCCTTGGGAAAGGTATGAATCCAATTATTCTCCCTCCAGCTATGGGTAAATAGTAGGACAGACTGGGTTCTTCAGCCTTGGTGAGGCAACTAGTCTAGGAGAATGAAAACTCTGAATTCAAACCTGTTAAACTCTGCTTAAAAAAAATTGACCTTGTGTCATATCCTGCCTGAGCGGAGGGGTTGGTAAATAGGATAAAAGTAAAATATTATTCTAGGTTTAATTGACAACTTGTAAACAAAAAAACTTTTGGTTAAATTATATTGCATTTAAACTAAATGTAAACACATTTAGGATTGGCATAATGGTTAAAGTGGTGGACTGTAGCCTCAAAGTATGCGAGTTCAAACACCAGTTAATACTGTTACATTCACTTTAGGAGTAATACCCTTGCGAAAGGTATGAAGCTCTTTTCCCCCTCAGCTATGGATTAAATACTAACACTGCTGTTGTTCGACAAAGCTAAACTAAACATTTAGGATTAGCGTCCTAAAATACTTATTACAGTAGCAATCAAAGTAATGAGATATTAAATATCTAATTGTAATAACTAATCTAGCGATTATTTCTCAGCTGACACGGAATCTATTCAATAATACATACAATTTTAATTAAAGCAGATTGCATAAAATTTACAAAGTTCATAAAAGAAAAAGTATATTACTAGGGTGAATCAAAAGTTTTTGCAATATTTGATTTCCTTATCTAAACCGTTAGCTATCTTCAATGTTGTGCCTTAGATGGCCAATGGATTTGCCGTGCCTTCAGTGAAATGTCTTTGCGACCACTTATAGCAGATGCATCATTATCAAATCACACTGTCAGAATGAATTTCCCTAACTCTCTCTCCATCTGTCACTATCATCCATTGCTTCCAGCAGGTCCTCCAAACTACAGCTAGTGTCCACACAGAGCTGATGTAAGTTCTTGCAGGTTGGACAACACTGAAAGATTTGAAACTTAATCTATTCAGTCATTTTAATTAATGGAACTGTTATTCTGTTGGACAATGTCAGCATTGCAACGTGGACATTTTTCTCATGAAGCTATGAGAACACATACACACACACACACACACACATAGTCATATTGCTACGACTGAGGGGTAATTTAAAACCAAATGTTTTCTCTTTATTACCTGACTGTTAGTAAATCTATATGGGGTGGGGTGATGTTTATTGATAAGAATTATTCTTTTGAACAGGTTTAATTAAGAAAATAACTTCTTTTTTTTTTGGAATAAATTTATTTTAATGTTAAAATTAAACTAGTTTAATTAAATTAAAATTGCTGGTAATATTTGAATATTTTTTTTAATCACATTGTACTGATTTATTTGTAATATTTGAATATTTTTTTAATCGCATTGTACTGATTTATATATATAAGAAAATGTTACAGTATTGGACAAAAAAAAGAACAGCGTAAAATTTGAACCATTTTTTATTATTGCTATAAATCTGAATGGAACTTTATGGCTTAGAAACACATAGGAAGTGATTATTTTCCTTGATTAAAGTTCCCTTACTTGAAGTAAAAAGAAATTAGCAAAGGACTAATCACAAATTAGGATATCAAATCAATGAAACTAAATTTCCAATTTGATATTTCAGTGAATCACAACTTTTTACTACAAGAAAAGGGAACTTTGACACCAATAATCAAGGAAAATAATCACTGAAGAGAAATTGAAGATGATGCATTTTCTCTCAACTGCCTGATTGTTTATAAAACGGTATGTATATGTGTGTGTTGGTGGGGTGATGTATTTAGATAAATTCATTCAGTTTTCCAAAGTTTGAGTTTTATAATATTTTGTTTAACACAAGAGACATTTCAGCTCCAGATACTTTTGTCAAAGTAAGCCATAATACCACAAGAGAAACACCTGAAAATATTTGTTATACAAAAAGTGCAGTTGATCAGTGAACTGTAACAGATGTTTCAAAAAATTTCACTCAGGTTACAAGAACCTCGATGATCAAGCAAAGTCATGCGTGGATCTGAGGCTGTGCTCCAAGCAATAAAGACAAATCTGATGAGTAGCACTCGGTGAGTATCAGGTGAGCTTAGCATTATACAGTCCAGTGTAATTCGTCACCTTCACGACCTCGGCAAAATCATCAGAAGCTAAAGGATTTATGTCTCATGCTACCAAAATATTGCAAAACTTTTGACTCATTCTAGGATTATATAAAACATTTCATTTTTACAAAGATTTTCTTTTTGTGAAAAATGTCAAACCATTTTTTTTTCTTTTGCAACAATTTGATAAAATAATTGCAAAAGCAACCTACCATTAAATCTCCTGACTCTTATGTGATTGATGTAAGATTAAATTCCGAGGAGAATCTAAAGGATTCTGTTTTAATCTATTATTCTTTTATGAAATGTTATAGTTTTTTTTTTAATAAAGGAAAATGAAAAAGTGTATAAATATATATTCTTTCAACTATAAAATTGAGGCTTTTTTCTAAGTCTCTCAGAAATATTTCCAGTATATCTTGTGAGAAAGACTGATTGTTTTAATGGCATATCAAACCAGCTACGTTTATTATGCTTATCAGAGTGTACCTGGGTGTAATGGCAATGGAGGGGTACTCCAGATCTCCAGATCTATTTGACGCATAGATAAGACCATTAAAGATTCTACCACTCAAGATCAGAGTGTACCTGGGTGTAATGGCAATGAAGGGGTACTCCAGATCTATTTGACCAATAGATAAGACCCTTAAAGATACTACCACTCAAGATCAGAGTGCACCTGGGTGTAATGACAATGAAGGGGGTTCTCCAGATCTATTTGACCAAAAGATAAGACCCTTAAAGATACTACCATTCAAGATCAGAGTGCACCTGGGTGTAATGACAATGAAGGGGGTTCTCCAGATCTATTTGACCAAAAGATAAGACCCTTAAAGATACTATCATTCAAGATCAGAGTGTACCTGGGTGTAATGGCAATGAAGGGGTACTCCAGATCTATTTGACCTATAGATAAGACCCTTACTACTCTAGGTCAGTGTGGACCTGAGAGTAATGGAAATGAAGGAGTACTCTACACTTCTCAGATCTCCAGAACTTCATCAGTTCTGGAGATCCCAGAACAGCCCTTTTTTGGAGACGTCTTACTATTCTACATGGGATACAGTCAGTGTATTTTAAGCCCACCAATAGGGCATCTTATGAAAAAGGTTATAGATAATTGCATGCTGCTGTTACCATGTAACCCAGCTATTGTTTGTTACTTGAAGAGAAGATGGCCACTGCCAAGTAACATTCTTTGCTCCACTGGAGATAGCATAAAAGGAAATACTCTACAGACTGATTGCTCAGTCGACTGGGGCTGTAGAATACACTGACTGCACCTCTGCAGAGGGGTAAGACCCCCCCCCAATGAGTGTCCTGGATATAACACTAAACAGTCTGATGGTGAGGTTCCAGTAATGCTGGAGCTTTGGGGAATGCGGAGTACCCCTTCATTACCATCGCTCCCAGGTCCACTCTGGCCCGGAGTGGTAGCACCTGATAGGGCCCTATCTATGGGTTAAATAGAACTAACAGCATTCTTATGCTAAACTGAATTTTTTGAATAAACTGAATAGCTTGAAATAGAAATGTTTTTGACAATTAAACCGTACTTACATTTAAACTGCATGCTTATGCTTAATTGAATTATTTGAAATAGAACTGTTTTTCAACATTAAAATTGTATTTACACTAAACTGAATTGTTACATATAACTTTTTGAATAGTTTGAAATAAATGTTTCTGACTATTAAACTGTGTACTTATGCTAAACTGAATTGTTTTAAATAGAACAGATTATTTACATAAAAATTGATTTGGCATTAAATAACCTACAAAGGTTGATATGCCATAAAACCCACCAAACCAAACCATCTACAGACTGAAACATTCATTTAATAAGTAATTTAAACTTATCAAATTTCCTTGCTGATTTTTTTCCATTTTTCTACTAAGTGTATCTAAAAAATTTTAATGGCATGTTAACCTGTCGAGGATTATTTTATGCTAAGAGGATAAGGAATCACATTCATTATATGTTAATATTTAAATTTTTTTGTAGTTTTTCCTTAAGATTTTTTTATTTGCTCATGCTCCAATCAGATATGAATATTTTTTAAACAGATCTATTTGACCTATGAATAGATCCCTAACTAATCCTAGCTCTGTAAGTCAGAGCGGACCTGGGAGTAATGGCAATAAAAAGGTACTCCACACTTTCTAAATAACTGGGGGGGGCACTAAGGTGTAGTAGCCAATGTGCTGTACTGTGACTACACAGCAAGTAACCAAGTTCAAACACCAGTCGGGCTATTACATTCACTGTCGAACTAATACCCTTGGGAAAGGCATGAACCCCTCATCCCTGCAGCTATGTGTTAAATAGTACCACTACCCTTCTTCTACAAGGATTGCTTGGCATTAAATAACCCATGAAGATTGATATACCATTAAACAAAGAAACAAAACCAAGATCACCATCAAAAATGATTTAGTGTCATACCCTTTTTTTGGTGGGTAGGAGGTTTTACTCCACTGAAGATGGTACAGTCAGCATATTCGAAGCCCAGTTTAAATGGCCAAAAAGAAATGAGTCCAAAGTTTTAAATTTTATTTTTCATGGGATGAGTAAGCAAAGATAAATACCTAAAATAGTACAATAACAAAAATAAAGACCGAAGCTATTGACTAAAGAGATTAGTCACTTTCTAGTAGTTTGTGCTGTCTATAAACAGTTTGTCGTTCACTACAAAATCAAGAAGACATGATTTAGTAAACAGTTAGCAGTTAATTTATTAACAAACAAAGCAATTAAGCCAGAACATAATTTCAATTGTTATTCAATGAATTACATTAAATGTTTGTCTTAGGGAGAGGAGATAAAAGAAGACTTGTAGGGAACGAATAAATAAAAATAAAAAACAAAACAAAAAAAAATCTATTAAAGTTGCAGGAACTCCCAGAGGTCCCTGACAGGAAAAAGGGATAACGCATGCGTAAAGAAAAAGCGATCTCCCGACAGGGGGAGCAGGCTCTTTCTCTTTCAGGCAGTAACCGGCAAATTGACAACACCATTGCTGACTGGTGTCTGGGCGCTATGCATACGTCTTTGAATGAGGCATTGGTTAGTCCCTTTCACCCAGTAACAGCTCTCTCTCAGTTAACAGTATGCCGAAATATAAAAGGCTGCAAAAAGGAACAACGAACTAAAACAACTGGACTTCGACAAACTATCAAAAGCAACTAACCATTGTTGAGATTTAAAATATTGTGGAAGCCTTGAAATACCAAATGAGGACAAGCATATGTTAGAAACGATTAATGTATTTTTTGACACCTTAACTAGGGAATTCAACCATTTCAATTGTAATCAGGGAAAACTCCCTCACCCAAGGAATGGTTGTTGAACCCAGGAAATAAAGGAAAAATATTAAAGAAACGTCTTCATCTCCTATCTGTTGCTGTCTTCTTTCGTATAATTCTTTTTGGGCCTTTCTTGTTCAAGGAGTAACACCAACTAGCCAACATGGGGTAAAATAAAATAACCTCATAATGGAGTCAGATATCAAACGGCAACACAGCTTTGTCCTTGACCGTCAGTCCGAACACCATAGCTTGATCTTTATTTCAAGAGTCAGGATGTAAGAGGGCAATGGCCAATATCCTATTAAAAATTCCTCTTTAAAATGTAAATTAAAAAAATAATTTTTGAGGGGTTGGGTAGTTAGTCAACAATGACATAAATCAAGATACAACATGGGAGTGACAAAAATCAAGATACGACTGTATATGATTTTTCCATGAGTAACAAGAAACTAAACAACATTTCTCTCTCTCTCTCTCTCTCTCTCTCTCTCATTTTTCTGTTACAGTTTTCTATACTTATCTTCTCTTTTTTGTATCACAAACTGTTCTTTCCTTCTTTTTACTCAGTGATTTAAAAGGATTTTGTTATATACCCAACCTATGAATATTAATGGGTATGACCTGTTCCTCATAAATACGTAGGACACTCTTGTGAGGGGGTGAAAATATACACCACTAGCAGCGGTTATCTTCTTCACACTGCTAGCAAGGATTGTATTTTGTTAATGTTATAAAGATTTCCATTTCATTTCCAACTTCTGTTTTAGTTATTTCTCATTCAGTAAGCTTTTGTTAGGTTACAACAGATTTCAATTGACCATTCTCAACTGAATATGACTGATATCACTTTCGGGTAGGGAGTATATTTAGTCCCTACTCACCAAGGTCTGATATTAGCATTTGCATATCTCTGCTACACTAACAGTAAATAGATGGAGGTAAAGACAAGAAGTATTAAAAAGAATGCACAAACAAACATGTCCCAGCAGATAAGATATGCATATATTGTTCTATGAACAAACGGTGAATGAAAGAGGTACAAAAACAGAAAAAGGTTTGAGATGATTGAACAGTGAAATGATAGTTATTCTAGCTTTACTGTACAATGAGTCTAGACAAAAAATATCTTTACAGTTCAAAGAACAGAGATAAAAGAACACATGAAAGGATTTTTGGGATTGACATATGACTGTCCATAACCCCTCCTAATGGACACACCTATACAACAAGAGAGTTAATTATTTATTGATCCCTTACACTACCATATGAAATACACAGACAGACAGTGGTTGCAGCAGTTATTTATATAATGGGTCAAACAGACATGTTTGAGATTTGGGAAGTCATTTGATTGTCATGACTTTTGAAGTCATTTGATTGTCATGACTTAAAGTAAGTAAAGATGGCCACCATAGTCGAGGGTGACCCAAAGGCTCCCTTTTCGATAGCAACCACACCAAGATGTAGGGGAGGACACTATCCCTTTCCTTGGATTGCTTCACTTTACCCTTGATCCTTCCCTTATAATGCTGAGTGTTAAGCAAGGTAGCATCAAGTACCATTTTTGAGTCTTTAGCATGACTCAACCTGGGATTGAACCCAGGTCTCCCGGGCCATTAGTGAACACTCTAACCATTATGCCAATGTCCGGTCCAATTAGGGTCCCATCTATGAGTCAAATACATGTTTGCATATTATTTGTATCAGATAGGACCATGTGTAAAAAAAAAAACAAAAAAAAAACACCTTCATAAGAAACACCTACCATCAGATGAAATTAAGTGTCATACCCAAGACAGATGGAGTTTTTTTGGCGGGGAGGGGTCTAAGCCCCACTGACAGAGTGGTACTTTAATCAGTTTTTAAGTAAAGAAGTTCTCCAGCAATAAATAAAATATCAATTAGCACATTAGTCATATGCAGTTGACAGAAATAAATAAAGTACCCCCTAAAAAGTTAGGTAAGGTTATTTGGTTTAAAAGCATATAAACCATTGGTGGTTATTTAAAACCAAATCCTATACACACACACACACATTATGTATATATATATATATATATGATCTGTAAGCAAATAGTTTGGAGGTAATATTTGTTGACACAACATTAAATGGTTTCAAGTATTGTTATCTAACACTAATAATTCAATTTAATATTAACCATTTGTTTGCATACAGTTAAATTGTTTAAAGTATTATCACAATACACCTGACCCTCAGTCACTGCTTTCTAGCACCTTTAAGATAAAATAAAGTTGGGTACTTGTTTGCCACAAAAGAATTTGAAGAATAGAGTCCGGACAATCATATAGGTGATAGGGCTTGACATGACCTGCTCATTAGGGCCTCTTTAATCACCCATCTAACACACAAAGGCTAAAGTGGAGTGTTACAAGTCATGTGACCACTGTAGTTGCCAGGTTTATAGACTGCTCAACCACAAGGATCCTATCTTCAAGCATTATGGGTCACTAAACACAGCCAACGGCGGCTTTGTTGAAGATGGGAGGGGTCTTACCCCTCAGTAGAGGTGCAGTCAAGAGCATTATACAACAGCAGCCAAAAAAAAAAAAAATATAAACTTTTTATGTACCAGGTGGAAAAAAAATCAACCATTAAAGCTAATATATCTAAAACAACAAAAAAAAATATTATATCGGAAGTTCCCAAATTAAAAATATAACTATCAAAATATATTTTTAATACTATCTACAAGTCCTGTTAGCAGGTTTTAGAATAAGCCGGTTGAATCCCTTGCAGTGGGGGTAACACCCACTTCCAAAAAAGAAGGTGCTCTGCGTATCACACTAAACTGCATCTGATGGTGAGTCTCTAGTTTAGGAGACATAAGGAGTGAAGTGTACTCCTTGATTGCCGTTACTCCCAGATCCACTATGGCTTGGGTTGGTAGTGTCTCTTAGAGTCTCAACTATGAGTCAAATAGATCTGTTTAAACATCATTTATATTTGATAGGACAGTGTGCAACAAAAACGCTTATGAAACAACAGAAAATGTAACTATAACCAAACAGTGATGACAGTTACCTAACCTCTAGATATAAAATAAGTCTAGATGGGTTGATATGCCCTTAAAATCAATCGATGAACCAATATTATCAACAAATATAAATTTATATACAATCGATAAAATATTTTAGGAAAAAAAAATGAGTGAGACTTGAATGTTTTTGGTTTTTTGTTTTATTTTTTGTAATTTTATCAAGTTTAGTTTTTATAATATTTTGCTGTATAGAGAGAAAAAATTGTCTAGATTTGTAATTTTGACAAAGTATTCATATCAGGGATTGATATTTTAAAAATAGATAAACATCTGATCAGTTCAGAGAAAAATTAAATATGAATTTTGTATTTTAAGAAATGATAAAAAGAATACATTCTAAGAGATTTTTTTAATGGAAAAATTTGTCTAATAAATCAATTAATGGTAAAAATAGTTTTATAATTGGAAGATTCATTGATTTATATAATATTAAATTGATTAAGATACACACGCGCACACACACATGATAGATAGATAGATAGAGGAAAGAGAGAGAGAAAGAAAGAGAGAGAGAGAGCAATGTCGGTCAGTGTAATGAACCGAATTCTTAAAATTTAAAAAAATTGAAATTAATAAACATTGAATAATATAAATATTCCCTAAAAACAACAACTGAGTCCTTCTCATTATGATTAATATTATAGTTTGTACTGTATATTGCAAATTTTCTTTTGATGTGACCGTGTGTACATTTATATTTTTTCTTGTCATTTCAAAATCTGATACACGTGAACCGAAAAGTCGACAAAACATCAAATGTCAAAAAAAAAAAAAAAAAAGAAAATTTACGTAATTTTATTTTTTTAATGAAAATTAGTGATTACATAAAAATCTTTTTTTTATTCGTTTTTTTTTTTTTTTTTTTTTAATCCTTGGTAAAATGGAAAATATGTGAATTTATGCGAAAAACATTAGCATGAAGCGAAGTGGTTACAAACAAAAGTCGTATTTGGATTAGGAAACGACACGAAAAAAAAGTGTTGAACCTTAGAAATATAAATAAATAGCAACAATTTGTCGAGATAGATAATCGAATAAAACACGTAGATTAATTTTAGAAAAAAATATTAAGATGAAATTAAGTTTATTTAAGAACTACACAACTCTTCATTTATCCCTTTTTTTGTATTTTCTATTTTTTTAAATTCATTTTTCGCTTGTTGACGAAGAAAAACCCAAAATGACGATTTAAAATTTTTACATAACCATACAAGCTTTCCAAATTCTTCGACCATGACTTTTAATCAAAAGGTATTTTTATAATGAATAAAACTCTAAATTCTAATCATAATATTATTAATAATGATAATAATAATAATAATACTTAAGATTAACAACAACAGCTCGAAAGAGATTTTGGTTCGTGTTTACAAAAAGAAAATACGGTAAAGTAAGCACCACACCTACAAAGACGATTTTTTTTTTCTTTTTACAAACATATTTTTCACTCTCCATCATTCTTTTTCTTTTTTGATTTTGTTTTTTATGCATCTGTTTCCATGGAATGTAGTCATGGTCATTTACTCATTGCTTTGTGATAATTGATATACTTACACAGAATGCTGATGACGACTATTGCCAAACCCACCGTGATTAGTGTCCGTTTTCTATAGCCAGCCATATTTTTCTTTTACACACTTACTCACAACAACAACAGTTCATGAATGATTCCTACGAACAGACGACATTCGTTTCGTGACGTCACAAAATGCGCACTATTTATTTGAAGAAATTACTACACGGCCAGATTCATCCGCGACGACACACACACACACACATATATGCATAGGTGTGTCTATGATTGTACACACACACACACACGTGCACGTGCGCGTTTATATATATATATATATATATATATATATATATATATATATATATATATATATATATATATATATATATATATATATATATATAGTCGCTGATGAATCTGAATGTGTAGAAATTCTTCAAATAAGTATACATGCATACACACACACACACACACACACATATATATATATATATATATATATATGTGTGTGTGTGTGTGTGTGTGTGTGTGTGTATACATATATATATATATATATATATATATATATATATATAGAGAGAGAGAGAGAGAGAGAGAGAGAGAGAGTTGTGGATAAATTTCTACGTGTAGAAATTCTCATAAGAATATATATATATATACATATATATATATATATATATATATATATATACTTATTTGAAAATTTTCTACACATTTAGATTTTTAGATATATTTATTTATTTATTTTTGACGAACTCATAAGTGATGTAATCTTATGGACCACCACATATGGCCGAGCAAAAGCCGGACGACCAGCACGAACATACATTCAGCAACTATGTGAGGATACGGGATGTAGTCCAGAAGACCTGCCAGAGGCGATGAACGATAGGGAAAAGTGGCGAGAGAGGGTCAGGGATATCCGTGCTACCAGCACGACATGATGATATATATATATATCTATATATATAGCTGCGAGTGAATCTATATGTGTAGTAATTGTTCAAATAAGTATATACAGACAGACGGACAGAGAAAGTGTTGTGGATGAATCTGAGTGTGAGGGTAGAGCGTTCGCCAATGGTCCGGGAGAGTTGGGTTCAATCCCCGGTCGCGTCATACTGAAGACTTTTAAAATGGTACTTGATACCTCCCTGCTTACCACTCGGCAATATAAGGTACGTATTAAGGGTAAAGTGAAGCAATCCAAGGAAAGGAGTAGCGCCCTCCCCTACACCTCGATGTAGTAGCAATTAAAAAGAGAGCCTTCAGGTCGGCCTCGACTACGTTCGCTAACTTTACTTACTTTATATATATATATATATATATATATATATATATATATATATATATATATATATATATATATATTGTCGCGGATGAATCTAAATGTGCAAAAATTCTTCATATAAGTATATATATATATATATATATATATATAGAGAGAGAGAGAGAGAGAGAGAGAGAGATGAATCTGAACGTGTAGAAATTCTTCAAATATATATATATATATATCAAGTCACGCTGATTGCACGGATTTCTCTCTCTCTCTCTCTCTCTCTCTCTCTCTCTCTCTCTCTCTCTCTCTCTCTCTCTCTCTCTCTCGTTTGCACCCTGCAGGTTCACCAAATGATGTAAGTCCTTGCTGGTTGGCAAACACTGACGCGTCCATGTGTCGGGGTCAATAAGAGAACGTCACATAAGACTTCGTCTTAGCTTCTTTATATATATATATATATACCATCATATTGCAATCTAATAACTTGACAAATTCTCGAATTTTAGCGTGAAATAACTTAAATTTCTATGTTTAATCTTTTTTTTTTCTTTCAAGTATTAAAATACCATTCACTGGAAATAAACGACTTTTAAATATTAAACATATTCTTAGCTGATGAAATAATATGAATTTTTATGAAACACCCTGTTTATCTCAATATATTTTTGAGAAACTCTCTATATACATTTATAATTTTTGAAGAGTGTATATTTCGGCAGCAAGTTATTAAAAAAGTTTTGTCAAAGACGACGGAACACTGTTTTTATTTTTAATTTGATTTTTTCAAGTCTAATTGTTATTTTTCTTGTGTCGAGATATGGCTGATAAAGGAATTGTCCCATATTTTCTGTCCAAGCGCTTTCGACCATACTTTTGGTCGTCATAAGGGGTTGTGTAGTTTTCAGTTGACAGTAACACTATAATAATAATAATAATAATAATATAATACACAGTGTTTATTATTATTATTATATATCGACCCACTGGGCTTGTGGGGAGAGAGTTCGCCCATGTCCCGGGAGACCGGGGTTCAATCCCCGGTCGAGTCCTAACAAAGTCTCAAAAAATGGTACTTGATACCGCCTTGCTTTACACTTAACATTATAAGGTACGTATCAAGGGTAAAGTGAAGCAATCTCGGAAAAGGAATAGCGCCCTCCTTTATACTTCAGTCTTGTAGCTACTTAAAAGGGAGCCTTCGGGTCACTCTCGACTACGGTCGCCAACTTTACTTATATATATGTATTGTGGTGAAATCAACTTTAACTAAACAACAGTAAAGTTATATTGAATAAAACTTAAATAAAGCAATTGCCTTGTTCGTCTTTTATTAAATATATATGTTTTTATCCAACCCCTCCACACGAGCAGGAATTTAACAGGTTTAAATGTTAAATGCTTTTCTCCTAGACCGGCGGCCATAGCAAGGTTAAAGAGCTTCGTCTGTCCTTCTATTTAATGACGACTGGAGATTGAATAGTTAGGTTCATACCTTTTCCTGGGGAAATAGCGTAACTTCAGAATTCGAACTCAGATTCAATTTGAGCCAAAGATGGGACTCGAACAGGTACTACTGTAGGGATTGAATTAGACACAATAAAATAAATGAAAAAGTACCATTTTCCCAGGAGGTCTCAGACAGGAAGCGAAATTGGTGCATGCCTTAAAATAGGGGCTTCCTAGGGCCAAAGAGAAACACTTTCTCAGAAGCTTTTACCACCTCAACGGAGACAGACGCATCTTTTTCTCTCTGCTGCTAGTGGGAACGTACATGCTGGCTAAAGGCCAAAGACTTAGCAGTGCGTTGTGTCTCCTGCCAGTAGCAGCCTCTGCTGAACATAGAAACACATGACGGTCCCTCAGACTTACAATTTGCGAAAAATGATTCCATGATATTCTTCAAATGCCTTGACTGGTGAAACACGACTATTTCTTCTGGTTCAGGAAAACATTCGGAGCTGTCGTAAACCCAAAAATAAAAATTGAGTCTAAAAGTATGTCTAACGTTTTCTCTTTCCGTTCTTAATTCCTTTTACAGCTTCGACAAACAAAAAGATGATAAGTGAATGGGGAAAGAAGAAAGAGGAGTCAGATATCAACCCTTTGAATTGGCCAAGAGTTCACCACAACCCAAAAAAATTTTGATGTGCCCAATACTACCATTCCGGGATAGAGTGAACCTAGCAATAATGGCAATGAAAAAAATACTCTACATTCTCCAGAGCTCCAGACCTGGAACCTCACTACTAAATGCACTTTAGTTAAGACTCTTTTTTAAAGGCGGTCTTACTTCTCTTTCAGCATATTCTACAGCTCCACCGAGAAAATTATTATCGAACAGAGAATACAAAAATCATTTAAAGTCAAACAGGTTACTGCAAAAATTTCTGATAAGAATTCAACAAGGTGTGTCCGGCTACAGACATTGGTCGCTTTTATCAGCTTCGGTGAGTCAAAAGTTTTTCGATATTTTAGTGAACGAAGCAATTCAAGCCGTGTTTGCAATCTGCTGTGTAATATATAGCGACGAGGCATGCATTGAGAACAAGAGTGATATCCATGTACATTCAAGTTTATTTACAGAGCTGTACAAGACGTGTTTACTTACAGAAGTCCCGAGGGGAAAGAGAGTGCACCTTAGTTTCTATCTCGGGAGTGAGTTCATTGAATAATTCCACTCAAGAGGAATAACTTGTCATGACTATATTACAAGTGGTATTGCGTTAGTTGGTACGCTGACACGTTGTGTATTGTTTCACTTCGTGTGTGATTTGAAAACTGCACAAATGGCAGTGCATCGAGTACTTATTCTTTATAAGTTCGAACTGGGGGACAACGCAACGGAAGCAGCCAGAAATATTTAGTTCAAAAAATTTCGCTCAGGTTGTAAGAACCTTGACAATCAGGCAAGGTTAGGTCGGCCTAAAATCGTAGATTTTGCGGCTGTGTTCCAAGCCATTGAGGTAAATCCGATAAGTAGTACTCCGTAAATATCAGGCGAGCTTAGCATCTCTCAGTCCAATGTGGTTCGTCATCTTCATGACTTCGGCCAAAGTTCTTGGAGCCTCATGTAACCAAAATATTGCAAAACATTTGACTCGCCTTATTGATTTGGTTTGGTTTGATTTTATGGCATATCAGCCATTGTATGTTATTAATGTCAAATCCATTTTTATACATATAAACAATTCTATTTCAAACAATTTAATTTAGCATAAGTACACAGTTTAGTTCTATTTGACGCATAGATAAGACCCTATCAGGTGCTACCACTCCGGGCCACAGTGGACTTGGGAATAATGGCAATGAAGGGGTACTCTGCATTCCCCAAAGCTCCAGCAATACTGGAACCTCACCATCAGATTGTTGAGTACACCTTTTAATTGTCAAAAACATTTCTATTCCAAGCTATTCAGTTTGTTCAAACACTTCTAATTCAAATAATTCAGTTTAGTATAAGTACAGTTTTGGTTCACACTCAGTTAAATGTTAAAACAGTTCTATTTCAAGCAATTCAGTTTAACATTAACACGGATTAGTTCTATTTGACCACTAGATAGGCCCTATGAGGTGCTACCACTCTGGGGCCAGAGTGGACCTGGGAGCAATGGAAATAAAGGGGTACTCCACATTCCCCAAAGCTCCAGCATTACTGGAACCTCACCATCAGATTGTTTAGTGTCATATTCAGAACACTCGTTGGGGGAGTATCACTCCTCTGCAAATATGCAGTCAGTGTATTCTGCAGTCACAACCGACTGGGCAATCGACTCACCCTCGTACAAAATATATAAAGTTGGATGTGTAGGGGCGGTGTATACGTTGCATAAACTTGTCCCAGTTACATCCATGGGTTGTTTTAAAACTATTTATGCAAACACCATCATACCACTAATACCACAGAAAAACTTAAATATTGATATTAATGAGAATAACTAACTCGTTGGTTGGTTGGTTGGTTGGTTGTAAGGTTTTATGGCATGTCAATCTTTGTAGGTTATTTAACGCCAAATTCATTTCTATGTAAATAATCATTTCTATTTAAAACAATTCAGTTTAGCATGGGCACACAGTTTAATTGTCAAAAACATTTCTATTTCAAACTATTCAGTTTATTCAAGCAGTTATATATAACAATTCAGTTTAGTGTAAGTACAGTTTCAATGTCAAAACAGTTTTGGTTGTTTGGATTTTATGACATATCAACCTTTGTAGGTTATTTGACACCAAATCCATTTTTATAAAAATTGTTCTATTTCAAACAATTCAATTTAGTATAAGTACGCAGTTTAAATGTAAGTACAGTTTAATTGTGAAAAACATTTCTATTTCAAACTATTCAGTTTAGTCAAGCAGTTCTAATTCAGCTAATTCAGTTTAGTATAAGTACAGATTTTGTTTGCACACAGTTAAATGTCAAAACAGTTCTATATTAAACAAATCAATTTAGTGTAAATACAGTTTCAAAGTCAAAAAACAGTTCTATTTGAAATAATTCAGTTTAGCATAAGCACGCAGTTTAAATGTAAGTACGGTTTAATTGTCAAAAACATTTCTATTTCAAGATATTCAGTTTAGTCAAACAATTCAGTTTAGCATAAGAACGCCGTTAATTCTATTTAACCCATGGATAGGGTCCTATCAGGTTCTACCACGCCGGGCCAGAGTGGACCTGGGAGCAATGGCAGTTAAGGGGTGCTCCGCATTCCCCAAAGCCCCAGCATTATTGGAACCTCACCATCAGATTGTTTAGTGTCATAGCCAGGACACTCATGGAGGGGGGTCTTACACATCTGCAGAGGTGCAGTCAGTGTATTCTACAGCCCCAGCCGACTGGGCAATAACTAATTTGTCTAGTCAGGTTTAAAGCTTAAATGGCCGATTGACTCGGGCTGTAAAATACACCGACTACATCTCTGCATAGGGTAAAACCCACCCCCAATGTATGTCCCAGATATGACATCAAACTGTATCCGGTGGTGGGGCTCCAGTACTGGAGCTCTGGGAAATGTGGAGTATCCCTTCATTCCCACAATTTCCAGGATCACTCTGTCCCTGAGTGGTAATATCTGTTTGGTTTTTTTATTTCTATGTGTTTTATGGCATATCAATCTTTGTAGGTTATTTAATGCCAAATCCATTTTTATACAAATGAACAGTTCTATTTCAAATAATTCATTTTAGCATAAGTACACAGTTTAATTGTCAAAAACATTTATGTTTCAAGCAATTCAATTTTGTCAAACAGTTCTATTTCAAACAATTTAGTTTAGTATAAGTATAGTTTTTGTTTACATGCAGTTGAATATCAAAACAGTTCTATTTCGAACAATTCAGTTTAGCTTAAGTATAGTTTCAAGGTCGAAAACAATACAGTTCTATTTCAAACTATTCAGATTAGCATAAGTACACAGTTTACATGCCAAAACAGTTCTATTTCAAGTAATTACACAATTTAGCTCTATTTGACCCACAGATAGAACCCTGTCAGGTGCTACCACTCCGGGCCACAGTGGACCTGGGAGCGATGGCAATGAAGGGGTAATCAGCATTCCCCAAAGCTCTAGCATTACTGGAACCTCATCATCAAATTGTTTAATGTCATAAACAGGACACTCGTTGGGGGGGTTACTCTTTTGCAGAGGTTCAGCCGGTGTATTCTACTGCCCCAGCCGACTGGGCGATATCCGTTAGGGTCCTATCTATGAATCAAATAGATATATTTAACCATTTCTTTATTTGAAATCATTCAACTATGTGTAAACAAATAACTGATGTTAAATTGAATTATTGACATTACTTAGCAATACTTGGAAACAAATGAGCTCAGGTTTATTTAAAAATGTTACCGACTGTTTATTTACATTATTTACATTTTTCAGACTATTGTCCTCGTCTTTGTCGCCATGTTTATCACAACGTTTCGGCCGTTGTATCCTTCGGCCCTCTTCAGGTGGTTGGAATGTCGAACTTAACCCTTTATTTCGCTCACCGAGGTAGACTGTTCTAGTTACACGAGCCATGTTTTAAGGATACATGGCACAGTGGATAAAGGCGTTGGTTAGATCCAGTGACATACCCAAAAGAGTGTGTGTTCAATACCCGGTGAAGGCTGTGGAGAACTTTCAGAGCGGAAATTAACAGGAGATAAGTGATAACTGGTATCCATTAAACGTGGCTCGTGTAACTAGAACAATCTACCTCGGTGAACGAAATAAAGGGTTAAGTTCGACATTCTAACCACCTGAAGAAAGCCGGAGCATACAACAGCCGAAACGTTATGATAAATATGGCGACAAAGATGTGGACTATAGTCCAAAAAATGTAAATAACGTTCATGATTCCGCATCTCAGAAATATAGATAGACTATTTATTTATAAACTATATATATATATATATATATATATATATAAACTGGATTTGGCATTAAATAATATACAAAATGATCTGCCATAAAACACAACCAACCAACCATCTGATGGTGAGGCTCCAGTTTTGCAGTTCTGGGGTATGTAGAGTACCCCTTCATTGCTATTACTCTTAGATCCACTCTGACTGGGAGTGGTAGTATCTATTAGGGTCTAACCCGAAGGCCAGATTGAACTGTTTAACCATTTAACTATGTGCAAACAAATGACTGATGTAAAATTGAATTGGTAATGTTATATAGCAATGATTGAAACCACTTAACTGTGTGCAAATAAAACTATTGGGGTTAGAGAGCAATACTTGAAACTGTTTAAGCGTGTGCAAAAATGATTGATACTAAATCTAATTATTAATGTTAGATAGAAATACTTGAAAGCATTTAACTATGTGCAAATAAAAGTTAGTGTGAGCAATACTTCAAACTACTCCACAGTGTGCAAACAAATAATGATACTGAATAGAATTATTAGTTTCAAATAGCAATACATAAAACCATTTAACCGTGTGAAAGTGAAAGTTCTAGTATGTACAATTCTTGAAACCACTTCATAGTGTACTAATCTATGATTAATATTATATTAAATTGTAAGTGTTTGATAGCAATACTTGAAACCGTTTAACAATAGCAATACTTGTGTAAACAAATGAGCTCTCACTTTACGTATTAATAACATTACCAACAAACTATTTACGAACTAATTATATATGTATAACCATTTAACTCTTTTGGCTCTGTCGGCTGGTACTGCGGAATACACCGACTGCTTCTCTGCAGACGGGTAAGACTTCCCCAATGAGTGTCCTACATATGACACCAAACAATCTGATGATAAGGCATCAGTAATGCTGGAGGTTTGGGGAATACAGCGTACCCCTTCGTTGCCATCATTCCCGGGTCCGCTCTGGCCCGGAGTGGTAGCACCGAAAAGGGTCCTATCTATGAGTCAAATAGAACTGTTTGACATTTAAATTGTGTGCAAACAAATGACTTACGTTAAATTGAATTGTTAGAAATTGAATTCCTCGATCATTTAAGGTTGGTTTGGTTTGTTTAGGTTATTTAATGCCAAATCAATTTTTATGTAAATAATCAGTTCTATTTCAAGCAATTCAGTTTATCATGAGTACACAGTTTAATTGCCAAAAATATTTCTATTTCAAACTATTCAAGCAGTTATATATAACAATTCAGTTAAGTGTAAGTACAGTTTCAATGTCAAAAATAGTTCAATTTAAAACAATTCAGTTTAGCAGAAGCACGCAGTTTAAATGTAAATACAGTTTAATTGTAAAAAACAATTCTATTTCGAGCTATTCAGTTTAGTCAAGCAATTCTAATTCGGCTAATTCAGTTTAGTAAAAGTACAGATTTTGTTTACACACAGTTACATGTCAAAACAGTTCTATGTTAAACAATTCAGTTTAGTGTAAATACAGTTTCAATGTCAAAAAACAGTTCGATTTCAAATAATTCAGTTTTGCATAAGCACGCAGTTCAAATGTAAGCACGGTTCAATTGTCAAAAAACATTACTATTTCAAGATATTCAGTTTAGTTCTATTTAAACCATGGATAGGGTCCTATCAGGTGCTACCATGCCGGGACAGAGTGGACCTTGGAGCAATGGCAATGAAGGGGTGGTCCGTATTCCCCAAGGCCCCAGCATTATTGGGACCTCACCATCAGATTGTTTAGTGTCATATCCAGGACACTCATCGGGGGGGGGTCTTACCCATCTGCAGAGGTGCAGTCAGTGTATTCTACAGTCCCAGCCGTCTGGGCAATTGAACTCTTAGCTTATGTTTAATTGAATTGTTTGTGTTACATAGCAATACTTGAAAACATTTAATTGTGTGCAAACAAATAATCAATAGTAAATAAAATTATTCGTATTTGATAGAAATTAGTGAAACCATTTAACAGTGTGAAAAAATGAGCTCAGGCTGGTTCAAAAATGTTATCAACTAAATGGCTTTAGAAATCATATATTTGATATATATATGTATAAAAAGGATTTGTTATTAAATAATCTACAATGGTTGATATGTCATAAAACTCAACCAAACCAAATCATATATACATATAAAGAGGATTTGTCATTAAATAACCAACAATGGTTGATATTTCATAAAACTCAACCAAACAAAACAAAAAAATGTAATTACCTACCAACTGAGTGCAAAAAAATGACTGATATTAAATAGTGACTTTTATATAATAGTACTGGACACTATTTAACTGGGTACAAAAACTGAGCTCAGGCTCGTCTATAAACGTTACCACAAAAATATGTTTACAAATCATATATATTCAATATATATGTATAAACACTATTTGGCATTAAATAATCTACAGTGGTTGATATGCCATAAAACCCAACCAACAAACCAACCAATTTTAACTCTGTGACTGATGTTGAATTGTTAGTATTACATAGCGTTGTGGCGTGTTAGGGCCAAGAAAGAAAGCACAAGAGAAAAGAAAGTAGGTGGAACAAGTGTATTGAATAAACAGAACATACATAGAAAATAACAGTATTAGTACAGCAGGTAGAAGTGTCCGTCCGAAAATGTCAGGTTTGACTGCTGGGAGGAAGTCGGTATTTTTTGGTATATGTCTTACGTCCCACCAACCGGACGAGTGTGGCACAAGGATTTTTTAGGTGGGCCCGCGTGCAGAGCCGTAGCCCAGACACGTCCGGCGGCTCCAAAAATGCCTCGAGCCCTGTCAACATTTCCCTAAAAAGGGGCGCCTCAGGCACCATGCAATAAACCTTGCCCCTCCAAGGAGGGTTAGAGCCAAGAGGACGACTCCCTGAGGCTCGAAAATTCCGGTCAAGGTGCACCTCGACCAACTGCCACTACAACCAAGACACACACGACCAGATCTGTGTCGCCGATCAACGCGGCCGACCAAAGTGTGTCCCAGCCCAGCGACTTCCAGAGTGTAGTGTATACGCTCCACTCTGCTGAGAGGAAGTCGATATTTGTCGTTCGTCCTGCTTACAAGACGAGTGTGGCACAAGGCGTTTTTAGGGGGGGTCCGAGCGCAGAACCATAGCCTAGACACACCGGCGGCTCCAAAAATGCCTCGGGCCCTGTCGACATTCCCTTAAAAAGGGGCGCCATGCGATAAAACTAGCCTAGGAGGGTTAAAACTAGGGGTAGCGCCCTCTGAGGCTCGAGGATAACGGTCTGGGTGCGCCCAGCATGAATGCCCGGCTTCCCGGAATCCATGTCAGACGACCTCGACCGACTGCCTGCGGAACCTGGACATACCCGACCAGATCAGTGTACCGACCCACACGGCCGACCGTGGTGTGTCCCAGCCCAGCGCTGAGAGGAAGTCTCCCCGAGAGTCATCGGGTTAGTATTTATGAAGAAGGAAGAGTTTATTATCATGTAGATAGGTCACCATAACACCAACCTCCTAAGAAAAAGTTTTGTTTTTTCTTCTTCTTAGATTCAAGTTCTGAGGCTGTATATGTAGATGTAAAAAGGTTTCACAGAAATTAATCCTGAGGATTTTTTTTTTTTTTTGTTTAATTTGTAGGGAAACAAGCGTTTTCTTTTTCACCACTGGTTAGATGTTTAAAACTTGGCTGACTTGTTTTACTAAGTTCATATTAGGAAGGCTTTGAGAAATTTTAATTTATTTTTTATCTCAATACCTTATACGTTATGGGTTGGCAACTATTAAAACAGTTGTTTTCCTTTTTCTCTCAGAACGGCGCATTTCGGGTGCCGCTAGAGGGGTCGGAATATCGAAAGTGTACATCCATAACTGTTTCTTCTGGAGGCCCGCTATCAGCTTCATCAGTCAGGCGTTTCCTAAATTGGTAGAGATGTGTTTTATGAGTAAATTGTGGACCCTTTATAATATATATCATGTTCCCAACTCTGTTTTCGATTGTTCCCATCTCCCAAAAAGATTTGTTGTCTTTGAAGATTCTGAAAAAGACTATCTCCGGGATTATGTCATTTTGGAGGGTACGATGCATGTTCTTCCAGGCTTCGTCTGTTTCGGGACTAATTTGTGATGAACAGACCGTATCCGACGTGCGAACATCACCTCGGCTGGAGATTGTGAGGCTGGTGTTTTTGTTAGGTGTAATCCTGTGTACTAGAAGAAACTGTCGGAGGGCTCTTTCAGTTAGTGCAGTCCTAGCTTTTTTCAAAGCTCTCTTCAAGGTATCCACAAATCTTTCAGCCTGTCCGTTAGACCTCGGATAGTACGGAGAGATCGTAATGTGTTTATCTGGTAAGTTTCACAGCAGTCTTTAAATTCTCCAGACGCAAACTGACTTCAATTATCGGACACTAAAATGTACACTACTCCGAATCTGGCGAACAGTTCATGTAGAAATTTTATCGTAACTTCCGTAGTTGGGTTTTATTATCTGTGTACTTCGGACCACTTCGAGAAACTATCGACAACAACGAGGTAGTAATATCCTCCCAGAGCGCTGGCGAAGTCAATGTGAATTCAAGACCACGGTAGATCCGTTTTTAGCTAGGGATTTAATTTAATAGGAGATGCCTTGGCTGCCAAGGCACAGCCTTTACATGATTTGACAGTATTTTCTATATCTTTGTCCGTGTTTGGCCTGCGGACATAGCTACGCATCAAACTTTTGTTGTATTTTGACCTTTTGACCCGGCCCAAAATGCCATTCAAGGTGATGCACCGGAAGGAAGTGAGACATTCCAATGGCAGTTAGGAGAGGAAATCGCGTGGGTGGAAATTGGCTGATGAAATGGGACGAGCTAAAAAAATTCCCGTGGTACACTACAGAGTGATGCACCGGAAGAGAGTGACCTCTGAGCTGCATGACAGTTATTTCCGCTTGATGCCGATTAAACATTTCGAACAGGACGGACGTACTTTCTGTCCGCTCCCTGCATAGCAGCAGAATCACAACACCATGAGGAAAGCCGTCCATAAGGACTTTTTGAGTCTACCCTCTTAGACCAAGGGTTCCCAGTTGAACATGAATTAGATGCATGTAATTCTCCATACACAGGAACACCTTCATGTCGCCTCTAAATTTTGCTATGTCTACAGCGACGCGCAATTCTGCTCAGACATCCAGCTACCTCATTCCTGAGCAAAATTATCTGGAGACTTTCATGCCTTTCTCCTACAGCAACCAGGACCACACATTAATGGATGACTACATCATTCCTGTCCTTAAACAGCAAACACGACTTTTGCTACGTCTACAGCGACGCATATTCCACTCAGACATTCAGCATTGCCTTGACTGTAGCAACGCACATTACACTCAGGCATTTAGCTGCTATAATTCCTTCTCAATTCCATAACTATTTCCTTCCTTCCTTCCTTCCTTCATACGAGACTTGCAGCATAAAGGTACCCTTTATTCTGGCTGCCATTAAACCCTCTTGAAAACCTTACGGCATCTTCGTTCCTGTATTTTCTCCTGTATTTTCCAAGAATTTAGCGAGGAACTAACAATTATTATCGCTAAAGGTCTTTGATTCTCCTTCTGATTGAAGGCAGTCAATCACTATTTTCCAATGTTTTTTGTACTTGGGAATTAATCTTGACAATCCTTCTGCATGGGCGATTTTTTTCGATGGTAGGTACTCCATTTTGAGGTAATTTAACAGGATTGTACCCCATCTCAGCTGTCTATTGACTGTATGCGTAGTAAGACCTTTTTTGAGTCAAAAATGTTGATTAGTGGCTTGTGGTCTGTTTGTAGAGTAAAGTGTCGACCGTAAATATAGCGGTGGAACTTTGAGACTGCGAATATAATCCCAAGAGCTTCTTTTTCGATTTGAGAATATATTTTTTCTTTTTGCTGGAGGCAAGGCTCTTGACGCGTAAACTATTGGTTTTAATGTCTCATCAGTCATTTTGTGGAGAATTCCTGCGCCTACACCATACGAGCAAGCGTCCCTGGCTACTATGGTTTCCAAGTCCGGGTTGTAATGTGTGAGAAATACGTTTGACGTCAGTGTTTTCTTTATTTTTTCAAATGCTTCCCAGCATTCCGTTCTCCAATCCAAGGACGTGTTTTTCTTTAACAGTTCTTTTAGGGAGCACATAAATTGTGCATGTTTTGTGTGAATACCGAGTAATAATTTGCTGGTCCTGTTATATAATTAAGGAATGATTTTTTTATATTAATCATTTTTCGTTAATTATATTTTATCATTCAGTTTGGTTGGGCTTTGAACTATTTGGGTAAGGAGTCCAGATGTATAGTCAATTGGTGCAGTTTACGCTCCCAGGCAAAGGATATGACAATCACCATTGTCATAATAAACCCCCTGACAGAAAATGGGGCTGGAGTGTGGATGACGTCATGCATGGAAGAGATGGTCCTGAGAATTTGAGGATTTTTAAAAAGAGTCAGTTGAGATTGGACCATGGAGGCAGAGAGTTTAATTTTGACCGTTGAAAGATGTAGTTAGGCTTTTCGGATCTCTACCGACAGAGATCTTAAGCATCACAAGATTCGCTGCGTGTTGCTAGGGTCAGTATAGTAATAATTGTGTCTCTCTCCTCGTGTCGAAGAACCGAAGTCAAGGAATTAATAAACCCGTTCGTATCTGAAACAATAGAGTCCGCCTGTATTTGTATTTGCCTATGTTTTGCATTGCATATGTATTGTATATGCGTTTATGTATGTATTGTATTACTGTTGTGATTGATATTATGGTTATAGTATACAACAATCCAAGGAAGCTCTGCAACGAAGCAATGTTATCGGTTGCGGAAATGTCTTTAATCGTGGCTGCTCAATCAGGATCTGGTTTCCTGCCATCCTTGTCAATTAAGTGTCCTAGGTATTGGATTTTTTCCATGAAAAAATCACATTTGGTCTCTTTAATTTTGAAACCGTAGTTTTGCATCTGAGTAACAACTTTGTGGACGTGATCCTTATGTTCGGCTATGCTTTTGCTATTCATCAGAATATCCTCTAAAAAAGCGACTGTGAAGTCAAGGCCGCTCAGCAGAGTATCCATCACTTGCTGAAAAATTGCTCGCCCGACCTTGACCCCGAACGGTAAACCTTCGAATTTATATAATCTGCGGTGTGTATTTATACACAATAGCTTTGAACTCTCCTCTTCAACCGGAATTTGCAAATAAGCCTTGCTAAGGTCAATTTTCGAGAAAAATTTCCAACCATTTAACTTCACAAATGTGTCTTCTGGACTAGAAAGAGAGTAGTGACAGTCCTTTAGAGCAGCATTTAGTCCTGTAGAAAAATTAGCGCAAATGCGTATCTCTTAAAATTTCTGTAAATATGCTGAGATGGAGAAAAAGAAGGTGAAACAAGAAGAAGAAGAAGAAGAAGAAGAAGAAGAAGAAGAAGAAGAAGAAGAAGAAGAAGAAGAAGAAGAAGAAGAAGAAGAAGAAGAAGAAGAAGGGGAGAATGGAGATGTCTTAGATATGCTGAGGTGGAGAAAAGGTGAAATAGAAAGAAGAAGAAGAAGAAGAAGAAGAAGAAGAAGAAGAAGAAGAAGAAGAAGAAGAAGAAGAAGAATCAATGGAGATGAATAACCAAATTCTCCCGGCAAAGTTGAGACAAACAAATCGAAAAGTTCCCAATAACCAAACAACTCTAAAACTATGCCGATGAAAAGTGTATATATCTCTTAAACATGCTGTGGTGGGAAAAAAAGGTGAATCAGAAAGCGGAAGAAGAAGAAGAAGAAGAAGAAGAAGAAGAAGAAGAAGAAGAAGAAGAAGAAGTTAGGTTGTGACTGAGTGCTACTCGGGTAGGTGTGGCTGCATGCTGGTACGCGAATGGTGAGAAGGTGGCATTGAAATCAAATAATGATTTTGAAAATCTGACGCCAGCAAGTTGTGTAGAAAATTAAACTCCGAGTAGCTGCCACGAAGTCAGACATGAAAAGGAGGGGAAATATATCCTGAGTTTAAAGAGCGACTGGCACCGAAATGTTGTTTTTGAAAAGTTACGGGGTGCATACGATAAGTTTCCAGACATTTTTTTTTGTACAGGCATTTACAATTGTCGTAGACTCTTGAAAATTCAGTATGTTATTGCTATACATCTTATGAGATGACTGACCAATTTTTATGATTTCAAGTTTAAATCAACAGCTACAGCAGCAATTGGAATACACCCTACTAAAACCTGATTGTCACAGCTGGTGAATTTCAAAAATGCAATCTGGACGTGAGGACACTTTAGAAGAATGATATGCAATAAAATTCTGTTTTAAACTTGGAAAAAATGACAGAAACGTATGGAATGCTTCAGAATGCTTTTCGACCATCTTGCATGAATCGAGCATCAGTTTTTGAGGGGCATAAGAGATTCAAGGAAGGCAGGGAGTCTGTGAGGGATGATGAGAGTCGTGAGACGAGTAAAGAAGTCAATACACCAGAGTTGATTGGCCAAAGTGTTAGGGTTAGGGTTACTATGTTGAGGTTTTAAGGGAGTTCAGGAGGAGATTCTGTCGGAAGAGGCCAGCACTCTTCAAATCGGGTCAGTGATATTTCCACTAGGACCATTCACCAGTTCACAACTCCATCCTTGTCACAGACTATTTGACCAAGATGGGCATCAAGACAGTTTCTCAGCCTCCTTAGAGTCCAGACCTTGCTCCCTGTGACTTTTGGTTATTCCCTAAGTTCACAGGCTGTCGTTATGAGACAATTGAGGAGATAAAAGAGGCTGTGACGAAGGTCATTGACACGCTCACACAAGAGGACTTTCATGGGGTCTTGCAGAAGTTGTTGGACCGGTACAACAAGTGCATTGCAACCGGAGGAGATTAGTTCGAAGGGGACTAGAGTTTCATGTGTGTACTATCAATAAAAGTGCCCATACGGGAGGTGCCCGTGGTATAATGGTTATCGTCGGAGGAATTGGACACGGCAACACGAGTTCAAATCCTGGAATGATTGCATTTCACATTGCACAAATACCCTTGGGAAAGGTATGAATCCAATTATTCTCCCTCCAGCTATGGGTAAATAGTAGGACAGACTAGGTTCTTCAGCCTTGGTGAAGCAACTAGTCTAGGAGAAGGAAAACTCTGAATTCAAACCTGTTAAACTCCGCTTAAAAAAAAAATTGACCTTGTGTCATATCCTGCCCGGGCGGAGGGGTTGGGTAAATATGATAAAAGTGCCCATACGAAAAAAAGTCGGGAAACTTATCGTATGCACCTCGTATGTTGCAATTTAAAGAACGGTTACTATCAGGTAAAAAAAAAAGAAAGTATTGACATCTTGGGCAGTCAAAGTAACTGGAGTTTATTTTCCAAGAAGAAATCGGACTTTCGATCGGTCCAGGTGAGTGTAGCTTCTGATGAGTAGAGGGGAATATTGTTAGAAAATATTTATTATTTGACCCTTTTTTCAATGTGGTGAAATCAGGATCGGCCCGAAAAGAATAAAGAAAAGACACTACAAATTACCATCGCCAAAATTGGAAGTGATGTCCTCGGATGTGGATCGAAGATCAGATCCAACCTTTCAGTACCGACTGGTCAACTATTTCATTGACTCTCTCTGCAACCCACAGAAAAGAGAGGGCATGGCTAGAAAGGGGCCGCAAATTTCGGAAAGGGCTTCTTGTGAGGCAAAAGAAAGCGAAAACATTTTGGCCCCGTTGGGACGAATGACGATTGGAGTGAGTTAAGAAAAAAGGAGCTCTCCACTGCAAATCTGCTATTGTTGTGAAAAAAAGAGACATGACATGGTCAACTGTCTACGGGAGTACGGGGATCGAGGGAGACAAAGAGAGACCTCCAGTGAGACACACTGGTTCCTGTGGGAGAGAGAGTACATTCCAACCCCGAGTCGAAAAGGAATAGTGTATTTCATATGCGACGAGAGAGAAAATAGCATGCTCCGAATCTAAGATTGTCCCGGGTTTGGAGGCAGTTGACAGGAGGGAACTCAGGTGTAGTAGATGTGAAAGAGTAGGGCACTGTAATAGACAATGCCCATACAATGAGTTTTGTTTTGTTTGGTTTACCGTTGTAGATTATTTAATGACAAATCCTTTTTACACATATATATCAAATATATAATTTCTAAAGACATTTTGTTGATAACATTTTTATACGAGCGTTGTATAGCCACAATACAACTACACGTGTACATATAGAAATATACACTTACATTCGGAAACATAATCAACCGGTAATGACGACTTCAATAAAGAACGAATACACTTCTTTATAAAAATATAAATCTCTCACACTTTATTATCGAAAAGGTGATGTTTGTTGTGCGTGAGAAATGAGTGGAGACAAGGACGGACTGTTATATTGACCCAAGTTCTTCCTTGACCATAGCAGCACTTCTTTTACATCTTGGCTTGGGTTGCTCAACCGTGGGTCACTGAGGGCCCAAAGCCCTCTGTCTGGAGCTTGTTCTCACTTCGGCATCTTGTCTCCAACTGACTCAAACCGTCCAGGCACCTGGTTATATCATTTTCTAATGTCCACCTACTTTCGCACTTCTTCCGCTTATTTACACAGGTGCATCTCTTGATTGACGGCTCAGTCGAGGGCCAATATATAACACGAGCCCGAGCAGATTTTTTTTTTTGAGGGGGACACAGCTGAATGGTTTCTCTTATTTCTATCTAATAGGAACAATTCTATTTACTATTAATCATTTGTTTGTACAAAGTAAAATGTTTTCAAGTATTGCTATTTAACACTTACAATTCAATCAAACATCAATCATTTGTTTATACACAGTGAAATGATCAAACAGATCTATTTCAAACAATTCAGCTTTGCATAAGTCAACAAAGTTAAATGGTTCCAAGTATTACTATGTATCCCTAACAGTTCAATTAGTTTACACATAGTTAAATGATTAAACAGTTCTATTTCAAGCAATTCAATTTAGCATGAGTTATTTGTTTCCACATTGTTTAAATGTCAAAGTACACAATTTAAATGCGAAACAGTTCTACTTGACCAATAGATAGGAGCCTATCAGATGATCCGGACGAGAGTGGACCTGGAAGTGGTGACAATGAAGGGGTACTCCAAATTCCCCAAAGCTCCAGCATTACTGGGGCCTTACCATCAGGTTTTTTAGTGTCATATTCAGGACACACGTTGGGGGAGTCTTACTCCTCTGCAGAGATGCAGCCGGTGTATCCAACAGCCCCAGCCGACCATCAGATTGTTTTGTGTCATATCCAGGACACTCGTTGGGGGAGACTTACTTCTCTGCAGAGATGCAGTCGGTGTATTCAACAGCCCCAGCCGACAGGGTCACTCATACCAAGAGTAAAATAAGGGCAGAAAGTGAAGACATGTAGCACATAAATCAAAGTCTCGAAATCAATGGTCAGAGTAAGCTTTAAAAAAGGAGAGATCAGTGACTCCTGTAGAAGCGAAGAAGGGAAGGTGTTAGTTATGTGGGATAATTAGGCACCAAATGAGAAAATGTGATGAGATAACATTGCAACAGGTACGGACTGAAGGGACATATCAAGAAGGCCTGTACTTCGTAAGTAAATCCTAGCGATGTAAACAAGAGAGACGCCAGAAGAAGTTGTCATATTAAGGTTGTGGGTGGAAGGGTCATATCCGCCAGGATTGTCAAATTAATAAGAATTTAAAAAAGGCGGCAACACTCCACAAGGCACCAATTATACGGCCACCTGCCTCCCATCACGAAAACAATCCAAGTTAGACGAACCAGACATGCAGGACACTGCTGGAGAAGCAGGGGCGAACTCATAAGTGATGTACTCCGATGGACCCTCACATATGGCCGGACAAAAGCAGGACGACCAGCTCGAACATACATACAGCAGCTATGTGAGGATACGGGATGTAGCTCTGAAGACCTGCCAGAGGCGATGAACGATAGGGAGAAGTGGCGAGAGAGGGTCAGGGATATCCGTGCCTGTGGCACGATACGATGATGATGATGATGATGATGATGATGATGATGAAAAAAGGCGAACTCGGGAAGGGTAGAACTCTTCCAAGTGATCGAAAAGCTAGAAAAGGGATCTTGCAGGGAGTTGGGGTATGTGAAATGATATCTGAGGAGGCAATGACCTGTTGAGTTAGAATTCATGGAAAGGAATTGCAAGCTTTGATTGGTAGGGCTGCGAACTTTTCAGTGTTGAGTACTGAGGTATGTAAACAATTAGGATTAGGAAAAAAGATGGCTGAGACCAGAAGATAAGGTATGACACTATACGGGTGGTATACGGGTGGGCGTGAGTGTTTGTGTATGTGCGTATGGTTGAATACGTGTGTATGGTTATGGACTGACCATAAGTATGCATATATGTATGTGTGTATATAGGGACCGAGAAATATTTTCATTGGACCACTAATTCGTATAAAAATGGTTGAGCAATTTATGATCACACCTTTAAGCATATCTTGGAGACTCGTTGGCTGAGATTATTTTTTATGTTCAAAAGCTGGGAGATCGAAAATCCGGAAATATAAATCTTCCCCTCACGGGTCATATAATGAGAGTGAGGCTGCTGCTATGGTCAGTTGAAAGGGACACGCCAGCGGTGTGACACTATGTGGGTGGTCCGCTAAGCAGACGATCCCTTTGTCTGTTTTAGCGCGAAACCAAACAAAGGCCTGAGCTCGAGATCTCGACGCGACCGGAAGAAGGCAAGGGAACGCCAGTCAGCAGTTGGAAGAAGGAACCGATAGGAGGCAATTGGCGAAGGGAGACGGAGAAGGACAGTCGGCAGTCGACACCGGATAGCAGAGAGACCAGTCGATATGAGATAGAGTCCCACAGCAGTGAGGGAAAACCAGTCAAGATGAGTCAGCACTCCTCATGGTTTGTAGAAATTTCGCTAGAAATACACGCTAGCGTTAGTCTACAGGGAATGCTGTGTCACAAACTTGCCCTTCTTGCACTTGAGTTGACCCAAGCCTTATTGTTTGTTCTTTGTTTTTTCTCCCACTCCCTTGATTGTATTTCTTGTGCCGTAAAGAAATGTGGGATACCCCTATTGGAACCACTAGATGATCACCGGCCAAGATTGAAATGGTTTAAAGAAGTTGATGTAACGGGGGGCCGAGGGGGTATTGTCACAGCGGGACGAGCGCGTCAGGAAGAGGGAATTAGTTCGCTACAGAGACTCGAAGAGAAATAAAGAAGAAAAGATTTGTAGCAGCCACAGATCTATTTCCTTTCGCGAATCAATGCCCCCGCCAAGCAATTCGGCTATAACCGACCAATCGACAGGCAGAGCGAATTGATTCCTTCTTCCTCTAGAACTATTTTTTCTAGTCCTTTTTGGTAGAGCAGACAACCTTAGAGAGCCATTAGCCAGCAGCCCAAACAGACCTCTCTCACATCCACTGCCACTGATTCCACCTGGAACCCCTTCGCTGAAAAACACGCTGCTAAAAGCTTCACACACTTCCTACAAACTCAACGACCAACATACTAACCGGCGACACCAAAAGGGACACTTTCTCACTCTCACTCCTTTATACATGCTACGATAATAAACCTTTCTTTGTTGTGTTGTTTAAAAGAAGTTTCGTGATTCGTTTGTGTTGCCAAATAATTTATTGTGTTAGAGAAATTAACCCTTTCCTAAAACACTAAAGGACACAGAAAGCCGAAAATCTAGCAGTTTTTAGCGATGGGGATGTTATTTTTAGGTTTTAGGTTTAAGTTGGTTTTTCGTTGTTTATGTTGGTATTACGTTGGCTGTGTTGGTATTACGTTGGTTATGTTGGTATTACGTTGGTTGTTATCCCCTCGCTAAATGTTGATGGAAAATAAAGGTGGTGGAGAAGAACGAAGACGTCGTTAGGTTTTATATGAAGGTTTTAATGGCAGCATGAAGTAAAGGGGTTTACGCTGGTATGCTGCGAGTCTCGTAGGAAGGAAAGAAGGTAGGAAGTTGTTATAGTGTATCATCTAATTTATTTTCAACTAGGATCCCCTTGGTCTAGAAGAATAGACCCAAGGGGTCCATAAACTAGATGGCTCTCCTCATAGTGGTATGATGCTGCTACCGCTATTCAAGAGCAGACGGTAAGACGTCCGTTTCTATTGAAGATTTCTGAGAAAGAGGGTGTTTCGCGGGCTTTCTTCAATTTTTGATGCTACTAGGAAAGATGGTTCGGGATGAATAGCACAAGTCATCCTTATTGGGGGGAAATATTCGGCGATCCTAACGGTCAAATTAAATTACGCACCAAACAAAAATACAAGGTTTTTTCTGCTACAAGTTATTATTTTTTAACTAAGGGAGCTACATAGCAACAAAAAAAAAAGTAAAGACGCCAAAAATCATCGAATCGTACCAAACGAACTTTAAAAACTTTGTCTTTAATTGGAATCATTTTGAGATGAGGCTTCTTAATCTGAGAATTTTTTTAGATTTATTTATTGCGGAATTTTTGTCCTCATCTTGGTAGTTTTTGTGTTGTTTCTTCTTCACTACGTTTCGGCCAAATTTTACCTCTGGCCTTCTTCGGGTGATTGCAGAAGTTGTTGGAACGGTACAAGTGCATTGCAGCCAGAGGAGATTACTTCGAAGGGGACTAGAGTTTCATGTGTGTACTATCAATAAAAGTGCCCATACGAAAAAAAAAAAGTCTGGAAACTTATCGTATGCACCTCGTACATAATTGGCTTTCATAGCGATATTTTGGGCTCCTGTTAAACGAGATTCAGTTTCTTTCTTGAGGATTTCTTTTCTTTGTCATATCCATGTCTTCTAGTGTGTAATCTCGGCAGCTTATCGTTTGAAGTAGTTATTATTATTATTTTAATTTTTATCTACACTTCATTTCAAAAATCCATTACACCATTTCAGATTTGTGGTGTATTACTCTATTTATAGAATACACATTGTTTTTAGCCTTAGAATAATCAACTCCAAAAACATAAATAAGAACATTCTAGAAATTTCGGATCAAAATCGCATTAACATTAAAGTTACACTTTTATATTTTTCAACAAATCAGCTAAAAACACAGAATAAGAACATTCTAGAAAATTCGGCTCAGAAACTAATTGTGACGGCAAATTTACTAGAATCCCAAAACGGGACTCTACTTTTCGCACGTGTGAAGACGGGGCAGACTGGCACTTGATCCCTTGTAGAATAAGTCCTCGTTCAGAGTTTTTCTTTGGGCATATAGGAACTGGCATATTATGTGGGGGATTAATTTATGGCTAGACTGACCGCCGTTGGCAAGGGGTTTCCAAATTTTACACTAAACACACATCCACCAAGGCCACTAGTTATTCCTCCCCTAGAACAATGGAAGATATGGACCTCTAGGTTTAGAAGTAATAATATTAATTATAATAGTCGACAACTCCGGTTTCCCGTATAAGAATTTTAAAGGAATTTATAGGACAATTTTAAGCGAGCATAACATAAGGCGAATAGAAGCTGAAAAAGAAACATGAAATAACAAATTGGTAGCAAACGATACAAATAACAACATCAACACGTGGAGATATGAAAATATGCTAATCTTTTTTACTACACATAGATACACATCTTCAAACGTGTCAGCTATAGTACATGAACACAAATGTCTTTCTTTTCTTTTCTTTCGTTTTTAGTCTTTCTTCAACTTGAGAGAGAGGGTATATAACTGGGTATAGAGAGAAACAGTCTCAAAGTTTACTTATCTTATTTCGATGGATTCCTGTGGAGAATATTTCCTCTTTTACGGGACAACAGACTTTGTTATTTTTAGTACTGGTTTGAAGATATGGCTCCTTATCCGAGCTACTTTTCGTCTTCCTTTACCCGGAGCCTTGGCTTTAGGTTCGCTTGCCGCGACCTCTGTCCAACAACTAATTTTCTTCCTCCCTACTTCTGCTGACGGAAGGAGCTTCCACTTCCGCCCTAGGGCTCCAGCCAATCATTTGGCTTCTCTCTTCTTCTCCCTGGACAGGCGATTCGTTAGGGCTACTATATGTCACCCGAGTCAGGTTACTGAGTACAGATAGCTTGACCCACATTACAATCATGTCTTAACGGTCATTCTTTTGACGGCTTGCTACTGTTAATTAGAATACGGAAGAATTAGTAGTAATCTTATTTCTCCTCACTTAGGGGGACACCGCGTGACACTAATTAACAGAAAAAATATTTAGGCACCAAAATAAATAAGTAATTATACGAATCTGATTGGTCAAGAAATGTCAGCGCGATTGAATTTTAGGACCCGCAATAAAACCTAACAAATTCTAGAAAATTCGGCTCAGAAACTAATTAACAGAAAAATATTTAGGCTCCAAAATAAATAAGTAATTATGCGAATATGATTGGTCAAGAAATGTATGCGCGCTTGAATTTTAAGACCTGCAATAAAACCTAACAAAATCCTATTTTTGATTCACTTTAGTTACCCCCCAAAGTATAAATAACGAAGAATTTAATTAACTAGGGCATTCGACCACGAGAGGCCAGGACGATCAATAGAAGGCATCGCACACAACCATCAGAATAAAGAAGCATGCAAGTTCTTTTGCTGACTGCCGAAACGCGATACATTGTCGCCAAAGATCATAAAAAACGCACGTGTGGACTTAAGAAAACAAAAGACCCATACTTACGGTCCCTCACATATATGCACACATGCATACACATGAATGTAAGTAAAGTCAATTTTTTATCCTCTTTACTTCAGCCAACTATGGACACATTGATTCAATAGACTTTCCCAATATGTACACACGCACACACGGGCGAACAAATCATATTTTTACTCAACTGGCTATAGCTTTATTTTTCTACATACACACACATGCACATAAAATGAACATTGTATTTTAATTATTTTTATCCTGTTTGTTATGATTATTGAATTGCTTGTTTCTTAATGTTTGTTGTTGTCATATTCCATTTGTTTACGTGCTTGTAAAATTTGTGTTGTATTTGTGGAAAGGAAACCTGAAAGTAACTCCCGTAAACTACGGATGGTACTTAGTCCCCCACATATTCTTTCAAAATCCAAATCGGTTTCTTTTTCTTCGGCTTAATAAAATTTTTCTGACTGGCCTCTGACCCTCTATAGGATTACACTCTGATTACAGGCAATGGATGTGTCAGTAATTCTGTATAGCTGCACACCAACCGAACGCTTTGAGAAAAAGCAAGAGAGAAACTATAGAAGAATTCTACGTACTGTTTTGAACAAATCCTGAAAGCAGCAACTCACCGATTAGCAGCTGTACGGCCCCTTACCTCCCATCTCACATACTATCCAAATATGACGAACAAGACATACTTTTATACTGGGGCTATAGAATACACCAATTACATCTCTGCAGAGGGGTAAGACCCCACCCCAAGCGAGTGCCCTGGATATGACACTAAATTATCTGATGCTGGAGTTTGGGGGAATGCGAAGTACTCCTTCATTGCCATTGCTCCCTGGTCCACTCTGGCCCGGATTGGTAGCACCCGATAGGGTCCTATCTATGGGCCAAATAGAACTAAAATACGTACATATGCTAAACTGAATTACATGAAATAGAACTGTTTTGACATTGAAACTGCGTACTTATGCTAAACTGAATAGTTTGAAATGAAACTGTTTTGTATGTTAAACTGAATTGTTTGAAATGGGACTGTTTTTGACATTGAAACTGTACTTACGCTAAACTGAATTGTTTGAAATACAACTGTTTTGACATTTAATTGTGTGTAAACAAAAATTATACTTATACTAAACTGAATTAGTTAAATTAGAACTGTTTGAATAAACTGAATAGCTCGAAATCAAATGTTTTTGACAATCAAACTGTGTACTTATTATAAACTGAATTGTTTGAAATAGAACTGATTATTTGTATTAAAATGGATTTGGCATTAAATAACATACAAAGGTTGATATGCCGTAAAACCCAAACAAATCAACCAAGACATAGTTGACACTACTGAAGAAGTAAAAACGAACTCATAAGTGGACTCCTACACATGGACACACTAGCGTCAACCGACCAACGCAGGGTGTGCCCAAAGGACTTGCCAGGAGCGATAGACGATAGGGACGATCGTATCGATTAAAAGAGATTTAAGTTTTCTCTTCGTGTTTTTCCCTTCGTAGCCAAATCCCGAAGATCTTGTGTTATTATTATTATTATTATTACTACTACTACTACTTCTATTATTTTACTTTTTTGAGAGTTTTCCCACCAGCGTTAGCTAAGGGTCTTCCACTGGAATTTGAGAGACAGCAAGTCTCCGGGAGTCTCTAGGAATCTTCTCAGTATTCTGTCCGATCTGAATAATCCTGTAAAAAGTAAAGTAAATTTGGCGACCGAAGTCAAGGGTGACCCAAAAGTCCCCTTTTCAATAGCTACAACACCGAGGTGTAAGGAAGAGCGCTACTCCTTTCCTTCGATTGCTCCAATTTACCCTTGATACGTACCTTATAATGCTGAGTGTTAAACAAGGAGATATCAAGTACCATTATTTGAGTCTTTGGTATGACTCGACCTGAGATTGAACCCCGGTCTCCCGGTCTGTTGGCGGACACTCTACCCAATAGCCAATTATTATTATTATTGATATTATTTTACAAATTTACTTCTCGTCAGTTTTTCATACTAGCGTTAGCTGATGGTCTTTTATTGGAGTCTGTGTGATATCTAATCCCCTGAGGTCTCCAGAACTTTTCTCAGTATGCTGGCCGATCTTAAGAATGCTGTAGTTTTGATGGTCTCCATTCGTCCCCCGATTTCCAACTCTTATAGCCCCCTTTCTAGGCCTTTGGGGCCGTTCCAAGTGCACCAATTACTCTTGGTATATTTGTCACTTTTGGTTTTCTGTATTATTATTATTATTTATTATACTCCTTTAGAGTTTTTCACATCAGCGACATCTGATGGTTTTACACTGGAGTTTGAGTGACAGCAAGTCTCCTCAAGTCTGCAGGACTCGTCTCAGGATTCTGGCCGTTCTTAGCAATGCTGCCGTTTGGATAGTCTCTACTCGTCCGCCAACTTCCGAGTCCTCTAGGCCCTTTAATAATCCTTTAGTTATTGTGCCTAAAGCACCGATCACAATTGGCACAATCGTTACTTTCATGTTCCACAGCTTTTTCAATTCTCTAGCAAGGTCGAGGTACTTATCCTTCTTTTCACTTTCCTTCTGATTTATTCTGTGGTCCGCCGGGACAGCAAAGTCGACAATTTTACAAATTTTCTTTTTTTTTTTTTTCTGTTGATTATTATGAGGTCTGGTCTTCTGATGCGTGTGTATGTCAAAATCCCATAGGAGTTTATGCGAGTCATTTTCTAGGACAGGTGCTGGGTTGTGCATATACCATTTGTTTGTATGATCGAATGGAAATTTCCTGCACATTTCCCAGTGGACCACCTTGCCGACCCAGTCGTGTCTCGCCTTATACTCCTTCTGTGCTAATTTGCTGCATTCGCTTATTATGTGATTGATCGTTTCGTCTCTATCACCGCATATCCTACATTTACTGTTTTGTTGCGTCTTATCTATCCTCGCTTTGATATGATTAGTTCTTATGGCAGTGTCCTGTGCTGCTATTAGAGGGATTTTGTTTCTCTCTTAAAGTTTCCTTTTCTTTGCCAGGTGCAGGTTTTTTTATGTGAGATTTTATTATTATTATTAGTTACTTAAAAGCATATAATAAAAATACTAATTAGCCAATTCAATTTCTTTCGGTAAATTTGTTTATCTCGCTTTAATCTTTTTTCTCGAGCAACTTGTGTGCGTATATGTGTGTGTGTGTTTTTGTTTGTTTCTCTGTGTGTTTTTGCATGTATGTTTGTGTTTGTGTGTATGTATATGTGTGTTTGTGTGTCTGTTTCTCCTTCTGTGCGTGTGTGAGTGTGTGTGTGAGTGTGTGTGTACGTTTGTTTGTGTTTGTGAGTTTGTTTCTCTGTGTGTATGTGTGTTTATGTGTGTGTATGTTTGTTTGTGTGTGTGTGTGTTTGTGTGTTTGTTTCTGTGTGTGTTTGTTTGTTTCTCTCTCTGTGTGTGTGTGTGTGTGTGTGTGTGTGTGTGTGTGTGTGTGTGTGTTTGTTTCTCTGTGTGTTTGTTTGTTTTTCTCTGTGTGTGTGTGTGTGTGTGTGTGTGTGTGTGTGTGTTTAGGCGTGTATGTGTGTGTGTGTTTAGGCGTGTGTGTGTGTGTTTAGGCGTGTGTGTGTATGTGTGTGTTTGTTTTTCTCTGTATGTGCGTGAGAGAGAGAGATAAAGAGAGTCTGTCGTCTTGTTTTTCAGGATTCAAGGTTCCCAGTACATTTAAATTTAAAACGTTGTTAAAAATTTATCAACACTTTTTCTATGACTATTAACATCGATTTATTTTCATTTTATATGACACAGCAGATAAACATGTTTTTTTTTTAATGGCTAAAGAGCATAATAAAACGTATTTATAAAGAGTGCCTGGAAGAAACTGCGTTTCTTCCAGGCAGCGGTCACATCGATACTGCTATATGGGTGCACTACATGGACGCAAACAAAACGGCTGGAAAAGAAGCTAGACGGCAATTACACAAGAATGCTGCGTGCAATCTTGAACAAGTCTTGGCGGCAACACCCCACAAGACACCAACTGTACGGCCACCTGCCCCCTATCATGAAAACTATTCAAGTTAGACGAACCAGACATGCAGGACACTGCTGGAGAAGCAGGGACAAACTCATAAGAGATGTACTCTTATGGACCCCCACACATGGCCGTGCAAAAGCAGGACGACCAGCACGAACATACATTCAGCAGCTATGTGAGGATACGGAATGTTGTCCTGAAGACCTACCTAGTTCGATGAACGATAGGGAGGAGTGGCGAGAGAGGGTCATGGATATCCGTGCTACCAGCGCGATATGATGATGATAAAGAGTGAGATTGTTACATAGCCATATACACGATTAACGCTATGTGAGAAATGGACATATAGTGTTCATTACGATAGAATATATAAATCTCGATATTAGAAAACACGTAACGACTTCTCGTTCAGGTACGAAACCTTTTTATTAACTTTGAGTTAATTTGGCCCCCAACTCGAGCGGCCCCCATAGAGCGCACGTTCGCCTGCGAGCTCCAAAAGTCGATCCTTCTCGTTTGGCGTCTAGTACCCGTCTCTCTTTTCAAATTCTCTCACAAACCTCCGTGCGCTTCCGGTGCGTGACGTCACCCGCACCCTGTCACCGCGTTTCGTCTCGGACTATTATGACATCTGAGTGACACCTCCATCCGCCCGCGTGCGCCCGCGTTAACACCTGCCTCAATGTTGCACCTCACTAACCCATGGGATGAGCTGATAGGTTCTCAGCCTAACTAAACTCAAAGGCATGAACCGAAATCCCTCGGCTATTCCATAACAAGATTCTAGTACTTTTTTTTTTAATCCTCAATATTTTTTGTTATATATAACAATATATAACAAATTACCTCAGGCTATTTTTAAAATGTTATTCAAACAATTCAGTTTAGTATAAGAATAGTTTTTGTCCACACACAGTTACATGTCGAAACAGTTCTCTTTCAAACAATTCAGTTTAGCGTAAGTACACAGTTTCAATGTCAAAACTGTTCTATTTCAAGTAATTCAGTTTAGCATAAGTACGCATTTTAGTTCTATTTGACCCATAGATAGGACCCTATCAGGTGCTACTTCTCCAGGCCAGAGTGGACCTGGGAGCTATGGCAGTGAAGGGGTACTGCGCATTCCCCAAAGGTCCAGCATTACTGGAGCCTCACCATCAGATTATTTAGTGTCATATCCAAGACTCGTCGGGGTGGGGGGTCTTACCCCTCTGTAGAGGTGCAGTCGGTGTATTTTACGGCCCCAGCCGACTGGGCTATCTCAATATGATATGACTTGTAGCAGCAAAAAATTTAGCATTTTTGTTTGGCACGTAATTTAATTCGACCGTTAGGGTCGACGCATAATTTCACCCAATCAGGATGACTTATCCTATTCAACCCAGAGCATCTTTCCGGGCTGCACAAACTGGGGAAAAGTCGTTTGGCAGAACAACTTCGTTCTGTACAGACATCTACCGTCTACTCTCCAATAGCAGCAGCAGCAGCAGCAGCAGCAGCAGCAGCAGCATCATGGCACCATGAGGGAAGCAGCCTAATTCATGGACCCCTTGTCTATTTTTCTTAGACCAAGGGTTCCCAGTTGAATATGAATTAGATGAATTCAATACGCCACACATAGGAACAACTTTACGTTACCCCCAAAATTGGCTATGTCGACTACGATGCAGAATCTCGCTCCGACACCTAGCAACTCTGGCCAACATTTTCTGGAGACACGCACGCTTCTCCGCGAAACAACCAGAGCCATAAAATCACGGCGACTTCAACGTTTATTTCCTCAAACAGCAAACACGACTTTTGCTACACTTATGGCGAACTTATCTCCCTCGCACGTCCAACGACACGCGCTGCTTTCTCAACTCTATCATAACTTCAAACCGTTCACTTACTTCTTTCCTTTCCTACGAGACTTGCAGCACAAACGTAAACTCTTTATTCTATGCTGCCATTAAAAACCTTCATGTAAAAGCTAACGGCCTCTTCGTCTTCTTACTTCTTCATCCTCCTTTATTAACAACAATAATTAGCAAGGGAATAACACACACACGCGTAAGAATACATTTCTTCCCCAAAAGTAATATCAACATTTACAGTATCACTAAAAATGGTAACAAACATTCCTTTTCACTAAAGACTTATTGTTAGTGTACCATATGTTATATACAGAAATCTCTTCTGATTTACTTATACATTCCAAACTAACTCGCTTGCAAAACGAATAAATAAACAAACTGTTGTATAGTGGCTCGTACTACATAACTTCCAGTATCGCGGAAGTATAAAAGCTAGAGACAGAAGAGAGACAGAAGTAGAAGCAGAGACTGAAGAGGTCTGAAGGATGTCGGTCAGTAGAAGACTAACTTGGGACGTAACACCTACAGTGAGAGACTTATAATACAAGTCGAACTGTACCACTTGAGTTGATAAATAATTAACTCTGTTTCACTGTGTATCGGTTCCTTACCACGATACAACTGATATGAGAACTAGTCTAGGAGAAGGAAAGCACAGAATTAAAACCTGTAAAACCCCACTTAAAACTGACCTCCTATCGCATCCTGCCCATGCTCAGGGGTTGGACATTATATATATATATATATAAGTAAAGTTGGCGACCGTAGATGAGGGTGATCCGAAGACTCTCTTTTCAATAGCAAATCCACCGAGGTGTAGGGAGAGCACAACTCCACTCCCTGGATTGTTCCACTTACCCTTGAAAAGTACCTTATAATGCTGAGTCTTAAGCAAGGAGGTATAGTGTCATTTTTTGCGTCTTTGATATGACTCGACCTGGGGTTGAACTCAGGTCTCCCGGGCCACTGGCGAACACTCTACTCACTAGGCCAATATATATATATATATATACGGATCAAATTTTGTAATCCTATATCGACCTGTTTGATCATTCGTAGCAACAAAGTTTCTCTACAAACAAGTGAACCAGAAAGAAACTTGAATTTTTTGTTTGGTGCGTAATTTAATTTGACCGTTAAAGTCGCCGAACATTTTCACCCAATCAGGATGACTTGTCCTATTCATCCCGAACCATATTTCCAAGCAGTACTAAAAATTGAAGAAAGCCCGCGAATCTCTCTCTCTCTCTCTCTCTCTCTCTCTCTCTCTCTCTCTCTCTCTCTCTCTCTCTCGCTCAGAAATCCTCTAAGGGAACGGACGTCTATTCGTCTGTTGCTGAATAGCAGTAGCCGCATCAACCATTATGAGAAGAGCCATCTAGTTTATGGATCCCTTGGGTCTATTCTTCTAGACCAAGGGATTCTAGTTAAAAACAAATTAGATGATACACTCTAACAACTTCTTACCTTCTTTCTTTACTACGAGGCTCTTAGCATACCAGCGTAAACCCCTTACTTCATGCTGCCATTAAAACCTTGATACAAAACCTATCGACGTCTTCGTTCTTCTCCACCACATTTATTTTCCATCAACATTTAGCGAGGGGATAACTACCAACGAAATACCAACGCTACCAACGTAATACCAACGTAACCAACGCAAAACCAACTTAAACCTAAAAACCCCAATAATAATGATAATGTTATCCCCATAGCTATAAATGTCGACCTTCCGACTTGTGAGAACACGCAACCACATATAAAAACAAATTAAATATACCACTACAAAATGGAAATTAAATATCAAAACCAATATCACCTCCTACAGACTCTCTTTTCAATAGCAACTACACCGAGGTGTAGAGAGAGCGCAACTCCTCTTCCTAGATTGTTCTACTCACCCTTGAAACGTACCTTATAATGCTGAGTGTTAAGCAAGGAGGTATAGTGTCATTTTTTGCATCTTTGATATGACTCGACCTGGGGTTGAACTCAGGTCTCCCGGGCCATTGGCGAACACTCTACTCACTAGACCAATATATATATATATATACACTCCATTAACACCTTCCTCTTGTTCAAGTATACGGATCAAATTTTGTAATCCTATATCGACCTGTTTGATCATTCGTAGCTACAAATACATATAAGTGATGAAGTCCTTACAAAAATGTTTTCATTGGTGCAGTCCCTTAGGAAATAGTCACAGTGACACTCAGTTTATTTTACATATTTTTTTCTATTTCATAGGATTTACAGACACAGACCAATGGTGCGTTTTGATCTAATTTTTAAAGCTTACTCAAACAAAGTTTCTCTACAAACAAGTACGACTCATAAGAGCCTCTGGGCGTCAAGGTTTTCTTTTCTTTTGTTGTTGTTGTTGTTGTCGTTGACTCTCCCTGAGTAAATAAAGTAGTTGTTTGCAATAAAGACTCAACCTGATGTTTACTTTGTCTTTGAAAATAATTTGATCCATTATCAGACGACAGCAATTGATTCCCAAATAACAAGCCTTTACATTCAATTCGATTATTGTTAGAAGTTGTTTCGTACGCCTCTTAAGCAAAAAGACATGTCGTGTCAATAGATTTTAGAATACGCTGACTGTTGTTACTTACTAAGCTTTGCTTAGTTGTGGCACAAGGCTGGAAGGATGAAGTACTCAGTGAGACTCAAACTCACAATTCCCAAGTCGACTAGAACAATAGAATATACCGACTGCATCTCTACAAAGGGGTAAGAATCCTCTGATGCGTGTCCTGGATATGGCACTAAAAATATGATAGT
>OY757924.1:14666586-14795560 GCA_963585895.1 Sepioteuthis lessoniana
CCTATCTAAGTGTTAAATAGAACTAATGGCATACTTATGCTAAACTGAATTGTTTGACTGAATATCTTGAAATAGAAATGTTTTTGTCAATTAAACTGCACTTACATTTAAACTGCGTGCTTATTCTTCAACTCAAACTGTAACATTTAAACTGCGTGCTTATGCTAAATTGAATTGTTTGAAATTGAACTGTTTTTTACATTGAAACTGTTCTTACACTAAACTGAATTGTTATATATAGAACTGTTTTGACATTTTACAGTGTAAACAAAATCTGTACTTACGTTAAACTGAATTAGCTGAATAAGAACTGTTTGAATAAACTGAATGATTTAAATTAGAAATGTTTTTGACAATCAAACTGTGTACTTATGCTAAACTGAATTGTTTTAAATAGAACTAATTATCTACATAAAAATGGATTTGGCATTAAATAACCTACAAAGGTTGATATACCATAAAAACCAACCAACAAACTAGAAATAGCATTTAACACAAATGATTTTTTATCTTCCCAAATGTTTTTGCACAGAATCCTAGCACGTGTTTTGTCTCAAGCCAAAACAACAACTGTTTTGTTTTTGAGATATCTCAATGTATCTTTATATCTTAACAAGCCATGAAGAATTCACCAATCTAACCGTAAAAAGAGAGAAAAAATGAATCTAACTATTTTTACTACTTGAGAAGAGATAAAAGGCAGGACGGATTGTACTGAAATTTCATAGGGTCTAACAAAATGGCTGCCATGAACCTTTCGTACTGTGAAAAATCCCTACCTCTGATTGAAAAAAAATCATCAAAAAGCTGGGAATTATCCGATTTTAATGAAAATTTCAGAGTTCATTTATTATCAATGAATTTCCTAACAAACTCGTTATTTTATCAAAAAACATGCTGATTTTTTTCAGGAAACTTAACTTTACCCCCTCTCATGTGTGAGACGCTAATAAGCGTCATACACATGGGAGGGGTTAAAGACCAAAATCAGAAGGTGTTTATGAATAAAAAAAATTAAATTGGAAGCTGTTAGAAGAAAATAGTACCCCAAAGGTGAACATCAATATTTTTTTACATAAAAAAAATTGATTCGGTTTCTTTGTTTAATGGTATATCAACCTTTGTAGGTTATTTAATGCCAAAGCCATTGTCATAGAAGAACAGTAGTGGTACTATTTAACCCATAGCTGGGAGGATAAGGGGATTCATACCTTTCCCAAAGATATTTGCCCGAAAGTGAACATAATACCGCGACTGGAGTACGAACTCGCATACTATTATTCCGCAGTCCATCGCTTTAACCATTACACCACGAGGACACACCCTATATAATAAAAAAAAAATAAAATAAAATAAAAAATTGAGAACTTTTAATACTGTGATTTTATTTAACTGTGTGCAAATGAAAAGTTAATGTTTAATAGAATTATTAGGATGAACAAATTTGAAACTCTTTAACTGCATGCCTAAATTGAATTATTGATATTACTTAGCAATACTTGGAGCCATTTGAATGTGTGCAAATGCATGAATAGTGAGGAATAGAATCAGAGTAAAATAGCAATACTTGCAACCACTTCACTGTGTGCAAACAAATGATTAATGTCAAATAGAATTATTAGTGTCAGCAATAATGGAAACCATTTAACTGTGTGCAAAAAAATGAAGTCAGTCTCGTTTAAAAATGTTATCAACAAAATGTGTTGACAAATCCTATACATTCAATATATATGTATAAAGAGGATTTGGCATTGAATAACCTACAATGGTTGATATGCCAAAAAAACCCAACCAAACCAAATCATATATATTCAATATATATGTATAAAGAGGATTTGGCATTAAATAACCTACAATAGTTGATAAGCCATAAAATCTAACCAAACTAAATCCTATATATTTGATATATATGTATAAAGAGGATTTAGCATCAAATTACCAACAATGGTTGATATGCCATAAAACACAACCAAACCAAATCATATATATTTAATATATATGTATAAAGGGGATTTGGCATTAAATAACCTACAATGGTTGATATGCCATACAACCCAACCAAACCAAATCATATATATTCAATATATATGTATAAAGAGGATTTGGCATTAAATAACCTACAATGGTTGATATACCATAAAATCTAACCAAACCAAATCCTATATATTTAATATATACGTATAAAGAAGATTTAGCATCAAATTACCTACAATGGTTGATAAGCCATAAAACCCAAACAAACCAAATCAAATAATTATGACGATGAATTATGGAACTCAAATACGGTAAACATACAAAAACAATCGAATCTTCAAGTGTTCAATAACCTTCTGTTATAATGCCATCGAAATCAATCAATCAATCAACCAAGTATTCTCCTGTCTGTCAGAACTCCAAAAACAAGCTATTGAGAAGGCATGTGTGCTTGAATTAAAGAAATCAAACTCTTATAGACAAGTGTATGGTTGCAACAGACGAGAGGATTGGATTTTTTTTATTTCGTTTATTTTAAATAAATAGATGTCGGTCGATTAGAAAAGATATAAGCTCTCTTCTTCTACTAGATAAGGGTCAGGAGGTGAGTGGGCGTAAGTTTGTTTTTGATTGGTTGGCATGTTCGGAGAGAAAGTTTATGATTGGTTGAAAAAAAGTTTTTTAATTGTGAATTTATTTTCACACTTCAATTGGACTGATGCGCGGAGCCTACCTACGCAGGGAAGTGTTTGATTCTTTTTGTTATAAGCCATCGTTCGGACAACATCCGGTTAATGTTACATTTTTTTCAACTGAAACATATGCCCGATGGATTTTCTTCCCGGGTGTTTTATTTATTTATTGATTCATTTTGTTGATGAGTGGATTTGAAATGTGTTTGCAAATCAGAAGAGATTTCAGTTATATAACAAAATTTGTCACTTTAATACAAAAGCATTTTAGAACACATCTCAGGAAATCTTATTTTAAATAAGAGTGTATTTGTGTTTGTGTAAAAATCCTGAGAGACAATCAGTTTGGTTTTATTTCTTTACTTTTATGGCAAATCAACATGTAAAATACAGCTTGGCTGACAATATGAGACAAGGTAAAAAAAATTCTCACTGTGCCGTCACAAAGTGATGCACAGGAAGAGAGTGACCTGTGAACTACATGGCAGTTATTTCCGCTCGATGACGATCACACATGCCATTACAAAGATAGCGGAAGTGACACATCCCAATGGCCAGTAATCGAAAGAAATCGCACAGGTGAGATTGACTGACAAAATGGGACAAGGTGAAGGTCCCACCGTGCCGCTACAAAGTAATGCACCGGAAGAGAGTGACCTGTGAACTGCATGACAGTTATTTCCGCTCGATGACGATTACACATGCCATTCCAAAGATGGCGGAAGTGATACATCCCGATCGCCAGATATCGGAAGAAATTGCGGGGGTGTGGAGGCGTGTCCATATCTCCGCGTGGGAGTTTGAAGGTAATATAAGGTCGACGAATTGAACGGAAGAGTGAAAAGATTCCGGTATTCACGAAAGCTGGTCCTGTCGTCACTCTGTGTGCGTTGTCTCGGCCATCGTCTACTTACATCGAAGAGTTCAAGCCTCATAGACGAACGATTCTAATTCCTCTCCTGACTGCTCCTACTTCACACAAGCATCCGTCGAGAAAATAAATATATGTTGTTATATATATTCCGTGTTGTCGTTTGTTTGACCAGAGAGCGGAACGTAACAAACATCTGTAGGTTACTTATTGCCAAAGCCATCCTTATAGAAAAACTGAAATGGCGCTACAGTCTCTACTACACCGAAGAGTGTTCGCCAATTGCCCGGGAGACCAGGGTTCAATCCCAGGTCGAGTCATACCAAAGACTCAAAAATTGCATTATAAAGTACGGATCAAGGTGTAGTGCAATCCTGAGAAAAGAGTAGCACCCTCCCCAACACGTTGTTGTATTAGCTATCGAAAAGGAAACCCTCGGGTTACCCCCGACTACGGTCGCCATCTTTACTTACTTTAGCCTCTACTTGGAGAGATAATGCCAAGGGCATTAGTCCAATCATCATCATCATCATCATGTCGTGCTGGTAGCACGGATATCCCTGACCCTCTCTCGCCACTTTTCCCTATCGTTCATCGCCTCAGGCAGGTCTTCAGGACAACATCCTGTATCCTCACATAGTTGCTGAATGTATGTTCGTGCTGGTCGTCCTGCTTTTGCACGATTGCTGACTAAGGTGTCGCAGTCAAGCATGTTAACCACTATGCTACAGGTAATCAGTATCCGAAAAATAATGGCCCAGTTAGCTTGACCAAGGGTTCCCAGTTGAACATGAATTAGATGCATGTAATTCTCCATACACAGGAACACCTTTATGTCGCCTCTAACTTTTGCTATGTCTACAGCGACGCGCAATTCTGCTCAGACATCCAGCTACCTCATTCCTGGGCAACATTATCTGGAGACTTTCATGCCTCTCTCCTACAACAACCAGGACCACACATTTATGGGTGACTACATATCCCTGAAGACCTGCCAGAAGCGATGAATGATAGGGAGAAATGGCGAGAGAAGGTCAGGGATATCCGTGCTAGTGGCACGACATGATGATGATGACATAATTCCTGTCCTTAACCAGCAAACACGACTTTTGCCTCATCTATGGCGACGCATATTCCGCTCAGACATTCAACAATGCCTTGACTGTAGAGATGCACAATTCGCCCAGGCATTTAGCTGCTATAATTCCTTCTCAACTCAATAACTATTTCCTTCCTTCCGACGAGACTTGCAGCATAAAGGTACCCTTTATTCTGGCTGCCATTAAACCTTCATAAAAACTTTTCAATATCTCGTTCCATCTCCTTTATTTATAACAACAATATAGCGAGGAGCTAAGGTAATAATCTTCCTCGCTAGACTAACAACTGTATTAACAAACAAAGAAACAAAAACGTTTAAATAATTATGTTGGTGAGTGTGAGAATGTGTGTGAAATTGAGAAGTAAAATGTTCGGTCGTTGCATTTGTAGAAATTAATTAATTTTAGAAATTTTAACCTGTTGAATGGCAGTAAAATTAAGAAATAAAAAAATGTTCCAATATTTGTGTTCGTAGGTGCGAGATACAGACTTACGCGGTCAACCGAAGTTAATGTTGATAGGGAAGGACTATCGGGTCATGCGGCTTCCATCAAGAGCCGCAGTAGGAAGATGAAGACGAGTTGAGTGTTGTGGGTGCCGACTATTGATGTTCTAGCGTCTGGTTGTGCATTCTTCTGGACCTCGAAAAAATCTAGTCTTATATAGTTCTCCCTTCCTTAAATCAGACCAACTTTAGTCTTTCTTTCTTTTTTTTACCGCGAAGCTCGTAGATTGGTCGAAAAATTACTTTTAATCTTATTTTTTGCGATAAATTCCACCAATATTTCGTCGTGCGTGGAGCCTATGCGCAGAAACGTATTTTTTTCATTTTGAAAAAAGTCTCGGCCTCGGTAACATCCGGTGGGGTTCTCTCTTGTCCTGTTTATTGGAATTGGCATTATTTTGTTAGTACGATAGATCAGAAGAGATGTCTATCGGTCATATAACTGTGGTTTATTCAATACCAAAGCCGTCTTTATAGAAGAATAGTAATAATAACCATTTAACTAATACCTGTCGTGATGAAGGAGTTTGTACGCTTCCCAATGGTAAAAGTCCGAAAATGAACGTAATAGTACGACTGGAGTTCGAACTCGCTTACTACTATGTTGTAGTCCAGCTTGTTAACCATTACCCTACGAGGACTTCCCCTTTTCAAGTGAATGTACATGTGTAGGAAACGAATAAATGAATTTAAAAAAATTAAAAATTTGATTAAAAAAATAAATAGATAAAAAGAAAACTATTAAATTTGAAGAAACTCCCAGAGGTCTCTAACGGAAAAGGAGATGACGCATGCGTAAAAGAAAAAAGGTTTTCCTTTTGACAAAAGGGACCATATTATCTTTCTTTTCAGGCTGTGTCCGTCGAACCAACAACACCATTTTGCTGTCTGGTGTCTTGGGCACCACGCATGCGTCTTTGGACGTAGCGTCGGTTGGTCCCTTTCACCCAGTAGCAGCCCTCTCTCGATCAACATGATGCTGAGATACACAAGACCCACTACTGAACTACAAACTAACCCTTACCGGACTTTGACAAAACTTCCAAAAGAAAACTAACCCTTATGGAAGCCCGAAATACCAAATGCAGACTATACATACATAAAACGAATTAACGTATATTTCGACACCTTAACTAGGGGATTCAGCCATTTCAATGTATTCAGGAAAAACTACCTCATCCACAGAATGGTTGTAGAACCCAGTAAATAAAGGGAAGTATAAAAGAAATGTTCTCTTATCTGTTTCTATCTTTTCTTTTTGTATAACTCTTTTTGGGACTTTCTTGGACAAGGCATTACACCGGCCAGTCAACGTTGGGTAAAATAATATAACCAAAATATGGAGTCAGATATCTTACGGCAACAAAGCCTTGCCCTTATCCCTTGACCTTCAAACCCCACACAAGAATTCAGAAGAAAAAAAAGCCTTGATTCAAAAATGAAAGATTTGAATTATCTAATGAGAAAACATCCAGACAAGCGAGTATCGTAGTCAACCGACTACGCATAAACCAAACAAAAACAAAACAAACAAACCCCTTTCCAAGAAGTGATGAGTCACAGATGTCGTCAGCCAATAGTATTTAGGAACGAGTCGTAAGGAACCAAATCCTTCCGCACTGGACGTCTTTTTTTTTTTTTTAATATTAAATTCAGCCTGTATTTTTAAGGACAGTCCCCTATTAATGGACAAAATAGGTAGTAATTAAAAACTCATGGTCGAAGTAGAATGAAGTTTCTCACTATCAAGTAGTAATAATAAGCAAGGTCATCCGACGTAGACCACATAGCGTAGTAGGTATAAAAGCAGCGGTACCAAACCGGGTCAAATCAGTTTGGCTGGGCGTCAGCCAAGGGTGCGGGAGAAAGCAGATTCTCCCCTGGTCGTTCTACGACCGAAGCCTAATCAGCAAAAACTGCCCACGAGGATTGCTCAAGGTTTCTCCTAAAGCTGACGTTCTAATTCCAGCCGCAGACGATGCAGGAAGATTGCCAGCCTCTCAGCTTAAAAGCCCTTTTCAGGACTACTCAGAAAGTCTATCCAAATACCCCTGAGACGGCACAATGCAGCAGACACAACTACCAGCCTCGCAATCTAACAGCCCTTTTCAGGACTAATTCAGAAAGTCTAAACTAATACCCTTTGAGACGACACCAGCAGCTACCTTCTTGTACCGGCAACCACTTCCCTGCAGCAACAACAACCACTCATGCACCGGCGACCGCTTCCCTGAAGAAGCAGCTACCAGTCCTGCACCGGCGACGACCTTCCTGCACCAGCAGCTAGCAGTCCTGAACCAGCGACCGCCTTCCTGCACCAACGATCACCTTCCTGCACCAGCAGATACCAGCAGCCACCAGTTCTGCACCAGCGACTACCAGTCCTAAACCAGCGACCACTTTCCTACACCAGCAGATACCAGCAACTACCAATTTTGCACCGGCAACTACCAGTCCTGAACCATCGACCACCTTCCTGCACCAGCAGATACCAGTCCTGAAACAGCAACCATCTTCCTGCACCAGCAGAAACCAGTCCTGCACCTGCAACCACCTATCCAACAAATACCAGTCTTGTACCAGCTATCCAGACCTGCTCCGGCGAGTAGATCCTGCTCCAACGATCACCGTCCAACCGCAGTGATCGCTCGCTGTACGCTTTTCCGATTTACGATTCGCCATGATAAAGTTTGGCCTTTCGAAGCAACACCCTTGTTTTGTCATCCTTACCTACTTTGTAGTCAGTCACTTATATTTCAAAGGTATGCCGGGACTGGTATATTTATCAGGCCTCCGCAACACGAGCATGCATAAAGATGGAAGAATAAAAGAATGTACTACATAGTTAGATTTTTGGAAGCGCTCATAGTGTAATGGTTATCATCGTAGAACATAGACACGGCGACTCGAGTTCAAATCCTAGACGAGGATGTTAGCATTTCACATAGCGCTAAAAATCCTTGGGAAAGTTATGGATCCAACGATTCTTACCGTTAGCTATGGGTAGATAGTAGGGGCTGTTGGTTTCTTTAACCTTACCATGGCAACCGGTCTAGAAGAAAAACTCTGAATTCAAACTAGACGTAGACCTGGAGAGGGAAGGGTTTCACTTCACTATTCCTATCCAGGACACGTTTGAGCCAGGCTGCGGGCCTGATGAAAAATCCATGATAAAAAAAGTTATCTCCCTTTAATCATATTAGCACAAACACATTTTCTCATATTATTCAGTATTTGTTATTCGTACAGTAATTATTAGTACTTTTTCCCACGATTATTTTTAAATAGGGGTGCGTATTATACGCAAGAACTAAACATTAACTTTTTATATGGCTACGTGTATCACCATATTTAGGAGAATATAACTAAATGTAAAATATATCAGTAGTCCAAACTATCTAATATGTCACAAACACTTCTTTTACACTACTATAGATAACGTGCTAATGTTTCATAATATATACGTCAGTATCTAAATCAATGTGAACAATCTAAAAATTTAGATCGATTTAAATATTGATTTTAACGGCTTGTCAACCCCTCAGGTGTTAGCTTATGCTAAGAAGTCGGAGTATCATATACATTGTTTGGTTTGGTTTGGTTTGGTTTTATGGCATATCAACCATTGTTGGTTATCTAATGCCAAATACCACTTATATATATATATATATATATATATTAAATATAAGATTTGTAAACACATTTTGTTGATACACACAATTAAATGATCAAACAGTTCAATTTCTAACAATTCAATTTAGCATAAGTCAACAAAGTTAAATGGTTCCGAGTATTGCTATGTATCACTAACAATTCAATTAAACATCAACCATGTTTACACACAGTTAAATGGACAAGCAGTTCTATTTCTAACAATTCAATTTAGCATAAGTCATTTATTTACACTCAGTTTAAATGTCAAATAGTTCAATTTGACCCATTGATAGGATCCTATTAGGTACTACCACTCCTGGCCAGAGTGGACATGGGAGTGATGGCTATAAAGGGGTACTCTGGATTCCCGCAAACTCCTGCATTACTGGAGCTTCACTATCAGATCATTTAATGTCATATCCAGGACATTCATTGGGGGAGTCTTGCCCCTTTGCAGAGATGCAGTCAGTGTATTCTACAACACCAGCTGACCAGGTTAGCATATACACTGTATGTAGGTTTATATCTACATTTCTGTGCAGTCGTTTATTTATTTGCTATTTCATTTTCTTGATATGGCAAAATGTAATAGAATAGCCGAGGGATTTCAGTTCATGCCTTTGGGTTTAGTTTGGCTGAGAACCTTTCGGCTCAGCACATGGGTTAGTTAGGTGCAACCTTGATGCAGGTGGTAACACATGAGCGCACACAGAGCGGACATGTCACTCAGAGATGTCACAATAGTCCAAGACGAAATGGGCTGACAGGGTGCGGGTGACGTCACGCACCAGAAGCGCGCGGAGGTTTGTGTGAGAATTTGAAGAAAGTTGAGAGTTGAGTACTAGACGCCAAACAAAGAGGTTTGACTTTTGAGGCTCGCAGACGCAAGGCGAACTTGTGCCCTATGGGGGCCGCTCGAGATGGGGGCCAACTGAATAAGACAGCATAGAAGATTGTGTCTCTCCTCCTTATGTCGAAACCTTTAACTCTAAGTTAATAAAAAGGTTTTGTACCTGAACAAGAAGTCGTTACATGTTTTCGAATTTCGAGATTCCTATGTTCTTTATATGTTCGATGGATATGTGTTACCAACATGCCATGTCTACTTCACACATGGTGTTAATGGTGGCTATGTAACAAAAATCGTCTGGAATTGTTTTCTAATAATTACCTTATATGGTATTGTTCATGTTCGCATTTATGATTTTTGGTATAATTTTATTACTCTCAACTCGGACAAAATGTCATCCATGTCAACATTTTCAAATAAGTCCTTCATATTATTTGCATGAAGTTGATTAATTGGTTAGATTTTATGGCATATCAACCCTTATAGGTTATTTAATGCCAAACCCTGTTTCTAAATAAATCAATTTTTTTATGATTTGTAAACAAATGGTTCATTAGTTTCATTTTTTAAATGAGCCAGAGCTCATTTCTTTATATGCAGTTAAATGGTTTCAAGTATGGCTATTAAACACTAATAATTCTATTTAATATTAATTATTTATTTGCACACAGTTAAATGGTTTCAAATATTGCTATCAAACACTAATAACTCTATTTAATATTAATCTTTTCTTTGCGCACAGTTAAAGGGTCTCAAGTATTGCTATTCAACATTAACAATTCAATTTAATATCAGTTATTTGTTTGCACACAGTTAAATGGTTAAACAGTTCTATTTTAGCCATAGATTGGATCCTATCAGGTACCAAAACTCCAGGTCAGAGCAAATTGGGAGTTATGATCAAAGGGGTACTTCACATTCATCAAAGCTCCAAGACTGGAGCCTCACCATCAGATACAGATTAGTGTCATATCCAGGACACTTGTTGATAGTGGTGGTGGTGGTGGTGGTGGGGGTTACCCCTTTGCAGAGATGCAGTCAGCATATTCTACAGCCTCAGTCAGTCAAATGGCCAATGTCAAATAAAAGAAAAATCTCCATATTTTATGGGAAAATGTTTAACAATGTAGGGTGTTTGATATGCGATACACTGCGATTGTTCCTTTTGTTTGAAAATAAAAGAATCCGCAAGTCTTGTGTGACTAATACACAATTGGAATATCATATTTTGTTCTTTTCTGAAAGCTGGTTTCTATTCTCCAGGCGGGTTTTATCAGGAAGAATAAATTGTGTATATTAAGTTAAATTTAGCTGCTAGATATTCAAAAAGTCTGTGTGTATTATAGACAAAAGATTTTTCTTCACAATCCTGTAACTTAATGTTATGGATTCATCATAATCAAGTCATATGAATAGCAGAAATTACCTTGACTCTATTTTGCCAGCCATTGCTATACACCATCACTCTTGGAAGGTCCTCTAGACAGCATCCACTATCCACACAAATCTGACAATAGTAAATTTTTGTTGGTTTGACAACACTGGTGTGTCCATGAGAGAATGTCACTACTGAGTTCATTTTTGCTTCCCCAGCAGTCTCAAGCATGTATTGTTAATCTTACTTGAGTGGTTTGTGAGATTGGAGGTAAGTGTCCATACAACGGCTACTTTGTAGGGTACTGCTTCCTGGACTTGTTCAGAACAACATGCAGTTTCCTTGAGTAGTTCCCATCTAATTTTTTCTTCAAGCATTTCATTTAAGTCTATGTGATGAAACTCTACAGTAGTACTAACATGGTTACAGTTTGGAAGAATTCCTGTTTTATTCTATGAGTGTGATCAGAATGAAAAAAAAATGGTTTCACAAAAAAATAAAAAAAAAACAGCAAGAACAAGTACATTATACAAGAACAATTATTATACATGAGGAATTATTATACATGAACAATTATAATATATAAACAATTATTATACATGAACAATTATTATACATGAGAAATTATCGTAATCATGGTAACTACATAAGGATGCTGTGTACTATTTTGAACAAATTCTGGAAGCAACACCCTACAAAACAGCAATTGTATGGCCACTTACTTCCCATCTTGCAAACTATTCAAGTAAGACGAGCAAGGCATGCTAGGTTCTGCAGGTGAAGTGAGGACAAACTCATAAACAATGTTCTTCTATGGACTCTTACACATGGACACACCAGTGTTGGCCAAGAAGGAAAAACTTAGATTCATCAGCTCTGTGTCGACACTTGATGCTGTCAACGAAATTAACTAAGTGCCACAAGCGATAGGGGTTGATGGTAAGAGAAAGTCAAAAGAAACTATGCTGTCAGTATGCTTTTAGGTTGATCATGATAATGATGGTGATAGTGAATGAAATTGATAGGAACCTCTTGCCATTTGAGGTCACAAAAAAGGCGTGGTCAGGAATTGCTCAAACTATTCATAAAACCAGAAAAACAAGTTTTCTGTCCAAGCTTTCCACATTCTCATTTTGTTATCTTTTTTCTTTTTAAACTGAGTCATTAATAATCAAGACAGAAGAAAACAAACAAGGAAACATTGCACTCTTACTGCACCTTCGAGAAAGAGAGAGAAAAAAAAAAGGAAGACAGCAGCAACCATTTTGAGTCCATTATTGGACTAAGGCTGTTCTGAGTTTGGTTGGTTGTTTGAGTTTCACGGCATATCAACCACTACAGGCTATTCAATGCCAAATCCGGTTTACATATATGAATTAAATATGATTTGTAACCATTTTTTATATGAACTCACTTTTTCTTCGTTCACTCACTTTTCTTTTAAATTCATGTTTTGATCCATTCGACCCACAAGTAGGCCCTCAATAGGCACCACCACTCCAGGTCAGAGTGGACCCACTACAAGTTGTAATTGTTGAGATTTATGGTTTTGTGTAGGGTTATTTGACAAAACCTTTGACATTTGGTTGATTAGTAGGTTGATCCATTGAATATTTCAGATTTTAATGATGTATTATATTTTTAGGTACAACTCTGCCTCTCTTATGAAAGAGAGGACATCGTTCTGAGTTTGGTTGGGTTTAATGGCATATCAACCATTGTAGGTTATTTAATGCCAAATCCTCTTTATACATATATACTAAATATATATGATTTGGTTTGGTTGGGTTTTATGGCATATCAACCATTGTAGGTTATTTAATGCCAAATCCTCTTTATTCATATATATCAAATATATATGATTTGGTTTGGTTGGTTTTCATGGCATATCAACCATTGTAGGTTATTTACTGCCAAATCCTCTTTATTCATATATATCAAATATATATGATTTGGTTTGGTTGGGTTTTATGGCATATCAACCATTGTATGTTATTTAATGCCAAATCCTCTTTATACATATATATTAAATATATATGATTTGGTTTGGTTGGGTTTAATGGCATATCAACCATCGCAGGTTATTTAATGCCAAATCCTATTTTTACATATATATCAAATATATATGATTTAGTTTGGTTGGGTTTTATGGCATATCAACCATTGTAGGTTATTTAATGCCAAATCCTCTTTATACATATATATTAAATATATATGATTTAGTTTGGTTGGGTTTTATGGCATATCAACCATTGTAGGTTATTTAATGCCAAATCCTCTTTATACATATATATTAAATATATATGATTTAGTTTGGTTGGGTTTTATGGCATATCAACCATTGTAGGTTATTTAATGCCAAATCCTCTTTATACATATATATCAAATATGTATTGCTCAGTCAGCTGCGGCTGTAGAATACACCGACTGCTTCTCTGCAGAGGGGTAAGACCCCACCCAAAACGTGTCCTATCTTATGACACTAAGCAATCTGATGGTGACGTTCCAGTAATGCTGGAACTCTGGGAAATGTGGAGTACCCCTTCATTGCCATTGCTCCAAAGTCCACTTTGGCCCAGAGTAGTAGCACCTGATTGGGCCCTATCTATTGGTTGAATAGAACTAAACTGTGGTTTGAGTTTACTGTTTTTTGCATTTAAACTGCATATTTATGCTAAAGTGAATTGCTTAAAATAGAACTGTTTTGACAATTAAACTGCATACTTATGCTAAACTGAATTACTTGAAATAGAACTGTTTTGATATCTAAACTGTATACTTATGCTAGGCTGAATTATCTGAAATAAAACTGTTTTGACATTAACTTTGTGTATTGCCTAGTCGGCTGGAGCTGTAGAATACACCGACTGCACCTCTGCAGAGGAGTAAGACCCCCACCACCAATAAATGTCCTGGATATGATACCAAACAATCTGATGGTGAGGTCTCAGTGATGCTGGAGCTTTGGGGAATATGGAGCACCCCTTCATTGCCATTGCTTTCAGATCCACTCTGGCCCGGAGTGGTAGCACCTGATAGTTCTTTTTAACCCATAGATAGGGCCCTAACTGCTAAACTGAATTGTTTGAATTAGAACTGTTTGACTAAACTGAATAGCTTTAAATAGAAATGTTTTTGACAATTAAACTGTGAACTTACATTTAAACTGCGTGTTTATGTTAAACTGAATTGTTTGAAATAGAACTGTTTTTAACATTGAAACTCTACTTACACAAAACTAAATTGTTTAATATAGAACTGTTTTGACATTTAATTGTGTGTGAACAAAAACCATACTTATATTAAACTGAATTAGCTGAATTAGAACTGTTTGAATAAACTGAATTGCTTGAAATAGAAATGTTTTTGACAATTAAACTGTGTACTCATGCTAAACTGAATTGTTTGAAATAGAGCAGACTATTTGCATAAAAATGGATTTGGCATTAAATAACCTACAAAGGTTGATATGCCATAAAACCCAAACAACCAAACCAAACCATCAAATATATATGACTTGGTTTGGTGGCATTTTATGGCATATCGACCATTGTAGGTTATCTAATGCCAAATCCTCTTCATTCATATATTTTAATATATATGATTTGATTTGGTTGGCTTTCATGGCATATCAACCATTGTAGGTTATTTAATGCCAAATCCTCTTTATACATATATATTAAATATATATGATTTGGTTTGGTTGGGTTTTATGGCATATCAACTATCGTAGGTAATTTAATGCCAAATCCTCTTTATACATATATATTAAATATATATGATTTGGTTTGGTTGGGTTTTATGGCATATCAACCATTGTAGGTTATTTAATGACAAATCCTTTTTTTATACATATAAACAATTATATTTCAAACAATTCAGTTTAACATAAGTAAACAGTTTAGTTCTATTTGACCCATAGATAGGACCCTATCAGATTCTACCACTCCAGGCCAAAGTGGACCTGGGAGTGATGGCAGTGAAGGGGTACACTGCATTCCCCAAAGCTCCAACATTACTGATGCCTCACCATCTGATTGTTTAGTGTCATATCAGGACACTCATTGGGGTGGGGGTCTTACTTCTATGTAAAGATGCACTTTGTGCGTTCTACCACTCTAGCTAATGAGGTTTTATGTTTAAAAATGCTGTATTGAGACAAAAGTTTATGATTTTATTTCAAATTCACACAGGTCTAGACATCACATTCTGATCCCTCATTTTTTTGTCAATCAAGGGAGGTAATTAGCTCAAACTGCTGGAGCTGTACAGTACACCAACTGCACCTCAGCAGAGGGGTAAGACCTCACCACCATCACCATCAACAAATGTCCTGCATATAACATTAAATCATATCTGATGGAGAGGCTTCAGGCCTGGAGCTTTAGGGAATGTGGAGTAAATGTTTATTACCATTACACCCAAATCTACTCTGACCTGGAGGGGTAGTGCTCGTTGAGGTCCCCTCTATGGGTCAAATTGAACTATTTAATCATTTAATTTACTCGAAACCATTTAATTCTGTGCAAACAAGGGATTAATGTTAAGCTAAGTAATTAGTATTACATAGCAACACTTAAAATTATTTAAATGAGTACAAATGAAAGAATGATGTTAAATAGAATTATTAGTGTTAGATAGCAATACTTGAAACCATTTAAATGAATACAAATGAACGAATGATGTTAAATAGAATTGTTAGTGTTAGATAGCAATACTTGAAACAATTTAGTGTCCTGAGCATGACATTAAATTGTATTTGATAGTGAAGATCCAGTTTTGGAGTTTGATGGGTGTAGAGTACCTCTTTATTGCCATCACTTCCAGGTCCACTCTGACTTGGAATGGCAGTACCTGTTAGGATCCCATCTATGGTAAAACAGAACAGTTTATTCATTAACAATGGATTATTATTAATATCAAATAGAATCATTACTGTTAAATAGCAATACTTGAAACCATTCAACTGTGCACAAACAAATGAGGTTTCACTTGTTTAAAATTCAAGTTACCAACAAATCATTTATCTACAAATAATATATATATATATATATAAATATATATGTGTGTGTGTGTGTGTGTGTGTGTATATGAAAAGGATTTAGCATTAAATAACCATCAAGGGTTGATATGCCATTAAACCAACTAACCTAACCTGAAACCATTTAACTGTGTGCAAATAGAACTATTAGTGTTAGATAACAATACTTGAAACCATTTTACTGTGTGCACACAAATGAACTCTGGTCTGGTTCATTTAAGAATAATGTTACTAACAAGCTATTCATTTACAAATATATATATGCTGAAATGCAATAGCTCTTCTAATGAATTGAGCACTCCAGTAGCTGATAACGTATATCTAAAATCTTCCTTTGCTTGCACTGAGAATGATGATGTCTCTGGGGTAAGATATCCTACTGACATAAAGTCAGTCAGGTTTCACTCTTGTCTTGAAGCATCTCACAGGTCTAACCACACTGAAGAATAGTGATTCAATGAAAAAGACTATCTGTGGATGACAATATATTATATATACATATATATATATGTGTGTGTGTGTGTGTGAATGGAAGAAAAACTCAACCATGGTTAAATTGTCATTATAAATTTATTTTGGTGAAGAATATAATCTTCATCTCTTCATATGATAATTACGCTTAATTTGAGGGTAAAAACAGCAAATATATATAGATTAAAAAAAACCATTCAGGCAAAAAGAAAAAGGAGTAAAAACAATAAAAGCATTAAAAGTATTAAGAAACCAGATAAAGGGTGTTCCGATAGTCAACCAATTACAAGTTGAACATGTTAGGTGGAATTTTTTGTATAATGTAAGCCTGTAAACTAAATTATCTTTTTAATTTTCTATTATCCCCTTTTACATATGTTAAACCCCTAAGTTAATTGGGCTAAACACCCACCCCCAAAAAACCTTTCAGCATCTTTCAAGTGCCTTTTATTGAATGTAATGCTACAAAGTCTATTTTTTTTACACCTCATGAAAACTAAAACATGTATTTTAGAAGTTTAGTTAAAAGACAAAAAGACTAACCCAGGCATTTTCCTTGTTTTCAACTCAAAACACGGAAGCTAAAGATTTTTGTTTTTCACTATTTCTTTCGGGAATGCTAGCCACCTGTTAATTGTGGTTCAAACTTGGAATGAGGATAGGTGTTAGATGTGGGATCTTTTTAGAATTATAAACACGAGTTGTTCCAGAGTTTTTCATTTTACCCCCTACCATCACCACCCCCACAAACAGTCGCATGTATGTGAGTTTTCTTATATAAACCTGAAAATGAATATATAACAAAACCCATACATCGAGCATTCCCATAGATTTATGTGAAATTCCCCATATATTCTATACACAAATAATCCACAACCATTGTTTTTAGACGCTGACTATATGTGTGTGTGTGTATATATATATATATATATGTATATTTAGGCAGCATTTCTTCGTTAATGCAAATTTCATTAAACATAATAGACATTTTATGCCTACATATTTTCTTCTGGATCCGTTCGAATTCCCGTATTACTTTTATCGTATTCGGGGGGAATTGGACAACTATGGACAATACATAAATCAATTCCCCCCGAATACGATAAAAGTAATACGGGAATTCGAACGGATCCAGAAGAAAATATGTAGGCATAAAATGTCTATTATGTTTAATGAAATTTGCATAAATATATATATATATATGAACGGAAATAATCCACAACCATTGTTTTCAGACGCTGACTATATGTGTGTGTGTGTATATTTATATATAAATGGGATTTGGTTTGGTTTCTGTGCTTAATGGCATATCAACCACCATGGGTTATTTAATGCCAAAGCCATCCTTCTAGAAGAACAGCAGTGATGCTATTCAACCCATAGCTGGGTGGGGGATAAGGGGTTTCATACCTCTCTCAAGGGTATTTATCTGAAAGTGAACGTAATAGCGCGAACAGAGTTCGAACTCGCTTACTACGATTCTGCAGACCATCGCTTTAACCATTACACTACGAGGACACCCCCTCCACTGGATTTGGTATCAAATAACCATCAAAGGTTAATGTACCATAAAACACCATCAACTAACTAAGGGAGATAATAAAGACAAAAAATATAAAGGTAAAATAAAAAGGGGAGGTAATAAATTATATAGCAAATCATAAAACGACATTTAAAAAAACTAAATTTAAGTACAAGGGAGACAAATCCAAATTACTTCTCCAGCCATCAGCCAAAACTGATATTTAGCGAAGATGTTGATTACCTCTTCAAAGGATATCGGATAATAGTTTCAAGTTCGCTTCAACCTCACATACCCAGTCACCTGGTTTCGCACCGGGTGGATGAGGTAAAGTTATCAGCTTAAACCCAGGGGTGCTCTCCTCAGGCAGAAGCTACACCTAGTCTAAAAGAGAGTAAGGCGGGTCAGCGCTCTTGGATGGGGATGCCGACGGAACTAAGTAATTTTTTTCACAACTCGGAATCTTGATTCCTCCCACACTCGAAGCTGACCTGACATCCCATTTTGACCTCGTCGAATACTGAATTAATACCATACCCAGTATATGAAATGCATGTAACTATATGAATGGAAGTAAATAATGGAATATAAAACATCCAGCGCTGTTCCACCAACACTTATTTCACCATTTCAAACTCCTGACGAAGGTTGATTAAAACTAAAACCTTTTAACGTCGACTTTCTTCCTTCTAATAAATTCATCAATTTTGGATTATTTTGTGTTCCAATTTTTCTCTAGATCAATGTAAATAGAATGTTTCTTCTGGTATTATTGGTAAAAAAAAAAAAAAAATAAGAAAGAAAATTGTACAATACAACCAGTGATTTCATCTCACTTTCGTGTTAAACGTACTGCAAATCTGCATTTTAGCACCTGAGTTAGTCTAGCTCTTCGACATGCTTCTGTCGTAATAGATTAAAAAAAAGGAGAGGGGGCTAAATTGATGAACACTGGATTACCTCCCTTATAATTTTTATTTTTTACGTCATTGGCTTATCTCATTTTTAAAACGCATATTCGAATAATACATTTTTTTACCTTACTTAGTGGTAACATTTTTTACCTTATATTCTTAACCTTTCTTCTTTTTTTAATCTTATAATCAGATTATTAGTATGTTCGACCACAATATTTTCAGATATACAGAAAATATTTCAGTTATTTTTACTCCTCTCCACTGCAAAATAAAAAGGCATTTTTAAAGGGTGTTATCTTAAAACCTGGTTACAAAAAATTAAATTTTCCTGAAATAGTCGTAAAAATATACCACTGAACCTTTCAGTGTAAAAAAGCAGAACATTTCTAGAAACTATAAGGGTATTTTGTGTTAAATTATCATATACCTGAGCTAGGGAAACTGTTTCAAAGATGGCACCTATTTGCATTCCACAAATTTTGCCATTGATTTTTCGATATAACTGTCAACTTCAAAACACTCATTTATAAAAAAAACTGATAAAAGCAAAATTTTAAAAATTTGTTGGCTCCAAAATTCTAGATTAAGACTATACATGTCCTGTTACACAATCTTCAAAAATTACCAATGTCTGATGCAAGGCCACTGTGCTATGAGAGTCAATCTCAGTAGTCAAAGTCCAAAGATCTGACTGATGTACTGTACTTGAGAAGACCGGTAGCCTTAAACACAACCTCTCTGGTCACGGATATTCACAGAAAAGTTTCATCTAGAAACCATTAAAGAGACTTAGAGACCTGATGGTGTCGTGGCTAAAGTGCTGGACCGCAGCATCAAAGTGATCAATTTTGAACTCCAGTCACGCTATTTTGTTCAATTTCAGACAGGCATGAACCTACTTATCCTCCTGGCTATTAAATAGTTAAATAGTATCAATGCTGTTCTTCTGTGAGGATGACTTTGGCATTAAGTAACTCAGAAAGATTGATATGCCATTAAACAAAGAAATCAAACTATTATTGAGACAAAAAAACAAAATTATTTGCAAAACTGCTAATAAAGTTTTATCTGGGGGGGAGCATTCTATAAGAGAAATTTTTGAATAAAAGCAAAAAAAAATTTTTTTCAGAAATTTTCCCTTAAATTGTTTGGAATTGGTTAATTTCCCAAATTATTCTAATCTCAAAAAAATATTTGTTTTGAGGCTATTCAAAATGGTGGCAAATCAAACAAAGTCCTCCAGGCTTGAACAGAAGTATGTCATCAAATTTTTGCTGGCTGAGAAGTGCAAATCATGTGAAATTTTTGAAAAATATGTGATTTGTATGCAGAAACAGGTTTTATTAAAAATATTTTTACAAATGGGCTAGACATCGGTTTGTCACTATGAGCCTGAGTTGAAAAGACAGTCCACGGAGTAGAAACATGATGACTCTACAGGAAAGAAAAACTTTTAGACACAACAGTTAGTAAAGAAGGAAATGTTAACAGTGTTCGAGGGATATAATAGGAGCCACCACTATTGATTTCCTTGAAAAAAGTTTATCAGTAAATCGTGCTGTCTTCTGCCAACTTCTTAGGCAAAATTCCCTTTATTTATTGAATTAACATTGTATTTGTCTGTTTATCTATGGGTCTCTTTCCTTCCTTGAAGAATATGTACTATCAACTTTATATGTATTAGTACTATGTGAAATGCAAATAACCTCGTCGAGTTCACCATGTTCATTTGTTATGGCGATAACACCAGAAAAACCTCTCTCTGTGTGTGTGTGTGTGTTATTCAATGAATAAGAAAATCTTTTGGAAAATAACAAAATTTTTTTTTTCATAATTTATTCCATTGTTTGAAATTTTTTGAAATTCGTTAATAGCCAAAATTATTCTGATCTCATAAAAAAGTTTGTTTTGAGGCTCCAAGCTTGAACAGAGGTTTGTCATCAAATATTTTGTGGCTGAAAAGTGCAAACCTTGTGAAATTTGCAGAAGAATGTGTTATGTATATGGAGAAGTGTGTTTTAGATAAAAAATGTTTACAAATTGGTTAAATGTGGCTTTGCCATTATGAGCTTTAGTCCCAAAGAACATAGTCCATGGAGTGGAAACACACTGACTCTCTGGTAAAGAAAAAGTTCCAGGAGCAACGGTCAGTAAAGAAGGTCATGCTGACTGTATATTGTCAACTCCCAAGGCAAAATAAAATACAATGAAACCAAAATTCAACTTATTGAATGAGCCTCATACAATGAAACCAAAAATTAATTTTCTAAAAGGAAACATTCAAAGTATTACAAATAAATACAAACCATTGGAGGCCCAATCTTCAAGGGCTGCAGAATACGCTGACAGCATCTCTGCAGAGAGGGTAGACTTCCCCAACAAGTGTCCTGGTGGCCCAGTCTGCAGAATACATTGACTGCATCTCTGCAGAGGGGTAAGACTTCCCCAGCAAGTGTCCTGGATAGGGCACTAAACAATCTGATGGTGAGGCTGGAGATTTGGGAAACGTAGAGTACCCCTTTATTGCCATGGGTCCCAGGTCAACTCTGGCCCAGAGTGGTAGCACCAGATAGGGTCCTATCTATGGGTTAAATAGAACTAAACTGTGTACTTAATTGTTTGAAATAAAACAGTTTATATGTATAAAAGTGGTTGATATGCCATAAAACCAAACCAAATCATTGGGGAGGGCAGTTATGGTTGCACCGACAGAAGCATTGCTGCAGATTATAAACGTCATGTCTTCTTTCCAGTTAAGATAACGTTAACTACCCAGCAGCTGGATGTTGGGATCTGATCAGATGATAAAAAAGAAACTTTGACTTTGAATTAATAGAAGTCAACTAATAATTTTCCCTTAAAAAAAAAAAAAAAAAAAAAAAAAGGAAACATTCAAAGAGTTACTACTCATAGCAAAAATTATAAAATTAGTACACTTAGAGAATGTTAACTTAGGATTTTTTATTTAGCAGTAAATAAACCAATAACTGATAAGTCACAAAACAGCGTTTATTCAAAAGTGAACATTCTGGTTTTAAAATAAATTCCTGAAACAAATTAGATTAGGTTATTGGAATAAATGCCTCATTTTTTTTCAATCCATATTGAAGAAAATATGGAATAACCACATTGAGATTTTGATGATTGCAAAGATTGGAGAATTACAGTAAATTTGGAAAGTCATGACACCTTCCCAGCTGAGATAACATTAAATGCCCAGCACTTGGATCTTGGGATCTGATCAGTTAACTAAAAAAATGTTTGTTATTGAAATTTGATATTGAATAACCTTAAATCAACTAATACATTTTGCCAAAAAAGGAAACATTCGAGGAGTTATTGCCCCTGAAAAAATAATAGACTTAACTCATTTAGGGGAAGTTCATTTAAGTTTTTTTTTATTTAGCAATAAATAAACTAATAACAAATAAGACACAAAATACTTTTTATTTCATAGATGAACATACTGGCTTCATAAAATATTCCTTGAACAAACAAGATTAAGTTATATAAATTAATACCATATTTTTCCCAAGCCATGTAGATGAAAATATAGAATAATCAGATATTGAGGAAAATTTGATAGTAGCACAAACTGGAGCATAATTGAAGATTTGGAATGTTATGTTACCTTTCCAGTTGAGATAACATTAAATGTCCAGCACTTTGATCTCAGGATCAAGTCAGTTGATTAAAAAAAAAAGTTTGTCATTGAATTAATGGTTCATTTTTAGGAAAATATTAACTGTGGCCAAAAAAGAACGGTTTCGGTTTCTTTGTTTAGTGGCATATCAACCTTTGTAGGTTATTTAATGCCAAAGATATTCTCCTAGAAGAATAGTAGTGGTACTATTTAACCCATAGCTGGGAGGATATGGGGTTCCATACCTTTCCCAAGGGTATTTGCCCGAAAGTGAACGTAATAGCGCAACTGGAGTACGAACTCGCTTACTACAATTCTGCAGTCCATCGCTTTAACCATTACACCACAAGCCCCCCCCCCCAAAGGAACCTAACAACAACTCTTTTTTGTTTCTTTTATAGTTAAACATTTATTCCCTTCACTCATCATATTTTGTAATTTTGATTTAGAATCATTCAAAGGTATTTTACAACACAGACCTTTCTGATAATGGGCCTAAAATACAGTCTGTATCCCCTCCAGAGTTAAAACCTACCTCAAAAAAAGGACATTCTGGATATGAGCTGCATCTGATGTTGACACTCCATTTCTGGAGCTCTGGATGTTGTGAAGTCATTACATCATTGCCATTACTCCCAGGTCCACTGAGACCCAGAATTGTAGTACCTGTTAGGGTACTATTTATATCTGTTTGAGATAATGTTTAAAATAATTGATAACTATATAAATACATTGGTTCTTAAACATTGATATTACAACAAAATATGAAGTATTTACCAATTCAAAATGATTGTGAACTTTATTAATACATTGGCTTTTAAAATATTGATATTGTAAAAAAAAGTATGAAGTTTTCTTTAGTTTAAAATAATTGTAAACTGCATCTGTATATTAATTCTTAAAACATTGATTGGTTTGGTTTTTATGGCATATCAACCATTGTTGGTTATTTCATGCCAAATCCTCTTTATACTTATATATATATATATATATATATATATATATATATATATATATCCTATTTACCAACCCCTCCACTTGGGCAGGATATGACACAAGGTCAATTTTTAAGTGGAGTTTATCAGATTTGAATTCATATATATATATATATTTATGATTAGTAAAAATCTTATCAATAACATTCTTAAATGAGCTTGAGCTCTTTTTTGCATATAGTTAAATGGTTTCAAGTATTGCAAAGTCACAATTTAACATCAGTCATTTCTTTGCACACACTGTGTGTTCTATTTGACCCATAGATATAAGGTGCTACTACTCCAGGTCAGAATGGACCTGGGGGTAATGGCAATGTAGGGGTACTCCACATTTCTTAATGCTTCAAGATGGGAGCTTCACCATCAGATGGTTTAATATCATATATCCAGGACACTCATGAGGGTGGGATGGGGGTCTATCTCCTCTACAGAGATGCAATCAGTGCATTCTACATCCCCAGGCGACTGGGCTAATTAATATAGAACCAAGTATGAAGTGTTTACCTACTTAAAATGATTTTCAAGATACATTCTGTACCATATGGGAGACCATCATTTTTTAATTGACTTTGGCATAAAAATTACCCAACAAGAGTTGCCATGCCATAAAACCAACCAACCAACCAACCTTTTCATTTTGCATCATATTAATAATTCAGCAAGATGGTTACATCTTGGATATTTAACGAAGCAACGATTTTAAGCTGAAACCATTATAGAAGACTAAAATGATGCAACGATCATCTGAATATTTGTTAACTTAGAATTAAGAGATACCATTTTGAAAAAAAACAAAAAACGTTTTTTTACATCTCTTTTCTTTTATATCTTTAATTAGTTTACATTTCAAAGATTTAAATTCATTTCCAAAATTCCCAACCACAATTTTCTATTATCCCGAGAAGTTATAATTAAATACATTATTTTTTTCTTTTGAAAGAAACTTTTTTTTTTTAACAGAGAGTTGTAAAGAGAATTAATATACAGATATAAAATAGCAACTATAAATTGCTTCATGTCAACAACAAAAAAAAAAAATTGAAAAGCTGCCAAACATCTGAAATATTCAAAATCTTTGGTAAAGTTTGAAGGAAAATGAAATAAACTTACTAGGCATTTTATTACAATCTGGCATAAAATATACATGGTCAAAAGTAAATACTACAATTATTTATGCATAATACGCACCCCTAACGTGGAGCTTTGAAATTCTAAAAAGAAAAAACATATAATGTATAATATACATTGAATTTTTGGCAGGTAAACATTTGTTCATCTTTTTATTTGGTTCACATGGAGTACAAGTAAGAAATTTATGTAGCTCACATTCTTGAAACACAAAATTTATACAGTCTTTAAACCAAACACAGAGACATGTTCACACAAAAATGCAAGAACTTGCAACGAAAATAAGCTCACATTAGGAGAAATAAAATTATTAACAAACACATATATATATGAGGTCAAAATAATTTTATTTGACCCATAGATGGGACCCTAATAGGTATTACCACTACGAGTCAGAGTGGATCTGGGAGTAATGGCAATTAAACGGTGACTTCTAGAACTAGAGCCTAACCACCATATATAATTACATAATTTTCTTCTGACCTAATATATTTTACATAGAATTTTAATAGAATGTCGAGGTATTCTTTAAAAGGCTTTTTATCTGTAATTTTTAGGCTTAAAAATGTGAGAAAAAAGTGCTCGCTATACACGAATAATTACGGTATACTATACAATGTCCAGGTTTCATCGTTGAAATCAGGAATTTTAGGGGAGGTGACTCAACATTCATCCAAAGGGAGACAATCATCTATTTGGACATTTTATTTGGTATATATATATATATATATATATATATATATATATATATATATATATATATATATATATATATATATATATATATATATATATATATATATATATATAACAGACTTATTTAAGGTTGAATAGATATTAATTTTTCAGTCAGTTTTTGTATTGCAGACGTTATGGCCAGCAAACAGGATGTACAAGACGATTCTTATTTTGCTACTGCACAAAATAGAAAACAAAAATCAACAGCAGCCATATTGTTTTTGCTCCGGATTTGATTTTTTTATGTTGACACGAGTAGAATCTCCTTGATTTGAAGGTTTTGGATGAATGGTACAAACCTTCTCCGCTGAAAAATAAAAGAAAAAGGAATGATAAACTGTATTATGCCATATTTCTTTTAAATACTGAAATGTACAGATGAAAAAAGAATTTAAAAAAACAACAAACAAAAACTAACATCACTTTTCATTTAGCTTCATTATTTTCTTTTTAAACATATTTTCTAAATGATTGATTAATTTTAATGACATGTTAACCCATCCAGGGTTATTTTATACCAAGCTGTTAGAGAATCGCATTCATTGTATGTTGAGGAGGTTGGAAAAGAAAAAACAGAAAAAAATTAAATAAAAATTAAAAAGTGTAGCAGTTCCCAGAAGCCTCTGACAGACTGAAGTAAAATCTGCACATGCCTGAAATACAAACTTACTAGCACCAAAGGGAAATCCGTTCTCACTTCAGCCTTCACTGCTAGTACTGGAAGAACACTCTTTCACTTCGCTACTAGCAAGGTAGCGCACCTGTTTGCTAAGTCCTAGGGCTTTGCAGCAGCCACAGCCTACTGCAAGCAAGCCCCCACTGCTGAAAATATCTCACTGAAAAACAAGTGGATATAGCCACCGACCTTAAACTTACCACCCACCAAAAATAATACATTTTAATGCCTTGCTGGGAGACGTGACTATATCTGCTGGTTTCAGGAAGAATTTCCCAGCCCACAGAATAGTTGTTAAACCTGAAATAAAATTTTGAGTATCATATTTACCAACCCCTCCGCTCGGGCAGGATATGACACAAGGTCAATATTTAAGCGGAGTTTAACAGGTTTGAATTCAGAGTTTTCCTTCTCCTAGACTAGTTGCCTTACCAAGGCTGAAGAAATCAGTCTACCCTACTATTTACCCATAGCTGGAGGGAGAATAATTGGATTCATACCTTTCCCAAAGGTATTAGTGCTATGTGAAATGCAATCAGTCTTGTCCAGGATTTGAACTCGTATCGCCGTGTCCATTTCCTACGACGATAACCATTACACCACGGGCACCTCCAAATTTTGAGTATGAAAGATATCTTTTATATCTCCTTCCATCCTTAATTCTTAAGCCCCATAATGTTATCAAAAGTTTTAGGACTACTTGACCTTGCCCAGTCATTATGGTTCTTGCAACCTAAGCAAAATCTTTTGACCCATCTGGTTACTCTACAACGATCAACTGCACCTTTATTTTTCATGCAACAAATTTTTTTGGCTGTTTCTGCAGCCATATGGCCCACATTAGATTGGGTTTTATGACATATCAACCATTGTTGGTTATTTAATGCCAAATCTTCTTTACACGTATATATTAAATATATATGATTTGGTTTGGTTTGGTTTTATGACATATCAACCATTGTAGATCATTTAATGCCAAATCCTCTTTATACATATATATCAAATATATAGGATTTGGTTTGGTTGGGTTTTATGGTATATCAACCATTGTAGGTTATTTAATGCCAAATCCTCTTCATATATTAAATATATATGATTTGGTTTGGTTGGGTTTCATGGTATATCAACCATTGTTGGTTATTTAATGCCAAATCCTTTTTAAACATACATATCAAATATATAAGATTTAGTTTGGTTGGTTTTTATGTCATTTCAACCATTATAGGTTATTTAATGCCAAATCCTCTTTATACATATTTATTAAATATATATGATTTGTAAACACATTTTGTTAATAACATTTTTAAACACGTCTAAGCTCATTATCTGCACACAGTTAAATGGTTTCAAGTATTTCAATCTATGATGAATAATTCTATTTAAAATAAATCATTTGTGATACAACAGGTGGCATTTGTTTCTGTGGGTGTGGGTGCCACTCTGGCCTGGAGTGGTACCACTTGATAGGGTCCTATCTATGGGTCAAATAGAACTGTTTGACATTTAAACTGTGGGCAAACAAATGACTTATGCTAAATTGCATTGTTTGAAATAGAACTGTTTGATCATTTAACTGTGTGCATCAACAAAATGTGTTTACAAATCCTATAATTAATATATATGTATAAAGAGGATTTGGCATTAAATAACCTACAATAGTTGATATGCCATAAAACCCAACCCAACCAAATCCTATATATTTAATATATATGTATAAAGAAGATTTGGCATTAAATAACCTACAATGGTTGATATGCCATCAAACCCCACCAAACCAAATCATATATATTTAATATATATGTATAAAGAGGATTTGGCATTAAATAACCTACAATGGTTGATATGCCATAAAACCAAACCAAACCAAATCCTATGTATTTAATGTATATGTATAAAGAAGATTTGGCATTAAATAACCTACAATAGTTGATATGCCATAAAATCCAACCCAACCAAATCCTATATATTTAATATATATGTATAAAGAAGATTTGGCATTAAATAACCTACAATGGTTGATATGCCATAAAACCCAACCAAACCACTTATATTTTTTCTGTAGTTTTTTTTTAGCACATGCGACTAGTGAAGGCATGGACAGCTATCGGTTATATGCAAGTCAGACCTGTCGTGTCAATACTGCTAAATGGATGCATCATGTGTCAATACTGCTCAAAAACCATTCAAATTAGAAGAATCAGACACGCAGGACACTGTTTGAGAAGTGAGGACAAACTCATAAGTGATGTTATCCTGTGGACCCCTTCACATAGCCGAGCAAGGGTTGGACAACCAGCTAGAACCTATCTACAACAGCTCTGTACTGATACAGAATGTAGCCTGGAAGATCTGCCGGAAGTGATGGACAATAGAGACGAATGGTGAGAGAGGGTCAGCGGCACGACATGATGATGACTATCAAATATAAATATTTTTTAAACAGATCTATTTGACTCATAGATGAGACCCTCACAGATATTACCACTCCAGGTCAGAGTGACCTGGGAGTTACCTGAGAGAAGTAGCCTACACCCTCTAGAACTGGCGCCTCACTATCATATGCAGTTTAGTGTCATACCAAAATTAACCCATGGGGGGAGGGGCTCTTACCCCTATACAGGAGATATAGTCAACATAAGCTAAGCTTGGCCAATATGGCAGTAAATTTTTCTAGTAACTCTTTGGCTTACCTAATGCTAGAAAAATATCCGACACACAAAGTCCTGATTTGGCTGAAGTTTCTACGTACATTAGTTTCTGTTCTTGAGCATAATTTCTTGCTTCCTGCAAAAATAAATAAAAAATTAAAAAAATAAAATAAGAAATTAAAAATAATATTTCATTATTTCTATTTAAACATCTAGACTAAAAAGGGAATTTCTGGGTTTTTTTAAAGACTACACAAAAGCAGGTCCAAGCACAAGGTCGATTTTTAAGCGGGGTACAGCTTGTTTGAATACAGTTTTCCTTCTCCTAGACAGGTTGCCTTAAAAGACTAAAAAGTCCATTCTGCCAGACTAGTTGCTCATAGCTCAGGGAAGAAGAGATAGCTTCATATCTTTCCCAGGGGCATGAGCATGAAGTGAAATGCAGACTGCCTTCTCCTGTTTTTTACAACAGTAAGCAAATATACGTGGTATATTCAATAAGTTTCCAGTCTTTTTTTGTACAGGCATTTAAAATTGTTGTAGACTCTTGAAAATTCACTATGTTATTTCTATACATCTTATGAGATGACTGACCAATTTTTATGATTTCAGGTTCAAATCAACAGCTACAGCACCAATTGGAATACACCCTACTAAAGCCTGATTGTCACAACTGGTGAATTTCAAAAATGCAATTTGGACGTGAAGAGACTTTAGAAGAATGATATGCAATAAAATTCTGTTTTAAACTTGGAAAAAATGACAGAAACGTATGGGATGCTTCAGAATGCTTTTGGACCATCTTGCATGAATCGAGCATCAGTTTTTGAGTGGAATAAGAGATTCAAGGAAGGCAAGGAGTCTGTGAGGGATGATGAGAGGTGTGCGAGGAGTAAGAAAGTCAAAACACCAAAGTTGATTGGCCAAACGGTTAGGGTTAGGGTTACTATGTTGAGGTTTTAAGGGAGTTCAGGAAGAGATTCTATCAGAAGAGGCCAGCACTCTTCAAATTGGGTCAGTGGTATTTCCAGCAGGACAATACACCAGTCCACAATTCCATCCTTGTCACAGACTATTTGACCAAGATGGGCATCAAGACAGTTCGTCACCCTCCCTATAGTCCAGACCTTGCTCCCTGTGACTTTTGGTTATTCCCTAAGCTCAGAGGCTGTCATTATGAGACAATTGAAGAGATGAAAGAGGCTGTGACGAAGGTCATTGACACACTCACACAAGAGGACTTCCATGTAGAAGTTGTTGGAACAGTACAACAAGTGCATTGCAGCCAGAGGAGATTACTTCGAAGGGGACTAGAGTTTCATGTGTGTACTATCAATAAAAGTGCCCATACGAAAAAAGTCTGGAAACTTATTTAATGATCCTCGTAATTGCATATAAGTATCTTAGTTTTTTTTAACACAATTCTAATGTAAACATTCGTTTGACTGTATGTTTTCAATTTTTTCAATTTCTCCAAAATCTTTTTTTTTTCTGCCTGATGATTGTTGTATAAAGACGGCATGAAACCAGTGGTTGCAGATAAGCATCCATGCTATTAAATATATATAAAATCTAGTATATATTTATTTATTATATTATATTATATTATATATATACATATACACACAGATATATATATATATCATATACATATACATATATATATTTATTTATTATTATATTATATTATATACATATACATATAGATATATATATTTATTTATTATTATATTATATTATATTATATTATATATATACATATACACACAGATATATATATATATATATATCATATTATGCGAGTATTGGTCGTCAGTAAATCACTATGTTTTTATGATCATTAAAATAGACCTCAACACTCCACATTCACCTAACCTATCTAATTTCACTTCTTTTCTACAAGAGTATATGCACCAACCATCAACAAATAATATGACTATTAATAAAAAAAATAAATAAAAAAAAAACCCACCTTCAAACCCGTTATCTAATCAATTTCTTTAATTTTCCATGACGACACCCACCCCTAGATTATAACCATCTCCATACGCAAATACATTGTCTATTATTTAAACCCTTTCTTTTCATTTTATTTTATTTTATTTCTTTACACATACACCACCTATAAGACCCACAGTATATATTATTTACGCAATATTTCATTCATTTATCATTAGCACTACAAATATTTATCACGCACATATTTATCATCTAACCCCCTTAATATTATTTACCCCTTTATTTTATAGCATACATACCACCTATGAGATCCATAGTATACAATTCTTATGCTACATTGCATTTAGTTATTATTATTATTATTATTATACAATCCACCCCCACCCCGTATATATTACACCGACTTCTTTACGACACAATATAACCTTACTTATACCCATTACGCCTCTGGCCCACCATACACGTTTACAAATCAGATTCTCACTAATTCCCCACAACTGGCAGCGATGATAATTTGTCACACTGTCAACGAAACAAATGTATACACATTCGCTACCCATTTTCGTTACAAACAACGCTTTATGTTCCTGGCCTGTCTTAACTTAAAAACACACATCCACACACACACACACCCTCACCCATATATACACACATACTTACAACAACACATAAACGAGATCTTAACAGCTTTTTGTCTGCTTTTTGTCGCATTTTCGATTTTCAATTTCATTCCATCTTTTTAACTGCCTGACGAATGTTGTTATAAACTTCAAGAAACCTTAAGTTGCAGAAAAATATTTCCCATGAATTAAATATATATATATAATATATATTTATTTATTATCATTATTATATATATGTTTGTGTATACACACACACACTATAAGAAAAGATAAATGCAAATAAGAAAAGTTTTCAAGAAAAAGTGCACAATGTGGAAGAATATCTAATCCTCAACACAAGAAGTCAGTTACTTTAATTTCCATATGGCGTGCACAATCATCAGACAGAAAATTATGAGATAGAGTTAACTGAACTGACCAAGACTTACCTCAACAGTTACATCCCACCCCAACTTCGGTCGGGCCACCCTCGGGTGGGCAAGCTGCTTTTTTGTCCCCTATGCACCCTTTGTATAGCACTAGACCTCACAGTCTAGTTCAAGCTATATTCTGGCATACGTGCCCGGATCTAGATTTAGGTCTGTGATACTGCTTGACTCATTAGACCCACATTGCACTTAGTGGGTCAATGACTAGCAGGGTTTGAGTCTCAGCTCGTTTCCGACCTTCCCCTCCCCTTTATCCCCACTTTAATCGGCCTTTGGGCTTTTGACCTTGTGTCAAGTCCTGTCTGGTGGGAGGCAGTGACAAATATACTTACCTCAACAGTTACATCTCTTGCTCTTGTGGCCAGGTCAGCTTTGTTTCCAGCCAATGCAATCAAAACATTCGGATTGGCTTGTTGCCTTAACTCTTTCACCCATCTTTGAGCTCGAATGAATGTGTCCTTTGAAAAATACACATCAAAATTTATTGGAAACGATGATTCATTTTACATGTGCCCGAACAATTTCTTGCATACAACTATTGCCAAATTAATTCATAGAATACATGACGATACGTGTACAAGGTAAATGTTTTAGGATGGTTTAGTTTCTTTTCTTAATGGCCTATCAACTTTTGAGGGTTATTTAATGCCAAAGCCATCCTTGTAGAAGAACAGTCGTGGTACTATGCAAAAGTGATTTACTTCCAAAGCAGTTTTATTTAGATGGAGTCAAACTAGTAATAAAATGATAATGATAGCTTGGCTTGTTTTGGTTTCTTTGTTTAATGGCCGATCAACTTTTGAGGGTTATTTAATGCCAAAGACATCCTTGTAGAAGAACAGTCGTGGTACTAGGCAAAAGTGATTTACTTCCAAAGCAGTTTTATTTAGATGGAGTCAAACTAGTAATAAAATGATAATGATAGCTTGGCTTGTTTTGGTTTCTTTGTTTAATGGCATATCAACTTTTGTGGGTTATTTAATGCCAAAGACATTCTTGTAGAAGAACAGTAATGATATTTACCAACCCCTCCACTCGGGCAGGATATGACACAAGGTCAATTTTTAAGCAGAGTTTAACAGGTTTGAATTCAGAGTTTTCCCTCTCCTAGACCAGCTGCCTCATCAAGGCTGAAGAACCTAGCCTGCCCAACTATTTACCCATAGCTGGACATTCTTGTAGAAGAACAGTAATGGTACTAGCAAAAGTGAGTCACCTCCAAAGCATAATGATGACTTGGCTTGATTTGGTTTCTTTGTTTAATGGCATATCAAACATTCTTTTTAAGATGTCTAGACAGCACCCAGTGTCTGCCAAGAAATGATGAATGTAAGTTTTTGCTGGTCAGTCTAAGTTGGTGTGTCCATGTGTAGGAGTCCATAGGAGAGTCAGAGAATATTATACTCAAGAATATTTTTTTCCAGAATTTCATAATCTAAACTCAGGAGTGCATTTTATACACAAATAATAGTGATACTCATTTTGTTATTGATTGGGGGGGGGGTTGCCACTTCTATAAAAAAAATAATTATAAGGCAGAAAAAATATCACTTACATTTTTGGTTAAGTCATATACAACAATTGCAGCCTGGGCACCTCGGTAATACATTGGAGCCAAACTATGATACCTTTCTTGTCCAGCTGTGTCCCAAATATCAAATTTAATCTGTTGGCCTTTCACCATCATCGTCTGAGTGAGGTATGCGGCTACAAATGAGAAGAGAGGTAACAAGTCATTCAAGATAAAAAGACCATATATATAAATTAGTAAGTTGGCTGACTGTAGTCGAGGGCAACCTGAAGGCTCCCTTTTCAATAGCTACTACATGGAGGTGTAGGAGAGGGCACTAATCCTTTCCCTGGATTGCTCCTCTTACTCTTGATTCATACCATATAATGCTGAGTAGTGAGCAAGGAGGCATCAAGTACCATTTTTTCGAGTCTTTGGTATGACTACTTATGATTGAATCCAGTTGGTTAGTTGTTTGGGTTTTATGGCATATTAACCATCATAATTTATTTAATGCCAAATTCTCTTATATATATATATATATATATATATATATATATATATATATATATATATATATATATATACACACACATACATATATATAATATACATATATATATAATATAATATATATGCTCCCCCATGGGGGTTGAGCACTCTGGCGAAGAAATTTTCGGCTGCTGCTCGCATAATGCAAAGCTCTTTGAATGAATTGAGCACTCTGGTATTCCATAAGGTATAAAATGTAAACAAGCGAATGCTGCTACTTAATACCTTATAATTCCCAAGCTGACGTGGTACGCTTGTTGGCCGAGCGGTCTGATACTAAGTCTAATGTAAAGTTGGGCGGGTTTTGATCCCAGCTTCAAGCGTCCTACATGTCTAGCCACACTGAAGAGTCGTGATACAATGAAACAGTCTGTCTGTGGATGACAATACATATATATATATATGTTTAGCCAAAGATTTCTAAATTAATATTTTGTAAATAACATTCAACATAAGCAGGATCTCATTTGTTTGCAAATAATTGAATGATTTCAATTCATCATATTTTTTGGTACATTCCTGGTTGGTTGGGTTTTATGGCATATCAACCTTTGTAGGTTATTTAATGCCAAATCCATTTTAATGTAAACAATTCTGTTTAGTATAAGCACACAGTTTAAATGTAAGAACAGTTTAATTGTGAAAAACATTTCTATTTCAAGCCATTTAGTTTAGTCCAACAGTTCAGTTTAGCATAAGTATGTAGTTAGTTCTATTTAACCCATAGATAGGACCCTATCAGGTGCTACCACGCTGGGCCAGAGTGAACCTGGGAGCGATGGCAGTGAAGCGATGGTAGCATCACTGGAACTTCACCATCAGATTGTTTAGTGCTATATCCAGGACACTCATTGGGGTAGGGTGGGGGGTGGTCTTACCCTTCTGCAGAGATGCAGTCGGTCTATTCTACAGCCCCAGCTGACTGGGACAAGTAAATGATTGAATAGTTATATAGATAGGAACATAATAGTTCAGAGTGGACCTGGGAGTAATGGCAATCAAAGAGTACTGCAAATTTCTCAGAACTCCAGAAGTGGAGCCTCACCATCAGGTAGTTTAGTGTTTTTGTTCTTACCAACACTCTAGTATATATAGCGAAATAAACAAATCATTTCAAAAACATTTTTTTCATGAAGTGCTCAAATACTGAGCATTGCCCTATTTAACAAGCCTTATAATATACCATCTGCATCCTCTGCAGTGGAATAAGCTGCTCCCACAAAAAAAAAAATGTCCTGGGTATGACACTAAACTGCATCTGATGGTGAGGCTCTTGTTTTGAAAACCTGGGGGGAATGTAGTACCTCTTTATTGCTATTTCTCCCAGCTCCACTCTGATGGATACTATCACTCTGGGTCAATGTGTGAAATAGATCCATTTGAAAATTATTTGTAATTGTCATATTGACTTAAAACTAGAAATAACATGCCATAAAACCAACCAGCCAACCAACCAGCTAATAAAAATAATACTCAAACTTGAAAAGCAACAGGGAAAATAAACAAAACTGTATAAGCCAAAATAATTTGTAAGTAGAAATACATGTAAAAAAATGAGCAAAAGACAACACAGAAAATGACCTGATGTCAATATTACTCAAAGAGAGAGAATAAGGTTATATCTAAAATTTATAAAAAAAAAATCCATGTTACAAACCTCCTATCGTAGCTTCTGTGGCTTCAAATTCTCCTCGAACAAATTGGAGTACAAGACTTGATTTTCCCACCCCCTGATCCCCTAGAAGAACAATTTTGACCAGCTGGGTTTGTTTCAGGGGTTTGGCTGCAGATTCTGCATTTGACTTTTTCTTGGCATTAAACATCACTGGTAAATGATAAAGAGTTCTTCCTTGTAAAAATCTCTGTAATTCTGCAATAAAAGATTACAGCAAATGACAAAAGTTAAAAAATTAGATAAAAAGCTTCAAGTCAAATGCTTTTTGTCAGTCAGTAGAAAAAAAAGAAAAAAACTTGAAAAGCAACAGGGAAAATAAACAAAACTGTATAAGCCAAAATAATTTGTAAGTAGAAATACATGTAAAAAAATGAGTAAAAGACAACACAGAAAATGACCTGAGGTCAATATTTGAATGTTAATGGTGAAGCTCCGAATATGCTAACTGTATCCTCTGTAGAGGGGTAAGATCACCCCACCAAAAAGTCTTGAGTATGATACCTGATGCTGAGGTTCCAGTCCTGAATATCTGGGGAATGTGGAGTACCATTTTATCACCATTACTCCCAGGTCAATTTTAACTCTGTTAGGTTCCTGTCTTTAGGTTAAATAGATTCATTTAAAAATTATTCATACTTGATAGGAACGTTCAATGAACATGATTGCCTTAATTAATTAATCAACCATAATCTTATCTTTATATTAAATCAATAAATCTTACACGAATGCTGAATATGTTTAGAGAATTTACTAAGTTTTTTTTAGTTTGGCACAAAGGCCTCTGCCTAAGGTACCAACTTGTTACTAAGTGGTCACCCATATAAGCACTAACCAGGCTCTTGCCCAGTTGGCTGGGGCTGTAGAATATATCAACTGCACCTCTGCAGAGGGGTAAGACCCCCTCCTCCAATGAGTGTCCTGGATATGACACTAAACAATCTGATGGTGAGGTTCCAGTAATGCTGGAGCTTTGGGGAATGTAGAGTACCCCTTCATTGCCATCGCTCCCAGGTCCACTCTGGCCCGGAGTGGTAGCACCTGATAGGGCCCTATCTATGGGTTAAATAGAACTAACGGCATACTTATGCTAAACTGAATTGTTTGAGTAAACTGAATAGCTTGAAATAGAAATGTTTTTGACAATTAAACCGTACTTACATTTAAACTGAGTGCTTATGCTTAACTGAATTATTTGAAATAGAACTGTTTTTTGACATTAAAACAATATTTACACTTAACTGAATTGTTACATATAACTGCTTGAATAGTGTACTTATGCTAAACTGAATTGTTTTAAAAAGAACAGATTTATATAAAAATGGATTTGGTGTTAAATGACCTACAAAGGTTGACATGCCATAAAACCCAACAAACCAACCAAACCAACTAACCAGGCTCATCATTACTTAACTTATTTACTAAGCTTTTCTTTTTAATAACAGGTACCATAGGCAATAAGATTGATTGTTCTTTTTTTTTGTTTTATGGCATATCAACCTTTTTCGGGTAATTTAATGCTGAATTATGTCATTTTGATAAGTTTCAAACAATTCCGTATAAGTACAATTTTTTGTTTACACACAGATAAATGTCAAAATAGTTCTATTTCAAACAATTCAGTTTAGCGTACATAAGCAGTTCTATCTCAAACAATTCAGTTTAGCCTAAGTTTGCATTTTAAATGTCAAAGCAGACCTATTTCAAACAATTCAGTTTAGCGTACATAAGCAGTTCTATCTCAAACAATTCAGTTTAGCCTAAGTTTGCATTTTAAATGTCAAAGCAGACCTATTTCAAACAATTCAGTTTAGCGTACATAAGCAGTTCTATCTCAAACAATTCAGTTTAGCCTAAGTTTGCATTTTAAATGTCAAAGCAGACCTATTTCAAACAATTCAGTTTAGCGTACATAAGCAGTTCTATCTCAAACAATTCAGTTTAGCCTAAGTTTGCATTTTAAATGTCAAAGCAGACCTATTTCAAACAATTCAGTTTAGCGTACATAAGCAGTTCTATCTCAAACAATTCAGTTTAGCCTAAGTTTGCATTTTAAATATCAAAGCAGACCTATTTCAAACAATTCAGTTTAGCATGAGTACACAGTTTATTTCTATTGGACCCATAGATAGGACCCCATCAGGTTCAGGTGCTACCACTCTCGGCCAGAGTGGACCAGGGAGCAATTAGCATTTCCCAAAGCTCCAGTATTATTGGAACCTCACTATCAGATAGTTTAGTGTCATATCCAAGACACTCGTTGTGGGAGGGGGGGTCTTACCCCTCTGCAGAACCATATAAGGCAATAAGAGGCCTGTGTGCCAGACTAAGTGGTCACTCAGCTAAGTATTAACCAGGCTCATCATTGCTTAACTTCTTATTTACTTAGCTTTTTTTTTTAAGTCTGGTAAACAGATCTCTGTCAACAGTACTAGTTATTAATTGGTCACTCAGTTAACTATCGACCAGACTCATCACTGCTTAACTTGTTATTTTATAAGCTCTTCTTTATCTTGCATAAAGGCCGCAGATAACTGTTCTTAAGTAGTCACTCATCTTAATATATATTCCTTGAAGCACCTGATAGGGTCCTATCTATGGGTAAAAACGAATTGTCTGCCATTTAAACTGTGTACTTATGCTAAACTGAATTGTTTGAAATAGAACTGTTTTTACATTTAACTGTGAAAACAAATGACTGATGTTGTAGCACCTGATTGGGCCCTATCTATGTGTTAAATAGAACTAAACTGTGGTTTGAGTTTACTGTTTTTTGCATTTAAACTGCATATTTATGCTAAAGTGAATTGCTTAAAATAGAACTGTTTTGACATCTAAACTGTATACTTATGCTTGACTGAATTATCTGAAATAAAACTGTTTTGACTTTAACTTTGTGTATTGCCCAGTCGGCTGGGGCTGTAGAATACACCGACTGCACCTCTGCAGAGGGGTAAGACCTCCCAATAGATGTCCTGAATATGACACCAAAGAATCTGATGGTGAGGTTCCAGTGATGCTGTAACTTTGGAGAATGTGGAGTACGCCTTTATTGCCATCGCTCCCAGGTCCACTCTGGCCTGGAGTTGTAGCACCTGATAGAACTAAACCGTGGTTTCTTGAGTTTACATTTTTTTGCATTTAAACTGCATACTTATTCTAAACTAAATTGTTTGAAATAGAACTGTTTTGACATCTAAACAGTGTACTTATGCTAAAGTGAATTATCTGAAATAAAATTTTGACATTTAACTTTGTGTATTGCCCAGTCAGCTAGGGCTGTAGAATATATCAACTGCATCTATGCAGAGAGGTAAGACCCCCCCCCCACACACACCCAACAAGTGTCCTAGATATGATACTAAACAATCTGATGGTGAGGTTCCAGTGATGCAGAGGGTTTCGGGACAGCAGAGCACCCCTTCATTTCCATTGCCCTAAGGTCCACACTGGCTCGGAATGGTAACACCTGATAGGGCCCTATCTATGAGTTAAATAGAACTAAACTGCATACTTATGCTAAACTGAACTGTTTGACTAAACTGAATAGCTTGAAATAGAAATCTTTTTGACAATTACACATGCTAAACTGAATTGTTTGAAATAGAACTGATTATCTGTTTAAAAATGGATTTGGCATTAAATAACCTACAAAGGTTGACATGCCATAAAACCCAACCAACCAACCAACCTAATAAACAGATCAGGGTCACTAGAAATCAAGGGAAGGATCAAGATTTCAACATTAAGATCAGCTAGAATACTGATAACAGTCCTAGAGAATAAAGGAAACTTGTTGTCACTTGAATGCCACCAGTTCGTACAGGTGAGAAAATTAACAAGTAATAAAAAAACAATAATAACAATAATGATGAGCCTTGCTGTTACTCAGACTCTAATGAATGACCACCAGTGAATGCTGGTGAGAAAAACATGCAAGAAGTGAAATAAGGTTTAGTTTCTTTGGTTTAATGGCATATCAACCTTCTTGGGTTATTTAATGCCAAAGCTATCCTTCTAAAAGAACAGCAGTGATGCTATTTAACCCATAGCTGTGAGGATAAGGGGATTCATACCTTTCCCAAGGGTATTTGTCTGAAAGTGAACATAATAGCACGACTGGAGTTCGAACTCCCATACCACGATTCCGCAGTCCAGCACTTTAACCATTACACCACGAGGACACCCACAAGTGAAATAATTTATAATAATAACATATCGCTCAAACACTATAATAAGTAAATACAACAAAAACCTCGCAAAAGAAATTGAGAAAATGTGGCACCTTAAAACTACCAGTAATGCCAGTAATAGTAGGAGCACTGGGTATGATAAAAAAAAAAGGGACAGATAAACACATGAACAAAATACCAGGCAGTCTCAGCCTATAAGAAAGACAAAAAGTTGCACTTTGCAGAACAGCTCATCTCATTAGCAGAGTACTATCTGTGTGACTGAAAAATATCACCCAAAAGAAACAGCAAAAAAAAAACAAAAATATACAATCACTACTTTCCTTTGCTGTAGGTCTTGGATAAAGACCAGATGAAGGATTGTAAGAAACCAAAGATAAAAATGAAAATTAAATTAGATGATAATCTTAAAACGTCCTGGGACCTGAGGAGAGTTGTTGTTATTCAAGACTCCAGTGAAAGACAATCCGCTGATGCTGGTGTGAAAATAAAAATATTTAGTATAATAAAACATTATGTACATCAAAGTCATAAAAAATATTCCAGAAAGGACAAAATTTTTAAAAATATACCCCCCAAAACATAAATTACATATTCATCTCATGAACATATTTTTATTATATATTGCTTGTAGCAAATAGCCTCTAACTTTTGACTACACAAACCTACAAAAATATTTCTTCAACAGCAATAACAAAGAGAAAACACTCAAACACTTATTGATATTTTCAAAACTACTGTAATACAATCAAAATCAATGTAATATCATAAATGAACAATGTAGTCTAGACCTTGATGTAGTTTATCGTGTTTACTTGGATATTATAAATATACCAAAATCCCACCACTGATACACAATTGCATTGATAAGATAATAATTAGGTATGTTTGTGAGGCATTATTTACATTTATTTTTATAAACAAAATCCAATAACATCATCTGGAAAATTCTAAACAAAACTCAGCTGATTATGAAGTTTTTATGCAACTTCCTTTACTGTTTATAACATTTGTATATATTCGTACATATACACAGGTGAAAAAACAGTAAAAGATACTAAGTAAAAACCTTAATTATCTTAACTAATTGGTTTGGTTTAGGTATACACAATGGGAAAGGGACAATTTGGATGTCAGTTACTGAAAGGATAGGCTTAGAAACAAGGTAAGCTTCATTTCAAAAATTGGTCTCAAAAAGTTGTTCATTACACCTATCGAGATATATATATATATATATATATATCGGTATAATGAACAACTTTTTAAGACCAATGTATATATATATACATATATACATACATATATATATATATATATATATATATATATATATATAATAGGAGCAGCAGACAGGAGAAAAGAAAAGAAAATTGGGAATCAATACATGAAAAATGATTGTCAGTATAAAAAAATATATATATAAAAATAGCTGCTCAATACTTTCCAATATATCAAAAACAGGCAAACCTGAGAGATGCTCAGCAGGTTAGAAGGATCCCTCCTAGCACAGGTGGATTGTGCTGCAGTTGCTGTGTCAAAAAGCATGTATGTAACCCTCATGCACAGGTCAATAAACCGTCTCAGGTGTTACTAACGAGCAGGCTCGAGAAGTTGGTTCATATGATTAAAGCATTGTTGATAGCCAGAAAATTATACAAACATGTTAATCAACCCTGTATTCATTATGTTCTTTCATTATAAAATGACGCAGAGAATAAAGTTGATTTGACGTTTCATGTCCATTCAGGTTTCAGTGTTAATTAAACAGAGAATTTAAAGTTATTTTTTTTTCTTAATGAATTATTATGTACTTACAGCATATGCACAGTGCTCATTGTGGCAGTCATCAAAAACCTCTCTCTATCTACATACATAGATACATGCATAGCACTGTGGGCCTTGTGCCAGACATTGGCTACTTTGGAACATTGTTAGTTTGGTTTAGTTTGGTTGGGTTTTATGGCATATCAACCATTATAGGTTATTTAATGCCAAATTCTTTTTATACATATTAAATATATATGATTTGATGGGGTTGGGTTTTATGGCATATCCAATCATTGTTGGTTATTTAATACCAAATCCTCTTTATATATATGTATTAAATATATATGATTTTATTTGGTTAGATTTTATGGCATATCAACCATTGTAGGTTAATTAATGCCAAATCCTCTTTATGCATATATATTAAATATATATGATTTGTAAACACATTTTGCTGATAACATTTAAACAAGCCTGAGCTCCTTTTTTTTTCACACAGTTAAATGGTTTCAAGTATTGCTATTAAACACTAATAATTACATTCAACATCATTCATTCATTTGCACACAAATAGTTCCAAGTATTGTTATGAATCACTAACAATTCAATTAAACATCAGTCATTTGTTTACACACAATTAAATGATCAAACAGTTCTATTTCAAACAATTCAATGTTACATAAATTATATGTTTGCACTGAGATTAAATATCAAAAAATTCTATTTGACCCATAGATAAGACCCTATCGGGTGCTACCACGCCAGATGAGAGTAGACCTGGGAGCAATGGCAATGAAGGGGTACTCTGCATTCCCAAAAGCTCCAGCATTACTGGAACCTCACCATCAGATTGTTTAGTGTCATAAACAGGACACTCATTGAGAGTGGGGGGGGTCTAACCCCTCTGCAGAGGTGCAGTTGATATATTCTACAGCCCTAGCCAACTGGGCAATGCACAGAGTTAATGTCAAAACAGTTTTATTTCAAACAATTCACTTTAGCATAAATACACAGTTTAAATGCAAAAAACAGTGAACTCGAATCACGGTTTAGTTCTATGTAAGCCATAGATAGGACCCTATCAGGTGCTACCAGATAGTTTAGTGTTATATCCAGAACAATCATTGGGGGGCGAGGGGCTTACCCCACAGCAGATAAGCAGTCAGTGTATTCTAAAGCCCCTACCGACTGGGCAAGTTAAACAGTTTTAAGTATAGTAAATGATTAAATGTTAAAACAGTTCTAATTCAAGCAATTCAGTTTAGCATACATACACAGTTTAGTTCTATTTGACCCATAGATGGGACTCTAACAACAATAAGAACTACAAATATAGGTCAGAGTGGACCTGAGAGTAATGGCAATGAAAGGATATTTCACATTACTCAAAGCTCCAGGTCTGGAGCTTCTCTACCAGATAATTTAGTATCATATCCAGGAAAATCTTTAGGAGGAGGAGTCTTACCCCTCTGCAGAGATGCAGTTAGCATATTCTATGGCTCCAGGTAACAGGATGACATTTGGTTTGGCTTCTTTGTTTAAAGGCATATCAACCTTCATGTGTTATTAAATGCCAAAGTCATCCTTCTAGAAGAACAGTTGTGGTACTAGCAAAAAGGATTCACCTCCAAAGCAGTTTTATTAAGATGGAGTCAAACTAGTAATGAAATAATAATGATGGCTTGGTTTGGTTTCTTTGTTTAATGGCATATCAACATTCATGGGTTATTTAATACCAAATTCATCCTTGTAAAAGAACAGTAGTGGTGCCTTGCTAACCACCAGGCAGGACTTAACCCAAGGTCATTTTACAATGGGGACTGAGGGAAGGGGAGGTTGCACACGAGCTGAGACTCGTGCACTTCTAGACAATGCTGGTCATAGGATCACTAGGTGCAACATGAACTATGCTAGCCTTTTCTAAGTCACCTAGCACATATGCCAGGTGACCTTGCTGGTCATAGATTCACTAGACACAAAGGTGTAGTGCAGCGTAAATCTATGCCTGTCATTGCTACTGCATGAAACACGTATGCCAGACAGCCCAGCTGAGGTTGGGTACCCTTGGAGCAAGCTCCTAATCCCGATAAAAGAACCTAAGGATTTTCACTTACTCCAATGTTGAGGTCCAGCACATTAACCACAGCCACAATGGTGACTCCCAACCTCAGAGTGTTTTAATCAAAAGCAACAATAATAAGATGAAGTAAAACTAATTATGAGATAATAATAATAGAGAAGAGTATAAAAATATGGAATAAAACGACCAACAATAATAATAAAAGTAATAATAATGACTATAAAATCAAGACCATCCAGACACGAGCATTATCAAGATCAGCTAGAATAGTCAAAAGAGCACTAGAGACTTGCTGTCACTTAGACTCCAGTGAATGATCTCCAGTTAAAACTGGTGAGAAAAACTTACAAGGAATGAAATGGGAGGAAAAACAACTGTAAGGACATTTTAAGTGACAAACTAGAGACTTGCTGTCACTTAGACTCCAGTGAATGATCTCCAGTTAAAACTGGTGAGAAAAACTTACAAGGAATGAAATGGGAGGAAAAACAACTGTAAGGACATTTTAAGTGACAACCAGCGACATCTCACATAAGAAAACTTGGACATGGCTAAGAAAGGGAAACCTTAAGAAAGAAATTGAATCTCTTCTAATAGCAACACAAAATAACGCCAACAAATTAGCACAAAAAGAGTATATGACTGGGTGGGGAGGGTGACCCACTGGGAATTGAGCAAAAAATTGAAGTTTGACCATACAAGTAAATGGTACATGCACAATCCAGAATCCGTCATGGAAAATGAGATGCACAAACTCTTTTAAGAGATTTTGGAATACAAACAGATCACTTAATCTCTGTCAGACAACCAGACCAAGTTGTAGTCAACAAAAAAAAAAAAAAAAAAAAGAATCTGCCAAGTTGTGGACTTTGCCATCCCGGCTGACCACAGAGTAAAATTAAAAGTAAGCGAAAAGAAAGGTAAGTATCTGGACCTTGCTAGGGAATTGAAAAAATTGTGGAACATGTAAGCGATGGTGATACCAATTGTAATTGGTGCTCTCAGTACAGTCACCAAAGGATTTGTACAATGACTGGAGGACTTGGAAATAAGAGGACGAGTAAAGGCTATCCAAACTACAACATAGTTAAGATCAAGAATACTGAGAGGAGTCCTGGAGATTTGCTGTCACTCAAACTCTAGTGATAAACCATCAGATAGTGCTGGTGTGAAAAACTCTCAAAAGAGAATAATAATAATGATGATAATAACAATAATAATAATTAAAAGGCCTGGAAGACTTGGAAATTGGCGGACAGGTAGAGACTATCCAAACGACAGCATTGCTAAGAACGGCCAGAATCCTGAGACGAGACCTGGAGACTTGAGGAAACTTACTGTCACTCAAACTCCAGTGTAAAACCATCAGTTAACGCTGATGTGAAAAACTCTAAAGGAGTATAAGATAAAAAAGAAAGAAAAAAAAAGAAAATCTGCAAAATTGTTGACTTTGCTGTCCCAGCAGACCACAGAATTAAACTGAAAGAATGTGAAAAGAGAGATAAATACCTTGACCTTGCTAGAGAATTGAAAAATCTATGGAACATGAAGGTGACAATTATACCAATTGGGATTGGTGCCTTTGGCACGTAACTAAAGGATTATTAAAGGGCCTGGAAGATTTAGAAGTTGGCAACTGAGTGGAGACCATCCAAACAACAGCATTATTGAAAACATCCAGAATACTGAGAAGAGTCCTGGAGACTTGAGGAGACTTGCTCTCACTCAAACTCCAGTGAAAGATCATCAGCTTACACTGATGTGAAAACTCTAATGAGTAATAATAAAATAATAAGAAGAAGAATCAATATTTGTTCTCAAAAAAAAAAGTACATAATAGCCGGTTGTAGTTTATTCTAAACAAATTTTCAAAATCTTTGGCCATGTTGTGGCATAGGAACCCCAAGTACAAACCAGGATATAAAGGAACCCCAAGTACAAACCAGGATATAAAGGAATCCCAAGTACAAACCAAGATATAAAGGAACCCCAAGTACAAACCAGGATTTAAAGGAACCCCAAGTATAAACCAAGATATAAAGGAACCCCAAGTACAAACCAAGATATAAAGGAACCCCAAGTACAAACCAAGATATAAAGGAACCCCAAGTACAAACCAAGATATAAAGGAACCCCAAGTACAAACCAGGATATAAAGGAATCCCAAGTACAAACCAAGATATAAAGAACCCCAAATACAAACCAGGATATAAAGCTTATTTTTAAGTGCTGATGGTGTAACGCTTATAATCATAAGAAACAAACTCAGCTCCCCAAGTTCAAATCTTGGACAAGTCTATTTGCTTTTCATTAAGTTCTTATACCATAGAGAAAGCTATGCATTCATTTATTCTCCCTTCAGCAATAAGTAAATAGTAGAACTGTGTTCTTTAACCTTGGTATGGCAATCAGTCTAACAGAAGGCTAGTTCTAAATTTATACATGCTATACTATAGATTACTTGAATGTCCAGCACCAAATTTAATGTGGTACATAGGAAAAACTTATAACTAAGGCAACCATCTAGCAGTTGTCTTTTTTGGAGGGAGAAGCAAACAAACAAGCCAATTGACCTTGTGTTTCATCCTACGATGGGGGAGTTGTGTAAATACACACAGGGTGTGAGCTGATACCCTCCTTATTTTGGTACCTGTGCACATATAATCCTATATATATATATATATATATATATATATATATAGATGTAGACAGGAATAAATTTAAACTTTAAATTTAAATAAATTTAAACAAATTATCATAGATAATGCTGAAATAAAAAAAACAAAGGATTAAATTGAGATTTAAGGTGAAATGAATAAAAATAAAATAAAATAAAAAAGATGAGAAGAAACCATGTGATGTGTACGTACTCTTCAATGGAAGGGTAACTGAATTAATAGGCTCAAAAATAGAATTTGAAATTTAAAATTTTAATTTTAAATTTAAAATTTAATCTAATATAAGTATTACTGTATCCTTACGTAAGGTTATTAAAGAAAGTTGTACAATTAGTATTAAATCTGGAGTTTTAAATTGAAATGTATTTAGATTTTAAAAAATAGAAAAATAAAAAAATTAATTTACTATAATTCCAACCGGCAATTAAAAAAAAAAAAAATTAAAAAAAAACATAATAAAAAAAAACATAATAAAAAAAAAACAGAAGTGGGCTAAATGAGGAGAAAACCCTTCACCCCTCTTCTACCCCCTCCCTCCCTTCTTTCTTGTGTCTATTCTAAATTATTTTATCCTTTAGATCTGAAGAAGTCCTGTTATTTATGGTATTTATATCAAAACCCATAACAGGATGGAAATAAATTTATAATCCTAATGTCACCGGTTTTTGTGTTTTCTTAAAGAAATTATTGCTCTTCAATGTCAGTTACATTGAGCTCTTTACCAGGAAAATTTAAATGTTCACTGTTGAATGGTTTTTTTGTCCTGATGGAATTACTCCCAACTCCGGTTTAACTGGACGAATAATACAATATATATATATATATATATATATATATATATATATTAAAGCACGTTTGATTAAATAATAAAGACACATTTTGTCTAAATAATTTTATTAAGATCCTTTCAATCTTCCTGATAAGTGTCTTGGTTTCAGGTTGGAATTGGTGGAGGAATTTGCTAAAACTGTCCTGAGCACTTTCAGACCTTTCATAGAATTTGGTAAATTCGTCCAGTTTAAGCTATAATTAGGCATACGTGCCTGGACCCAGATTTGGGTCCAAGTTCAGCTAGGCTCATCAGGCCTACATTGCACTAAGTCGGCAAATGACCAGCATAGACTAGCAGGGCGCAAGCCTCAGCTTGTGCCTAACCTTCCCCTCCCCCAAATCCCCACTATAATCGACCTTCAGGTCATTGACCTTGTGTCAAGTCCTCTCTGGTGGGAGACAGAGACAAATAAAAGCCTATACCTTGGTGTAGTAGCTAATGAAAAAGGAGCCAACTTACTATACTTATCTCCTTATAAGACTCCAGCAACAATGTTGAAGAAGTCCATATCACCATCAGGTGGATGGTTGGTTAGATTTTATGGCATATTAACTGCTGTAGGTCATTTAATGCCAAATCCTATTTAAATATATACTGAATATGTATGATTAGTAAAAAAAATAGTTTGTTGTTAATATTAAATGAGCTAGAACTCATTTATTTGCACACAGTTTAATGGTCTCAAGTATTGCTATATAACACAAATAATTTGATTTAATATTAATCATTTGTTTGCATACAATTAAATGGTTACACATATATGAATTGAGAGTGAATAGTTTGTAGGTAGATTAATTTTTAAATGAGGTAGAGCTAGTTTGGTTCCACATAATTAAGAATTGTGATTATTTGCACACAGTTAAGCAGTTTCAAGTATTGCTATCAAACACTAATAATCATTTTTAGTATTAATCATTTGTTTGCTCACAGAAACTCATCCAACACTTTTATGGCTTCTGTTAAAACAAAAACCCAAGCAAAGAGACCCCATATTGAATGTGATTCAGACAATGATGAGCCATATCCAAGGTTCATCATTCTAGAATCAAAAGAAAAACTACCGCTAACAAAAATATCCCCCTTCATCATAGAAAAAAGTATTTCAGCTCTAATATCACCCAAAACCGTAAAAAACTTGAAAAATGGAACCATCCTTATAGAGGCGACAGAAAAAAAACAAGCTGAAATAATATTAAAGCAAAAAAAAATCCACAACATAGACATAAAAGCTTACCCCCATGAGAGATTAAACACCTCTAAAGGGGTGATAAGAAATGGAGAGCTATCATTATGCTCAATAATGGAAATTAAAAATGAACTAAAAAAACAAAATGTAATAGACGTCAAAAGGATAACAATCAAAAAACAAAATGAAATAATTGAAACCAATACCTACATTCTAACCTTCAATAACCCAAAACCCCCTTTAGAAATAAAAATAGGCTATACAGTGGTTAAAGTTGAGACATATATCCCAAATCCCAGAAGATGTCATAACTGCAAGAAATATGGACACTTGAAGCAGCACTGCACAAGAAAACAAGTGTGTGTTAAATGTGGAGAGCAGGAACCAAACCACATAGAGGAATCCTGCAAAAACAGCCTAAACTGTAACAATTGCAAAGGGAATCATAGAGCGAACTCAAAGTACTGCAAAATCTGGGAAAGGGAAAAGGAAATTATCAAAATGAAAATCACCAAAAACATTACCTTTCCTGAAGCAAGAAGACTCATAGAAAATCCCTTAAACAAATTAACTTTCTCTCAGGTAACCAGGACTCCCTCAAACCAAGTAGAAAACGAAGCAAAAACACAAATAAAAACAATAAAAATAGAAGAAGAATTAACAAATTTAATAAATGACCTACATGAACTAATCAAAACCCTTAAAACTATTATACCCAATGTACAACTAACTCCAACTGACAAATCAAAAAACATCCCTTCAACCTCTAGCCAAAAAAATGAAATGCTAACGATCAAAAACAGAAACCGATCAACCTCAAGAACCAGAGAAAAAGAAGAAAAACAAAAACCTACTCAACACACCCCTACAAAAACCAAAAATAAATCCAGAAACATAGAAAGTATGGAAATCAAAATGGACTCGACACCTAAAATTGAAAATACGAAAATTAAATAATACACCCCAAACCCAAGACACACACTGCATAAATAGTTATGGCCAAATACCAAAATAAAAAGTAAAGTTAGCGACCATAGTCGAGGGTGACCCGAAGGCTCCCTTTTCGATAGCTACTACACCAAGGTGTAGGGGAGGGCGCTACTCCATTCCCTGGATTGCTCCCCTTTACCCTTGAACCGTACCTTATAATGCTGAGTGTTAAGCAAGGTGGTATCAAGTTCCATTTTTAAAGTCTTTGGTATGACTCGACCTGGGATTGAACCCAGGTCTCCCGGGCCATTGGCGAACACTCTAACCGCTGGGCCAACCCACAAGATAAACCAATGGAACTGTCGTGGCTACAAGGCAAATTACAACGAACTCCAGCTGTTAATAACTGAACAAAATCCTACCATTATATGTCTTCAAGAAACATTCAAAAAAAGCAATGATAAAACAAACATGAAAAATTATGAGCAATACGACTACATACATGACACGGGACTAAGAGCTTCAGGTGGTGTATCAATCCTAATAAGGAAAAACATCCCCCAAAGCAAAATCAACATCAGCACCCCCCTACAAGCAGTAGCAATTTCAGCAACTTTACACAAAACCACCGCCATCTGCTCTATATACATTCCACCTCAAGACCCTATAAACGAAGAACAGCTAAATAACTTAATAAATCAACTCCCTAAACCATATATATTGATGGGAGATTTCAATAGCCACAACATTTTGTGGGGAAGCAGGACAACGAACAAAAGAGGTCAGACCCTTGAAAAAATCATTAATAACAACAACCTATGTCTCCACAATCGGAAAGCTCAAACCCACCTAAGCTCATCCTCAGGTACATTCTCTGCTATAGATCTAACACTCAGCAATCCAGCCACCTTTATAGAATATAACTGGAGGGTACATGAAGATTCCTGCGGCAGTGACCACTTTCCAATCATAATAGAAAATACTAAACCAGGAAAATCAGACCCACAAACAGTCTAAAAAAACCCACGATGAAACTTCAAAAAAGCAAACTGGCAAGCCTACAAAAAAATATGCCTTGACACCCTAATCCCAGAAAAAAATACAAACCAAGAAGAACCTATAATACATTTCACAAACACCCTAATTAATATAGCAAACAAAACCATACCTAAAACTACAACATCCCCAAAACATAACAATCCATGGTTTACGGAGGAGTGCAAAACTATGATCAGAGAACGCCAAAGAATCCTCAGGAAATTTAAAACCAACCCTTCATCAGAAAATCTAGACAAATATAGACAACAAAGAGCTAAAACCAGACGCACAATTAAAGAAGCTAAAAGGTCTTCCTGGAGAAACTTCACTGCAAAAATAAACTCAAATACTAATCCCAAAACAATTTGGAACTTTGTAAAAAAAATATCAAATAAAACTGTCCACACTCCTATAAACCATCTCTCCTTAGGAAGCACAAAAGCTTTGAGTGAAAAACAAATAGCTAATCTGATGGCAGAAAACTTTGCCCAAGTATCATCTACGAAAAAATATTCCAACAAATTCAACTCCATCAGAATCAAAGAAGAAAAGAACAAAATAAAGTTCACCTCTGACGATACTAAATGCTACAACCAACTTTTCACCCTAGATGAACTCCAAAATTCATTATCCAAATCCAATAACTCAGCTGCTGGTCCAGATGAAATCCACTACACATTTCTTAAAGAATTACCTCCAATTTCCCAGAAATATCTCCTAAACATATATAACAATATCTGGATCTCAGGCAATATCCCTACTTTATGGAAGCAAGCTACAATCATCCCCATCCTCAAAAAACAAAATGACCCAACAAATCCCACCAGCTATAGGCCCATAGCCCTAACTAGTTGTGCATGCAAAACTTTAGAAAGAATGATAAACCAAAGACTAATATGATTTCTTGAATCAAATAAACTGCTCTCAAACCTATAAGCAGGTTTCAGAACAAAAAGAAGCACAATGGACCAGGTGGTTCATATAGAAACCCTAATCAGAGAAACATGCATAAAAAAGGAACACCTGGTGGCAGTCTTTTTTGATCTTGAAAAGGCCTATGACACAACGTGGCCATATGGAATTCTCAAAGACCTTAAAAACTTTGGGTTACAAAAGGTAGACTTCCCATCTTCATCCAAAATTTTCTTGAAGACCGATCTTTCAGGACACTGATTGACAGCACATACTCTGATTCGAAGCCACAAGAGGTGGGAGTTCCTCAGGGCAGTATTTTATCAGTATCCCTATTTATAATAAAAATAAACAGCATAACATCCTACCTCCCTCCAGAAATCAAAGGGTCATTATATGTAGATGACTTCCTGATCTGCTATAATTCCAAAAACATGACAACCATAAAAAGGAAAATACAACAATGCATAAATAAAATCCAAAAATGGACCACAGAAAATGGATTTACAATTTCAAATAGTAAAACAAAATGTGTACACTTCTGTCAAATCCACAAGATGCACAACCACCCTAAACTTACATTAAATAACACTGAAATACCCATAACAGATGAACATAAATTCCTTGGCATTATCTTTGACTCTAAATTATCATTTATCCCACATATAAAAAAGCTAAGAATAAAATGCAATCAAGCCATGCAACTATTGAGAGCCATAGCCCACACAGACTGGGGTGCTGATAGAAAGACCCTTATCAAGCTATATAGATCTCTAATAAGATCAAAACTCGACTATGGCTGCTTCATATACGGAGCAGCCAGAAAATCCTACTTACAACGACTGGAAACAATACACCACCAAGGACTTTGCCTCACTTTAGGGGCCTTTAATACTTCCCCAAAGGAAAGTCTATACATAGAAGCAAACGAACCCCCTCTCTATTTAAGAAGACAAAAATTAGCACTACAGTACTACATCAAACTCATCTCCTGTCCACAAAATCCTGCTTATGACTACACCGGCAAAACGAAATATGAAAACCTGTATCAAAATAACCCAAAAAAAATCAGACCTTTTAGCTTAAGAATAAGTGACCACCTCAACGAAATCAAAATCAACACTAAAATAGTACACCATACCATACTCTCCAAAACGGCACCATGGACCATAAGGCAACTAACTATAAACTTAGAACTGGCTAAGTTACCCAAAACAAAAACACACCCCATCACTTATCAAGAGAAACTCATAAAAATACAAAATAAGTTCCCAGATCACTATCACATTTATACAGACGGATCCAAACAAGGAAAAAAAGTAGGTTGTGCTGCTATTTCTCAAAAAAAAGAAACCCTAAAACGCCTACCTAATGAAGCTTCAATTTACAGTGCAGAAACCACAGCCATTGATCTAGCTATGAATATCATAGCAAATCATAAAGCTTCCAAATTTATCATATACACTGACTCCAAATCAGTCCTGCTAGCACTACAGAACAGAGATACATCATCCCCCTTGATTACAAAGCTCCTAAACAAACTAAACACCCTCTCTAAAAATAATAACATCATATTCACCTGGATACCAAGTCACATTGGCATCCAAGGAAATGAAAAAGCAGACAAAGCTGCAAAAAAAGCTCTTCAAATTGATATGTGCAAATCAAAAATCCCATATACAGATCTAAAACCAACCATAAAGAAATTTATATCAGACAAATGGCAGAAATCATGGGACAATCAGACCCAAAACAAACTCCATGAAATACATGAAGCTATCGGAGAGTGGCCAACAGGCTACAGAAGTATCAGAAGAGAAGAAGTAATACTTGCTAGATTGCGTAATGGGCACACCCACATTACTCATTCACACCTGTTAAAAGGGGAGGGTGCCCCAGTGTGCCCATCATGCAAAGTACAACTCACAACCAAACATATCCTTCTAAATTGTAACAACCTTAAACATATCCGTACTAAGTACTACCAAGCAAGAAACCTGAGGGACATCTTTGAGAATACAAACCCTGAAAACATTTTTAATTTTCTAAAAGAAAGCAACTTTTTCAGCAAGATATAACCAAACATCTCTATAGAACCGCTACTTTAATGACTGAAATTCAAAATAACCTTTTTGGCATTAAATGACCCACAGGGGTTGATATGCCATTAAACAAAACTCAAACTCAAACACAATGAAGTGATTACAATTATTGTTATTTAACACTAATAATTCTCAGCTGGAGAATACACAGACTCCATCTTCCCCAAAAAGAGTGTCCTGGATTTACCATTAAATAATTTTAAAAGTGTGCCAACAAATAACTTATGCTAAATTGAATTGTCAGAAATAGAACTGTTTGATCATTTCACAGTGTGTAAACAAATGACTGATGTTTAGTTGAATTCATTGGCCTAGTAGTTACAGTGTTCGCCAGTGGCCCGGGAGAACTGGGTTCAATCCTAGGTCGAGTCAAAAAAATAGTAATTGATCCCTCCTTGCTTAACACTCAGCATTATAAGGTATGGGTCAAGGGTAAAGTGGAGCAATCCAGGGAAAATAGTAGCACCCTCCTCTACATCTTGGTGTAGTAGCTAAAGAAAAGGGATCCTCCAGGTCACTCTCGACTATGGCCACCAAATTTACTCAACCGGGCCATTGGCCTAATGAGTAGAGTGTTCGCCAATGGTTAGAATCAAGGGAAGAGTGGAGCAATCCAGAGAAAGGAGTAGATATTGAAAAGGGAGCCTTAGGATCATCCAGGAGCAATCCAGGGAAAGGAGTAGCTACTGAAAAGGGAGCCTTTGGATCATCCAGCAGCAATCCAGGGAAAGGAGTAGCTACTGAAAAGGGAGCCTTTGTAACTACTGTCTGCAAACAAACCAAGCCAAAACACTATTGCATAGTTTGGAACGAGCAGCTGCAGGCATAGGCCTCCATGTCAATGCACACAAAACGGAATATATGTGCTATAATCAAACAGGTGACATCTCCACACTACACGGAACCCCTCTTAAACTAGTAGACAAATTCACTTACCTAGGAAGCAGCTCTCATCAACCAAAAAGGACATCGAGACACGGCTAATGAAGGCATGGACAGCTATCAATAGGCTATCGATCATATGGAAATCAGACCTAACTGATAAAATGAAATGCAGTTTCTTCCAGGCAGCTATCGTATCGATACTGCTGTATGGATGCACTATATGGACGCTGGAGAAGAAGCTAGACGGCAATTACACAAGAATGCTGCGAGCAATATTGAACAAGTCCTGGCGGCAACACCCCACAACTATACGGCCACCTGCCTCCCATCACAAAAACTATCCAAGTTAGACGAACCAGACATGCAGGACACTGCTGGAGAAACAGGGATGAGCTCATAAGTGATGTACTCCTATGGACCCCCACATATGGCCGGGCAAAAGCAGGACGACCAGCTAGAACATACATTCAGCAGCTATGAGGATACGGGATGTAGCTCTGAAGACCTGCCAGAGGCGATGAACGATAGGGAAAAGTGGCGAGAGAGGGTCAGGGATATCCGTGCTAGTGGCACGACATGATGATGATGATTAGTGTTAAATAGCAATAATTGAAACCATTTAACAATGTAGAAACAATAGCAATACTTGTGTGCAAACAAATTAGTTCTAACTCATTTAAAATGAAATTATCGACAAACTGATCTCTTACATATCATGTATATCTATTTAAATGTGTACAAACAAATGACTGATGTTAAATAGTTACTGTTACATAGCAATACTTGAAAATATTTAACTGTGTGCAAACAAATGAGCTCAGCCTCATTTAAAAAATGTTATCAAAAAATGTTTACAAATCATATTTGATATATATGTATAAAGAGGATTTGGCGTTAAATAACCTATAAAGGTTAATATTCCATAAAAACCAACCAACCAACTAATAATTCTATTCAACACTATTCAGTCATTTGTCTGCACGCAGTTAAATGGTCAAATAGTTCTATTTGACTCACAGATGGGACCCTAACAGATACTACCACTCCAGGTCAGAGTGGACTTGGGAGTAATGGCAGTGAAGTGGTACTCCACATTCCCTAAAGCTCCATCATCAGATACAGTTTAGTGTCATATCCAGGACACTTGTTTAGGGGAGGGGGAGGTCTTACCCCTCTGCAGAGATTAAGTTGGCATATTCTACACCTCCCAACCAACTTTTTTGGCCATCAAGTGATAGCTATGAGTAAATAGTAGGACAGACTTGATTTTTTTAACCTTGGTATAGCAACCAGTCTAGGAGAAGGAAAACTCTGCATCCTGCTTCAGTAAATACAACTATTAACGGTACGGTACGTTTGGTCTTGAATAGATTGAGACTTGCATTCGGGATGCCACAATTTCATTTTCCATCAGAATATTTTATGGCTGTTCTAATATTTAAGTCCTTTGCATCGAGTAGATAGTTATGACCTTCCTTTGAAGAGAAAGCTCACCACCCCAAAATGGAAGTATTATATGTACCATCAAAAAAGTCCTTTTGGCATTAAACAACCATATAATTTATCAGACATTTTATTGCGGTTTCAGTTCTACTAAAATGTTGAGAAGCACAAGTTATTTAGGTCTGTCATCATTATGGTTGGGTGACATTCCCTCTCCACAACCAACACCCTACACACCCTTCTCTGACACCTACCTCACCAATCTTTCGGAGAAAGACGATGACATTCAGTATTTTTATCTGACTAATCTTTTTTTTTTTTTCCTTCTCTATTTTTCCATTACACTAACTCACTAGTTATTTATTTATTTTTTTTTTTTTTTAATCCTATACTTTTTGTGGGGGAGTCCCCATGGCGTAAGGGCTAACAAGCTGGAATGCAGACTTAAAGTAAGCAGGTTTGAACTCTAAAAGTGAATGTGATCTTGCAACTGGAGTTCAAACCTGCTTACTTTAAGTCTACATTCCAGCTCATTAGCCCTTAGACTAATACCCTTGGAAAAGGCATGAACCCTCTTATTCCTACAGCTATGCATATTTACCAACCCTTCCACTCGGGTAGGATATGACACAAGGTCGATTTTTTTAAAGTGGAGTTTAACAGGTTTGAATTAAGAGTTTTCCTTTTCCTAGACTAGTTGCCTCACCAAGGCTGAAGAACCTAGTCTGCCCTACTATTTACCCATAGCTGGAGGGAGAATAATTGGATTCATACCTTTCCCAAGGGTATTAGTGCTATGTGAAATGCAATCAGTCTCGTCCAGGATTTGAACTCATGTCGTCGTGTTCATTTCCTATGATGATAACCATTACACCACGGGCACCTTCCTACAGCTATAGTTTAGATAGTACCACTGCTGTTCTTCTATAAGGATGGCTTTGGCATTAGATAAATCATGAAGGTTGATATGCCATTAAACAAAGAAACCCAACCAAACCTATCCTTTTTTGTTAAGAAACCCTTAAATAATCTATTTCCCTGTCAATACACTGACTGTATCCCTTGCAGAGGAGTAAGACCTCTCCTCCTCAAAAAAAAGAGATATCCTGGGTATGACACTTTTATAAATAAAAGTTGTCAACCTTAGTCGAGGGTGACCCGAAGGTCCTCTTTTCAATAGCTACCACACCGAGGTGTAGGGAAGGGCGCTATTCCATTCCCTGGATTGCTCCACTTTACCCTTGATCCTTACCTTATAATGCCGAGGATTAAGCAAGGCAGCATCAAGTACCATTTTTTGAGTCTTTGGTATGACTTGACCTGGGATTGAACCCTGGTCTCCCAGATTATTGGCAAACACTATACTCATTAGGCCAATGGCTTACTGCATCCAAATTTAGGAGATCTGGGTAGTGTGGAGTACCTTTTCACTGTCATTACTCCCAGGTCCACTCTGAATAGTAGTAACTGTCAAGTCCCATCAATGGATTTTGTTTGGTTAGGTTTTACGGCATATCAACCCTTGTAGGTTATTTAATGCCAAATCCTCTTTATACATATTTATTAAAAATACATGATTTGTAAACAGATTTTGTAGATAACATTCTTAAACAAGCCTGAGCTCTTTTGTTTTGCACCCAGTTAAATGGTTTCAAGTATTGCTATAGAACAAGTCACAATTTAACATCAGTCATTTGTTTGCGCACATAGCTTGTTCTATTTGACCCATAGACAGGGTTGTATCAGGTGCTACCAGTCTGGGTCAGAGTGGACCTGGAAGCAATGTCAATGAAGGGGTACTCTACATTACCCAAATCTCCAAGGCTGGAACCTCGCCATCAGACGGTTTCATGTCATATCCAGGAAACTTATTGGGAAAGGTGGGGGGTCTTAACCCTCTGCAGAAATGCAGTTGGTGTATTCTACAGCCCCAGCTGACTGGGCTGCCATTTATGAGTCAAATAGATCTGTTTAAAAATTATTCATATTCAATAGGACTGTGTGCAAAAAAAAAAAACCCTCTAAGGAAACAACAACACAAACAATTTAAATATGAATGTACAAAGAATATGATTCCTTCATCTCTTAGCATGAAATAACAATTTAACTTACAACCCTGCTGGTGTCCCTTGCTCTGCACCTGGTGATGCCAAGGTTATTTCCAGGTCATCACATCACAAAAAAAACAAAAAACACTAGCACAGTTGTGTCAGCTTGTTATTAATGACCCAGAGTGTTGCATAAAGATACTAAAAGCAAATCAGGAATAGAAAATGAAATTACCAACAGGAAAATGAGCGGAAAGAAAAGCCCGAAAAAATGACTACGATTGGATGATAAAAAGAGCTGTGTGTTCAAACCACAACTGGGGCACTAATACCCTTTGAAATAGGCATGAATCCACTTCTCTTTTGAGATATAGATAAAAACAGGGCAATTGGAGTAATTTATGAGAGCAATTTTAATGGCATGTTAACATATCTAGGGTTATTTTATGCTTAGTGGTTAGAGAATCACATTCATCATACTTAATATCTATATATTTTGTAGTTGTTTCTTAAAGAGATCTTTTTGCACATAGTCCTACTGAATAGGAATAATTTTAAAAGAGATCTATTTGACCCATAGATGAGACCCAAACAGGTACAACCATTCAAAGTGGACCTGGGAGTAATTGCAATGAAGGGGTACTTCACACTCCCCAAATGTCCATAATTGGAGTCACGTCCAATGCAGTTTAGTGTCATATCCAAGACATATGTTTTTTTAGGGTGGGGGGTTATTACCCCTTCTGTAAGAGATACAGTCATATTCTAAGCCCAGGTAACAGGGTGAGTTGGCTTGGAGACATGATATAAGCAGGATGAAAATTATCAAAAGACATTTGTGTTTTTCTCTTCCATCAGGGTGTGCCACCAGGATATTCATAACTTTGAAGTACTCGTTGGGAACAAGTGTCAGCAAGCAACAATTGGTTCACCCGACCACACAATGTAGCAATAAGTATAATACCTAGTTACAGGTTATCTGTTCAATCTCGTCAGTGCCTCCTTACTGTATTTAAAGGTCAGAGTTATTCCCTGAAGCCTGTGACATGTCAAATGCAAGGTTATTGGAACTACAAAAATGTCATAGCATTGCACATGAAAAAAAATTGCTATGTGCCGCAAAGAATCAAAGGGGGAGATAATTCTTGAATATCTTCTATCACTTTTTTTTTTTCTTGTCTTGTCTATTTTTTTAAAAGTTTTTATTTATAGTTTGTCAGGCTTGATTTCTATTTCCTTTTTTTCTTCTTTTACTGTTTTTCTCATACTTTCCTTCTTCCTTCTCTTTCCATATCATATTGCATTCATATTTACTTTCTTTCTACGACTCTTTTTTAAATTCGATTTTCTTTTTTGAATCTATTTCCTCTTTTTTTGTTTGATCTTTTCATTTTCTTTTTTATCCACTCCTTCTTTCTAATTTCCTTCTTCTTTTCTCTCTATCTCTTTTTCTTTTCTTCTTTATATCTTCACCTTCTTTCTAATTTCATTCTTTCTTTCATTCTAGCTGCTTTCATTTTCTTCTTCATTTTCTCTTTCTTTCTAATTTCATTCTTCTTTTCTTTCTATCTCTTTTCCTTTTCTTCTTTATCTTCATCTTCTTTCTAATTTCATTCTTCTTTTCTTTCTATCTCTTTTCATTTTCTTCTTTATCTTCACCTTCTTTCTAATTTCATTCCTTCTTTCTTTGTTACTCCTTTCATTTTCTTCTTCATTTTCTCCTTTCTAATTTCATCCTCCTTTTCTTTCTAACACCTTTCATTTTCTTCTTCATCCTCTCCTTATTTTTAATTTCATTCTTCTTTTCTATCAAGATCATTTCATTTTCTTCTTCATCTTCACCTTCTTTCTAATTTCCTTCTTTTCTTTCTCACTTTTTTCCTTTTCTTCTTCATTTTCTCCTTTCTAATTTCATTCCTTCTTTCTTTCTAGCTCCTTTCATTTTGTTCTTCATCTTCTTCTTTCTTTACTTCTTTCATTCTCTTCTTCATCCTCTACTTCTTTCTAATTTCCTTCTTTCTAACTTCATTCATTTTCTTCTTCATCCTCTACTTCTTTTAATTTCATTCTTCCTAGCTCCTTTCATTCTTTTCTTCCTCCTCTACTTCTAATTTCTTTCTTTCTTTCTTTCTTTCATATTTCATTCCTTCTTTCTTTCTAGCTCTTTTTATCTTCTTTAGTCTTCTCTCTTTATTTTTTTCATCCTCACTGTCTCTTTCCATTTTCTTCTTTCTTTATTCTCCACTTCCTCCTCTTTTATTTTTAATTCTCCTTCTTGTCCTCTATTTTTCTCCTCTGACTTTTGATTTTTCTTTCCTACTCCCCCTCAATCAATTTTCTTCTTCTTCTCCTCCTCCTCCTCCTCTTTTCTACTTTTTCTTACTCCTACTTTTCTTTCCTTGTCCTCCTTTCCATGTTTCTTTCCTCTTCTTTTCTGTTTGTCTTTCCTCCACCTCCCCCTTTCCATTTTGTTTTCTCCAACTCTTTCCTCTTTTTCTTCCTTCCTTCTCTTTTTCTTGACCTCACTTCCTTTTACCCTCCTCTGCCTCCTCCTCTTTTCCATTTTCTTCACTCCCCCTCTTCTTTCTCTCTCCTCCTCTTTTCCATTTTTCTTTCTGCCTCCTCCTATCCTTTAAACTTTCCTTTCTTCCCCCCAAATTTTTTATTTCTTTCTTTCCCGCTCCCCTTTACATTATTTCTCCCCACTTTCTTCCTCCCCTTTATATTTCTTACTTCCTCCCATTCCAATTTCTGTTTCTCTCTCTCTTTCTCCGTCAGCCCTTAATCTTACCTTCCCTTGGTTCTTTTTCTCATCTCTCCCCCTCATGTAACTCTTTTGTCTTCCTTTCTGACAGACAGACACCTAGTAACCAAATCGACATGAAAGTGCCATAGAACTATTATAACAAGCACCGAATAAGTCTTGTAGTAATACTTCTCTCTTTTTTTCTTGTTTTTCACGTTAAGGCGGAGATGGCCGAGGTAGGAGGAGAAGGAGGAGGAGGAGGAGGAGGAAAAACAACTGGGTTAATGTGAGTTCTGCCCATTGACAGTGTCTGTCTGCTACAGGAAAGTAAAGATAAAAAACAAGAAAAAAAAACTAATAATAACTACACCACAACCACCACCTTCTCAAAAAAAAAAAAAAAAAAAAAAAATCCTGGGTCGTTGTTTTCATTTGAGAAGGATAATTGTCTATCTGTCCTTCACTCTACCTACACCAAAACAAAGACTTGAACGTCAAAGAATTAAATTGCATATATGTTAGATGAGGAGGTGAGACAGACTTGTCAAAAACGTTGATGTGTGCAACAAGCCTTGAACAGAAGTCGGGGAAGGTCAGTGTTTTTACCTGAACTCATATTCTATTTAAAACAAAAAAACTGACCTCTTACTACATACATCCCCATAGTTGCAGTATGTATTTACCAACCCCTCCGCCCGAACAGGATATGACACAGGGTTAATTTCTAAGCGGAGTTTAACAGGTTTGGTTTCAGAGTTTTCTTTCTCTTAGACTGACTGCCTAACCAAGGCTGAAGAACCCAGTTTGCTCTGCTATTTATCCATAGCTGGAAGGAGTTGCAGTATGGTGATCATTTCAAACAAGCCATAACATGCATGGGCAAAACCAAAAATAGCTCTGTTCTCTGCAACCGTGATCATGCTTTCGTCAGATCATACCAACCCTCCCATTTTGGTACACATGGGAAAGGTGTTGCCTTGGATTCATTTGCTTTGTTTAATGGCATATCAACCTTCATATGTTATTTAAGGCCAAAGCCTTGTGGAAGAACAGCAATGATACTATTTAACTCATAGCTGGAGAAATAAGAAGGTCCATACCTTTCCTGGGGGTATTAGTCCAAAAGTGAATTTAATGACTTGACTGGAGTTTGAACCTGCTTACTTTGTGGTGATAGCGCAGCACATTACCTATTACACCACAGGGACCTTAGGAATAATCTTTTTTTTTTGTTTATTTAATGGTATGTCAACTTCCAAGGATAATTTAATGCCAAAGTGGGAGAGTATCACTGCTATTCTTCTACAAAGAGGCTTTGACCAACCCATCATTATTATTTTCTTACTAGTTTGACTCAATCTTAATAAAACTGCTTTGGAGGAGAATCCCTTTTGCTAGTACCACTACTGTTCTTCTACAAGAATGGCTTTAAAATAAGGTTACTTTCAAATTATATATATATATATATATGGATAAACAGGATTTGGCATTAAATAACCTACAAGGGTTGGTATGCCATAAAACCCGACCAAACCAAACCAAACCAAAGTCTTTCCCTCTCTTCTCTCAGTCTTATATATAAGAAATAACCAGACGACAATGTTAAAATTAATCAATCCAGCATTTTCAAACACAACTGAAAATGTTTTCAGATATATTGATATTGTTATTAGTTGGTTGAAAAATAATTAATAGTATATCAATGCCAACACTTGTTTTAAAAAAACTTTTTTGACAATTTTATTCCTTATGTTGAGGGGCCTCTGGATTGAGAAGATGAGAGGTTTGTTTGTTTGGGTTCATGGCATATCAACTTTTGTAGGTTAGTTAATGGCAAATCCCTTTTTATACAAATAAACAGTTCAATTTCAAACAATTCAGTTTAGTATAAGTATGGTTATCGTTGCTAAAATTTAATATCCGTTGCACTTCTTCAGCTGTATTTTTGTCTTTGGACAAGATGCAGATTGTTTTGGGTCTCAAGGACTCCAAGGTGACACATGTGAGTCTCTGTGGAATCATGGCTAATGTACTGGACAGAAACATTGTAATAAACAAGTTCAAATTCCAGTCGCACTATTACATTCACTATTGGACTAATACCTTAGGGAAAGTTATGAGCTTCTTTATCTCTCCACTGAGCTATCGGTTAAATAGTACAACTAAGTAAGTAAAGTTGGAGACCATAGTCAAGGGCAGCCAGAAGGCTCCCTTTTCAATAGCTACTACACCGAGGGGTAGGGGAGGGCACTACTCCTTTCCTTGGATTGCTCCACTTCACCCTTGATATCTACCTTATATTGCTGAGTGTTAAGCAAAGAGTTATCAAGTACCATTTTTTAAAGTCTTAGGTAACCCAGGTCTACTAGGCCATTGGCAAACACTCTACCCACTACTGTTCTTTTACAAGGATGACTTTGGCATTAAATAACACACAAAGTTTGATATGCTGTTAAACAATGAAACCAAACACACCAAAAGTAATATACAAAAAAAAAAACATTTGTTCAACTCAACTGCCTGTTATTTGTTTTACTGTTTGCTTGCTTTATTTACAGTTCCTTTCAGCAGTAACTTTTTCATCCTAGTACCTAGAAAACACTTCGGTTACAATACTGAACAATATTTTCAACAATCTTGTTACATATAATTTGCTACAAAATTCACACTACTCTCATAAAAGAGTTGTGATGTTATTTGAATATTTTGTGACATTAGAAGTTTTAAAACTGAAATTCATTAAAATGAGAACTTGAGAATTTGTGATATTACAAAGTTTATTTGGGGACATAGTTCTATTTATCATCCTCTGCAAGCGTGACAATAAGTAAAGTTGGTGACCTTAGTCATGGGCGACTCGAAGGCTCCCTTTTCAATAGCTACTACACCGAGGTGTAGGGGAGGGTTCTACTCCATTTCCAGGATTGTTCCACTTTACCATTGATCTTCACCTTATAGTGCTGAGTGCTAAGCAAAGTGGCATCAAGTATGATTTTTTTCAGTCTTTGGTATGACTCGACTTGAGATTGAACCCCAGTCTCCCAGACCATTGGCGAACACTCTACTCATTAGACCAATGGCCCAGAATGTTGACAATAAAGAAATAAAATAACAGTAAAACTAACTTGAGATTTTCAAGTCCTATTACTTAGCACTTATTGGACATTATATCCAACATATTTACCCTATATATATATATATATACACACACACACACAGAGATATGGTTAAAAGTTGTAAAATGATGATAATTTCTGAGCTGTATATATATTTTATATATATATTTTATATATATATTTTATATTTTTAAATAATTCAAGTCATACTGTGATATTTGCCCTATACGTTCATTTATTTTAACTTTTTTATAATTCATTAAATGACCCATATATGTGGATGTGTGCATACAGACAGATCATTATATATAATGTGTGTATTTATACCAACAGATGTGTGCATATATATTCATATGCACAAGTCTGTGCATGTATATATGCGTTTACATGGGCGTGTGTATTGTATGTATATATACATATATATATATATATATATATTAGGAGAGAGAGATATGTATGTATACATGTGTATAAATATGCATATATATATTATATATGTATATACATATATTTGTGTGTGTGTGTGTGTGTGTGTATATATTTTGCCATCCACAGACTGTTTCGTTGTATCACAACTCTTCAATGTGGCTAGACACACAAGATTCACAAACCTGGGATTGAAACCTGGCTGACTGTTACACCAGCCAGAAATTCTACCTCTCAGACACACACATATATATCATCATCATCATCATCATCATGTTGTGCCGCTAGCACGGATATCCCTGACCCTCTCTCACCACTTTTCCCTATCGTTCATCGCCTCTGGCAGGTCTTCAGGGCTACATCCGTATCCTCACATAGCTGCTATATGTATGTTCGAGCTGGTCGTCCTGCTTTTGCTCGCCATATGTGGGGGTCCATAGGAGTACATCACTTATGAGCTCGTCTCTGCTTCTCCAGCAGTGTCCTGCGTGTCTGGTTTGTCTAACTTGGATGGCAGGTGGCTGTATAGTTGGTGCTTTGTGAGAGCGTTGCTGCCAGGACTTATTCAATATTGCTCACAACATTCTTGTGGAATTGCTGTCTAGCTTCTTTTCCAGCTGTTTTGTTAGCATCCAAGTGGTGCATCCATACAGCAGTATCGACACGACCACTGCCTGATGTATGTGAGTGCATGTTTATGAGAATTATTCAATAAATAAGGTGAAATATTGCCTAAGGAGTCAGCAATAGGAACCACAATCAACAGTTGCATCTTTTTCAAGGAAATCAATAGAGATGGATCCTTTCATGTACAAAATACTGTCAGCATTACCTTCTTTACTGATTGCCACAGCCAGAACATTTTCTTTACTAGAGAGAGTCAAGCTGTTTCCACTCCATGGACTGCCATTTAGACTCAAGCCCATTTGTAAAGATTTTGGGACAAAAACATGCTTCTCTGTACACATCACACATTCTTCTGTAAATTTCAGATGGTTTGCACTTTACAACCACCAAAAATTTGATGACAGACCTCTGTTCAAGCCTGGAGCATCTTTTTGTGACTAAAACACACTTCTCTGTACACATCACACATTCTTCTGTAAATTTTATATGGTTTGCACTTGGCAGCCACCAGAAATTTTACCCTCAAAACAAATATTATTGCAAAATTAAATTAATTTTTATATCAAATCAATTCAAAATGATGTAGAGCATACATTTACGGAAAAAATTCTGAAAAAAAAAAAAAAAAGAATTTATTTTGCTTTTTTGATAAAAACTCTTATTATTCATTAGATGACTTTTGTGTATATATACATGTGTGTATATATATATATATATATATGTGTGTGTGTGTGTGTGTGTGTAAGAGTATATGTGTTTATATATATATATATATATATATATATATGTAGACATGCACATTATATATATATATATATATATATATATATATATTTAATAGCATGGATGCTTAACTGTGACCACTGATTTCATACTGTCTTTATACAACAATAATTAGGCAGAAAAATTAGGATTGTCATAGAAAGACAGCATGTAACCAGTGATTGCAGATTAGCATCCATGCTATTAAATATTGAACAATATTTTCAACAATCTTTCCTCTTTTTCTTCCTTCCTTCTCTTTTCCCTTTTTCTTGACCTCACTTCCTTTTACCCTCTTCTGTCTCCTCCTCTTTTCCATTTTCTTCACTCCCCCTCTTCTTTCTCTCTCCTCCTAATATATATTTATCTATTTATATATTATATAATAGCTCTATCACAGATATTGAGCACTTTCCAAATTATACCACATTTGACCTGCCACAAACCCACCAAGTGAGATAGTGACAACTATATACTGTTTTATATATAGATATATATCCTTTTATATAAAGACAAAAAGAAAAAATTCCCTTTCTTGGTACCAAGAAGGTGAATTTTTTCTTTTAGTCTTTCTATAAAAAGATTCTTAGCTCTGCACATTGAGTGTTGATGTATCATTAATCCCAAATTAATTATACATTAATAGCCGTTAGTATTGAGCACTCAAACTGGATACTCCTACACCTTGGATTTCCTCCTTGGATCATATAAGAATATATATGTATATATATATGTGTGTGTGTGTGTGTGTATACACATATATATATATATATATATATATATATATATGTGTGTGTGTGTGTGTGTGTATATATATATATATATATATATATATATATATGTGTGTGTGTGTGTGTGTGTATCCATATATACACATTCAAATGTGTGTGTGTGTGTGTATGTATATATTGTTGTCCACAGACAGACTGTTTCGTCATATCACAACTCATCAATGTGGATAGACATGCGAGATGCTTCAAGCTGAGATTGAAACCCAGCTAACTTTACGACAGCCTGATAATATACCTAACAGCCATCAACAGCCTCAGCATAAGTAAAGGAATTTTTAATGCATATATATTAATTTTCCTTTGTTTACATTCACACTAACAAAGACCAGAGTGCTCAAATCATTAGAAGAACTCTGTATATATATATTTGTTTAAGTCATACATAATTGCTGTTATTTAACTATGCATTACAAACTTACAATGTTTTAAATGCAACAGACAATTACCCGATTATGTTACATATTTGATTTTGACAGGCTGCATAAAGTGACATAGATATTAAAACAAGATGACACTTGTGTCTTAATTTAAACAAAAGACAGTGGAAATGCCACATGAATTGCTGGGAGGCATACCAGAAGGAAGAATGACAACAAGGTCTGTGGGTGTTCAGAAAATTATATAACAACTGAAGATTTTCAACTCTGAAGAGAGAAGAAAGGAGCTGGCAGAAAAGTGACTCAGCGTTATGCTACTCTGGGCACTGGCCTTGTGTCAGACGGCCCAGGTTTGAGGAGTAGAGAAAGATTTGAAATGTATGAGATTCACTAAAGCGAGTATGATCCCAGAAGAAGGCCCTGAGGTGAAAAACCTATGATTAAATGACCAAGACAATGAAGAGAAATGTGAAAAAAGTCAAAAAGCAGGTAGAATCCCAGAAAAAAAATAGGGGGGGGCCTTGCAAAGAGCCTGCAGTCAAGAAATATATAGAAGGTGAATTGATTAGATGTTAGGGTTGACCTGTACCAGACTCCCAATGTTTGAGTTGACCTATACCAGGTTCCCAAAAGAACCACGAAGAAGCGGATATGATTATATGTTTTAAGTTGGCCTTGTACCAGTATCTTGTTAAAGTATGTAGAAGTCAAATGACTCACCTTCTAACATGGCTGCCTTCTTGAATCTTCTTGGTAAAAGCAAGCCAGCTAAGCTTACCTCGTTTTATAGAAGAGCACCTAATGAAGCAGGTGGGTTGTTCTGTGATGCCAGGATCACCTGCCCAACTCATTTGTATGAGTGGTGTCTATCTGTGGTGCCAGGATGACCTGGCCAACGCATTTGCTTCAGTGGTGTCTATTCACCCATATATTCATCCAGTAAATGGCAATGGGAATCATTCTACTTGTGTGTCAGACCACTCTCAAGTCAAACAATATTCATCAAAGTAGAACAAAGAAGAAAAGTTTTCTGAAGATTCATATTTCCCTCTGTGTGTATATCATAGCGCTTACCAATTGTCTCAACTAATTTCATACCTTTCATAATAAAAGACAAAAGGAAGAAAGATTTGTGGGAGTGAATAAAATAAATAAAATAAAACTAAGCTCAAAAAGTGCAGAAAATTCCAGAAGCCCCTGATGGGAAGTTGGAACTATGCATGCCTAAAAACGAATCAAAGAGCAAGAGAAAAAAACCCACATTCTCATTTGAACAGGACCCTTCAGACTGAAAGGATATGTTTTCACCTGACTGCCAACAAGATAGAACTCCTCTTTGCCAAGTCTCTGGAAGCTTTGCATATGGACTGTGTCCACTGCTAGCGAGTCAACACGCCAAATCAAGCAACATAAAAACACCACTGGACATGACCACACTGAATTTTGTCTTATCAGCTACTAGAAATGACTAATATAATTCAATACCTTGTTTGGGAGAAACAAATGTACTCAAATAGTTTAGGAAGACATCCCTCACAACAGAGTTGCTGTGCGAAAACCCAAAATAGATAAAGTTGAAATTCAAAAGATATCTCCTCTTTTGGCCTTTTGTTTTTTTCTTCTTTTTTGCCCAGTCAGTTGGGGCTGTAGAATACACCAACTGCATCTCTGCAGAAGGTTAAGACTCCCTCAACAAGGCTTAGTTGGCTAGGGATGTAGAATACACAGACTGCATCTCTGCAGAGGGGTAAGACCCTCACCCACCCAATGAGGGTCCTGGATATAACTCTAAACAATCTGATGGTGAGGCTTCAGTAATAGTGGAGCTTTGGGGGAATGCGGAGTAGCCCTTCACTGTCATCACTCCCAGGTTCACTCTGGCCCAGAGTTATAGCACCTGATAGGGTTCTATCAATGGGTCAAATAGAACAAAACTGTGTAATTTCACTAAACTGAATTGTTTGAAATTAACAGTTTTTACATTTAACTGAGTGTAAACAAAAAAAAACTGTACTTAGGCAAAACTGAATTCTTAGTGATACATAGCAATACTTTGTTGACATGCTAAAATGAATTGCTTGAAAAAGAACTGTTTGATCATTTAACTGTGTGTAAACTAAAACTGTATTTAAACCAATGACTGTGTGTAAACAAAAGACTGTACTTAAGCTAAAGTGAATAGTTTGAAATTAAGTGAAACCATTTAACTGTGTGCAAAAAAAATGAGCTCAGGCTTGTTTAAAAATGTTATCTTCAAAATGCATTTTGAAATCATATATTAATATATGTATAAAAACGATTTGGTGTTAAATACCCGACCAAGATTGGCATGCCTTAAAACCCACCAAACCAAACCAATTATCTTCTTTTGCAGCCCTCTCAGACAATAAGATGCAAAATGCAAATTAAGATAGGTCTACGAAGGAAACCAAAATTGAGTCAGATATATAAAACCAGCAACGAGTAAATCTTTAGTAGCCCCATAGATTATATATTTATAAAGAAGTGTTGTCTCTTTATTCTGGAATACAACAATTAGAGAGTGCCTTCCACAGACATTTTTATTTTAATAGTCAAAGGGTGCACCTCATAATTTAATCTATGACTGTTTGCCCCTAAAATGGAGGAACTGAAAGTGTTGTATAGCCATGACCAACTATACAAACACATATGCATAAACATCTACATATACATATGCAAAATCATAACGACGACACAATAAAGACGAGCGACACAGTTCTCTAGAAAAATATACCTCTCACTTTATTTGAAAGGGTTGTGTGTGAGAGGGAGTTGGAGACCGAACAGAACTGCAACATATTGACCCCCACTCTATTGGCCATAACCGCGTTTCTTTCCTGTTCTCCTGGGCTGCTCAACTGGGGGCCTGGGTGCCCAGCCTCTCTGGGACATGTTTCTCAATCCAGCATCTTCTCTCGAACTGGTCTGATCCCCAACTGCTCAATCGGGGGCCCCGAGGGCCCTTCTGCTGGGTGCTGTTTTCTCTACAGCATCATTTCTCCAACTCTCTGATCTCCAAACTGATTGAATTTCCTGTGCACTGAGTTATATAATAGTTCAACGCCCACCTTCTTCTTGTGGGCATCACAAATTGCACTCATTCAATCCATCCACGGTCAAGGTTATACTCTACTATTTCTCGACCGGATGCACCTGTTATTTACACAGATGCATTTCCTATTTTGACAGCTCAGCCATGTCATAGGTCAATATACAACAAAAGTGCATATTTGACATGTAATCTTGTGAGAGTTTAAGAATAACAAAAATGCTATAGAAACAGCAAAGAAAATTTGTAGTGTTTGTGCCCGAAAAGTTATTACTGACTGCCAAGTCCAAAACTGGTTTTCAAAGTTTCATTCTGGTGATACCTCACTAAGACATGATCCCAGACCAGGACGCTCATCACACCTTGATCCAGATGCTTTAAGAAAAGTAACGGAATGCAATCCACATAAAAGTACACAAGAATTTGCACTTGACCTCAACACATCCCAATCTACACTCTGCCTTTACATGAAAAATTATAGAAAAGTAAGCAAGTTGGCCGTTTGGGTTCCTCAAGCTCAAAGTAAAACGAATAAGGAAGATTGCATATACATAGGCATGACTAGTTTTTCAAAAATATCATTACAGGTGATGAAAAATGGCTATTTTATTGCAATGATCAATGCAAAAGGCAATGGATTGCAAGGATGAATCTCCACAGTCTACTCCAATTTTGAATTCCTTGGCCTAGTGGTCAGTGTTTGCCAATGGCCCAGGAGACCGGGGTTCAATCCCAGGTCAAGTTATACCAAAGACCCCCCCCAAAATGGTACTTGATGCCTCCTTGCTTAACACTCAGCAATATAAGGTATGGATCAAGGGTAAAGTGGAGCAATGCAGGGAAAGGAGTAGTGCCCTCCCCTACAATAAAAAGAAGCAAAGAAATAAAAATGTGTCCTTACAATAAAAAGAAGCAAAGAAATAAAAATGTGTCCTTACAATAAAAAGAAACAAAGAAATAAAAATGTGTCCTCACAATAAAAAGAAACAAAGAAATAAAAATGTGTCCTTACAATAAAAAGAAGCAAAGAAATAAAAATGTGTCCTTACAATAAAAAGAAGCAAAGAAATAAAAATGTGTCCTTACAATAAAAAGAAACAAAGAAATAAAAATGTGTCCTCACAATAAAAAGAAACAAAGAAATAAAAATGTGTCCTTACAATAAAAAGAAGCAAAGAAATAAAAATGTGTTCTTACAATAAAAAAAGTAAAAAAATAAAAATCTATCCTTAAAATAAAAAAGAATGAAAATGTGTCCTTACAATAAAAAAAGCAAAGAATTAAAAATGTAAATGTTTTTGTATCACAATTTCGTTTTTGGTTTACAGTTAATTTGAAACATTTCTATGATTTTTGTAGTTCTTCAAAAAATTCAGAATTTTATGTTACAACACAATAATTATCAAAAATTTCACCACTGGAATCTGAGTGATATTTAAACATGGTGGGTCCTCTTTTTGTACTTACTTATGAAGAACTGTGAAGAGTTTCACAAATCAATAGATTTTTAATCATTGATTTATATCATTTAATCAGTAAAAATCAAAAACTGAATTTTGTACTTTTCTTCATTATAAATACATTAAAGTTTATTTGTGATTTTAATGCTAAATAAGATCTCTTTTCTGAGTTAGAAGTCAACATGTACACATCAAAACAGACAAGACTTCTTTGTGTGCATATATATATATATATATATATATATATATATATATATATATATATATATATATATACACACACACACAATCATACAGAAAGAGAGCTTTTTTAAATGTATTGTTAGTAACAAAAAACAATTACAAATCTAAACTATATATATATATATATATATATATATATATATCGGTGTGTGTAATTTAATGATATATAATTTAATATATACTTCAAGCACTGTAACACCAATGAAAGAAGTGTGTGGACCACAAGGAGGATTCTGGTAAAAAATAAATCTTATTTGGTCATGTTCTGCTGACATTTATATATATAAGAGAGAGAGAGAGAGCACTTTTTAACATACTGTTAGTAACCGATAACATTAGAAACCTTATATATATATATATATAAAACTGCAGCCTATCCTTGACATTTTTTGTTACTATGTGCTTTGGCACCAAACAACTAATTACTGCACGGCTAATGTTGACCTGTCTAAAGGTTTGGTTGGGTTTTATAGCATATCTACCATTGTAGGTTATTTAATGTGAAATCCTCTTTATATATATATATATATATATATATATATATATATATATATATATATATATTAAATGTATATAATTTGGTTTGGTTGGGTTTTATGGCATATCAACCATTGTGGGTTACTTAATGCCAAATCCTCTTTATACATATATATTGAATATATTGCTATGTATCATTAACAATTAAGCATCAGTCATTTGTTTACACACAGGTAAATTATCAAACAGCTATATTTCTAACAATTCAATTTAGCATAAGTCATTTGTTTACACACAGTTTAAATATCAAAGTTCTATTTGAACCATAGATAGGACTATCACAAGCTCCCACTCTGAGTGAACCTGGGAGCAATTGCAATGATGATGTACTCCACATTCCCCAAAATTACTGAAGCTCACCATGAGATTGTGTAATTTCATATCCAGGACACTTGTTGTGGGGGAAGGGGGGTTCTTATTCCTATGCAGAGATGCAGTCAGTGTATTCTACAGCCCCCAGCTGACTAGGCTGTCTAAGAAAAACCCAGTACAAAATATTATGGGGTGTCCTCATGGTGTAATGGTTAAAGCGATGGACTGCGGAATCGTAGTAAGCGAGTTCGTATTCCAGTCGCGCTATTACATTCACTTTCAGGCAAATACCCTTGGGAAAGGTATGAACCCCCTTATCCTCCCAGCTATGGGTTAAATAGTACCACTACAGTTCTTCTAGGAGAATAGCTTTGGCATTAAATAACCTACAATAGTTGATATGCCATTAAAACAAAGAAACAAAACCAAACAAAACAAAACATTATTATATTACCCCTGGCAAAATTTATGGAATTAGCACACTAAGAAGATGTTCATTTAGGGTTTGGCTTTTATGTAGTAGTAAATAAATAGTTAAGATGCAAAAGATTTTTTCTTTAAGAGCTAAACATTCTGGCTTTACCAAATATTTCATTAAATAAACGAGATTAAATCATTTCAAATTAATAGTCATTTTTTTTTTTTCTCAAACCCAGCAAAAAAAAAACATTATGGAATAACCAAATGTTCTTCGGGCAGCCCCATGACTATCTGTTGACAGGAAATGACATTGCCCTTTCCTTTCTCTCCCATACTAAGAGAGGAAGAGAGACTGAATTATAGTTGGGGACATGGGAGAATGACCTGACTTAGTGGTCTTTGGCATCTACCTATAGTAGTAACTGTTTATTTAGGTTGACTACATTGACTTATGATGTCTCTCTCCCCCCTACCGGCAAAAGCATAACACCTATGAGCTGTGTCTAAAATTTGGAGCAAATGTAAAAGAAATAGGGTGGTTAAAAAAGGCAAACATACAGATAAACCTTAAAAGAAATCAAAGTGTCAGGATAAGTTAGTTGTTTGGGTTTTATGGCATATCAATCTTAGTAGGTTATTTGACGTCAAATCCATTTTTATACAAATAATCAGTTCTATTTCAAACAATTTAGTTTAGCTGGAGTAGACAGATTAATTGTCAAAAACATTTCTATTTCTAACTATTCAGTTTATTCAAACAGCTCTAATTCAAACAATTCAATTTAGTATAAGTACAGATTTTGTTTACATAGTTAAATGTCAAAACAGTTCGATCTTAAACAAATCAGTTTAGTGTAAGTACAGTTTCAATGTCAAAAACAGTTCCATTTCAAACAATTCAGTTTAGCATAAGCACACAGTTTAAATATAAGTATACAGCTCATTAATCATCATATCATAGAGACTCCCTTAATAGAATTTTGAATTGTTTCTACACATGCTTTTAAAAAATCTGAGATCATTTCAATGAAAAGTGATCAAGTGATTAGATTATTAAATAATATCAATTTTTCTGAAACACCCTGTACATCTTAAATGATATCAAGTTTTTTTTTTTGTTTGTCTTTGTTTTCTTTAATAAAATTATATTATGATAAATAGGATGGTGCTTAACTTTTGATCAGATTTTTCAACAACTTTATAGATTGGGTTGGTCGTCAAAGTTAATCTACTAAAATAATCAAGATGACTTTCTGAGTTTAAACTTTGGTAAAAGTAAAAAGATGTAACCACGCCTTTATAGATAAAAATAAAAACTAGTCGAAAGAACAATACTTATCAAAACTAACATTAATCATGTCCCTGAACAACTTTATCTCTAACTATATTCAAGAAATACTCTGTGTTACTCTCTTTACAAGGCCTGTCCAAAAAGTACCAAAATTGTTTATTACAACTGGTCTTCTCTCTAGGATTAGGTTATCTATTTTTATCTTTTAGCCTAAGAGGATTTTGGGTGTTGTTTTTATTATTTATTCCTTGAGAGTTTTTCACATCAGTGTCAGCTGATGATTTTTCACTGAAATTTTAGTGACAGCAAGTCTCCTCAAGTCTCCAGGACTCTTCTCAGTATTCTGGTCATTCTCAAATAATGCTGTAGTTTGGATGATTTCCACTCGTCCTCCAACCTCCAAGTCCTCCAGTCCCTTTAATAATCCTTAGATGACTGTACCAAAAGCACCAATCACGATTGGTATAATTGTCACCTTCATATTCCGTAGTTTTTACAATTCCCTAGCAAGGTCGAGGTACTTATCCTTCTTTTCACTTTCTTTCAGTTTTATTCTGTGGTCAGCCAGGATAGCAAAGTCCACAATTTTGCAAGTTCTCTTATTGTTTGTTGATTATTATAAGGTTTGTTATTCTGACCGAATTATTATTATTATTATTTTACTCATTTGAGAGTTTTACACAGCAGCATTAGCAAATGGTCTTCCACTGGAGTTTGAGTGACACCAAGTCTCAAAAACTCCAGGACACTTCTCAGTATTCTCACTGATGTTGATAATGCTGTAGTTTGGATGATCTCCACTTCTCTTAATTTCCAAGTCCTCTCATCCCTGTATCAATCCTTTGGTGACTGAGCCAAGTACACCAATTACAATCGGTATCACCATCACTTTCATGTTCTGTAGTTTTTTTCATTTCTCTAGCAAGGTCTAGGTACTTATCTCTCTTTTCACTTTCTTTCAGTTTTACCTTGTGGTCTGCTAGGATGGCAAAGTCCACAATTCAGCAAATTCTCTTTTTTTTTTTTTTTTTTATATCACCAGGTCTGGTTGTCTGGCCAAGATTAGGTGATCTGTTTGTATCTCTAAATCCCAGAGAAGTTTGCACATGGTATATGTACAACCCAGAATCTGTCTACACAATGACTGTGTAGACAGATTCTGGGTTGTACATATACATATTTACCAACCCCTCCGCTCGGGTAGGATATGACACAAGGTCAATTTTTAAGTAGAGTTTAACAGGTTTTGAATTCAGAGTTTTCCTTCTCCTATACTAGTTGCCTCACCAAGGTTGAAGAACTCAGTCTGCCCTACTATTTACCCATAGTGGGAGGGAGAATAATTGGATTCATATCTTTCCCAAGGGTATTAGTGCTATGTGAAATGCATTCAGTCTCATCTAGGATTTGAACTCATGTTGCCATGTCCATTTCCTATGACGATAACCATTATACCACTGGGTTGAACATAAACCATTTGTTCATATGGTCAAATCAAAAAAATTCTTTATCATTATTATATAGGAATATTTTTTAGTAACCATATAATTGTTTAGTTTGGTTTCTTTATTTAATGGCATATCAACTTTTGTGGGTTATTTAATGCCAAAGCCATCCTTGTAGAACAGTAGTGGTATGAGCAAAAGTGATTCACCTCCAAACCAGTTTTATTTACTTGGAGTCAAACTAATAATAAAATAATAATGATGGCTTGGTTTGGTTCCTTTATTTAATGGCATATCAACCTTCATGGGTTATTTGAATAATAGATTAATCTATTATTCATAAATGAATAAAATAATAATAATAATAATAATAATAATAATAATAATAATAATAATTCGGTCAGAAGACCAAACCTTATAATAACCAACAAAAAAAAGAGAACTTGCAAAATTATGGACTTGGCTGTCCCAGCTAACCTCAGAATAAAACTGAAAGAAAGTGAAAAGAAAGATAAGTACCTCGACCTTGCTAGGGAATTGAAAAAAAAAACTATGGAACTGACTGTTAAGTGTCATATCCAGGACACTCGTAGGGGGAGGTCAGTAAAAATACACCAAACGCTTCTCAGCAGTCAGTGTATTCCACAGCTCCAGCTGACTGAGCAAGTTTTTACTTGGATTTTTACTTTTAACCATAGAATTTTACATGTCATGAACAGTTCTATTTCAAACAATTCAGTTTAGCATAAGTCATTTGTTTGCCCTCAGTTTAAATGTCAAATAGTTCTATTTGACCCATTGATAGGATCCTATCAAATGGTACCACTCCGAGCAAGAGCGGACCTGGGAGTGATGGCAACGAAGAGGTACTTTGCATTCCCCAAAGCTCTAGCATTGCTGGAGCCTCACCATCAAATTGTTTAATATCATATCCAGAGCCTTCATTTGTGGAGTGGTCTTACCCTTCTGCAGAAATACAGTCTGTGTATTCTTCAGCCCCTAAAATTGTTTGTATTAGATAAGAATACTTGAAACCATATAACTGTGCACCGATACTTGAAGTTATAATTGTTTTTAAATGATTATCATAATACTCACAGTTTGACTTGGTTGGTTGGTTGGTTTTACAGCATAAACATTCTTTTCAGGTCATTTAATGCCAAATCAAGTCATTTTGATAAAATTCTTTTAGTTTGTTTTGTTTTATGGCATATCAACCTTTGTAGGATAATTAAAGCCAAATCCATTTTTATATAAATAATCAGTTCTATTTCAAACAATTCGGTTTAGCATTAGCACACAGTTTATTTCTATTTGACCCATAGATAAGGTGCTACCACTCCGGGCCAGAGTGGAACTAGGAGCAATGACAATGAAGGAATACTCTGCATTCTCCAAAGCTCCAGTATTACTGGAACCTCATTATCAGACTGTTAAGTATCATATCCAGGACACTTGTAGGGGGAGGTCAGTAAAAATAACCAAACGCTTCTCAGCAGTCGGTGTATTCCACAGTTCCAACCGACTTGGCAAAGTTTGTCTTGGATTTTTACTTCTAACAACAGAATTTTACATGTCATGAACTGAACATTCTTACTGAGAATCATATTTGTTAACAAAATATTAGCAATTTAAAGAAAATTTTGATTAAGGGCGTTTTCCAAATAGTTGAGGCAGAATTAATAAATTTACTTTGAAGAGATTGCATGTACGAGATGCATACGATAAGTTTCCAGATTTTTTTCATATGGGCACTTTTATTGATAGTACACACATGAAACACTAGTCCCCTTCGAAGTAATCTCCTTCAGCTGCAATGCCCTTGTTTTACCGTTCCAACAACTTCTGCAAGGCCCCATGGAAGTCCTCTTGTGTGAGCATGTCAATGAACATCACAGCATCTTTCATCTCCTCAATTGTCTCATAACGACAGCCTCTGAGCTTAGGGAATAAGCAAAAGTCACAGGGAGCAATGTCTGGACTATAGGGGGGCTGAGGAACTGTCTTGATGCCCATCTTGGTCAAATAACCTATGACAAGGATGGAGTTGTGGACTGGTGCATTGTCCTCGTGGAAATGCCACTGATCCTATTTGAACAGTGCTGGCCTCTTACCTGGGAATCTCTTCCTAAACTCCCTTAAAACCTCAACATAGTAACCCTAACCCTAACCCTTTGGCCAATCAACTCTGGTGTTCTGACTTCCTTACTCCTCGCACACCCCTCATCATCCCTCACAGACTCCATGCCTTCCTTGAATCTCTTATGCCACTCAAAAACTGATGCTCGATTCATGCAAGATGCTCCAAAAGCAGTCTGAAGCATTCCATTAGTTTCTGTGGCATTTTTTCCAAGTTTAAAACACAATTTTATTGTATATCATTCTTCTAAAGTGTCCTCACGTCCAGATTGCATTTTTGAAATTCACCAGCTGTGATTATCAGGCTTTAGTAGGATGTATTCCAATTGCTACTATAGTTGTACATTTGAACTTGAAATCATAAAAATTGGTCAGTCATCTCATAAGATGTATAGCAATAACATACTGAATTTTCAAGAGTCTGTGACAATTTTAAATGCCCATACAAAAAAAGTCTGGAAACTTATCGTATGCACCTCGTATGTATGTTTTAGAATAAACATATAAGTAGTATGTTTACCTCAGCGTTTTTATGTTTCCAGATATACAGAAAATATTTTGGTGTTTTTTTTTTGGCGGGGGGTAATTGTTTCTTAAAAATTATTTTTGCACATGGTCCTATCAAACACAAATGATTTTAAAAAGATCTATTTGAGACAAAAATGGGATCCTAACAGATACTATCACTCCATGTCAGAGTGGATCTGGGAGTAATGGTAATGAAGGGATACTCCAAATCCCCAGAATTTGAGCCTAAGGATGACAAGTTGTTAAAAATCAATCAATCAATCTCCCACTTGTTGAAAGGATAATAACAGATGCAGGGAGTCCCAACCCCTCCGCTCGGGCAGGATATGACACAAGGTCAATTTTTAAGTAGAAATTAACAGGTTTGAATTCAGAGTTTTCCTTCTCCTAGACTAGTTTGCCTCACCAAGGCTGAAGAACCTAGTCTACCCTTCTATTTACCCATAGCTGGAGGGAGAATAATTGGATTCATACCTTTCCCAAGGGTATTAGTGCTATGTGAAATGCAATCAGTCTCATCCAGGATTTGAACTCGTATCACCGTGTCCATTTCCTACAACGATAACCATTACACCACAGGCACTTCCCAGGGTAATATAATAGATTATGACATCATAGAAAGCTATTACAGTCACTTTTGAACTAATACCTTTGAGAAAGGTATAAACCCCATTTTCCCCCCAAGTTATGTGTTAAATTATACCACTACTGTTTTTTTTACAAGAATAGCTTTAGCATTAAATAACCCATGATGGTTGATATGCCATTAAACAAAACAGCAAAAGAAAACAAAAGCTGTGGGTTAAATAGTACTACTACTGTTCTTCTACAAGGATGGCTTAGGCATTAAATAACCCACAAAGGTTGATACGTCATTAAACAAAGAAACCAAGCCAAGCTATCATTATTATATTATTGCTAGTTTTACTCCATCTTAATAAAACTGCTTTGGAGGTGAATCACTTACCATATTTACCAACCCCTCCGCTCGGGCAGGATATGATACAAGGTCATTTTTTTAAGCAGAGTTTCAGAGGTTTGAATTCAGAGTTTTCCTTCTCCTAGACTAGTTGCCTTACCAAGTCTGCCCTACTATTTAACCATAGCTGGAGGGAGAATAATTGGATTCATACCTTTCCCAAAGTATTAGTGCAATGTGAAACGCAATCAGTCTCGTCCAGGATTTGAACTCGTGTCGCCATGTCCATTTCCTACGACGATAACCATTACACCACGGGCACTTCCAAGGTGAATCACTTACGATAGTACCACAACTGTTCTTCTACAAGGATGGCTTTGGCATTAACTAACCCATGAAGTTTGATATGCTATTAAACAAAGAAACCAAACCATGCATGAAGATTTCATCAAGCTATGAATAACAAGCCTAAAGTTTTGATCACTCATAATAAACCTTGGCTGAATTGTAGTTTTTGTGTACAGAAAAATCAGGGCAGATTTTAAACAAAAAAAAAAAAAGGGAAGCAAATTCACCACACAATTCAACATTGTGCTAGTTTTTATAATCAAAGAAAATGCAATTAAATAATTGGTTGCAATTAAACATGGAAAATATAAAAGGTCAAGGTTATAATCAAATCTACAAATGAATCCAATTTCAGCATTAAATAGCCCATTGGAAGTTGATATGCCATTAAGTAAGTAAAGCTGGCGACTATAGTCAAGGGTGACCCAAAGGCTTCCTTTTCAATAGCTACTACACCGAGGTGTACAGGAGGGTGCTAATGCTTTCCCTGGATTGCTCCACTATACCCTTGAAACATACCTTATAATGCTGAGTTTTAAGCAAGGAGTTATCAAGTACCACTTTTTGAGTCTTTGATATGACTTGACCAGAGATTGAACCCCAGTCTCCCAGGCCATTGGCGAACACTCTACCTCTAAGCCATTGGGCCGGTTGATCTGCCATTAAATGAACTAAAAACAATCCCAACCACTTTTTTTGTGAGCTGTCTGACTTAAAGGAATTTTTTAAAGAAATGTTTTGCTGAAAGATGCCACTTTAGATTTTTACATCAGTTGCTAGTTCCACTCTCCATTTTTCCATCATTATTATTGTCAACAGGGTATTGTGCAAGCTGGTTGTGGCTCTGTAATGGTGTGGGACATGTTCTGTGAGAGTTTGAAAGGAATACAAGCAAAACTAGAGTCAGTATTGATGGGTGTAACTTACACAGCTCTTGTTGCAGACCTTTAGGTCAAATTTCTTGAGGGAATTCTTTGTTCTAGAAGGATACGCCCATCTCCTTTACCATAGTTGACACAAAACTGGTTCCAGGAACACTCAGCTGACTTCCAGGTTGTTCTTTGTTGATGTTAACTCTTGCCAGATTTAAATTCCCCACTGAAACATTCATGGATCATGTTGCAGACCACACAAACCTCTCCAGCTTTGTATGTAGAGAAACTGATCAAGACTTCTGACCGTTGACCTATGTGTCACCATGGTAGGAAAACTTGCCTCATTAAGTCACATCAGGTATCATTTCTTGCTCCGGGTACCATGTAACCCAATACAACCTGTTATATATTGCTTGGAGAGGAGATAGGCACCACCAAATAAGCCTCTCATTGCTCTGAGAGATGTCATGTAGGTTAAATGCTCAGCCTGACAACCCAAAGATCTGAAAAAAGCTTAGAAAATGAATTTGGAGACCAGAGTTCAAATCCACAATGCAGCTAAGTATATTTCACTTTATGCTTATGCTTTTAGGAAAGGAATGAATCCCTCTCTTCTTTTTCTAGCTATGGGTAAATAGCAAGGCAGGCAGGGCCCTTTAGCCTACATTGAATGTCCATAAAGATAGAACATAGGCATCTCGAAATTCGAAAAACACTTGACGACTTCTTTGTTCAGGTATGAAACTTTTTATTACCTTTGAGTTTAAAGGTTTTTCAACATAAGGAGAGAGAGGCACAATCTTTCTATTCCAGCTTTTTCATCTGCCCCCCCATCTTGTGTGGCACCTGCCACAAAGGTCTCCGCGAGCAAGCGAAAGCCGTCTTCCCCCGAGGCAGGTCTCATCTCAACTCACTTTCTTCAAATTCCCAAAATCCTCCACACGCTTCTGGTGCGTGACATCATTCGCACTCGCAAGCCTCCGTTTCCCATCTTGGGCTATTGTGACATCTCTGAGTGACACGTCCGCTCTGTGTGTGCGTGAACACCTGTGTTAATATTGCACCTAACTAACCCATGTGCTGAGCCGAAAGGTTCTCAGCCTAACTAAACCCAAAGTCATGAAACCGAAATCCCTTGGCCATTATATTACACCCCTCCATACAAGCAGGATGTGACACAAGGTCAATCTATAAGCAGAGTTTAGCAGGTTTGAATTCAGAATTTCCCCTTCTCCTAGACCAATTGCCATTCCTTGGTTGAATTGCACAGCCTGCCTTACTATTAGCACATTGATGGAGGGAGAATAGTTGGACTCATACCTTTCCGAAGAGTATTAGTGCTATGTGAAATGTAAGCAGTCTCATCCAGGATTTGAACTCATGTCAGCATATCCATTTCCCATGATAGTATCCATTACACCACAAATGCGTTCTGGTACCATGCCACGCAGTATAACCCATTACATATCACTTGGAGAGGAGATGGGCACTGCCAAGTAATTCTCCCATTGTTCTGTGAGATACCCTGAAGGAGAATTAGTTGGCATGATAAGCTGAAGACTTGAAAAAAAATTATAGGATTACAACAATATGAATATACAACAAACACAACACACTTAAAAATAGCTCTGGAAAGTGCCTATGGTTGGTTGGTTGGGTTTTTATGGCATATCAACTTTTGTAAGTTACATAATGCCAAATCCATTTTTATACAAATAATCAGTACTTTTTCAAATAATTCAATTTAGCATACAAAAATAGTTTTATTTCAAACAATTCAGTTTAGTATAAGTACACAGTTTGTCAAAAACATTTCTATTTCAAGTTATTCAGTTTAGTCAAACAGTTCTAATTCAAACAATTCAGTTTAGTACAAGTATAGTTTTTGTCAACACACAGTTAAATTTCAAAACAGTTCTATTTCAAGTAATTCAGTTTAACATAAGTACACAGTTTAGTTCTATTTAACCCATAAATAGGACCCTATCAGGTGCTACCATTCTAGGCCAGAGTAGACCTGGGAGCAATGGCAATGAAGGGGTACTCCGCATTCCTTAAAGCTCCAGCATTACTGGAGCCTCACCATCAGGTTGTTTAGGACCCTCGTTGGGGGAGTCTTACCCCTATGCAGAGATGCAGTCAGTGTATTCTACAGTCCCAGCTGACTGAGAAAGGAAAGTGCCTATGCAACAACTCCAACACCTTACTGATTCTAAGTGACAATAATAGCTGCTATTATTCAAATGAAGGGAGGAGTTACATGTTATTAGATAATTGTCTCTAAATTTTTTACCCATAATTTAAGCTTTTAAAAGATTGTTGATCTATTTACAAGTTTATGATCTTTATAGAGCACACAGTGGGAATCAAATTCCTCACAATAGTCTAGTAGCCTAGCTCACTAACCATTTTACACCACATGAGGCACTCTCTAAAAAGATAACCACAGCTTAGATTTGATTCAAGGATGGACAGTCAGTGAGACTCATGGTCAGTCCTCAGCAATTAATCTGTGAAACTATAATCACCTCATGAAACAAGTCTGCTACTATAGGAGAAAACCCTTGCTGAGTGCTCCATTACTATGGCCTTATGCCAGATTAGATAATGCTTAGGAAATATCTACAAATTTTGCTATGATAATTTACTAAACTCATTTTAGTTTGGCAGAAGGCTTAAAGAGGCACTCAGTGAGAACCAAAATCACGAATAATTGTCTGCTAATCATTACACCAAACAAGATCCTTCATTTTCAATACTCCCAGGTGTACTCTGATCAGAAGGGTAGTATCTGCTTGGGCTCAGTCTATGAGTCAAACCTTAAAATTATTTGTATCTAATTGGACTATGTGCAAAAAACAAAAAACAAAATCTAAAGAAACAACAACACAAAAAAATGTAAATACAAACGTACAGTTGAACATGAATCCCTTGCCTCTGGGCATAAAATAACCCTAACAAGTTGACATGCTATTAAAATCAATCAATCAATCAAATCAAATAAGACCCTCATCTTCGTGCTTTAACAAGCTGATAACCGCTCTTTCTTCAGTAGCTGTCATTTCCTAAGTTTAGTTTAGTTCAGCACAAGGCCAAAAATATGAGGCACCCAGAGAGATTCAAGCTTACAAAAACAATGGTGAGCTATTTGTCTAAATATCTATGATGAAGCTCGATAATTGTTATTATTTAGGTTGCTTCGTTGTTTAGTTTTATGGTGTATCAACCTTCTTGGGTCATTTAATGCCAAATTAAGTCATTTTGATAAGTTTCAAACAATTCAGTTAAGTATAAGTATAATTTTTTGTTTACACACAGTTAAATGTCAAAACACTTCTATTTCAACCAATTCAGTTTAGCATACAAAAACAGTTCTAATTCAAACAATTCAGTTAAGCATAAGTATGCAGTTAGTTCTATTCAACCCATAGATAGGGCCCTATCAGGTGTTACCACTCCAGGCCAGAGTGGACCTGGAAGCAATGTTAATGAAGGGGTGCTTCACATTCCCCAAAGCTCCAGCATTACTGGAACCTCACCATCAGACATCAGACTGGTTATTGTCATATCAGGACACTCGTTGGAGGGGGGTCTTACCCCTCTGCAGAGAAGCAGTCGGTGTATTTTATAGCCTGAGCCAACTGGGCCAAAGGATACTTGTTGGGGGGCGGGGGGTCTTACCCCTCTGCAGAGGTGCAGTCGGTGTATTCTGCATGTTGTTACTTAGAGCATTTGGACTACTGATCTTATCTTTATTGTTATACTGACAACGTTTCAGCCAACATGTCTTTCAGCCTTCTTCAAGTGTTGGCGCAGTGGATAAGGCGTTTGGTTGGAAAGTGCTCCCGAGTGAAATCATCTGGAGGTTGCAATTTCAATCCTAACAATGGGTTAGAATAACAAGAAATACTTACTTTAACCCAACCCTTGTACCCGCTCATGGTTAACAGAATTCAAACAGTCTATCCCTGTGGTTCAAATAAAGGGTTCAATTCAAGATTCTGTGTGGCCTCCAGAGTTCCACATGAAGCATCTGAGAAAGGCCAAAGAACATATCGGCCGAAACATTTTGAGTGTAATGATAAAGATCAAGTCTAATTAGATAGCTGTCTCTAATTTTTTGGCACTTCAGTCTACTAATGTCAAATGGAGGTCTTCCCGGCGAGCGCCCCGGGGCCTGTTCTGGACTTCGGTCCGGAGCGTGGCCCTGGAAAAGGAACAATGGCAGACTTGGGGCCTTTAAGTAGGCACCTAGTTTCGACTAGGCTACCTTCGGGTGGGCGAGCTGCATTTTTGTCTTCTTTTGTCCCCCTTGTACGGCACTAGACCATGCGTCTAGTTTAAGCCGCAAACTGGCATACGTGCCCGGACCCACATTTGGGTTCGTGAAACTGCTTGCCTCATCAGGCTCACATTGCACTAAGTGAGCCGATGAGCAGCACAGACAAGCAGGGTTCGAGTCTCGGCTCGTTCCCAACCTCCCCTCCCCTTTATCCCCACTTTAATTAGCCTTCGGGCTTTTGACCTTGTGTCAAGTCGTGTCTGGTGGGAGGCAGCGACAAATACTTGGAGGTCTTGGTGACCTTTCTCCTTTCTTTTTTGTTTTTCCCTTTCATATAATATCAGTTTCAGAGAGAAATAGTCGTTAAAAAAAAAAAAATTTTTAAAAACTGCTTGAGATTAGACACTGGCAAACGAAAAGCATTTCAATCAGGTTGGGCTGATCAGTGACTAAGTACAAGGCCAAGCTAAGTTGACAAGACTTATTTTTAGAGAAAGAAGAAAGATGTTGGGGGAGGGGTAAAGAAAACGAGTGATTTTTTTGCACCCCCTCTGGGTTAGTCAATGTGTCAGTCAACAGCTACTTACATAAAAGTTGACCAGAAAAACTTGGACTCAAACACACCTGGAGTTCTTATGCATAACAGGTGTACAAAAAAAAATGTATATTCACGGATCGCAAACAAATTCTTTTTCTTTTTAATAAGGGATAAAGAAAAAAAACTGTGGTTCATATATGAATTCACTCATACTGAATTATCCGTATATCTATAAATGTTTGTTCATATCTAAACCTGCTTATACGTATCAATCAACATTCGTTCATATTTAATTTTATTCATATCTATCTATCTATCTATGTTTATTCATATCTATCTAAGTTTATTCATATCTACCTATCTATGTATCTAAGTTTATTCATATCTATCTATCAATCTAAGTTTATTCATATCTATCTAAGTTTATTCATATCTATCTAAGTTTATTCATATCTATCTATCTAAGTTTATTCATATCTATCTAAGTTTATTCATATCTATCTAAGTTTATTCATATCTAAGTTTATTCATATCTATCTAAGTTTATTCATATCTATCTATCTATCTAAGTTTATTCATATCTATCTATCTATCTATCTATCTATCTATCTAAGTTTATTCATATCTATCTAAGTTTATTCATATCTATCTATCTATCTATCTAAGTTTATTCATATCTATCTATCTATCTATCTAAGTTTACTCATATCTATCTAAGTTTACTCATATCTATCTAAGTTTATTCATATCTATCTATCTAAGTTTATTCATATCTATCTATCTACGATCACTCATATCTAAATTGACTCATGTCTAAATTTACTTATCTATCTATCAATCTACGTTCGTTCATATTTAAGTTTATTCATAGCAATCTATCTATCTATCAATCTATCAATAAACGCTTCGTTCATGTGTAAATTTTTCTCATATATAGCTAGCTCTCCATCTATTTATGTTCCTTCATATATATGTGCCTTAATCAAACAGGCGACATCTCCACACTAAATGGTAGTCCTAGTTGACAAGTGCCTCATTAACTGAGACAGACATCAATATGCGACTAGCAAAGGCATGTGGTAGCTATCGATAGGCTATTGGTCATATGGAAGTCAGACCTGACCAATGAAATGAAACGCAGTTTCTTCCAAGCAGCGGTCGTGTCGATACTGCTATATGGATGCACTACATGGACGCTAGCTAAACGGATGGAGAAAAAGCTTGACAGCAACTACACAAGAATGCTGTGAGCAATATTGAACAAGTCCTGGCGGCAACACCCCACAAAGCAGCAGCTGTACGGCCACCTACCACCCATCACGAAAACGGTCAAAATTAGACAAGCCAGACATGCGGGACACTGCTGGAGAAGTAGGGACGAGCTCCTAAGTGATGTACTCCTGTGTACTTCTTCACATGAGTGAGCAAAGACAGTGCAACCAGCTCAAACCTACATACAGCAGCTCTGTATAGATATGGGATGTAACCCTGCTGGAGAAGTAGGGACGAGCTCATAAGTGATGTACTCCTGTGGACCCCTTCAAATGGCCGAGCAAAGGCAGGGCGACCAGCTCAAACCTACATACAGCAGCTCTGTGTAGATATGGGATGTAACCCTGCTGGAGAAGTAGGGACGAGCTCAATAAGTGATGTACTCCTGTGGACCCCTTCAAATGGGCGAGCAAAGGCAGAGGGCGACCAGCTCAAACCTACATACAGCAGCTCTATGTAGATATGGGATGTAACCCTGAGGACCAGCCGGAAGCGATGGACGATAGGGAGGGGCAGCGAAAGAGGGTCAAGAATATCCGTGCTGATGGTGCGACATGACGATATCAAAATTGGCTCATATCTATCTATCTATCTATAAACATTTGATAATATCTATCTATCTACCTATCTATCTATCTCATTCTTATCTAAGTTTGTTCATATCTATCAATCTGTCTATAAACATTCGTTTATATCTAAATATACTCATATCTATCTATTTATCGATCTATCTACCTATAAATGCTTATTCATATCTATTTTTACTCATATCTATCAACGTTCATTCATATATTTTGATCATATCTATCAATATATCTATCAAGAAACGTTTATACAAGGATCATTAAATAAGTTTCCAGACTTTATTCGCATGGGCACTTTTATTGATAGTAAACACATGAAACTCTAGTCCCCTTCGAAGAAATCTCCTCCGGTTGCAATGCACTTGTTGTACCATTTTACCGTTCTAACAACTTCTGGAAAGCCCCATGGAAGTCCTCTTGTGTGAGCGTGTCAATAACCTTCGTCACAGCCTCTTTCATCTCCGCAATTGTCTCTGAGCTTAGGGAATAAACAAAAGTCATTGGGAGCAAGGTCTGGACTATAGGGAGGCTGACGAACTGTCTTGATGCCCATCTTGGTCAAATAACCTATGACAAGGATGGAGTTGTGGACTGGTGCATTGTCCTCGTGGAAATGCCACTGATCCGATTTGAAGAGTGTTGGCCTCTTCCAACAGAATCTCTTCCTGAATTCCCCTAAAACCTCAACATAGTAACCCTAACCCTAACCCTTTGGCCAATCAACTCTGGTGTTCTGACTTCCTTACTCCTCCTACACCTCCCATCATCCCTCACAGACTCTCTGTCTTCTTGGAATCTCTTATGCCACTCAAAAACTGATGCTCGATTCATTCAAGATGCTCCAAAAGCAGTCTGAAGCATTCCATACATTTCTGTGACATTTTTTCCAAGTTTAAAACACAATTTTATTGCATATCATTCTTCTAAAGTGTTCTCACGTCCAGATTGCATTTTTGAAATTCACCAGTTGTGACAATCAGGCTTTAGTAGGGTGTATTCCAATTGCTGCTGTAGCTGTTGATTTGAACCTGAAATCATAAAAATTGGTCAGTCATCTCATAAGATGTATAGCAATAACATACTGAATTTTCAAGAGTCTACGACACTTTTAAATGCCTGTACAAAAAAAGTCTGGAAACCTATTGAATGCACCACGTATCTATAAAAAATGGATAAATAGATAAAAACAATGTGGATGAAATTTCAAAGATGTCACTTTTTAACACAATTCATATCTACATTTTCACATCTCTACTTAAATGACTCTTTTTTTAAAGTATTTTGTTGGCAGATTAAATATTTGAATATTTAACCTGAAATTTAAATCTCTTTCGAAAATTTCTTGTTGCCATAAAACCAATGAAGCATTAGACAACATTAAAAATATATAAAGTAAAGTTGGTGACCGTAGCCAAGGGTGACCTGAAGGCTCCCTTTTCATTAGCTACTACACCGAGGTGTAGGGCAGGGCAGGGCAGGGCGCTACTCCATTCCCTGGATTGCCCCACTTTACCCTTGATCCGTACCTTATAATGCTGAGTGTTAAGCAAGGCGGCATCAAATACCATTTTTTGAGTCTTTTATATGACTCGACCTGGGATAGGACCCCGGTCTCCCAGGCCATTAGTGAACTCTCTATCCACTAGATCCAATGGGTATTCTCTAAACCTCCAAGGACATTTCAGTGAACAATTCTATATTCATAATACTAAGTTTTGCAATCCAGGGTGCGGTGAATAAATTGTCGTGGTTTTAAATAATTAATTTCGACCAAAAATAAATAAATAAACAACTCTGAGAACTATTTCTTTTTTTCCTATCTGTTGTTTGTTTGATTCACAGATAAAATCAATACATTTGTTTAAAATTTGCGTAATCTACTTTTTTTTATTAATACATGTATTAAAATTTTAATTATTTTTCCTAAATGAAGATTTATATATAAAGGGTAGTTATTCTTTGTAAATAAATATATGCATCTGTTGAAAGTTTTATTTAAACCATGATAGCTAAATGAAACATGTAAATCGCATACTAAAGTAGAAATTGAATTTTGGAGATCAACTTGGCAGCATCAAGTACCATTTTTTGAGTCTTTGGTATAATTAGACCTGGGATTGAACCCAGGCCTACTGGGCCATTGGCGAACACTCTAACCATTAAGCCAATGTCCGGTGAATATGTGTATATATATATATATATATATATATAGATATATATAGAGAGAGAGAGAGAGAGAGAGAGAGAGAGAGAGAGAGAGCACAAGGATATATATATATATATATATATATATATATATAGAGAGAGAGAGAGAGAGAGAGAGAGATAGAAAGAGAGAGCACAAGGAGATATATGTATATATATATATATATGCAGGAGAGGCTGTTCACGACTATCCAAACTTTTAACTCAACTAGTTCCATTTACTGATCCAAAACATACTTTGCCCATTCAGCTGGAACTGTAGAATACACAGACTGCATCTCTGCAGAGTGATAAGACTCCTCCAACAAACAAGTGTCCTGGATATGATACTAAACAATCTGATTGCAAGCCTCCAGTCAGTGGAGCTCTGGGGAATATAGTGTACTCCTTCATTGCCATTGCTCCCAAGTCCACTATGGCCAGGAGTGGTAGCACCTGAAAGGTTAAATACGACCGTTTGACATTTAAACTAAGTGCAAACAAATGACTTATGCTAAATTGAATTGTTTGAAATTGAATTTGTTTGATCATTAAACTGTGTGCAAACAAATGACTGATGTTTAATTGAATTGTTAGTGATACATAGCAATACTTCAAAACTCTTTAAATGAGTGCCTAAATTGAATTATTGGTATTACATAGGAATACCTAGAACCATTTGACTGCGTGCTAATAAAAAAGTAATGTTAAATAGAATACTTAGAGTTAAATAGCAATAATCGTAACCACTTCACTGTGTGGTAACAGATATTCAATATCGAATAGAATTATTAGTATTAGATAAGAATAATTGCAACCCTTTAACTGTAGTAACAATAGGAATATTTTTTTAAATTCACAATGTATCCTCTATTTAAAGCAATTCTAAAATTCTATACTTGCCATAGGATTTATACATACAAAAATAAATATCCCCACCAAAAAAAAATAACCAAATTGCCCAGTCAGCTGGGGCTGTAGAATAGACTGACTGCTTTTCTGCTGAGGGGTAAGACACCCTCAACAAGTATTCTTGATCTGATACTAAAATATCCGATAGTGATTCCAATAATGTTAGAGCTTTGGGAAATGCGGAGTATCCCTTCATTGCCATCGCTCCCAGGTCCACTCTAGCCTAGAATGGTAGCACTTGATAGCATCCTATCAATGGTCCAATAGAACCAAACTGTGTACTTATAATAAACTGAATTGATTGAAATAGGGGTGTTTTGACATTTAGACTAGGTACTTATGCTAAAGTGAATAGTTTGAAATGGACCTGCTTTTGTATCCTAAACTAAATTGTTTGAAATAAAACTGTTTTGACACTGAAACTGTACTTATGCTAAACTGAATTGCTTGAATTAGAACTGTTTGATTAAACAGAAGAGCTTCAAATAGAAATGTTTTTGACAAACTGTGCACTTATGCTAAACTGAATTGTTTGAAGTAGTACCGTTTATTTGTATAAAAATGGGTTTGGCATTAAATAACCTACAAAGGTTGATATGCCATAAAATCCAAATAAACAAACAAAAAAATAAAACAAGAAAAAAAAATAAGTAAAACAATATATGTATATGTAAATTTTAAAAAATGAACATTAGTTTTGCCCCCTTCTCTCACGGACTGTGGTAGAAAAGCTAGTGCACCAATCGAAAAAATGCTTGGGTAATTTTTTGCAGGGTTCGAAGAGGAATCTGAATTTGGCAGGTGATTCTTTTATATGCTACCATCAGATTGTTTAAAGTGATATCCAGGAAAATCGATGGAAGGGTCTTACCCCTCCATCTGTGAGCGTGTTCAGTCCTTCAAACTTAAAGTTTAGCCTTTTTATTTTCTTTGACTTTTGTGATAGCACCTCAGGCTCCGAGCAATAAACACAGCGTGGGACCACACAATGCAGTTAGCGAACAGATGCACTGCAGAGCCGAGGCGTGCCATCACATGAGACATCTTTGACCCCTACACAGATCGACCTAGCCTATTACATAATACACCCTCTGATGATGTCCAAAAAACGGCCAATCTAGCCCCCAGTGATATATAGGTAGACATCTTTGACCCAGCTTGCTCCCGGAATTATGGGTAAATAGCAGGACAGGCAGGGTTCTTTCGCCTTGGTTAGGCAACCAGTCTAGGAGAAGAAAAACACTGAATTCAAACCAGTTATACTCTGCTTAAGAATTGACTTTGTGTCAAATCCTGTCTATGATAAAGGGGTTCAATAAATATTTACCTCCCATCTCACAGTGGTTCCAGTGGGCCTTCCTTCCAGGTAGCACCCTAATAGAGGTAAGGGTTGGGTTTATTGCCCAGCGCCAGAGGCACCCCAAAATGAGAATTGTCGACGGGATCAAGCATTTTTTTATGGCCACGTACGAGTCATGATTTGTACTTGCCTCCCCCACCCCACACACACCCCGCAAAAAATGATTTCATATCAAATCTGACTTGGTAGGAAGTTAGATGAACATCATACCTTTCACAGTCTAGGCAAGTAAGAGGAGCAAGACATACAGGATCGCAGAATTACGTTCACTTTTAGACTAATGCCCTTGGGAAAGGTATGAATCCCTTTTAGCCTTCAGCTATGATTAAATAAAGAAACTAAAGACATGCTGGGCATTGCTCATGAAATAAGGTCGAACTCAAAAGCGACTTTATACACATGAACACACCCGTGTTTAGCCAACTGGCAAAAAATCTACATTCATCAACTCTGTGTAGACATTGGATACCATCTAGAGGACTTGAGAGGAATGGATAGCGAGAGATTGTCAATGGAATTCATGCAGCACCTTGATGATGAATGTGATTACTTCAAGCCCTAAGAAATGGATTATTAATGGAGTGAGGCTATGTGACTCACCACCCTATTGGCTGTTACTGTAGAATATGCCGACTGCACCTCTGCAGAGGAATGAGTCCAACAAAGTTAGCTGTTGACCATGGGTGGGGACCAGTAATTCTTAAGAATCGACTCCCGGTTGCTGAACTGTCCATGACCTAACAACCAAAGTAGCTACGTGACCTACAACATTCCACTTAATAGGCCAGACAATGGGTCAGAGAGACACAATCCAATCAATCGGCTGATAATGTCAAATCCTATCACCTATATGATTGTCTCGACCGTATTTGGGAAGGTGTCTTTGTGGTGTAATGGTTAAAGCGATGGACTGCAGAATCATAGTAAGTGAGTTCGTAATCCAGTCGCGCTATTACGTTCACTTTCAGGCAAATACCCTTGGGAAAGGTATGAACCCCCTTATCCTCCCAGCTATGGGTTAAATAGTACTACTACTGTTCTTCTAGGAGAACGGCTTTGGCATTAAATAACCTACAAAGGTTGATATACCATTAAACAAAGAAACCAAACCAAACCAGAACTATGTCCATTATATTCATAGAAATTGTCACTTCATTATACAGATATACTGTTCGACATTCAGACTCCATAGAGTAGCATGAGAGAGAGAGAAAATCTGTAAGGATCAATGAACAAAGACACAAAGAGATATCCCTCCCCACATGCACACACGATCCGACCAACATTTGGCATTAAATAACCTACAAAGAGTTGATATGCCATTAAACAAAGAAATGAAACCAATTGACCGTATTCTTCAAATTGCTCATGAGGTAAAGAAGTACACAACTCAGTTCTATCTTAAAGCTACTGGAAAGCGATGACTGAGGGTCATTTGCATTAGATAACAATACTTTAATCCATTTAAAGTGTGTGCAAACATATGATTATATTAAATAGAATTAGTAATATTAGATAGCAATATTTATAACTATCTAACTGTATGCAAACAAATTATTAATATTAAAATAAAATTATTAGGATTAAATAGCAATACTTAAAACCTTTAACTGTGTGCAAACAAATTGACTCGTTTGGAAATGAAGTTACCCTCAAACTATTTGCTTACAAGTTGGTTTGGTTTTTTTGTTTAATGACATATCAACCTTTGTAGGTTATTTAATGCCGAATCCTCTTTATACATATATATTAAATATATATGATTTGGTTTGGTTGGGTTTTATGGCATATCAACCATTGTAGGTTATTTAATGCCAAATCCTCTTTATACATATATATTAAATATATATGATTTGGTTTGGTTGGGTTTTATGGCATATCAACTATTGTAGGTTATTTAATGCCAAATCCTCTTTATGCATATATATCAAATATATATGATTTGGTTTGGTTGGGTTTTATGGCATATCAACCATTGTGGGTTATTTAATGCCAAATCCTTTTTATACATGAATATTGAATATATATGATTTGGTTTGGTTGGGTTTTATGGCATATCAACCATTGTAGGTTATTTAATGCCAAATCCTTTTTATATATGGATATTAGATATATATGATTTGGTTTAGTTGGGTTTTATGGCATATCAAACATTGTAGGTTATTTAATGCGAAATCCTTTTTATACATGGATATTTAGTATATATGATTTGATTTGGTTGGGTTTTATGGCATATCAATCATTGTAGGTTATTTAATGCCAAATCCATCCTTCTAGAACAACAGTAGGGGTACTATTTAACACATAGCTGGGAGTGTTATATAATTGCGGAGGGATTTTTTTTATATTATCCTTTTTTGTTTTATATATCTTGCCTTTCAGTTTAGTTAGGCTGAGAACCTTTCGGCTTAGTGCATGGGTTAGTTAGGTGCACACATTGAGTGCAGGTGTTCCCATGCACGCGGGGCAGATGAGACAATCACAGATGTCACAATAAAAACCCCAGATTGGAAATGTGACCGGGGACGTGAATGACGTCATGCCCGGAAGCAATGGGCTGAGGATTTGGAATTTGACAAAAACAGTGAGTTGAGATTTGGGCTTAGATGAAGCAAGTCGATTTTTGGAGCTCGCTGAGGCCAGACCAGTAGTTTGCGGTGGAGTGCTGCACATGGCGGGGGTCAGATGGAAAAGTCAGCATAGTAAGAAATTGTGTCTCTCTCTCTCCTTATGTCGGAAAACCTTAAACTCAAAAAGGTAAATAAAAGTTTTGTACCTGAATCAAAGAGAGTTGTAAGTGTTTGGTGTTTTTTGGATTCCTATATATGTATATGCGTATGAACATTATGAACGTTTTATGCATGTGAATATCTTGGTCGTATTTTTGGACTTGGATATGCTACAGGAGGATAATAGGGTTCATACCTTTTCTAAGAGTATTTGTCCAAATGTAATAGCGCGACTGGAGTTCGATCTCGCTTACTACGATTCCGTAGTCCATCGCTTTAACCATTACACCACGAGGACACCCCCATATATGTAAGTTGGCTGACTGTAGCGTATATATATAAACAGGAATTAGCATTGAATAATCCTCAAGGGTTTCTCAGCTGTGGGTTAAATAGTATCACTACTGTTTTCTACAAGGGTAGCTACGGCATTAAATAACCCACGAAGATTGATATGCCATTAAACAAAGATACCAAACCAAGGTACAAGAGTGGAATTGCCATTGGTCTAAATATCCTAACCTGTCTAACCAAACCAAGTATTGTTATAGATTGACCCTCAACCAAGCCGTCAATCAAGAGATGCACCTGTGTAAATAAGCGGAAGAACAGCAGAAGCAGGTGGACGTTAAATAATAATATAACCAGAGCACAGATGGCTTGAGTCAGTTGGAGACAAGATGCCAGAATGAGAGCCAGCGGCAGACAGAGGGCTTTGGGTCCTCACTGACCCATGGTTGAGCAACCCAATCAATATGAGAAAGAAGCACTGCTGGATCAATATAGCAGTCTGTCCCCATCTCCAGCTCATCTCTCACACACAACCAACATCAACCCTTTCGAGAATAAAGTGTGAGAGATATATTTTTATAAAGAAGTGTGTTCGTTTGTTCATTGAAGTTCGTCATGGCAATTACACAAGAATGTTGCGAGCAATACTGAACAAATCCTGGAGGCAACACCCCACAAGGCACCAACTATACGGCCACCTGCCTCCCATCATGAAAACTATCCAAGCTAGACGAACCAGACATGCAGGACACTGCTGGAGAAGCAAGAATGAGCTCATAAGTGATGTACTCCTATGGACCCCAGCATATGGCCAAGCAAAAGCAGGACAACCAGCTCGAACATACATACAGCAGCTATGTGAGGATACGGGATATAGCCCTGAAGACCTGCCAGAGGCAATGAATGATAAGGAGAAGTGGCGAGAGAGGGTCAGGGATATCCGTGCTAGCGGCACGACATGATGATGATGATATGTATGTGGCTATACAACAGTATTTGTTCCATTAAAACCTATATGGGTAATCTATAGTTTAAGTTATAATGTTTGTTTCGCAACCTGTGAATGAATGCACATTATTCAGTAACTAACAAACATTGAGCAAGAATAAAACTATAAAGATGAGCATTAGGGCTTAAATGAACAGTAATTACGTGGCTCGTTCGACAATGACCACGAAATGAGTCTTACTAAGTGCAACTATGATCGGTTGATTAGAGGTCGTAAATAAAAAAAACAAAAAACATCTAAACCGATAATTGAAATGGGGGATTACGGTTAGGGGAGAGGGCTGCCAAGTGGAGAGGAGCAGTGAACGAAAGAGAGGGGAAAAAAGAAGTGATTACCAAATGAATAAACAAATAAGAAAAACAGAAACATTTAGCAAGGAATGTTGTTGATCAGGCACCAACACTTTGAAGGACAAGAAAACAGACTTTGGATGAAGTAATTTAGATGCTGGAAGGTTGGTGTTATGATAAGGTGGTGGTGCTGGAAGTGCTGGGGTTTCAAGAATAGAGGAAAAGCAGGGGATATAGATAAAGACTATGTATGATAGTCATCAAAATGTTGACAGAGAGAGAGAGAGAGAGAGAGAGAGAGATATTAATAGTAAATTTTGTTGTCATGTCCTCACTGTCAATCAAGAAAAAGCCATGTAAATAAAACTAAAAAAAAATACAGGGTTTTAAAATAGTTCATACAGTCTTTTAGATGGTTTCTTTCTTTGGTTTGATTTCTTCGTTTTAATGGCATATCAACCTTTGTAGGTTATTTAATGCCAAAATCCTTCTAGAAGAGCAGCAGTAAGTAAAGTTGGTGACCATTGTCAAGGGCAACCAGAAAGCTCCCTTTTCAATAGCTACTACACCAAGGTGTAGGGGAGGGCACTACACCTTTCCCTGGATTACTCCACTTTACCCTTGATACGTACCTTATATCGCTGATTGTTAAGCAAGGAGGTATCAAGTACTATTTGTAAAGTTTTTGGTATGACACAACCTGGGATTGAACCCAGGTCTCCCGGACCATTGGCGGACACCCTACCCAATAAGCCAATGAGGATTGATGCTATTTAACCCATAACTGTAAGGATAAGGGGATTCATGCCTTTCGTAAGGGTATTTGTCTGATAGTGAACGTAATAGCGTGACAGGAGTTTGAACTCGCTTACTACGATTCCGCAGTCCAGCACTTTAACCATTACACCACAAGTGTTTTAGAGAAATTTATTTATATTTTTAATACTCTACAAAAGAAAAGTGGTTCTTAAGTTCAGCGAACAACAGGATGAAGATAACAGACAGTGAAAAGATAGACAAATATTTGGACCTTGCCAGAATGCTGAAAAAGAATCTGTAGAGTATAAGGCTAGCAGTGATACCAATTGAAGTTGGTTCATTTGGAATAGTCACCAAAGGCTTGGGGAAGAAATGGAAAGGAGAAGCAGACTTGAGACCATCCAGACCACAGAACTGTTAAAGTCGGTTAGAATATTGAGAAGAGTCCTGGAGACCTGAAGAGACTTTTTGTCACTCAAATTCCAGTGAAAAACTCGCAAAACATCGATGTATCAATACGAGGACTCGAAGACTACATTAAAAAGAACAAAGAACAACTAATTACAGAGACCAGAAACAGCAACGACAACAAAGATAAACAGAATGACAATAAAAAGCTGAAATGGGAAGAAAGACAACTGTATAGATATTTCAAGAGACAAACTAATGAAATCTCACAAGAGAAAACCAGATGGTTAAGAAAGGAAAACTTTAAGAGAGAAACTGAATCTCTTCCAATAACATCACAAAACAACACCATAAGGACCAACTGTTGGTTGGTTGGTTGGGTTTTATGGCATATCAACCTTTGTAGGTCATTTAACGCCAAATCCATTTTTATGTATATAATCAGTTCTATTTCAAACAATTCAGTTTAGCATGAGTACACAGTTTAATTGTCAAAAACATTTCTATTTCAAGCTGTTCAGTTTAATCAAGCAGTTCTACTTCGGCTAATTCAGCTTATAGAGTTTGTTTACACACAGTTAAATGTCAAAGCCGTTCTATATTAAACAAATCAATTTAGTGTAAGTACAGTTTCAATGTCAAAAAACAGTTTGATTTCAAATAATTCAGTTTAGCATAAGCACGCAGCTTAAATATAAGTACAGTTTAATTGTCAAAAACATTTCTATTTCAAGCTATTCAGTTTAGTCAAACAATTCAGTTTAGCATAAGTATACCATTAGTTCTATTTAACCCATAGATAAGGCCCTATCAGGTGCTACCACGCCAGGCCAGAGTGGACCTGGGAGCAATGGCAATGAAGGGGTGCTCTGCATTCCCCAAAGCCCCAGCATCACTGGAACCTCACCATCAGATTGTTTAGTATCATAGCCAGGACACTCATTGGGGGTTTTTCTCCTCTGCAGAGGTGCAGTCAGTGTATTCTAGAGCCCCAGCTGACTGGGCAAATTATGTTAAAGTAAAAACATACTACGTAACAGAATAGCAAGTGTAGATTATGTGGTGTTGATAGAGACGAAATTATCAATCCCATAAAAAGTGAATCCAGCAAACTACCACAAAGAAAGTATAAGTCTAGACATGACTGGGCGGGAAAGGTGACCCACTGGGAATTGTGCAAAAAATTGAAATTTAACCATACAACCAAATGTACATGTACTAACTGGAATCTGTCCCAGAGAATGAGAAGCACAAAATTCTCTCAGATTTTGAGATACAAACAGATCACCTAATCCTAGCCAGACAACCAGACATAGTGATAATTTTTTAAAAAATGTGAATCTGCCATGTAGTGGACTTTGCCATCCTGGCAGACCATGGAGTGAAACAAAGAAAACGAAAATAAAGACAAGTACTTGGACGTTGCCAGAAAACTAAGAAAGTTGCGGAACATGGGGTAATGTTGGTACCAATTGTAGCTGGTGCTCCTGGAATGGTCCCCAAATGCTTGGAAAAGGGACTGGAACAATTAGAATCAGAGAAAGAAATGACAGCAAACTACAGCATTGTTAAGATCGCCCAGAATACTAAGAAGAGTCCTAGAGACTTGAGTAGACTTGCATTCACTCAGAGTCCAGTGAAAGCCGACCAATTAAAAGAGGTGTGAAAAACTTGCAAAGAAAGAGCTTTATAGGATAATTGGAAGATTGGTGGCCAGGAGGATAGATCAAGAATCTAGAATAAGACTTATAAAATTAAATTTGAAAAACGGCTGAAAGAATCAAACCCAGATCATATGTTTTGAAGTCTGGTTGGATTCAGCATCAAAATTTAGCATCACGAAAATTTTGAAACGGAGCTCAAAAATGGACAGTGATGAGAATTCAGCAAAAGATCTTTGAACCTTTCATTCATAAATACATAAAATTAAGATTTCAAGTGAATCCAGCTGTAGAGTTCATTGACTCTTTTTGATGGCATGCCCATGAGAAGGTGCATGATCCACATCCTTTTTATTGGTAGTGTGGAAAAGTATCAGTGTTTGTTTGTTTGGGTTTTATAGCATATCCACCGCTGTAGGTTATTTAATGCCAAATCCATTTTTATACAAATAAACAGTTCTATTTCAAACAATTCAGTCTAGCATAAGTACACAGTTTAATTGTCAAAAACATTTTTATTTCGAGCTATTCATTTTAATCAAACAGTTCTAATTAAAAAGATTTAGTTTAGCACAAGTACAATTTCGGTTTAGCATAAGTATGCAATTTAGTTTTATTTGACCCATAGATAAGACTCTATCAGGTGCTACCACTCTGGGCCAGAGTGGACCTGCGAGCGATGGCAATGAAGGGATGCTCCACATTCCCCCAAACTCCAGCATTACTGAAACCTCACCATCAAATTGTTTAGTGTCATATCTAGAACACTTGAAGGTGGGGGGTCTTACCCCTCTGCAGAGATGCAGTCGATGAATTCTCCAGCCCGAGCCAACTGAGCAAATGTTCCACCCGGACTTAGAGTGAGAGAAGACTTGCTCCAAAAGGTTGGTGCTTAAGATATGCTGGAGTCAGTTTGAACTAAATGCCTGCAGAAGAAACTCCTCAGAATTTTTCAAGAAATTACCCAAATCATTTTTTAAGAAAATCTGTTAAATCACACCCCCACATAACACCCAGCAGTGAATTATAGGAAGAGAGAGTCTATTTCCCTTTCTTATGAGGCCTACACACAGGCAGCCAAAATATTGACCAAGGGAAGGAGAGACAGTCACATTTAATCAACAATAGAAAAAAAAGTGTAAAACAAAAAAATTATCATTAAATAAACTTTTATTTATCGAGAAAGTTTGTCCTCTTTTTATGAATACTTCCTGAACACAGATGAACACCAGCTCAGTTGGCTGGAGCTGTAGAATACACAGACTGCATCTCTGCAAAGGGGTAAGACTCCCACAACAAGACCCAGTCAGCCGAGGCTGTAGAATACACAGAATGCATCTCTGCAAAGGGGTAAGACTCCCAAATTGAATGTCCTACTGGTGATATTAAACACTGATGGTGAGGCTCCAATCATGCTGGTGCTTTGGGAAATGTGGAGCACTCCTTTATTGCCATCACTCCCAGGTCCACTCTTGCTCCAAGTGTTAGCACCTGAAAGGGTCCTATCTATGGGTCAAAGAAAACTGTTTGACATTTAAACTGTGCACAATCAAATGACTTATGCTAAACTGAATTGTTTGAAATAGAACTGTTTGATCATTTAACTGTGTGTAAATAAATGACTGATGTTTAATTGAATTGTTAGAGACAAATCATATATATTTAATATATATGTATAAACTGGATTTGGCATTAAGTAACCTACAAGGGTTGATATGCCATAAAACACAACCAAACTAAGCAGATAAACAGATAAAAGCAGCAATAAGAAAAAAAATCCCTTTTTATATGTATATATATATATATATATATTGTCATTCACAGACAGACTGTTTCATTGTATCACAACTCTTCGGTGTGGCTACACACATAAGACGCTTGAAGCTGAGATCAAAACCCGCCCAACTTTACGTTAGACTTAGTACCATACTGCTCAGCCAAAAAGTGAACCACGTCACCTCAGGAATAATAAGGTATTATGTAGTTGCTTTCTTTTGTTTACATTTTTGCCTCACCAGATACCAGAGTGCTCAATTCATTCAAAGAGCTTTGCATTATGCAAGTGGCAGCCATAAATTCCTTCACCAGAGTGCTCAACCTCCATGGGGGAGATTTGTAAATGCATTTAGTTGATAACATTTTTAAACAACCTTGAGCTCATTTTTTTGCACACACTTTAATGGTTTCAAGTATTTATATCTAATACAAATAATTCTATTAACTATGAATCATTTGTTTGCACACAGTTAAATGGTTTCAAGCATTGCTATGTAACAGTAACTATTTAACATCAGTCATTTGCTTGCACACATTTAAATGGATATATAATTTAAGTGAAGAATTGGTAGATAATTTCATTTTTAAATGAATTAAATCTAATTTTTTTCACACTAGTATTGTTATCATTTCTCCAGTTAAAAGACTTCAATTATTGGTTGGTTGGTTTTTATGGTATATCAACCTTTGTATGTTATTTAATGCCAAATCTATTTTTATACAAATAATCAGTTCTATTTCAAACAATTCAGTTTAACATGAGTACACAGTTTAATTGTCAAAAAAAATCCTAATTCAAGCAACTCAGTTAAGTAAAACAGTTCTAATTCAATCAATTCAGTTTAGTATAAGTATAGTTTTTGTCCACACATAGGTAAATGTCAGAACAGTTCAATTTCAAATAATTCAGTTTAGCATAAGTACAGTTTCAATGTCAAAGACAGTTCTATTTCAAACAATTCAGTTTTGCATAAGTACACAGTTTAAATATCAAAACGGTTCTATTTCAAACAATTCAGTTTAGTATAAATATAGTTTTTGTCCACACATAGCTAAATGTTAAAACAGTTCTATTTCAAATAATTCAGTTTAGCATAAGTACAGTTTCAATGTCAAAGACAGTTCTATTTCAAACAATTCAGTTTTGCATAAGTACACAGTTTAAATATCAAAACGGTTCTATTTCAAACAACTCAGTTTAGCGTAAGTATTCAGTTTAGTTCTATTTGACCCATAAATAGGACCCTATCCGGTGCTACAAATCCTGGCCAAAGTGGACCTGGAAGCGATGGCAATGAAGAGATACTCTGCATTCCCCAAAGCACCAGCATTACTGGAGCCTCATCATCAGATTTTTTAGTGTTATACCCAGGACACTCATTGATGGGGGTCTTACACTGACTGCACTTCTGCAGAGGGGTATTCTACAACCCCCACTGACTGGGCAATTCAATTATTGCTAATTAATACTAATGATTCTATTCATTATTAATCATTTGTTTGCAAACGGTAAAGTGGTTACAAGTATTGCTATTTAACATTAATTATTCTATTCAAAACTATTCATTCAGTTGCACACAATCAAATGATTCCAAGTCTTACTATGCATCATTAACAGTTCAATTAAACATCAGTCATTAGTTTATACACACTTAAATGATCAAACAGTTCTATTTCAAACAATTCAATTTAACTTAAATCATTTGTTTGCTCATTTGAAAAGTCAAATTGTTCTATTTGACCCATGGGATGCTATCAGATGCTACCACTCCCGGGCAGAATGGATTTGGAACAATGGCAATGAAGGGGTACTCCACATTTCCAAAATTCTCAAGGCTAGAGCCTCACCGTCAGATTGTTTGTTCATATTCAGGAGACTCATTGGGGGTGGGGGGTTTATTCTTCTGCAGAGATCCAGTCGGTGTATTCTACGGCCCCAGCCAAACGGGCACTAATTATTCAAATCATTAGTTCCTTGAAACCATATAAAGTTGTTGGTGACCATAGTCAAGGGCGACCAGAAGGCTCCCTTTTCAATAGCTACTACACAGAGGTGTAGGGGAGGGCACCACTCCTTTCCCTGGATTGCTCCACTTTACCTTTGATACTTACCTTATATTGCTGAGTGTTAAGCAAGGAAGTATCAAGTACCATTTTTAAAGTCTTAGGTATGACACAACCTGGGATTGAACCTGGGTCTCCCGGACTATTGGCAAACACTTTACCCACTAGGCCAATGAGCCGGTAAAAAAACCTGACTTCAGCTTTAAATAACCAAACAAGGGTTGACATGCTGTAAGATCAACCAACCCACAAACCAGATTACTCAGTTTGCAGGGCTTAGAATATACTGATTGAATCACCCACTAACTTTATTTGGTGTTGAGGTTCCAGTTCCGAAGATCTGGGGAGTGAAGAGTACTTTTTCATTCCCCTTACTCTCTGGTCCACTCTGACCCAGAGTGGTACTACCAGTTAGGGTCCCATCTATGGGTGAAAAAGATCTGTTTACAAATTATTTTACCAAGAGAAGAATATCATATAACATCCCAAAAACTTAAGAAACTACACAAAAAATGTAAATATAAATATACCATGAATGCAACTCCCTAACCTCTTGGCATAAGATATCCCGAGACAAGTTGACTTGTTATTCAAATCAATCACTTAATTGAAGCTATAATCGTTTACTAATCATTAGAATCAACTCTTACTCGAAAAAATAAAATAAAATAAACACAGACTGAATTCAGCATTAAATATCCCAACAAGTGTTGTCATGCCATAAAACCAACCAACCAACCAGCTACAGTTTTTTGTGATGAAAAGCAACATTAATAAGATGAAGGAAAATCCTATATTCATGTTAAAGAATCCACTAATGGTATAAGATAGAAATATTTTAAAGTTAACAGAGACCAATTAATAAAACCGACTGCTATTAAGTAAAATTGTATTTCAAGCAGCTAATTAACATTTCAGGAAAAATGTCTCACCGTGACACAAAATTAACTTGTTGCAATTTTGCCTCCTTAAGAAACATCTGAAGATGTCCTTCTTCCCACATCATTCCAGCTATATTTAGACAAAATTCCTCTATCGCCTGTCCAATGATGATTATTTTACTGGCTGATAATTCGCTACCTTTTCCATATTCTTTCACTTTCTACTCTCTTCTTCCGAACTGATAACATGTAGCATTCTTAATTTAATATCTCTTCTTCTTTCAAGCCAATTTTCTTAAGCCGTCTTAAAGGAGTCAATATTCAAGGTTCCAATCATATTCAAGTTTGCTACGAGAGGATATGAACAAGAAAAAAAAAATGACATACAAGCTACTATGGGTAAAGTGTCACTATTTTAAAAGCATAAATTTTGCACATGTACATTAATAGTTTCAAGTTTTGTCTCTGCCCTACCAAATGAGTGTCCTGGATATGACAAATTATCCTGGACAGTTGGCTGGGGCTATAGAATACACCGACTGCATCATTGCAGAGGAGTAAGACTTCCCCGCCACAAATGAGTGCCCTGATGTGACACTAAATTATCCAGCACATTTGGCTAGGGCCGTAGAATACACCGACTGCATCACTGCAAAAAGGTAAGACCCCGACCACCACCAAATGAGTGTCCTGTATATGATAATAAATTATATTTTCCCCAGACGGCTTGGGCTGTAGAATACACCAACTGCATCACTGCAGAGGGGTTAGACACCATCCCCCAAATGAGAGTCTTGGATATAACAATAAATTATTCAGGACAATCGGCTGTGGGTGTAAAATACACTGACTGCATCACTGCAAAGGGTTAAGACCTCCCCCACTAACATGACAATAAACAACACAATAATGAAGCTCCAATAGTGCTGGAGTTTTAAGGAATGTGGAGTGCCCCTTCATTGCCATTACTCTCAGGTCCACTCTGACCTGGAGTGATAGTACCTTATAGGGTCCCATCTATGGGTCAAATCAAACAGTTTAACCCTTTAACAGTGCATAAACAAATGACTGATGTCAAATCAAATTAGTTGTCTGAATTTTTGAGACAAAGCGTGTTGATTTTTATTGTTCAGGGTTTTCTATTATCTTCATCTTTATTGTTATATTCACAACGTTTCAGTCGATATGTCCTCCGGCCTTCTTCAGGTGTTTATCGAACTCAGGAGCCTACACAGAACTTTGAACCATGTCGTTTATTTAATCCACAGGGGCCGCTTGTTCTGATTCCGTTAGCTATAACCGGGTACAAGTGTTAAGTATTCCTGTACTGTTACTCACATGCAGCCAGGATTGAACCTGCAACCTCCAGATGATTGTCTCTTTGGAAGCTTAGGGAACCAACACCTATAAACGTTATGCTATAAGTCCTGCTGGACAGTTCAGGGTGAATGTTTGGGACTTATAACCTTAAATCAAATTGTATTACATTGTAATACTTGGAACCATTTAACTGTGTACAAATAAAACTATTAGTGTGAGAAATATTTGAAACTACTTCACTGTGAGCAAGAAAATAACTAATTAGTGTTAAATAGCAATAGTCATATTGAATTATAAGTATTCTTATTTACCAAGCCCTCCGCTTGGGCAGGATATGACACAAGGTCAATTTTTAAGTAGAGTTTAATAGGTTTGAATTCAGAGTTTTCCTTCTCCTAGACTAGTTGCCTCACCAAGGCTGAAGAATCCAGTCTGTCCTACTATTTACCCATAGCTGGAGGGAGAATAATTGGATTCATACCTTTCCCAAGGGTATTAGTGCTACGTGAAATGCAATCAGTCTAGTCCAGGATTTGAACTCATATCGCCATGTCCATTTCCTACGACGATAACCATTACACCATGGGCACCTCCCCCTATTAAATCATAAGTATTAAGTAGCAATACTTGTAATCATGGTAATCTTTACAGCAAGAAACTACATACAGCAGCTCTATGCCAATACAGGAAGTAGCTCTGAAAACCGGAGCAATGGAAGATAGAGAAGGGTGCTGATGACGTGATATGATGACGATGAGTTCTAACCATTTAACTGTGTGCAAACAAATGAGCTCTGGCTCATCTAAAAATATTACCTACAAACTATTCGTTTACGAATCTTACATTTAATATATGTATAAACAGAATTTGGCATTAGATAACATACAAGGGTTGATATGCCATAAAACAAAACCAACCAGTTTTGTCAAGTGTGCAGCAAACTACAGTCAGTTGAGCATTCTCTATAAAGAAAGCAACACTGTGATGCAATTTACTCCTTCAGAAATTTGGAAATGGCATGCTGCACTGCTTGTCATTCACCCAAAAGCTCCAATACAGAGATTTCATAGTGTTTGGGTGTAAACAGATTCATATTCATATTGATGAAAACCAAACAACAAGTCCACATTATGGTGTTTGGGGGTTGTCACTAACAATGTTGACATTATACCTATATTCATCTTTTCATATGGCCTCAGACTCAAACACAAAGGCCTACATCAAGTGCCTGGAGGTTGGTTGGTTGGTTTGTTTAACAGCATATCAACCCTTTTTGGGGTCATTTAACGCCAAATTAAATTTTAAACAATTTGGTTTAGTATAAGTATAGTTTTTGTTTACAAACAATTAAATGTCAAAACAGTTCTATTTCAAACAATTCAGTTTGCCATAAGCACACAGTTTAGTTCTGTTTGACCCATAGATAGGACCCTATCAAGTGCTATCACTCTGGGCCAGAGTGGACCGGGAAGCGATGGCAATGGAGGGGTACTCCACATTCGTCAATGCTTCACTAACAGATTGTTTCGTGTCATATCCAGAACACTTGTTGGAGGAGTCTTACCCCTCTGCAGAGATGTAGTCTGTGTATTCAACAGTACCAGTTGACAGGACAAGTGCCTGGAGAAGATAGTTTGGTTTGGTTTTGTTTAGATTTATGGAATATCAACCATTGTAGGTTATTTAATGCCAAATCCATTTTTATACATATAAACAGTTCTATTTCAAACTATTCAGTTTAGCATAAGTAGACAGTTTAGTTCTATTTGACCATAGATAGGACTCTATTAGATGCTACCACTCCAGGTCAGAGTGGACCTGGGAGTGATGGCAATAAAGAAGCACTCCGCATTCCCCAAAGCTCCAGCATTACTGGAGCCTCACTATCAAATTGTTTAGTGTCAATTTCAGGACTACCGTTGGAGGAGTCTTACCCCTCTGCAGAGATGCAGTCAGTGTATTCTACAGCCCCAGCCAACTGGGCTAGGAGGAGATAGCGCTGCATTGAATTGAGAAAGTGGCTGCTGGAAGACCCTACATCTGATAACAGGATTCTGTGCCATGCCATACAAGCAGGAGAATTTCAGTTTTGTTTGAGAGAAAATTTCTGTGATCACATCACCCCTAACATTTTGTCACCAAACATCCCAGATTGCAATCCCCCTTGATTATTATGCGTGGGGTGAGCCTGAGACAAACAAAACTCCATGCAACACCCAAAATAAACTGAAGGCAAGGATAATGACAGCATTTTCTAGCTTAAATAAGGAGACCTCTGAAAAGGCTTACAGAACATTCTGAAGTCAGCTGTGGTTGAAGCCAATGGTGATTTATTTAAATAAACATAATCTGTAATATTTCAAGATTTTCCTGTAATTTTGATAAATGTATTTGATAAAGTGAGATATCAGTGTTATTTTCATTTTAGTCTAATGTAATATTACGGACAGGTGCCGTCATTGAATTGCGGCGGTCTCAAGGTTGGAGAACGTTCGAGCACATCAACTGTCATCAGTCATTGGGTACATGCATCTGACGATCAAAAATGTCACGAACCTCGCTCATGCAGGCAGAGTGACCTGTAGAGTTCAAGCAGGATTTAAATATAATCACGTGTGAACTTTCACGTGCTGCACTACTGTTCCACTGGTGATCATCGAACCTTCGGGAACCTTCAAATTGATCCATCAAATCGCTATATAAGAAAACCAAGTAGCTAGATTTTAGCAGTTCAAGACCGGTTTCCAAACAGGTTCAACAGAGGTCCATGACGCCCCGACCCATGTCATACCCCAGCCTGTCAGCAATCTGACTGATATGAAAGTATCAACAGGCCAACGATAACAACGCCGCCGTCATCACCAAAAAGAGGAGGGTGAACCTTTTCTACATACGCTAGCTGAAGTGCACGGAGAGAAAGGAGACGTTTGATAGTGACAAAAAAAAAAAAAAAAAAAGAGAAGGCGAGGAAGAATGCTATTTAACAAACTTTTTTAACAACAGTCTACAGTAATCCCCAAGAATAAAAGCGACTACTATTTTCTTCCTTGAGATTCATGTTTTGAGTGTTTCTTTTCTGCAAACTCATTTCTTTTAGACACAATGTACTCTGGTCCTATGCTACATAATTTAGACAATGATTGACTCATTGTACAGGTACATCTTGCAGATTTTGTCACTCAGTTTATTGGAAGTCATTTTTACTAAAGATAAAAATACTAGTTAAACTTAGAGTTAAAAAAGACATGATTATTTAGATGTGTAGAAGTCACTGCTCTAACATGCAGAATAAACAAGAATAACAACACTTACTGGCTCAGCTAGCATCCAGCTGGCAGACAAAAAGTAGAACGGTGATAACTCTATACTGAACCAATTGCACCTAGGTATTTATCATACATCCTACCGCGTACAAATTTGGCACAAGGCCGTTTTTAAGGTGGGTCAGATCGCAGGGCCGAAGCATACACACATCCAGCATCACCAAAAATACCTTTGGCCCCATTGGCATTCCCCTTATTAGGGGTGCCTCAGGTGCCAGGCAATAAACCTAAACCCCCCTCCGAAGGGGTAAAAGCCTGAGGGGATGGCCCCCTGAGGCCGGAGGAAATCTCCAGTCAACAAGCCAACACCCACCTAGATCCGTGCCCCAGGCAGGCACGACTGACCAAAGTGTGACCTATCGACTGGAAAGCCAGCCCATCACTGTTAAGTAATAAGGCTTGGGTATACCCATGACACCTGGGTATTTATCATACATCCCACCAACGTACAAATCTGACAAAATGCTGTTTTTAAGGTAGGTCCGGGCACAGGGCCGAAGCCCACATGTGTCTGTCATAGCCAAAAATACCTTCGGCCCCATTGGAATTCCCCTTATTAAGGGCGCCTCAGGTGCCAAGCAATAAACCTAAACCCCACAAGGAGGCAAAAGCCTGGGGGATAGCCCCCTGAGGCTGGAGAAAATCTCCAGTCAACAAGCTAACATCCAGCCAGATCCGTGCCCCAGGCAGGCACGGGTAAACAAAGTGTGGCTCATCAACTGGATAGCCAGCCCATCACCATTAAGTAATGAGGCCTGGGTGTACCTGTGACACCTGAAACAAGACTGAAGCAAGCCAGTGTATATATACACTAATACGCCCACTCACTGGGCTATGAACTAATCTCTATCCAGGGAATGGACTTGCCACCTGCGAATAGTCGAACATCCCAATGTCCATATAATCTCACTCCAACTCGTAATTCAGGACAACACATGTGAGCACTGACTCATTGCTACTGAGCCTTCGACAGAATTCCAACAAGATGTTAATTAAAAAAATTGAAGAAAATAAAAAAAAGAAAAAAATGAAAAAGTATGTTTTCATAAAAATAAAAAATGGAAATATGAAAATATACAAAAAAAAAAAGAAAATTTAGGAAAGAACAAAAATATGATAAATTTATGAAAAAAATGATAATATGAAAATATACAAAAAGTGAAAAGTTAACGAAAAAGTTTTAAAAATTAGGAAAATATGCTAAAAATAAAAAGAATGTCTGTCAGCGTATTCTAAGCCATGCCAACAAGATGATCCAGAGAAAGGGAGAAAAAGGAGTTAATGACATAAGTTGATAGAGAAATCACTTCAAAAACTAATCTGAATGAGGAAGTGAGGTAACTTTTCTTTTTAAAAAAAAAACAAAAACAAAAACAAATGACAGTCAATATATGGCCACTTATGATTTCTCTTCATCTAAATCACCGAGATGAAAAGAATAATGAAGCCATAAAATGGGTGATCACACCATTCTTTTCATAATCTTAAATTTCCACTGGGCTGTCCATTTTTACAACATGAAAAATACTGGCCCTTATTGCACATATTCAAGTGTTTATTAAAGGTCTTGTCCAATCAATCAGTATTTTGGCATTTTCTTGATTAAAAAAAATCCTTTATAACAATTTGTTCATATACTATATATATATATATATATATATATATATATTATGGCAGCAACTGGGGCTAAAAATCATAGACACAAGTCTCGTACTGATGAAGGTGTATATCTTTATTCGCACACGTGTTCAGCGTAAAAAGTACACATTCTCCAACTATACATTCTCCAACATGAAAACTCTTTTTGCCTTGCTAGTGACCCACAAAGAAAAACGTCAGTATCGCATGCCAATCAATTTGAAAAACACCGAATTCGCGCCAGCCAGTGTTCGCACCTTCCACCCAAAAGCGACCGGTGCTGGAGGCAAAGCTCAATCTAAAAAACTACACCGGTTGAAATGCAAACTCCTACATTTACAATATATATATATATATATATATATATATACTTATATACTTGAATTACATGGATATTATAGAATATTATAAAATAGAATTGTTCCCACCATCAGCTGACTTAGTGTTGGAATATATATATATATGTTTGTGTGTGTATGTTTGCAAATGTTATACAGAACTTCTTGCTTAACCGTTATTCTTCTAAGCGTACAAATAGATAGATAGATATGGACAGGCTAAGAGAGAGAGAGAGTGAGTGTGTGTGTGTGTGTGTGTGTGAGTGAGTGATCAGAACAGGGATAGATAGATAGATAGATATGGACAGGCTAAGAGAGAGAGAGAGTGAGTGTGTGTGTGTGTGAGTGAGTGATCAGAACAGGGATAGATAGATAGATAGATAGATAGTAACATTGTTCTCTAAAAGTAAATCATAAAATTTCTATTTTGTTTTGTTGGCGAACACTCTACCCTCTAGGCCAATGAGCCGATATATATAGGGTTGAGTTCTCTGGCGAAGAAGTAATTGTGTTGCCATTAGCGTTCATTGCAAACCTCTTCGTATTTGAATTGAGGTCTCGGCAGTCATTGAACGGATGTATGTAAACAATATTAATTGTGATTCATAACCGTTTAAAATTTACTTCGCAGCTCGTGGCTGAATGGTTAGAGGCTTCGACTTGGCATTTGAGTCAAACCGGGTTTCGATCCCAGCTATGGGTAGCTACTGTCTAGCCACACTGATGACTTCTGATAGGATGAAACAGATCTGTCTGTGGATGACGATATATATATATATATATATATATATACTTCCATATAAAAGAAAAACCTTTAAGAATTTTCTCTGAAGATATAGATTGTTTGAAATATAAGGTCTGCTGAAATAAATATTATTACAAAAAATAGGAGTAATTTTTAAAGGTCTTTTTTCTTTTATATGGAATTATTCACTCTGTAATTTATTTTATTATTTTACATTGAGCTCTCTTTTGGATTTTGAATCACATGGATATTGTAAATAAAAAATCCAAAAATAGAATCGTTCCCACCATCGGCTGACTCAGCGTTGGATAATATAAGGACATATATATATATATATATATATATATATGAGGTTTATTTAAAAAGCTCTAATCTTCACACAGGAAGAAGAACCATCATTGAACAATTTTGTTGTGGCAATACACGGTCATTTCTTATAAAACTAGAAAAACCAACTTAGATTTCTGTCTTAATTTCTATGCAGGTGAGGCTCAGAACTTTTCCAACACCCCTTACATCATTATCATCATCAACACACATTTCCTAGACTTTCTCTCTCTCTCTCTCTCTCTCTCTCTCTCTCTCTCTCCATTCATCCCTAACATCCATTTCTCCCAGTAGGTCCTCCAAACTACATGCAATGTCCACACAAAGCTAATGTAATTTGATAATGACTCTCTCTCTCTCTATATATATATATATATATATGGCCAAGAGTGAGTCTACCTTGGTTTCACCTAAACAGCTCTTCAGGATCGCATTGGCAAAGTGGGTTAGGATAAAATACATTCTATTGATTAAAAAGACCAGTCACCAATACAGAAATTAGCATATTAAAAAAAAACTCACTTTATTCAAGAAACCAACAAAAAAAAAAAAATTTTTCTTCTCTTTTTTTTCCTTCTTTTTTCTCTTTTCCCCCTTTGGTTTTTTTTTTTTTTCTTTTTTGCCAATGCAATCTTAATGAGCCATTTAGGTGAAACCTAGGTAGACTCGCTCTTGGCCATGTCGGAATTATTTTCATAACATTAGCTCTATCTCGTGTATTGAGTACTTTATTACATTTTAGTTTAGGTAATTCAGTCGCTTTTTTTCTTTTGACTAGACATACATGCTGTTTGATTATTTTCAAGTAACACGTGTTTTTTGTCTTTCCTTTTTTTTACTGAATTTTTTTCCCAAATATCAGTTTGTAGGATTTGCAAATTGTACAATCTGGGATTTTTTTCACACCAACAGAATTATAGATTAGATATAAAGATTAATATATATATATATATATATATATATATATATATATATATATATATATATATTGTCATCCCCACACATATATGTCATCCACAAACACACACTCACATATATATATATATATATATATATATATATGTCATCAACACACACACACACACACATATATATATATATGTCATCAATACACACACACACATATATATATATATGTCATCAACACACACACACACACACACACACATATATGTCATCAACACACACACACACACACACACATATATGTCATCAACACACACACACACACACATATGTCATCAACACACACACACACACACATATGTCATCAACACACACACACACACACATATGTCATCAACACACACACATATATTTATATATATATATATATATATATATATGTCATCAACACACACACACACACACACATATATATATATATGTCATCAACACACACATGTTATTCATACATATATACATGTATGTCATCCACTCATATATATATATATATATATATATATATATATATATGAAAGCCTTACTTGTGAAACACACAGTGAATCAATGAAAATATTATATAATATTAGATTGTTAACTACCATTTTAAACTTGATACATACATCCTTACTAAGATTAATTTTATTTAACATAAGACCATACTCATGAAGTACCTGAAACTATTAATGATTAGCTTGCAAACTATTATTTTACATAAGTCATCTAATGTAGATATTTAGTAAATGTAGGGTCCAAAATTAAAAGCCAGATGTTTCAACCTTTTAAACAAAGTAGTAACCAATGGGTTTTACTGAAAACACATCAAGGCAGATGATGACCTTTCCTGATATCAGCCAGAGGCAGCATAATTTTTATTTAAAGTTATGATCACCAACAACTTTTTCAATTCCTTTTCCTTGTTGCAACTAACTGGGGTGAGTTGATTTTGCAATATCTTACAAAGTACACATAAAATAAAATCTTACAAAGTACACTTAAAATAAAATCTTACAAAGTACGCATAAAATGAAATCTTACAAAGTACACATAAAATAAAATCTTACAAAGTACGCATAAAATGAAATCTTACAAAGTACACATAAAATAAAATCTTACAAAGTACGCATAAAATAAAATCTTACAAAGTACACATAAAATAAAATCTTACAAAGTACACATAAAATAAAATCACTTAAGCTGTTGATAATATTGGCTAGCAGAAACTGAGTTTTTGTACACAGAGACTGAGTTTTTGGATGCAATAAATGTAAATATTGTCTAAATCAAGCCTGGGCAAACTTTTTCAAGAAATGGGCCACTCGAGAAAACATGGCTCATCATGAGACTATCTGTACAACTTACCTGAAGGTAATTTTTTGTTAAAGATACCTCAACTATTGTCAATACAGACCATACAAGTATTTGCCTTCAAAATAAGGAAAAGTAGATTTTTTTTCTCTTTAGTAAAAAAAAGATTTTCCATAAAATATTATCTTGGTATACCACACTAAATTAGAGAATAATTAAAAGAAAAAAATGAATACTTTTTAAAAAAATAGATAAATAAATAAATGTATTTAATATGATCCGTGTATAAAAGAAGAAATTGAATATTTTCATAATCCAAGAATCAAAAAGTTATTAAAATGATTTTCTTTAAATTACAGGTGCATATTTCAATAAACATCTTTTTCTTTGTGAAATTAGGCAGACCCTTCAGAAATCACCAAAGGTTGCATGTGGCTTTGTCAACTGCAGTTTCTCCATGACTGCACTAAATGTAACAACTGTTATGGGACAGAGATAGTAATATTTCTTTTTCAATATATACACGTTTGTCCATATTATTTGTAATATATTTTCTTTTAAAAAATGGTTTCTAGAATTATTATACACTGGACAACCTTAAGTTTCTAGCGATTACGGAAAAATTTAAAGAAAAAACATGAATACTTGAAAAAAAAAAAAAAAAAAAAAAAAAAAAAAAAAAGAAAGTATTCAATCTGAATAGGATCTGCGTATCAAAGAAGAAACTGAATGTTTTCATAATCCACGAAAGAAAATGTTACTAAAACGATTTTCATTAAATTCCAAGTGCATATTTAACAATCTGACAAATAATTTCATTTTTTTACTTTTAAAAATGAAAGGTAATGTTAATTTTAAAATACATTATAAAAATGTACGTAAAATTAGTAAAATTGGTTTCTAATTTATTCAGTTGACTATTAAAAAATAGAAATAAAAATAAAATTTAAAGAAAAAAATTTCCCTTTGACTTTCCCCAAATTTTTTTGAATGAGAGCCTATGAGTGAACAAGTGAAACTTAAGTTTCCATCAATGATGGAATAATTAAAAGAAAAAAGTAAATACTTAAAAAAACAAATGAATAAATGTATTCAATGAATATGATCCGTGTATAAAAGAAGAAATTGAATATTTTCATAAATCATGTCATTAAAACTATTTTCTTTAAATTCCAAGTCCATATTTAACAATCTGATAAATAATCTGATTTATCACTTTTAAATTGAAACATAAAGTTAACAAAAAAATACATAATAAAAATGTACGTAAAAAAAAGTGGTTTATAATTTATTCAGTTGACTATTAAAAAAAAATAGAAATAAAAATAAAATTTAAAGAAAAAAAAAAATTCCCCTTTGACTGTTCTAAAATTTTTTTGAATGAGAGCGTGTGAGTGAACAAATGAAACTTAGGTTTCCATTGATTATGGAATAACTAAAAGAAAAAAGTTTTCATAATCCATGAATCAAAATGTTATTGAAATGATTTTCTTTAAATTACAGGTGCATATTTAACAATCTGACCAAGAATTTGATTTGTCTATTTTAAATTGAAACGTAATGTTAACATAAAAATACATAATAAAAATATACATAAATGTAGTAAGATGGTTTTCTAATTTATTCATTTGACTATATGAAAAAGAATTTTAAGGAAAAAAAATCTTTTCCCAGAGAAAAAAATTACTATGAATGTTTTCTTGTTTCTCAAACAAAAGATGTAAAAATCCACCAATATTTCAAAATGCTGAAAACATTACTTTCAACAAAAGATTAAAAAGTTCAAGAAACCTCGTATTCATTGATTGTTACGTAAGGATGTTTAGGTAAACCAGGGTAAATAAAAACAAACAAAATTTTCATAAACGTTATTTTTTCTCTGAAATTAGGTGTGCCGTTTAGAAAGCAGTTTGCCTCTGATTAGTCTAAATGTATGATAAAGTATTAGGAAAATCAGGGAAAATTTACATATTAATCTATTTTTAATCTTTAGATATTTTGAAAGTTATTTGCTATTCTTTTTGTATATTGATTCTCTCTCTCTCTCTCTCTCTCTCTCTCTCTCTCTCTCTCTCTCTCTCTCACACCAACACCCATGAGGCGTGACTATGTGTATTAGCGGGTATCACTAGCCACAAATTTTAAATAAAGAACAAACATTTGGATTCAATGAATCTAAATACAGACTAAATATTTGGGTTTGGTTTCGGTTCTTTGTTTAATGGCATGTCAATCTTCGTGGGTTATGTAATGCCAAAGACATTCTTGTAGAAGAACAGTAATGGTACTAGCAAAAATGATCTGCCTCCAAAGCAGTTTTATTAAGATGGAGTCAAACTAATGATAAAATGATAATGATGGCTTGGCTTAGTTTCTTCATTTAATGGCATATCAACCATTGTGGGTTATGTCATACCAAAAAACATTCTTGTAGAAGGACAATAATGGTACTAGCAAAAAGGATTTACCTCCAAAGCAGTTTTATTAAGATGATGGAGTCAAACTAGTAATAAAATAATAATGATAGCTTGGCTTGGCTTGGTTTCTTCGTTTAATGACATATCAACCTTCATGGGTTATGTAATGCCAAAGACATTCTTGTAGAAGAACAGTCGTGGTACTAGCAAAAGTGATCTGCCTCCAAAGCAGTTTTACTAAGATGGAGTCAAACTAGTAATAATATGATAATATTAGCTTGGCTTGGGTTCTTTATTTAATGGCATATCAACCTTCATGGGTTATGTCATGCCAAAGCCATTCTTGTAGAAAAACAGTAATGGTACCAACAAAAGGGATCCGCCTCCAAAGCAGTTTTATTAAGATAGAGTCAAACTAGTAATAAAATAATAATGATGGCTTGGCTTGGCTTAGTTTCTTTGTTTAATGGCATATCAACCTTCCTGGGTTATTTAATGCCTTGAGTCAAATTAGCAATAAAATAATAATGATGGCTTGGCTTGGTTTGGTTTCTTTGTTTAATGGTATATCAACGTTTGTTGGTTATCTAATGCCAAAGAAGTCCATGTAGTAGAACAGCAGTGGTCCTATCGAACCCATGAATGGGAGTGAAGAATATTGGTGTTTGTATATTTCCCAAGGATATTAGTTGAAAAGTAAATCAAATTGCCCAACAGGGGTGTAAAATTATTTCCTATGATGCTGCAGTCTAGCATGGTAGCCACTATGCCTCAGGGACTCCATTTGGAGTCTAGCACTTTGTAACATTGTAAGCAAATGTTACCAAGTTGTGAATAGATTAGTTATCCAAAAAATTAAACAGCCAGAAAAAAAACATTGACAAAGTTCAACATCCTATCCAGTGGGCTACGGGCAACAAGATATACTTGATCTAGCACCCTGAACCAGAAATTCAATGCCAAATCCTTTTAATAAATATATTAAATATATGATTTTCTAAGTATGTTTTAAGATAACATTTTTAAACAAACCCAAGCTTGTTTTTTTTTTTTTGCACACAGTTAAATGGTTTCTCTCAATTTCAAACAATTCAGTTTAGCATAAGTAGAGTTATTTTGTATACACATAGTTAAATGATCAAACAGTTCTATTTCAAACAAATCAGTTTAGCTTAGGTACAGTTATTTTGTATACACATGGTTAAATGATCAAACAGTTCTATTTCAAACAAATCAGTTTAGCATAAGTACACAGTTTGTTGTTGGTTGGTTTTATGGCATATCAACCTTTGAAGGTTATTTAATGCTAAATCCATTTTTTTAAAAATAAGTAAGTAAAGTTAGCAACCTTAGTCGAGGGTGACCTGAAAACTCCCTTTTCAATAGCTACTACACCGAGGCATAGGGGAGGGCACTACTCCTTTCCCTGGATTGCTCCACTTTACTCTTTATCCTTACCTTATAAAGCTGAGTGTTAAGCAAGGTGGCATCAAATACCATTTTTTAAGTCTGACCATTTTTTAGGTATGACTTGACCTGGGATTGAACCTAGGTCTCTCGAACCATTGGTGAACACTCTTGATCAGTTCTATTTCAAACAATTCAGTTTAATTGTCAAAAACATTTCTATTTAAACTTATCCAGTTTAGTCAAACAGTTCTAATTCAAACAATTTAGTTTAGTATAAGTATGCAGTTTAGTTCTATAGGACCCATGGATTTAACCCAGTGGATCTGGGAGCGATAACAATGAAGGGGTATTCTGGATTTCCAAAAGCTCCAGTATCACTGGAACCTCACCATTATATTGTTCAGTGTCATATCCAGAACACTCATTGGCAGGGGCTGTCTTACTCCTCTGCAGAGATGTAGTCAGTGTATTCTACAGCCGCAGCCAACTGGGCAATTGTTGTTTAAACACAGTTAAATGTAAAGTAATGTTAGTGACCAAAGTCAAGGGTGACTTGAAGGCTGCCTTTTCAATAGCTACTACACCAAGGTGTAGGGGAGGGCGTTGCTCATTTTCCTGGGTTGCTCCACTTTACCCTTAATACATACCTTATAATGCTGAGTGTTAAGCAAGAAGGCATCAAGTACCATTCTTTGATATGACTTGATCTGGGATTGAACCCAGGTTAAGTCTCTCCAAACACTCTAAACATTATGCCAACGTCTGGTAAAACAGTTAATTTCAAACAATTCAGTTTAGTGTGATTACACAGTCTAACACCTACGCAGGGAGGCAGTCATTGTATTCTGCAGCCCCAGCTGCTTAGTCAGTATAAGGGAGCATTTGGATAGATTTTGGTTTAAGAAAAGAAAAGTATATATATATATATATATATATATATATATATATATATATATTTAAAGATGGTTGTTGTAGGTCCAAAGAAAGAATAAGGATATATTTAAAATAAGATGGCCCACAGAGAGATTTGTATTTTTTAATTTATTTATTTTGTTATTACATACATGTTATATATATGTACGTTTCCAGCTCGTTGCTTTCGTCAGAGAACATGTGTGGCACAAGGCCTTTTAAATGGGGTACTCAATGAGACTTGAACGCACTCCCGTTTCCTGTACAAATGATTCTTATCTGGTTGAATTTGTTTTTATAAGGGGTTTTGTTCCCCCTTCTTGGAGTATGTTTACTTTGGTCTTCTTTATCCTTATATATATATATATATATATATATATATAATATCCAGTCAGCGTCCAAAGATAGTGGGTGTGGATTATTTTTTTATAGAATATATGAGGAATATCACATAAATCTATGTGAGGGCTCAATGTATGGCTATTGTTAATCTCTTATTCATTCACTGGGATATAACAAAATTCACATTCAGATCGTATATATAGTGCAATTTGATGGAAACTCAAACTTGGTTAAGTCATCATTATAAATTTATTTCGGCAGAGAATATTACTATACTCTCCATCTCGTCAGATGACTTTTAATATGCTTTTCTCGAAGTTGCAGAACAGCAAATATGGAATTACAATATTCTCCGCCAAAATAAATTCATAATGATGACATAACTAAATTTGAATTTCCATCCGATTACACTATATATATATGTGTGTGTGTGTGTGTGTATATGAAAGTAAATAAAGGATTGTAATCCGACAATATGTAGAAAAATTGATAACAAGGTAATCCAAGTGGAAGGAGAGATTTATTAAGAAGTCGACACTATAGCATTTCAGTTCTACTGAACCATCATCAGGACCATGAGGGGTGATATTAACTATGTTAAGTCAATGATGGATGTTTAAAAATGCAATATATATATATATATATATATATATATATATATATATCAATCTAGAATATCAATCGTATAACTTTGATAGCACCATTTGGGCAGTAATGTTATACACGGATGAAACATGGGCAACCATGAAGAAGGAAGAACAGCAATTGATTACAGTACAAAGGACAATGGAAAGATCTGTGCAGGGTATATCAATGCACGAGCACATCCAAATCAAGATAATTTGAAAGAGGAGCGGACTAAAGGACATGATCATGGAGTACCAAAGGAATGTAATATAATGGCTGAGGGATTTTGTTTCAAGCCTTTGGGTTTAGTTAGGCTGAGAACCTTTCGGCTCAGTGCATGGGTTACTTAGGTGTAACATTAACACAGGTGTTCATGCGCACGCAAAGCGGACATATCACTCAGAGATGTCACAATAGCCCCGATGGGAAACGGGGCTACAGAGTGTGAATGATGTCACGCACCGGAAGCACGCGGAGGATTTTGGGAATTTTGAAGAAAATCAGTTGAGTTGAGAACTAGACACCAAACGGGAAGGGTCGACTTTCGGGGCTCACAGAAGCCAGACGAATTTTCGCGCTACGGGCGCCGCACGGATGGAGGGCAGATGAAAAAGACAGCATAGAAAGATTGTGTCTCTCTTCCTTATGTCGAAACCTTTAACTCAAAGGTAATAACAGGTTTCATATCTGAACTAAGAAGTCGTTACGTGTTTTTCATGTTTCAGGATTCCTATATTCTATGTACGTTTCACACATATCCGTCTCATGGGTATGGTACATTTATTCATATTTGGTGCCGGGGGGCTAGGCATGTAGAAGATCTGCTAAATCAGACACATCACAAAGTTGTCTGACAACAGGTGGACCTGTGCAATTGTTGAGTGGTATCTAAGAAACCAGAAACGACCACTTGAAAGACATCTACGACGATGGGAAGATGAAATTGTCAACATAAAGAAGGGTGAGAAGGAAACGAAATTAAAGTGCGTTGTGACCAGTGACGTGAAAAACATTAGACAACATGAGCTATAAAGGAATATATATCAGAGAAACTGGAAGATGTTTACCAACAGAAATATTTCAACATCGAATGAAATAAAGAGAAAACATTCAAACTCTTATACTTTGGAAATTACTGTAATACAGTCAAAATTAATGCAATACTGTAAATATATACTGTAATCCAGACCTTAATGTAGCTTATGTGTTTACTTGGATATTCCAAACATATCTAATAATCAAGTAGTTTATTGTACAGGAATATAACATGTATATCATAGAATGATATAAACAAGTGATCACAATCTTAGGCTATTTCAAAAACATAGGACAGAATATCCATGTCTCAGTTTAATTTTTCCATTAGTCTGGCTTGTGTTTCTGCATAGCCTAGCTAATCACTTTTGTTGAGGAATAGGCTATGCAAGGACACCTTCAATCAAAATTATAGCAAAGATAGACCTAGAAAGCATTCTTCCAGCCATTAGAGGGGGCAAGCTTGCTTGGGGGTTCCAAAAGGTAGGGTTTGATATTTTCTATGAATACTACTTTATGAAAATTGATATGTACTAGAGTGGAGGCCCCATATCGTAAATTCAGAGGCAGAGGGCACAAAATCAAAGCACCGGCTCCAAAAACATATCTAGTGTTATGAATGACTGCGTCTTTGTTTTAAATGAAAAACTAGTCTTAAAATGTCAATCGTTACAAGGGTATATACTAGAGTTGGGCGGTTTGGCAATTTATGTTTCAGTATTAGTTTCGGTTTTTTTCCTTGATACCTCGGTTTTCGATTTGGTTTTTCAGTTTTTAATTTAGTATTTTTGCTTTCTTAGGAAGCCATTCATTTTCTTGTGTAATGATAGCATTTCCAGTCGATATACGATTTCGTTTGAGATTGACAATTTTGCAATTTAGTCCGTTCAACTCGCAATTTCTCGAGTATCACTAGTTTGATCTTAAAAATATTCATATAGCTGGAAAGAAAATAAAGTAATATTTCTAAATAAAATAAAATCTAACATTAAGGCAAAACTGGCTACTATTTTTTATTTTTACACGCTTTTTTTTTGGGGGGGGGGGTAACTTTATATTAACTGAAAAAGTATTTTTAGGAAAACTGAAACAAACAGATTTCAGACATCATGTCGTATTTCCTTTTTTTCGATTCGAAAACATTCAATGATATGAAAGATTTCCGAGTGTCATATCTGTCGTATTTCCTGTTTTTTTTTCTTCTTCCTTCTTCATTTCTTTTGTAAACAAATAGATTTCACATTTATTTCCTAAAACTAGTCAATTAAATGTTTTTATATTTTTGTTCAATCTTTTCCTCATACTATGATATAAATGTTGATAAAATTTAATTTTATTAAAATCTGAAAGTCTTTTTCGACAGTGTCTCTTTGGATATGGTCACTCAGTAGTGATAGCACTAAACTGAACGACTTCAGTTGTATAAAAAAATTTCGATGCAGTTTCACGGTGTGAAGATAGAACTGAAAAAGGTCGGTTTTTCGGTTAAACCGCCCATCTCTAGTATATACTGGAGTTCAAATTCAGTTACTTCGAGGCCAGAATCCACAACTTGAACTGTTAACTTATCCTTCCTAGTTACTTAGACTAATTCTTTTTGCTAAACAAATCTCTTGTTTAAGACTATATCTCAGTATTCAGTGACTGTCTACTTATAAAATTTAACCCAAAGTGTAGTAACGTGCATGATAGGTGAAGCTACAGTTGACAAATTCAAACAAATGTCAGAGACTCTAGGAACTTTTACTTAAATTTTTAATCTTTTTTTTCATAAAATAGCCATGTTTTTTAATTAGAGAACTTGTGATATCTAGTCCAGTGCTCTAACCACAAAGCCTAACAAATCAGCTGGGCGGAGTTCAGTTATAGCATTAGGACAGAACAATGTGACATTATGGTATTTCTGTAAAGTATAAGGTTAAAATATTTAAATGTTTTACAGAAATAGAGTCCGATTATGTAGAACAAATGTTTTACTCATCAAATTTTGTATAAGAATTAAAAACAAGTTTCAAATGAAAGATATATGCATGAGATTTCCATGAATATAGAAAAGTTCTGATAATAATCAAGTATATATATATATATATATATAATGACTGATGTTTGTATAGCAGCATTAGTTCCAACAAAGCATTCATCAGATGATAACCCAGGGTTCAAGCATAGTTTCGGGGCTGAAGCATCATTACCACTAATTCAGAGAGCCCCAGCAGTAACTCACGACACAACAAGACTTTGTCGAGTTGTCATCAATCTATGGGATTGCCATATCCACACTGATGCAGTTAGAGCCTAATCTTGGATCTCTTTTATGTATTTCCACTTGTCTGATGGAGAAAGTCCAAGATTAGTCAAGAATACGAAAATTGAGTTGATAATGAAACCTCGGCATTTAAACTCGATAGGAAATACGAGGATCATGAAATAAGTTTTCAGACTTTTTTCGTATGGGCACTTTTATTGATAGTACACACATGAAGAATATGTTTGAGGCTGACAGTTTTCGCACATGCTCTGCATCGGTCGGATGTAGTCCACCCACAAGAATGAAGGTTGACAGGTGTTGGTAAAAAGTCGCAGACTGCCTTTATGAGGAAACTTAATTTTTAAGTTCGATGTACTTGGGGTTGCCCCATTGTGATAGTTGTCTTTTGCACTCGCACATTGGCGCCCAGTTTCAATTGTTGTAAAGCTGTAGCAATATGCCTGACTTGCTCAAGATGGTGAATTTCTTCCGAAAAAAGTTTTCTTGTGTTTATTATGAATTCCATGGGCCACTAATGCGGTGGATGAAGTTCTAGACATGCTCTTCTATTTGCTACAGTGCCAATTACTTCGTTCATCTTAAGGGTGATTTTGCATTCACTATAGCTATTTTTGCCTTCCATTTCCGAGCGGTAATTGCTAAAAGCTGAGCGTTCTTCACGATTGGGTAGCAAGAGGCACGAAACATCTGGGGAAAAAAAAATCACGTTTTCTCTCATTTAAATTCCTCAACGAGCGACAACGTCGGAAGTTTTAGCTTCATTGATAAACAGTATAATGCCACATTTGTTAAATAGTTGAGTACTCCCATCCATTTTTCAAATATTTACTGATTAACCGCTCCATTGATTAAGAGATGAGTGGCCAAAGGGTTAGGCTTAGGCTTAGGGTTAGGGTTACTCACTCTCCCTATAGTCGAGACCTTGCTCCCTGTGACTTTTGGTTATTCCCTAAGCTCAGAGGCTGTCGTTATGAGACAATTGAGGAGATGAAAGAGGCTGTGACAAAGGTCATTGACACGCTCACACAAGAGGACTTCCATGGAGCCTTCCAGAAGTTGTTGGAACGGTAAAACAAGTGCATTGCAGCCGGAAGAGATTACTTCGAAGGAGACTAGAGTTTCATGTGTGTACTATCAATAAAAGTGCCCATACGAAAAAAGTCTGGAAACTTATCGTATGCACCTCGAATATATATATTGCGGAAGTTTGTTCAATCTTAATTATTTATACATAAGACATTATTTTTGCTAATTTTTTTGCTGAAAAGTTAGGAATATGTATTATACACAAGAACTATATAATAGCCTTTTTTTCAACATCATGCCTCACCTTATTCATGTCCCAGTCGACTTGGGCTGCAGTATACACCCTGCAGAGGATAAGACACCCCCAATTAGAGTCCTGGATATGACACTAAACAATCTGATGGTGAGGCTCCAGTAAAGCTGGATCTTTGAGGGATGCGGAGTATTTCTTCATTGCCATCACTCTCAGGTCCACTCTGACCCAGAATGGTAGCACCTGATCCTATTTACCCAACCCCTCCGCTCGGGCAGGATATGACACAAGGTCAATTTTTTAAGCGGAGTTTAGCAGGTTTGAATTCAGAGTTTTCCTTCTCCTAGACTAGTTGAAGAACAAGGCTGAAGAACCTAGTCTGCCCATAGCTGGAGGGAGAATAATTGGATTCATATTGGATTCAGGGTATTAGTGCTATGTGAAATGCAATCAGTCTTGTCCAGGAATTGAACTCGTATCGCCGTGTCCATATCCTGTGACGATAACCATTACACCACGGGCACATCCATATGGTAGCACCTGATAGGGTCCTATAGAACTGTTTAACATTTAACATTTGAGTGCAAACAAATGACTCATACTAATCGGAATTGCTTGAAATAGAACTGTTTGATCATTCAACTGTGTGTAATCAAATGACTGGTGTTTTATTGAATTGTTAGAGTTAAATAGCAATACTGAAACAATTTAACTGTGTGCAAACAAATGATTATAAGGTTTGGTTTTAATGGAATATCAACTTTCCTGTGTTATTTAATGCCAAAGCCATTCCTCTAGAAAAACAGCAGTGATGCTATTTAACTTATAGCTGAGATGATAAGGGTTCACAACTTTCCGAAAGGTATTTGTCCGAAAGTGAATATGTAAAATATACTGATGCAGGGAAATGCGAAACACTGACGACTCTCCGTTGTTCAGGTACGAAACGTTTATTAACTTGTTGACTTTAGTTTTTCGACGCGAGGAGAGAGAGAAACTATTTTTACTATGCTGACTGTACTATCTGACCCAACAAACTCGCTGCGCATCCCGTAGCCCCCAGCTGGACTGGCTCGGCCCAGAGTCGGATCTCAACTAACGTCTTTTTCAAAATCACCAAATTCTCAGCCCATCGCTTCCGGGTATGACGTCATTCACACCCCAGCCCTATTTCCTGTCTGGGGGTTTTATTATGACATTTGTGATTGTCATATCCTCTGCGCCCGAGCGTGAACTGTATTCAATGTGTGTGCACCTGCACTAAGAGCCGAATAGTTCAAAGCCCAACCAAACCGAATGATAAAATATAATTAACGAAAAATGATTAATATAAAAAAATCATTCCATAATTATATGACAAATGTAATAGCCCGATTGAATTCGAACTCACTCACTATGATTCTGCAGTCAAGTGCTTTAACCATTACACTACAAGAACACCCCTAAGTGATTATAAGTAAACAGAATTATTTATATTTGATAGAAATAAGAGAAAATATTAAACTGTGCCAAAAATAAGAGCTCAAGATTTTTAAAAATGTTATCTACAAAATGTATTTAGAAATCATATATTTAATATATATGTATAAAAAGGATTTGGCAGTGAATAACCTACAATGGTTGATATGCCATAAAACAAAACAAAACCGATTGCCATATTCAGAATAGAATGAAGGAAAGTAAATTATTTTTATAGTCCAAACTAATGTGAAATATCTACTAGAATGTGTGTTTGTTTATAATTTTGTCACATCCTAAAGTGAGCTTATTTCCACTAAAAGCTGGTTTCGTTTTTGTGTGAATGTATTTTTGCTCTAAATACTGTTTAAATTTTGTGTTTTAAGACATAATGTAAGCTATGTAAATTTTCATTTTCACTCCATACAATAAAAAGTTTAAAAAATGCTAAATTAAGGTTGAATGTAATCGCTACAAATTCTAAAACGTCAATGCGTATTTTATATTAAAAGAATTCCAGAATTTCGTAGTCCAAAGTTTGGGGTGCGTGTTATACACAGTAAATTATAGGAACAATAGATAAACCGAACCAAAAATGTGAAGGAAAAAATTGGTTTCAGGTTTATTTAGGCAATGAAACATGAGAGAGAAAGTTGCTAATTACCGGACATAATAGAAAAAAGTTGCTAACTACCAGACATAAAAGAAAAAAGTTGCTAATTACCGGATACTTTTCCTAGATTTGTAAATCCTTCGCTTCTTCTTAAACGTCAAGTATTCTCTGTGATCATTATCTACCATTTCTAATTAAAGACGAAACAAAAAAATAAGATGGACACATTGATTCCCAATTCACATAAATGAAAAACCAGAACCTAGAAGTTATGTCATCACCGTCCGACGAGGGAATTATTTGTTTTTTGGAGGGTCTTCCTTTTTGGGGGTTTTTTTTTTTGTGTATTTTTTTTTTTTACAAGACAGCCATTTCATTTTCATGACCGTTTTGATACATGCCTAGAAATAGACAATGTTATTATTATTGATAAGCCACGCCCCTTTTCTTCAAAAGCTTATTAATCTGTTTCTGTGTTCTTTTTTTTTTTTTTGTTTTATATTAATAAATTCTTGGAAAAATTTTATCCCCCTTAAACGACGTTGTGCTTCTCTTACACACCTCAGTAGAAAAAGAAATCGTCCAAAGAAAAACCACACACAAAAAAAAAAAAATTGATTTTTTCTAAAAAAACAAAAAAATATAATTTAGATAAGATCTTTTTTTTTCCAAATCTTATTAGTCAAATTTATTCATTCAGTCTTTATATTAAATAATAAAATCCCAGGCACCTGCTGAGACATAAAGAGTTTAATCTACAGATGTCAGTATAAACCTCTTAAAAAAATTAAAAAACTAAAAATAAATAAAAAAAACGTTTAACCTGAATTTTTTTTTTCTCTTAACAACATCCTTAGAAGATCGTACTACAAAAACAAATAAAGTTTTTTAAATACCGAGAAAATAAATGATATACATTATTTTACCGTCTCTATGAAGTTATCTTTAAACCATAAAAATCATTTAGCTGCACCTTCATTAAGTAAATCAAATTAACGAAATGATTGAATATAACAGCAAAAATTTTTTAAAATATGTTGTCTTCAGAATTTTGAGGAAAAATGTTTTTTTTTTAAAGAAAACTCATTTTTCATTGCTTTTATTATCAGTTTTTCACAAAATTTTCGCTATTTGAAATGGCAAAAGTTTTATTTTCAATAAATTTTATTTTCAATAAAATTTTCGCAATCCAAAATTGCGGAAAATTTTATGAATAACCGATAATTAGTCGATTTGAGGGTGGTTTAGATTTATATATAGCAGATGCGTCTTTTTGTATATACCTCATAGATAGTAACATTACATTTATTTATTTTTGTATATTACCATAGAAAAAACATATTTTTTATTGGGTTATTCTATATCATCCCAGCACATCACTCAGTTGCGAATCAGTCTGAAAATTATTTAATAAATAAATAATTTACTTAATAAAAATCTTGCTATGATAGGACGTTTTTTTTTGGTTGATTATAGTTGCATACAGATAGATAGATAGATCACACTTAACATTTAATTATTATATCCGTGTAACCTGATTCCGTATCTTTAAATATATTTGTTTTTGTTGTTTCGTTTTTGTGTTGTTGTTTTTTTTTTTTGTTTTTTGGGTGGGGGAGAGAGAATAGAGTGGAAATAAAATTTAGTATTTCCCGATTTTTCCATTCATTTTGAAAATTTAATTTGATAAAAAATGTTCTTTTTTTTTCAATCATTAAAGAAAGCAAGAGCAATACGAAACGTTAAAACAACAAACTTCACGTGGTGTGTAATGGTTAACAAGCTAGATTAGCCGATCATTGTTAGCGAGTTCGATTCTCACTGGCCTTGTACCGCATCCAAAATAAACTTAGGAAATGACTATTCTGAAACTTGGCTTTATCTGATATACAGGCTTCAAATTGCTCTTCCTATAAAGTGGTCACCCCTCTAAATACTCAGCAAGCTCGTCACTCCCAAATTTCAGTGATCTAGTGGTAATCGGTGCTTTCAGACAAGATTAGCATACATTTGGCACAAGATCAAATGTGTGGGACACCCAGTGATGATCGAACTCACTACTTATTAAACAGTAACTTGTTTGGTAATTTGTAAGACTAACTTAGCTTCAGCGAGACATATACTAACAAGAACACTACGACGTGGTGTCTCATATTTGGTATTAGGCCAAAAGTAAAGAGTACTTAATGAGAATCGAACCCATTACTCGGTGATCTTCAAGATTAGCTTGTTAACCATTACACCGTTACGCGGTGACTTCTTGCTTGGTTTTAAATCAAACACGATAGTTATAAACTTTTTTTTTAAATTCGGTTAAAAAAATAAAATAATTTAAATGTTAAATTATTGTTTGTTTGTTTTTTTTGGGGGTGGGGTAAGTTAAAAATGAAATAATTATTAAATTATTATTTATTAAACTGTTGAATTTTTTTAAGGGTATTTGAGTTTTCTTCGCAGAAAAAAATAAGGGGAAATGAATGAGAAGCAAAGTACGGAATTGTTTAATTTATTTACAAACGGATCGTCGATTTTAGTTTAATTCATTAACAAATACAACAAAAAAAGAAAAAAAAAGAAAACATCATTTAAAAACATTGAAATTAATTCATATAAAACTTATTAATTTCTATAGAATTAAAAAAAAACACTATTTCACGGCTACTATGCATATTGCTAAAATTGAAAGAAAAAACATATCTAAAAGTTTGGTATATGATATTTAAAAAATAAAAATCTTACCTTTTTTTTTTTAAATAACTTTAGTTCTTTTTAATACACATCTTAAGATTAATTAATATGACTGAAAAAACCTTTCAGCATTCCATTTAACTTTCTTCTTTTTTTTTCAGTAACTCCTTAAAACAAGAAATTTGGTTCCTTCGTACACAAACAAATTTGAAACTTTTTTTTTTGTCTCGCCCCCTTTAACCTCTAATCTCTCAGAAATAATATCTGAATTTTTTTTTTATTTTATAAAACAAACTTAACACAATGCACAAAAGATTTTTTTTTCAAATCTTTAAAACTATTACACTGTAAATTTTATATGCTTATTATATTTTCCTCAAGATTAAAGAAATAATAGAAGTAATAATAATAATAATAATAATAATAATAAAGTGTTTTATTTATTTATTTTAAATTTAGGTCAGAAAAAAATGTGGAAGAGAGTTACCTCCCTTAATCATTTGGCCACTTCACGTAGTGTAATGCTAAGCAGGCTATGGAAGCAGACTATTGTTAATGAGTTCGATTCTAACTGGGTGCCCGATACTTCTTGCTTTTAGCCACATCTAAGCTAAGCTTAATAAACAGATATCTCCCTTGATCCCTTCTTTTTTTTTCTTTCCGAAATTAATTGTGAATTTTACGTTAAACTGACCTTTTTTTTAAACAATAACTTGGATTTAAAACTAGTGTTCTCTTTCATGTGAGTTTTTATCCTCATCAAACCAATCCTTTTTCTTTTTAAAGGATATGTCCCGATCTATCGAAAAACATCTCGTTATGAGTTGACATGAACTTTTGAATACAGTATATATTCGTGTTATGAATGACTTTTTATTAACAATTTTTCTATGTAGCCCAGTCGGCTGGGGC
>OY757924.1:14795760-14997969 GCA_963585895.1 Sepioteuthis lessoniana
ATATATATATATATATATAGATATATATATATATATATCTATATATATATATAACTATATATATCTATATCTATATATATCTATATCTATATATATATATATATAAAATGACTACTCCATGTACTAAAACACTGATTCAGTTCTGAATACTTCCTCTGGTTTTTTTTTTGTATTGGTCATACTTTTCTTTGAGAAAATGTTTTCATTTCAAAGTTTATGAAAAAGGAAAAAGATCTAAACATATAATATGAATAAGAAAGGGTAAGCTCTAAAGCAAAAGACAGTAAAAAAGAATGGAGAAACCGATCCCGGATTTAGTGGTCTTTGTTGTAGTCTTTTTTTTAATTTTATTCCAGTTAGAAAGGAGGGAGATGATTAGAAAGGGAGGGGGTTGAGAAGGAGGAATGAAAAGGAAGTTAAAGGGGCAATAGTGATATGTTGGTGGTAGTGAAGATTATATATATATATATATATATATACACACATAAAAAAAAGTCTTAATGAAAGAATCGTGAAAAGTTTGTAACCTATTAAGGAAAGTAAAGACTTGCATACATCATTTTAAACTGAATGCTGTGTAAATGATCCATTGCTGACTTCTATTGTCAAACTGAAAGACTAATTAAAATAATGCATCTCCACTTAAGAACCTGACATCAAGGTTTCCTTGGTGTTTATATATATATATATATATATATATAACCATTAAAATGTTTGTTAAGATATTTATTTTTCACAAATTAGTTAAATTTGGACTAACATCAAACTTTAAATCTTATTGTAAAAATCATTGAGTGTGGCCTTATTAGAAAGTAATGAATTCAAATGTAACTTTTAAACAAATTCCTACCCCCACTAAAAGTCTTTTAGTCTTAAAGGCTGGGGAAAAAAAAAAAGAAAAAAAGAAATGCAAATTATGTTGCAATGCAACCGTAGATGACTAGAGTTAACCCTCAAGCTAATGTGATAACTTCTTGATATATTAAGATATAAAACTTCAAAATTCAGTGTTAAGCTAAATTCAAGCACTAGACAAAAAAGAAAATTGCTAAAATTACCCCAAGTGAGACACTGTAAACTGCCATCTCATGAAAGGAGAAAAAAAAAGCTGTTTATATCTTCAACAGCTGACAACTAATCATTTATCAAATAATTAAATGCCAGTCAAAAGAATTCAAAGCATTCTGACAAATGAGTAACCTAAGTTTCATGTATTGGGTATTATGACTTTAGATTCGAGGATTAGAACTTAATCCATCTTTGAGTTAGAGACAAAACAAAATAATATATAAAGGAGGCTGTGTGAAGACATTAAACATTCTCAAGGAAAGATAACTGAGTCTGGTACAAGATCACGTGATGCACCCAGTAAACACATAATCATGATGATAATCATAATTTTAGATCAATATATTCTCATCTTATACATGGAATATAATCATTTATGTATATATTTTATACACAATAAAATGACAACTTCAGTCTTGATCACTATGATAACTCCACTGACTCTTACCATCTGTCTCTAGCTCATGGGTTGTCATTTAATCAGCACCCAGTGTCCAACAGAGCTGATGAATGTAAATATTTGCTGGTCTGCCAATACTGGCGTGTCCATGTGTAGGAGTCCATAGGAGAATGTTACTTATGAGTTCATCCTTGCTTTTCCAGCATCCAGTTTTAATTGGATGGTTTGAGTGATAGGAGGTAAGTGGCCATACAGCTGCTGTTTTCAATATTTGTTCCAAACAAAACATAGCATTGTTGTGTAGTTCTCATCTAGGTTTTTCTCCACATATTTTACGAGAATCCAAGTGGTGCAGCTGTACAGTAGTACTGACATGGCTACAACTTGGAAGAATTCTTGTTCTTGGCCGCCTGGCATACACAGATTCACATGGCACTGAACCACCAGGTCTGGTGAATCTATGACCAGCAAAATCATCTGGCTTCATGCCGGGAGACTTATCAAAGGCTAGCATAAGGCATATTGCACCTAGTGATTCTATGACCAGCAGCACAAAAGTCTTGGATTGTCCCTGACCTCCCCCTCCTCTAAATTCCCACAATAAAAAAGACCTTGTATCAAATCCTGCCTGGTGGGAGGCACAGATAAATATCCAGTCTATAACTAGTCAATGCTTTACTAACGCATATATTGATACCACTTTCAGTAGATGAGATACTGCCACTGAACTAGTCTACCAATTTCAGAGGCTTGCCATTTAATGAGATGGCACCATCTAGATTGACATATGAACTAATTGAACTCTAATACATAAACTCAGTGACATCCTCCTTTGATCTAACAACACTAAGTTTCTTCTTTAAATAAACATTTACCTGATTGGTGTGCTATTGTTCTCTAAACAGTTTCATCAATATTTTTATCTGTTCTTTCTTTTGAAGGTTTTTATTAGAAAGCTTTAAAGTGTAATCAAGTGTTCACTTAATGAGGTTTACTTTCTTCCTTTTTTTCCAAAAGGTCATTAAAGAATTTCATTTTTTTTAAATGTACTTGTGAAATGCATTCCAATATGGCAAAATTAATAAAATTTTTCTTCTCAAACCCCACTGGGTTAAATTCTTTATAATCAATATATGTGACTAATCATACTATAATTAGTATCTTTTAATCCTAAAAGGCATATTTATGCTACATCAGTCTAATAACTGATAATTAAAATATAATTAATCATAGAAAAACTTATTTACAGAGCAAGTAGTTTTTTTTAGAAATGGCTTTTCAATGAAGATAATGTAGTTAGCTTAAATTTGTGCCAAACACACACTTCATTTATATAAAAAAAAATTTGGTTGAGTAGTGAAATATAATTTTCATATAAGTATAATTTGAAATGCATGTTATAAGAGGAAAGATTTAATTAATGAAAATATTCCCTTCTCTTCCAATGAATCTATATAGGATTTTTCATCTTTATTATATTATGATTCAATTTTTTGTTTCCATTATATATATATATATATAAAAACATTCTACTAGGATTTTTATCAGCACAATAGGGTTAAAATGCTCTCGTGTCAAAACTAAATCAATTTCCAATCCAATTTGAAATATAGTGTGGTGTTCATGATCAATATAATTTCCCAATGGAAACAATTATCAAGTGCTAATTATATAGAGTGCTTCCCCTTAGTTATTTACACTCAATACTATAAATAGGATGAGACTCGATATCAACCTTAACTACTGCTAAAAACTACCTTTAAATAAGTTATACCATATAACTATAATGTAAATATTCTAAATTTTATACTTTTGGAGGCAGATAAAATGACAAAAATGCAGCTCAGTGTACTATTGGCAACAAAAATGTTACTGCCCAAAAAGATATATATTGAAACATTCTAAACAGTTTATAAAATATCAGTAAGCGTTAAGTTTGAATGCTTCAGAGAAAACTGAAAAATGCAAGTGTTATTTAAAGAAAGAGTATTCATATACGGGACAAACTACAATTTTTCTATCAACACCAATTAATTTTTTTCAAAAAAAAAAAAAAAAAAAAAAAAAAAAAAAAAAAAAAAAAAAAAACTCAAGTAATATTAAATGATTTTAGTGAAACAAAAGATAAAACAAAAGATGGTGAAATGAAAGAAACTAAAAAAAGTAAAATAAAAAGAAAGAAATAATTTCGTTTGGTTTATTTAACAGCATATCAACACCATATGTGTTATTTAAGGCCAAAATGTTTCCTTTGTAACCATAACTATTTTCTATGTTCCATTGCATTTTTTAAAATTGAACTTTTCATATATGCCTTATAATATGGAAACTGATAATTAAAAAGGTTAGATGAGAGAAAAAAAAAGGGAATATGAGCACAGGTAAAAAAAAAAACAAAAAAAATACAACCCATATATAATAGTAGTAATCCTAGTCAAGGAAGAATAAGTTTATAAGTCCCAAAAATTCACTCTGAACTGTCCAGCAGGGTATATAGCTTAACGGTTATAGGTGTTGGTTCCCTAAGTTTCTAAGGAGACAATTATATGGAGGTTGCATGTTCAATCCTGACTGCAGGCGAGTAACAATACAGGAATACTTTACACTTGTACCCGGTTATGGTTAACAGAATCAGAACAATAAAGGACTTAGTTCCATGAAGGTTCCCAAGTTCGACAAACACCTGAAGAAGGCCAGAGGACATATCGGCCAAAACGTTTGAAATAACAAAGATGAAGACAATAGTCTGGAAACACTTTATGACAAAAAGCATTTACTGTCTTTAAACAATCAGTTATTGTTAAAAAGCAACACTTAAATTATTTTTTAGACCAATTACTAAACTATTTATCCTTTGTGTATGGAAGTGATAAAACATCAATTTTATGTTAATTGCAAAATTATCTGTGGAAGCTAAGCACTAAAAATAAAAGTGAAAGCATATTAAAAAAAAAATATAAATAAAAAAAATAAATGAATAAAAATACTTGTAGTTTGTTCATTGGAAATTTCAACATAAGCTATGACTAAATATTTATCTTTTATTCATTTTAATATTATGAACAAATCCATTTCTGGACTATTGATATAAAATGCCCTAACTGGTACTTTATAATTGATAGCATATCAATCAGTAATCAAAGTATATGGACACTAATTTTATTACTTTTATAATTATCTCAGGTGGAAGGTATAATTACTAGTAAGAAAATTACTGTTTTAGATAAAACACAAAATTATAAATAGTAATATGAAAAATATTTTAAATGGATATTACAAATATCAAAGCAAAATTTTAAAATCAATAATTCAACACTTTATTACATAATTGAAATTATAGTTAGAAGTATCTTACAAAATTTAAAACATTTCCACTCCATCTCTACTCAATAAGAAACCTTTAAAAAAGTTTGTATTAAAACTAAGTTATTCAAAATTAAATAACTGCAACAATACCAGACACAAGCAAAGGTTATCAAAAAACAATACAAAATATTCTAAAATCAAACCATCAAAATACTTTAAGATACTCATATTTTGATAAAAACAAAGATAAAAAACCTAAGTTACTTTAACAATCAATCACCACATTATGTATTTCCTTCAATTGCAAGTTGAACAATTGTAAAAACAGAATGTATCACCTATTTATATCATAAAGCTAACTGTAAAAATTAATTTTGTTTTGTACCAAAAAGGAACTAAAACCCTTTTATAAGTTGCTTAAAAACTCATTGCATGAGAGAGAGAGAGAGAGAGAGAGAGAGAGAGGGGAGAGAAAAAAAAAAAAAAAAAAAAAAAAATCAACAGATCATTATTTTCTTTTGAGGACTGAAAATCTTGAATGGTTCCAAAAAAGAATAAATAAAAATAATTTGTAAATATACTAACTTACATGCATCAATAATTAAGTATAATTCGATTTTGAAATGTGGAAAACTACTATTTACAAATAAATGAAAAACTGGTTTATCAGATTTGCACACCAAGATTGAATATGTGGCCAAAATTCAAGAAAAATCATTTATAGTATTTTAGAGATTAAATTGAACATCAAATGAAAATTATCTTGATAATGTGTACATTTTACTAGATTAAAAAAAAATAGGAAGTATAAAAATATAATTAACTTTCAGTTTTTATCAAGTATATTATTTAAATCAGAAGGAATTTTATCAGTTAGCAAAGAATTAGAAATGAAAAAGAATCTAAAATACCTTCAAAAGTTAAATGTATTTTTATATAAGTCAAATCAAAATAAATTTTACATAGAACTTTTTTTTTCTAATATTTAAAAGAATTCTACCTGATTTGTTATATCATACACCACTATTGCTGCCTGAGCTCCTCTATAATACATAGGAGCAAGGCTGTGATATCGCTCCTGGCCAGCTGTGTCCCAAATTTCAAATTTTACTGTAGTATCATCAAGACAAACTGTCTGAGTCAGGAAAGCAGCTGAAAAATCAAAATTTACAAAAATATTAAAATTTATTCCTCTTCATGTCAAAAGTGTTGGATAATTTAACATTAAATTCTACACTGATATAATTGTTTGAAATATTTCTAATTACAGATGCTCCTTTACTTATGATAATAAAATGAAACACCTAAGTTAACCTTGGTGGGGAAATATTAACATATTCAATATAATATGACCCACTGGTGGATCATGCTATTTTTTTGTTAGATTGAAACAACTCATAGGTGTCCCATATACCAAAAAAATATAGCATGATCCACTAGGGGATCACATGGCCTTAAACATATTAAGTTAACCTAGTAACTAAAAATTAAGAGCTGTTGTCATACGTTTAGTTGTTGGCTACTTCAGATATATAAAAACACAAAACAAAATAATGCATGACTCAAAGAGGAAGGATGCTGTTAGCTATCTTGGCATTGGTTGTAATGTTGTACAAGATTGCTTGTCTCATATGTATCACACTTGCCTATAAAAAACATTCAAGTGAAAACTATTGAATGTTCACAATCACTATCAGAGCATTGTATAAAGTTGAAAAAAATAATAAAATCATAAGCCAGGCAATTGTAAAATGAAGTGCATATTTATTATGAACATTAGTATTAATAAATACAAATGATTATACAATAAGTGAAAATTAGTATAAACATTTTTCTGCAGGAAAATTAATACAAAATAGATTAAATAAACTATTATAAAAACCAAACCGAAAGTTGAAAATGTGAAATGATGACCAAATACTTTTCAAAATTTTAAATAAAAATGAAGTCTAGATATCAATAATTATAGACTAAAAGCATTGAAAGAATAATTCTTATTCTACAAAGAAATCAATTTATAAAAAAACCTTGTTAAATACATTAAAATGTAATATAAAGACAGATATTGAATAAATCCCTGAAATTTGGTAAGTTCTTAAATAGCCACTTCCTACAAACAGAAATCTCAGACAGAACTAAAAAGGGATCCTTGAAATTAAAAATAATTTTTCAACTTTTTTAAAAACTTCTTACAGCAATCAAGGTTTTGTTTTAAAATTGTGATCTTTGAAGTTAAAACAGTTTAATTAGTAACCAATCATTATCCACTAGCATCGAAAACATTTTAGTACATTTTACCAAGTTCTTAAATTTACAATTTCAGGAGAAAACATGGGAAAAAATGTAGTACAGATAAGATTTCTGTAAAGACAATCAAATCTGAAATGTCCTAAAAAATAAAAATGACTCATTACAAATATAAAATAAATTATAGGCCTTATTAAAATGTTATTTAACTCTAATACAGAAATTACTTAACAAAAAAAACCTGCTTGAAAAGTAATAACACTGATTTGCAGTCAACAAAACATAATATAATAAAGCCAAATATAAAGATCAAAATATGGTTATAATCATTTTTGTTAATTACCAAATTAAATTTTTATTACTTATTGAGGAAAAAGTAGCTTGGTTAACAAAGAACTGAATAGGTATCATTTAAGAATAAGGATTGAAGAAAGAAGAAAAAAAAGTTTCAGAACTTTTATTTTTTTTTAAAATTTAAATTCCAGCACTAACAAAATCTGAAATGGACAAATCATACTTTAAGCAAAAAAACTTATGTCAAGTAATTTTTTCCCTTTTTAACGATTTCAATTATAATAAAAGTCCAATTAAATTTGATTTTCTAAATTCACAAATCTGTTTCTTCGTAAAAAAAAAAGACTAAAGCTCATCTCTCAACTAAAGTCTCTAGTAAAAAAGGATAACATTCCTTGAATTTGGTCATAAGTATGGTTCAGTTTTGTACAGTACCTAGATGAAAAAAAAATTTTGGTTTGCATAAGAAAAGCACAACAAATTGTAACCAGTACAAAAATGGATGCTTTCTGATTTTATAATTCTGGAGAAAAATTCCCTTAGTTCAGCACCAATCAACAATCTCTTAAAATTGATAAACTCCTTTAATAACAAGGTGCAAAGAAAATATCAATTTTAAGCTGTGGAGAGATACATGTTGAACAATCTTGGAAGCAGATGAAGAGTTTCTTCTGTACCATTCACATTATGGTATAAAATAAATTCTAAATCAGTCTAGTTGTTATAAAACAGATTGAAATACTATTCAAGTTTATCCACTGAAAAAAAACTAATAGTGGGTAAACTTGCTTATAATATGATTCAGTCAGCTTGGTGGTTTCGATTAGTTCCAAAATAAAAAGTGGTAATATGCATAGCCTAATAGAAAATGGAATCAATGAATCTAGTTCAGATTCCAGCAGAGTTTTCACTTTGTAATAATGCCCTTGAGAAAGATACAAATTCACTCCCATATCCCAAACTATGAGTAAATAGCAGGGAATGATAAAAGGGATTGCTCTTTGCTGTTGGTACCATGTAACTCAGTTCAATTATTACTTGAAGAAATAAGCACTGCCAAGAAACTATCATTGCCATGGCAATTTCTTAGAATTAAGGGGAATTACTCAGCACAGCACTTAGAAACTTAAGACTAAAAAACTGAAAATATAACTTTAAATTCATGTTTAAAAGAGAAAGGTTTTTCATTAAAAAATTAAAGTAAAATAAGTTTAATATTGAATCAGAATAACCTAAAGAGAATTTTGTAGACAAAACCAGTTAATCTTGAACAAACATACTGAAAAATGAGAATTTTTTTTTTTTTGAATCATCAAACAATGTTGAAAATACTCATATAAGATACAACACCTTGATTAGTTGAGAATTTTCTCTTATTCTGAAAGATACACATACATACATACATACATACATACATACATACACACACAGATTTTAATAATAAAACAACTGATATCAAGTGTTATTAGCAATTAAAGCCTAAAAACTTACCTCCTATCGTGCTTTCTTGGTATTCATGAAACTGCCCTTTGACAAAACGCAACACCAAACTTGACTTTCCTACAGCAGACTCTCCCAGCAAAACTAACTTAAACTGACATATTTTCCCTTGTGTTGCACCATTTGGTCGTTGGGCGGCTCCTCTACCGGCCATCTTCCTTTATCTGATTTTTTGAGGTTATCTCTGCTTTTGCTCTGCAGGAGGAATCTATAAATAAATAAAATATGTAAGTAAAAATTTATTGACAGGGAGTTTTATTATAATTACAAAATTTTAATTTTGGCAGGATCTCTTCTCTGGAGGATAAAACAAAATCTTCAAAAATTTAACTTCTTAAATTTAGAAACATTAAATAAGAAACAAAGCATTTATCATTGTCATCAAGCCATACTGACAACACAGATTTCTTTAATTCTTCATCTGTCCCTATCAACCATCGCTCTTATAAAGTCCTCTAGATGGCATCCAGTGTCAGCACAAAGTGGGGTCCAAGTGTAGGAGTCCATAAGAGAAATGTCATCTTGAGTTTGTTCTTACTTCTCCAGCATGGCCCAACCTGTCTTGGAAGCAGCCTTACAACTGCTGTCTTGTAAGGTACTGTTATTAGGATTTGCTCAAAACAGCACACAGAATCTTGGTGTAGTTCCCATCTAGCGTTTTCTCTAAATTTTCCATTAAATCCAAGTGGTGCAAACATACAATAGTACCAACATGGCTACATGTACCTATGCATATGTTGACATTGCTTTTAGTAGATGAAATAATAAATCATTATGCTAAATAGAAGTAATTTTCTAACATTAATGAATGGGGGGGGGGACAGAAAAAAAAAAAACAAAAAAAACAAAAAAAACAAAAAAAACAAACAAGTGATTCAAAAATATTATTAACAAACATACATTATAACTTCCATTTACAGTGGTTGATTATATAAAACTGCCAAATTTCAACCTGGATTATTAAAAAAAAAAGCTCTCCAGATGGAAATGTAACTTGATTAGTTTAGTATTAAGGGTGATTGATAACCTGCTGTGTGTTGGTTTACCACAGGGATAAACAAAATGTTGGATTTTAGTAGTTTCCATACTTTTTAAAAATCAAAAACCAATAAAATGCTTAAACTTGATTTGCATTAAATCATAATCTAAAGATAATACCAATCCAACTTTACATAAAAGTAGAAAATACAGCAAATTCTTAGAAAGCAAAATTGAATTTCTCCTGATCAATATTAAGATATATAATCAATATTTAAAATTGTATTTTAACATTGCCTGTTACTTCCATACTTAAAATTAAATTAACTGGATTACCTTTTTTTAAAAAAAGTTTGTTTTTTTTAAATCATTGATAATGACTTCCCTCCCCAGATTTTTTTTTACAAATAAATCTGTGATATTTTCTGAAGTCATCCCAATTCTCACAATCAAAATAATTATTGAATCTAATTTAGTGACAAAATAAATAACCAGAAACACTGAAGTGCAATAAAGTAAATAACTGTTCATTTAATGAACCCTGTTTAATCACTAAATTAAATACCAATTTATAATAACCATTTTAATCAATGCAAATGTTAAACAATCTTGCTATTCTAAAAATAAACCTATTGTAAGTGTATTATATGATATCCAAATTTCAGTGAAAAAAAATCTAATTGAGGGGTAGTTTAAAAGAAAGACAAAAAAAAAAAACAAAACAAAACAAAAAACACAGTAATGAAAATTGTAATAAAATAAAACTTTGTTAAATGTAAATTCGTATTTAGCACATTCATATAAAATTAGAAAGAGCATGACTATAGTCATTAATTCAGTTTTATGTAACTGTTTCTCAGTACTTAAAATAGAATATTAAAATTTCATGTAATACTACATTCTATCATTCTTGTAAGGTGATTACAGATTGTTAAATGATCTTCAGAATAACATTCCTTCTAAACTACAAGATTACATCTCATCTTTTTTGTAAGAAGAGCATGTGTAGCAGACTATGCTAGGTCAATTATTTTTTAAATTATATCTCAAAGAATACAAAACTACATACACATAAAACAATAATTTCATAATATGTACAAAAATTAAAACCCAAACATAACATTTACAATATTTTAATCCCTTTTTCTGATCAATATCAAATATGTTTGCATACAGGTTATCAAAACTGATGATTTATTCAAGTCTTCAAATATAAAAGAATTAAAAAGGTCTTAAAATCAAATAAAAAGTTTCATTAAAATTTAGAAAAAGAAATGTATCATTAAAGCTGTAATACCAAGAGTCTAAGGTATTTTAATATTTTGCATTAAACAGCAATTTAACTTTATAAGTAAATAGAATGAGTCAAGTCTAAAATCATTTCTTTAAAGACTTGAAATAATTCAAAATCAGTGAAATGTAAACATTTTTAAGTCATTAAGTAAAATAGGACAAATGTATTAATAACATGTTATTTTATATTTAATAAGATTTGAGTGATATAATTCCTTTGCAATGTACATTAATGATTGGTTTAATTCATCAATTCTATTTATGGTAACAAATTGCACATGACCTCATTCCATTTTGTTATATGAACATTTATTTTATTTATTACATTAATTGTATACACATCAAAGTATGGTTGGATTGATATCTATATTACTATAATACACTCCCAACTTTAAACAGCATCTTTTATTAAAGAAATATTTTTGAAATACTTTTAAATAATACAATTCTTTACTTCTGGTTAAAACATCCAATATTTGATACTACACAAGCCAACAACAGAATGTAGCAAGATGTGTTATTAAATAATCAGTTTTGTTTTTGTTTCATTCTAAAATAGAAGGTATTGATTGCACTGGCAAAAATAGAAATTGATTATATATATATATATATATATATATATATATATATATATATATAAAACACAAAATCATAGCTATGTACACTCCTTTCCTGCCATTATAGGTTAATAATTTTAATATTTTAAAATTTATAATCCATTGAGTTCATATATTTTTATACAAACTTAAGATTTTTTAACTGACAATTTATTCAACCATTTTTTTAAAAATAAATTCCTGACAAAGATATTTTAAAATCCAACTTAAAAATCATTTGATAAAATGAAAACTTAGTATATTTACCCAAATAATGATGATCATAAACCTATATTATTTATATCAATTATATACTGGTAAAATAATAGCAAACTAACCATTTTTCAAACAATAAATTTGCCATTAGCTTTAAGACATGTCATTAGCACAATGAAAATATCAATTTCAAAATCCACAACATTAGTTGAGTACAATACTACAATTTCCATTCTTGATAATGATAGAAAGTACTCAAAGTACAAAAGAAGAAGAAAAAAAAAAAAAAAAAAAAAAGAAAAAGCCATGATCCATATTTGTAGCAACCTACTTGCTGGTAGTAAAAATTGAATAAACAATTCTTGTCTGTCACATTTAATGAAACATGCCTAAAATTTTCTTAAATTAGAAATTAACATCTTTACAAGTCACTGTAAATCAAAAATCTAAATTTACAAAAATCAAATTTACAAAGAATTTAGGAAAGAAATAGATTGTTTTTATAAACTTGTAATTCTTTTTTTTTTAATTACACACAATTTTTTACTTGAATTATATTGTCAGTAAACCAAGCAATTGTTCTAGTTATTTTTTGTTCCTTGAATAAACTGATTTGAAAAAGGTACCACATTTTATATAAATAAGTGCCTATAATTTAATACTTGGGAGCAATAAAACTCTTTACAATATCAAATCTACTTAAAAAATTTCATCTAATAATTAAAATCAAGTGAGTATATTTAAAAATTTGTAACACGTATCAAAATAAAATAACTTAGAAATTGGCATTTTATACTAGGAACAAAAGAAATACACAAACTACCTTAGCTGATACTATTTTACCTTAAGAAACTAAAATGTATTTTCCTTTAAATAATTTCAAGTTACAAAAAGTTTTTTTTTTTTTTTAAGTAAAAATCTGGAAGAACATTTCATCACCACTCTGATTTGCACAGTAGGCAAATATTTGTTAATCTACTGAGAAAGGAAAGTTTTTTTTGTTTTTTTTTTAATGTAAACATTTCCTTCAATAAAACATTTAATATAGTATATTTCAAACCTGGAAACAAAACTAAAGAAATTTATTGATGAATAAACAGAGTGGACAATAATGAAAAAGGAAAAGATTGGGAAATCTTTTTAAATTGAATCTAGTTAATAAAATAAGTGTTTGCCCTAAAATACTAGAATCATATGATGAATTCTTATGTTTATCATTTGCAAGTTATCAATAAGCAAATGTAAACTTAATTACTATTAAGATAGCTGAACAAAAAAAAAAATATATTCTAGCCAGAAAAAGGAGTGACCAGACAGTAATTAAACATTATCTAAATACATACTTCAGGATCAACAGATTATAGAAGTAATTTCTAGAGAAAAAAACAAAAAAACAAACTACAGCTTTGTCATTCAATAAAGAGATTATAATTAGAAAAAACATGTTAGTAATATAAAATTACGGATGAAGGAAGTTTTGATGCTTAGTTATATCAAATTTATGCAATTGGTTTCAAAATTAGAAATAAAAAAAAAAAAAAGCTTCTTTAGCAATTTTTCCCCAAATTTAAGGCAAAACCTGATGTTTACAGAGTAAGAAATAACATGAAAAACCAAGTTCATAGCCTTTATAACTGTCTTTACAACAAGGTCAAGAAAAATGATACAAATTATATATTAAAAAATTAATATACAGTAGCCATGCTACTGGTGATTCACATTTTAATTTGATGCTTATTACTAAATGATGAATAGATTTTATATATCCAATAAGAATGACAACAGTAATGGGCTAATTGATTACAAGTCAAAGGCTAAAGGTGCTATCTCTGGTACAGTTGAAAACTATAGGAAAGCCAGTATTGTTTTTAAAGATAATGCACTTTACATATGAGCAGTTTAATAAAATCACACAGTATTCAAACTGTATTTAGAATCTACTAATAAATAGATATAAGCAAAAATTTAAACCTTGTCAGGCATCAACTATAGTGTGATGGTTATCAAGCTAGACTTGTAGATCAAGGTCAATTCAACTAATACGTAGAGTTTGATACTCATTAATGCTCAACTAATGTGACCTTGTGACAGACTAAGCTGTGTTCTATATATGTAGGTACATCAATAAGAGTAGCCTGATGGGAAAAGAATGTATTCATTTTATACAAATATTTTTGAACAAAATGCACTTACTTAAATGGTGGATATTAATTAAACTGAACATTCATTATACAGTGAAAACTTCACATCAAAATTCAGATAATACCCCAGTGCCAGGTTGATGCACCCTCCTGCATGAATATGGACATGCACATTTATAATTTGAAATTAAAATCTTAACATCGATATACTGATTTACCCAACCCCTCTGCCATGATGCAGTAAGTGGAGTATAGCTGGTTTGAATTCAGATTTTTCCTTCTACTCTGATTGCCATTGCCCTACTATTTACCCATAACTTGGAGTATGGATAATTAACAATGTCAAGAGTCATAATAATTATCCTAGAAAAATTAGGCCAAAAGAAAGTTATTTTCCTCTTTTTTCTTACTGACTATTACCAACCAAATGCTTAGAAGAACCAGGCAGATCTCAGTCAGTGACCAACAGTGTAATCAGTAAAACAAGACCAATGGCAAAAATTGGTCTAAGTTCTACACAGAATGCACAAAACAAGCAGATAATACAAAGCCAAATTACTTTGATGAATTGAGAAATGATGACAGTAATTTCTATTATATTTCTCTTTAATCTTTCATTTTTATTATGACTAATCTTAAAGAGATTAACTTCTGCCTTATCTTTAAAACAAGGTTTCGTCATTAATTTAAAATCATTTGTATGGTTAAAGATATCCACACATAACTAAACTGAAGACATTTTTAGAAGCTGTATAATAGTTTAACAATAAAATAAAATATAAATTAGGGTAAATAGCTGAATTACTTTCAAATCAGGTAAAGACCATAAGGATATCAAACAGCAATCAAATATCTGAAGAGATAATGTCCAAAATGACCAATAGCAAGTGAAAGAAATAACTATATATTGGTAATAGAAAATATAAATCAGAAATATTTATCCATGCATGGAAATTATTTTTTCAAAATCACAAGCCAAATGAGTAATATGTATTAGTCATATAATAGCAAAAGAGATTGGTGGCAATAAGGAAATGAGTTAATAAAATATGACCAATATCTCAAAAAATAACAGTGATTATCAAGTAAATGATTTTAAGGTAAACTAAAGGTAAGATGGGAGGAAATAAAATTCACTTTGTCAAGTAAAAAAAAAAAAAAAAAAAAATGCAAAATAGCAACCAGTATGATAAAATCTACAAATAGTGACTAATATTTTTACTTTGTACCCTTTCTAACAAAGACAAAAGAATATTGACATTCTTAAGTATTTTTTTTTTAAATCATAGCTGTCAGAGCTAACAGTTAATCTGAATATTAAATTATATCCTAAAGAGCATTACTCTTAACTTGAATTTAAATTTTAGGTCCCAAGCCAGAGTACAATGTCTTGTATATATATCTCCAATAATTAGATATTTTGATTTAAACTAGACTGAATCCAGTCCATGCTGGCAATTCACATGGATTAATATTCGAGTTCCTTCTAACCATTTCAAAACAATTTCAATTTTAGAACAAAAAATGATTTAATAATTCATAAAAATTTTAATTCATTAATCCATGCATATGTTCCACAGTCTATTCAAAAAACCTAATAAATACTAACTTCAAAATAAAGTGTCAATTTTAAAAACTTACAATTCAATATATAATTTACACACTAATTCAATTTTGTAATGGTGTAAGTAGTTACTAATACATAAAAAAAAAAAAATACTCAATATCTTAAGAGTGCCATCTCAAAGTTATTTTATATATCTTTCTGAGAGAGAGAGAGAGAGAGAGAGAGAGAGATCAGCACTAATTGTAATACAATGTAAATTTAAGGACAGAAATTGTGAAGTAACCAATGAATTGTACAGTTATTTCATATAAACTGTTTTAGTTTTAAAATTTTGAGATCAAAATTACAAAAAGAAAAGTTACATGTCAAGAAAAATTGAACAGAGATTTGTTTTATTGTATAATAAAAAAAAAAAAAAAAAGAAAGAAAATAGAAGTGTCTTAAGACAAGTTTTCCTTGCTTAAAAACCATAGCCAGAAGAAATTTCTAATCCTATATTTATTTTGGATTGAATGTTTTCTTTTATCAATGCAAGATTCAATCACTACATTATTCCAAACAATTAAATCCTAAATACAATCAAGTCAAAACTAACCTTAAAAGAGGGAGAAAAAAAGTAAAGAAATAAAAGAGGGGATGAAAACTAAAAATGGATCAACCATTTTAATGTGCACTATATCAAAATGAATTACTCCAAGATGCCATTTTCATTTTATATTTAAACAAATATTCCAATCTAATTAAAATCATTTGATTTGAGAACTTTTCAGAGGAAACAGTGTTTAAAGCTTTCTTTTTCTTTCATCCCAAGAGAGCATGAAAAATGATTTTTATTGAAATATCTTAAATACCTATAAAAAGAACTAAAATATATTCAAACATGTAGTCATGACAAGTTAAAAAAAAACAATTCTCAATTATTTTTATTGAGGTAAAAAAAAAAAGAAGACATTGTAAGTTTATGTAGATATTCTAACAGAAATAGTTGAAAAAAAAAATGCATTAGTCATGATCAATTGCAAACAGAAGGTCACAACAGACAATAAGTAGTTGATGGCAAGGATTGCTTTTACTGATAAAACTAATCAATGCATATAATATACCTTCACAGATAAGTAGCTACTTGTTGGATACAGTTTGTGACTGGGTCAATGCAAATAGGTTTTATATAATTGAGATAACATACCAGAGAAATATCATTTTTATGAATTATTTGGTCTTCTTCCCTTAGATGCATATTATTATATATGTTCTTAATTGTTTTGTACATTCACCTCTATTTTCCTTTTAACTAGACCACCATCAGACCAAGTGAATGTTAGTCTTGAACATGACAGTCAAGATTAGATATAACAACATTTACTGTAATCAAATATCGTTTTTTTTGTTGACCAATTAGTGGCTCATGGCGTAACAATTATAGAAGGAAGTGGACTCAGCTACTCAGGTTCAAATCCTGAATGAGGCCATTTTCATTTTACATAGCACTAATCCTCCTGGGAAAGTATAAATCCAACTATTACTCTGTCGGCTAGAGATAAATAGCAGAGCAGACTGAACTCTTTAATCGCGGTATAGCAACCTGTCTAGATGGGGTAGGGGGAAGAAAAAAAAATGAAATAACGAAACCATTTCAGCACAGGAATCAATCAGAAACCTTTTGAAACTTTCTCATTTACCTCAATTTCTAGAAGCAACCCAAACAGGTAATGTCCAAGTTATGCATAACACAGTAAAATTCATGAAAAATTTCTGCTTGAATAACAAAACTTAAATCTATTGATTTATGAATCAAAACTAAATTTTAATCATCTACTCATTCAGTTAACTTGTAATTGACCAATACTCAAGATAATATCATTGCAGTGCACAACAAGAACTTAATATCAATTGCTTGTGAAATCAACAATAATCACAAAATGTCAAAACTGTGAAAGAATTCACATCACTATCGCCACCTTGACCAACTTACCAAATATTTGAAGAAATTAATCATTTTACAATTTTCAGGAATTATTATATTAATCCTTAAACCTATTACCCAGGCTTAGTAAAACATTTGAAAATAAACTGAAAACACAAAAACAAGCAAAACAAAACTCATTAAATTCCAGAATTTGGAGTTTACTTTAAAAACATCACATCAATAATGAATTGATGTTAGTGAGAGAGAAATCAGAGCTTCAGATTTCTTGTTTAATCAAAACAATAATATTGCAAACAAACTCCAGGTTAAAAATATCTATTCTAACAATTCAAAATATACTTGAATATTTTGTAATTTATAACCTTTTCATATAATACAAACAGTAACAGATTTATGTCAAAATGAAATACTCTAATAATTACTTGTTACGGATTGAAAATTAATACCAAATAAATATTTAAAAAAAAAACTAGACATATTTTACCTTGAAGCAAAATTTTTTTCTCAATAATTCAGAAACTCTTATTACATTTGAAAATGTTATTGTAGCCTGTTCACTGACTTTTGTCATGGTATTTGAGATTGCTAATTAGGCTGTAGAAAGATTAAGAAATACATGCTAAAAGAAATCAAATGAAAATTTAATTATCCAATATTAAAACAATAATTTGGTATTTGCTGTACCAAATAATTCTTAGATATCACACACAAATGTTTTTGTTACACATTGTGGAAAAACTTGAATATCAATTAAACACACAAGTCTAAATTTATTTAGAGAGATTCCTAAAAATCACTAAATTAAATGTTTGTGAAATGGCATTGTACCAACATTGGAGGAGGGGTATATAAATTAGATTAGACTTCAATTTTATTTAAATTATACATATCCTTTATAATTACATGAGAAATATATTATATTTTACAAAATCAGGTTTTTTGATCATTTAAATTAAGTTTTAAAATCCCATTAAAAATATTATTACAGTTTTTGTACTTCTGAACATTCATATTCTGAAACAGCTGAACATTTACCAAAAAATTACTTTTATGTACTAAAAAGCCAGAATATTTATTTTCTGAAAAGTTGGCATTGCTGTTCAAATGTTTATGGTAAACATGGTAATAATTTTTAAAAATTCTAACACAATTAAAATAAATTAAATATAAAGCATTCAAAAATTCAGATAGTATTCATAATATTTGGTTTAGAGATTTTTTTGGTAATTTAAAAAAAACAAAACAAAAAAAAACATGAATTTCAATACAGACATGTAGACAAGGATTCAAGAAGCAGAAAGAGATGAAATAAGTAAATTTTGAAAGATTTTATTACCAAATAAACCCTGGTTAGATTAAGTCATATGAATCTTTAAGGGTTAAAAATAAACAAGCAAACTTAATCTAGGAAAAAAATAAAATAAAAAAGAGAAATTAAACATCAAGTAATTTATACTTTGTAAACAAATAATACACAAAACCAAAATAAATCCCTTCCAAAGATAGTGAAAACTAGTCTATAGTATTCATTTATTCAAAATAGTTCTTATAAAGTCAAGAAAAACCAGTTTCCTCTTTAAGTTTAACTAGTTATTTTAATTAATGTGTAAAGCCGTCAATTTTTTTTTCAGCATGTAAATAATTTGTACAAAGACTCACAAAATCCATAAGAAATGAAACATTAAGACCCATTTTTACAAGAATATCATCCCTGACCACAAACATCATTTGAACTAAACCCAGAGATTATTTTTAATTTCTTGCACACTCATGATTTCAGTGATTAATTACTAAAATATTCTTTCACACTGTTCATATTAAATTGTGAATGATATTTTGATCATTTTACAAGACATTTATAGGCATTTATAAAACATTAAAGTATTATAGTCTGTAATAGTTCACAAATTGTCAGAATAGTTACAAATCGAAATTATATTTCAATATTTCAGACTTCAATTTTTTTTCTTTAAATAAAAAGCTAAACTTCCACTTGAATTTAAAACATTTAAAAAATGAATGAAGCTTGATAAATAGTATTAATGATGAAGTATACCATTAAATTAAATTTTAGTAAAACTAATCACACATTTAGTTCATAAGGCAAGTTCATTTATTTACAATAATGTATGGCAATAATTTACAGAGAATTAAGTGCTTCTTAAAATTTTGTACTCAGTAACCTGAAAATTGTTAGTAAAATTAAGTGACCAAAATATCACATAAATAATTATCAGAATGAATTTAAGAATATAAAATCTAAGATCAATAAAATATTTTTTTTTAATATATTTAAAAATCTGTAAATATTTTTACGGGTGTAAAAGTAAAACGGATTTTTTTTTAAATTTACATCTATGATAGTGAAACAAAGAAATTAGAATAATGCTGTGTACAATGGCACATATCTCTATTGTTCCCATTATTGAAATTAGATGTTGGAAATAGCATTAATAATTATAACAAATTATGGTCTTCTATTTAGGTTCCTCTTTAATTAGCTTATTTCTACATGTTGCTTACAAAGATTCATTCTTTATAGGCATTTCTTGTATATAGAGCTTGTCTCCCCTCCACTAAAACAAATCATTAATAGTCAAAATGAATGTCACCAAGAGAAAAAAAAAATCGTGATTTTATTTAATATAGCACTTTTAATCATAGTGACATCCTAATAACTTCAAAATGAAGTGTGTTTTTTTTTTGTTTGTTTAGTTCAGTGCATTTTTAAGTTTTCTATGCCATCACCAACAAATAAAATAAACAATGTACATTAGTTTTAAGTATAACAAAATATGGCAAGTGGCAGTATAAATATTCTAAAGCAGTGTATAACTAAAATCCCAATCCGTTATGATTTGATAAAACTGGATTAAATCGTCATTTGTAACCAAAACTAGCCTACATTAGTGAATCCCTTATAAAGATATTAATTGTCCATCTGGAATTATTTTTCTTACCCTGAGAAGAGTATCCAACACCTACCAAAGTCAAGAGAAACTGTACATTTCAGTGTAACCTTGAGACCTGAAAAAATTGTTGAAAATTTTTATTTTTCAATTTTTCCTGAATGACGAAAAAAAAAAAAAAAAAATCCTCAAAATATAGCTTAGAAAATTAAGAAAGTTTGTATATTCAAAATAGCCCTGTGGTCTATAATAACTTTCACGAAAGGAAAATATTTAAAAAAAAAGAATCTAAACCTCACTTTTTCCTTTATTAAATCAAATTTAAACTGTAGGAAATAATTGCAATTCAAAATCAATTTTCACTTTTTGTCAAATTTTGCCGTTGTTCAGCCATGTTAACCTTCAACTGGTTTAGAAGAGTAAATGTGGCCAATCTTTAAATATTAGTCTAATTTCTGACTGTATGTACAATATAGTAATTTACGCTAATTGAAAACTATGATTACACGTGTAGATTTCTAAAACAATTGACATTGACAAAATTTGGAGGCGCTTGTAACAAGTTCGAGTTATGAACATCAAAATTTTCAAGCATTACAAAGCCAATGTCACAAAGATGATTTCTTATTGAAAAAATCCAATCTATTTCACTTTAAATAGTTTGGACAAAAATTATAATCACTCCAGAAATCAAATAAGTAGAATATTCTGGACAATCGAATACACAAATTTTTACCATTATTTCCAATATAGCCTGTTTTTCTATAAAGTTTAATGAAATGCAAAACGATATGGGTGATTGAAACATGAAAAGCAAAACAGTTCAATTTATTTGCAACTGAAATTTCAACAATTTTATTAAAGAAAAGAAAAAAGAAAAAAAAAGACAGTAAGAAGGCTTAAAATTGATCTACGCACACGAAATAGTTTTATTACAACAGTTTCAATGAACATTAACTGAAAATGATAAAGAATGTTCAAAACTTTCTTAAAAGCTGAAAACCGATTCCACATGTAAAAATTCAAGAAAACTTTAAAGTTAAAAAAAAAAATGATAATAGCTGAAATAAAAGATTTATTTCATTGATATCAAAACCCAAAATCAAAGTTCATAAATAATTCATGGTAGATGGTCTCTTATGATCAACTTGAACAATTTCAAACATTTTTACATTGTTGTTGTCAACAACTGGTTTAAATAACTTCGTAAAGTCAGACTGATGTAACAATTAACCTAGTCGCACATGTTGATATATCTATAATAGCCGTTAATAGACCTGACAAATATCTTAGGGATTTTAAAGCCATTTTGTTACTCATAACTCATAAGCTCATGCCTTCGCTCCATCAAAGCAAAAAGGTAATTTAACCCGTCTTGTATACAATCAAATGCGTAATGTTTCAATAACCATGGGAAAAATACAGATTTTGGTTTAATGTGAAAAAAATTGCAATAATGACTTGAAAAATTCAGTCCAATGAAAGTAATATTTGTTGGGGAAAAATCATCGATAATTAATATTCCAACACTGTAGTTAAAATTATTAGTATATCTACATTCCGAGCCAATAAAATACAATTTTACTAATAAGAAATAAATCTCTTTTATACAGAAAATATCGATGATCAAATCGGACATTCATACAAACACATTTATTGCTCTAGAAAACTTAAGGTCAAGAAGAAAAAAAAAAAGAAAAAAGTAAAAATCCGATGATTCGATTTTTCATGCGCTAAAATTCACTGAGTAAATCAAAACTGGACCTTAAAAATCATTTATGTGCATAACAATTAAAAGGCTTTATTTTTTAAAATCATAATTGCAAACAAAATAAATAACTATGACGACGGCGACGACAACTAAAGGCCAAATCAACTGATGAGGAGGGGGCGTCGAAGTATCAAATTCACGTGATCGCACGAAAGAATGAATACAAAATCAGGTTGGAAAAGAGAGAGAGAGAGAGAGAGATATAAACGAACAAACCTGGGCTTATTCAGCTCTCCATTAGAAAACCAATAGATAAGTATTTTTTATTCAATACAACAAAATAGAATCTAGTGAGAAAATAAGGAAACTGATGACAGTTATTCAAATTTGCTAGAATAATGTCCATATGTAGTAGGATTCAACCTTTCAAAAACTCGATGGTCGTCGAACAAGAGGCAGACATTCACGCCATGACAGCTCTAGGCTGACACATGCTCTTAAGACAACTGAAAAGACACTTACACCTCAGCTGATCACCAATAATTAAAATAGTTTCACAATAAAATACACAAAATAGGCTAACAAACCAAGAAGTCTTCAAGCAAGTAATGATAAGGGACACCTGCGTACATATATAAAAATGCGATGTGATCATACCAGCCAAGGAAAGCGTTTTAACAATAATTACACATCGAAGCGACAATTAAAAGAATATTATAATCAACTCTACAAAAACGTGGCAGTTGTGAATAATTTATAGGATGAAATTGCAAGTCACGTCATTTTTTTCCAAAAAACTTCATCCTCGTTGTTAATGTTACGCCCACCAATTTGAGGAACAGGGAATTTTTTTTCGAGTCAGTAAATTTGGCTCTCTTCACTGCAGTCTTGATTTTAGAAAGTTTTCAATTTTTAATTACATCGCTTTAATCATTCGATAATTTTGTTGAGAAAATTCACTATGTCAAAATCGTCTCGATAATGGGTGGGCCTAACAATATATATATATATATATATATATATATATATATATATATATATACACACACACACACACAGTGTGTTCGTTTATTCTTTGTTATTCTGGAATCAGGATAATTGGTCGAAAATTAAGATTTTTCTTGCAGTTAATTTTACATTCAAACCTTTCATAAAATATTTAAAAATTAAACTACCAGATGCATTTTGAATTGATTACAATGTCAATTCTAAATTACCTTGATGTTTCTGCATAGTTTTATTCGAAAAATTAGTACTTTTGCAACCAAATATTTTTCTAAATGCATTACATAATATTCAAGTGAATGCTTTGAATACTTTGGAATTTAAAAACAAAACAAAAAACAAACAAAAAACGAACAGTCATTCTTTAATTCTGATAAAAATAATTCCCCCAGGCCCCTTATCTTATAAATTATAATATTAAATCGGACAGAGTTAAATTTTCAAGTAGTGGTAAGTGAGTACATGTGTAAGGAGTTTTTTTTTTTTTTAATTTAATTCATTTAAAATATATAACAAAAAGGGAAAAAAAGAAAAAGAAATAGTATTGACATTCAGGTTAGAATAACAGAATAGTAGTTTACTGCTAACAGCTAAACCTACCTACCTAGATTCCAGTTCAGCAAATTTTCTGTCGTTAAATTCTTGAGAATCAGAAAAACCAAGACCCTCCCACCGACAAAAATAAAATTCACCATTTTATTTCAAAAGCCACCCTCGTTTATATTAAATATTACTGAAGCTTCATGCAAAAAAAAAAAAAAAAAAAAAAAAAGATAGAATAAACGAACGTTTTAGGTATTGTAAATGGAAGTCTCTGGATAGACAAGGAGAGAAGAGAAAGCCTTATACCAAAAACCAAAGCAGTCAGCCTAACTTAATAACCCAACTAAAAGCAGCCACTTAGCACTGCAGAACAAAAGACGAGCGGATTCTCAGCATAGACAGACAGAATAATTCACAAAGAAAATAATAATCTGTTATTTCGACATATACAGACGAAAGATATATAACAATATGGCAACTGAGGAAAATCGTTTCAATATATTATGTTCTCAAAAAAAAAAAAAAAAAAAAAAGGAACTTTTATTAATATACAAATATGCAAGTCCAGCATCAAATATAAATAGGGTTATTTTTAATTAAAAAGATATACAAATACAGTTTGTCTATACTTTATTTAAAAAATAAAAACAACTTAAAACTGTTTTTAAAAAATTTCAGAAAATAGATGCAATAAACACAACAACGCCATTATTATTAGTCAGAACTAACACGTCTAGGTCGGTTATCTTTTTTTTTCTTCTTTCGTCACAAAAAAAAAGAGAAAAAAAAAGATTGGAGGGGGGATATATTTTGTTGTAGAATCGACAACAACGTTATCTTGAGTTTATCCCGAAGTTTCGTAATTTTTTTTCCTGGGAATGTGAATATCGACAACCGAGCAGTAAGATGATGTAAACACGACTGACTAGTTCGGCCATTACTGAGAAGGAAAGAAAGGCTAGAGAGAAAAAGCGTCCTGCTTAGACTGTGTCAAATAGACTACAGATTGTTGGTTATACATGATAAAAAAACAATCTAGCCAACAAAATCTCATTCATACCTTGTAGATAACTGATCGTACAACAGGAGCGTAAGTGCACTAGCCATATTACCCTCATAATTTACATATAATATATTATACACACATCATGTAGGTGAGGTACTACTACCACTACAGCCACCATCACAAAAGCACAACTGGGCGGCGTTTTTGGTCAAATCTGAGATATAATTTCGGTGTTTTTGTTCTGGGACATGATCCTGGAATCTTCTTACCTGTTTTAGCTCCCTTATGAGGCTTTTTTCCGATGGTAAATGTCCCCTATACCGACCAACAAACTGCAAAGGCCTATGATGTACGCAGTCGTCGTCGTAATAGTCGTACCACCCTCTCAACCTGGCGTCGGGAACTACTTTTCCTTCACAGTCGTCAATCAATTCGATATTCATGCACCTAGCAAAGTGCCCGGATGACTAGGCGAGAAGAGGAGTGATGCGGTCTGCTTTTATGAAAAAAAAATCATTATTAACAATAAAAACGTCCAAAAATCTTTTTTTTTATAAAAGCAAGAAAATGTATATGTATCTACCAAGAAAAACTGCTGATGAGTGAAATAAAAGTTTTCTTTTTATTATACTGTGAGTTGTTCTGAGAAATCAGCTTTTTAGGAGAGGAAGTTAATTTCTGTCTCTTATAGTTTTGTTATCATTTCATTGTACAGTAGTCGGACCTTTTTACAGTTCTGCATTCATGTTTTCTATTTATTATTATAACTTGATCACAAAGGAAAGCAAAAAAGCAAAAAAAAAAAAAAAAAAAAGCATTTAATTTTTCAGACTAGAAAATATTGCAGCTTGAATCTATATTTATTTAGATCGTCTCATTGTTTATTTTATTTTTATCTTATTTTTTCTAAAGGGCGTCATGTTTTTTAAAGAAAGATTTATGAAAAATTATTTGATTTTTTTAAAAGGGGTGGGTAAGTAGAATTTTTTTCCCTTAATTTTTAAGGTTGATGAAAAGTTTTAGTAACACAGAAGCTTCGTATTGGAGAGGACAAGCTGAAATAGGGTTAGGTTAAAAATAACTAGTTTATTCGAAGCCGTGGGCTGTTATTATGTGCGCGCACTAAATACTACGGTGAGAATCAGGCGAGCCAACCTTGGTTAAACGTCGGCAACCCCGAAGATGCATTACGTCATAAACATCAAGTCAAAAATGATTCTTTTAAAAACACATACAAAGACTTTCTTTTTATTTTCTCGAATTAAGAAAAAAAAATCTTATTTCGTTTTTTACTTTAAGGACCTGTGTGTCTTTATTGCAATGACAGTATTATAATTTGTGACGCATTCAGGATTACCCCCTTCCCACAAATGCAACAGATTTTTAAAGCACCCTATGGATTTTAGCTGGGATTATTTTTAAATACTTTTTTTTTACAATTTTATTTTTTTTATAACTGTTTAAACCATTACAACATTCATTATGTTTTTTTTGTTATAATTTAAAACATTATTAATTTTCAAAACGAGAGTATTATGTATTTTTCTTTCATTTTATTTCCTCCCTCTCCTCCTTTCTTGTCTCAGACACGTCGGCATGAATTAAAATGTACGGCTGCGTCGTGACCTCTGTCTTTTGACCCCTGACCCTGTCACCATGGTTACTGCGGACCAGCTTCGCCGCAGCTTTGAAAACTGATTTTACTATTTTCAAAATGCATGACGCTGTCGCTACTACAGGTAATGGCATGACGTTACCTTCACTTAAGACCCCTTTAAAAGGCCCTGAAAATGTTTATGGGTTTAAGATCAAGGACAGAAGTCCTCATATAAAAGCGGTAAGTATTTTCGAACCCCGTTTTTGTCTTCCGTGGAGAGTGGAGTTCGTCATCCTGCCTGTATAATGCGTCTGCTATACTTTTTCCTCTTCTCATTTATTTATTTATTTATTTATTTAATCTTTTTTATTTACTGAATTTAGTAAGACACAAGTCAACACTTTTGGAGCACTGAGTCAGGCTCGAACTCACTACTTCAGTAATTATTACTATTGTCATTGAGGCTAACAACCATTGCTCCAAATTATTATTATTTTTAAAACCACGTGACTTCCATTTACGTTTACTATTCGATGTAAGGTCAGAGGTCAGAACTTTTTTTTATCGCAGTCATCGGATGACAGGGTTAAAGAAGTTCCTTACCAAACTTTGGTAGGAGAGAGAAAAAAGCTTTTTTTCTCCACAATTTGGTACTAGTAAAATCTGCTGTCGTACACGTTTTCGTAGTTAAAAAAAACCTAACTTCTGCATGTTAACTTGCGATCTATTTAATTTCCTTGTTTGTTTTGTGTTGCGCGATATCATAAGGCAATAAGACATTTTAAGCTATGGTCACTTGAAAAATGCAGTTGAACTTTAAAAAAAAGAAAGATATTTTTTTGCTAACTTAAATGTTTTGAAAAAGACGTCTGATGTACGATTTTACCTGAAGATTTGTCGGATGAGTCGGCTTGGGAAGCAGAATACACCAACTGCATTCCTGCAGTGAGTTAGACCGTCCCAACAAGTATCCTGGATATGAAACTAAACGATCTGATGGTGAGTCTCCAGTAATGCTGGAGCTTTGGGGAATGTGGAATACTCCTTCATTACAATTGTTTCCAGGTCCACACTGATCTGATAGGTTCCTATCTATGTGTCAGATAGAACTGTTTGACAGTTAAACTGAGGGCAAACAAATGACTTATGTTAAACTGAATTGTTTGAAATAGAACGATTTGATCACTTAAATGTTTGTAAACAAATGACTGTTGTTTAATTAAATTGTTAGTGATACACAAGAATACTTGAAACCATTTAACTGTGTGCAAATGAATGAGTATTGTTGAATAGAATAATTAGTGTTATATAGCAATACTTGAAACTATTTAACTGCGTGCAAAAAATTGAGCTCAGGCTCGTTTAAAAATGTTATCAACAAAACATGTTTACAAATGATATATTTTATGTGTATATAAGAATTTGGCGTTAAATGAACAAGAATGGTTGATATGCCATAAAACCAAATCAAATCAAATCTTATAGATTTAATATATATGTATCAAGAGGATTTGGCATTAAATAACCTACAATGGTTGATATGCCATAAAACCAAATCAAATCAAATCTTATAGATTTAATATATATGTATCAAGAGGATTTGGCATTAAATAACCTACAATGGTTGATATGCCATAAAACCAAATCAAATCAAATCTTATAGATTTAATATATATGTATCAAGAGGATTTGGCATTAAATAACCTACAATGGTTGATATGCCATAAAACCAAATCAAATCAAATCTTATAGATTTAATATATATGTATCAAGAGGATTTGGCATTAAATAACCTACAATGGTTGATATGCCATAAAACCAAATCAAATCAAATCTTATAGATTTAATATATATGTATCAAGAGGATTTGGCATTAAATAACCTACAATGGTTGATATGCCATAAAACCAAATCAAATCAAATCTTATAGATTTAATATATATGTATCAAGAGGATTTGGCATTAAATAACCTACAATGGTTGATATGCCATAAAACCAAATCAAATCAAATCTTATAGATTTAATATATATGTATCAAGAGGATTTGGCATTAAATAACCTACAATGGTTGATATGCCATAAAACCAAATCAAATCAAATCTTATAGATTTAATATATATGTATCAAGAGGATTTGGCATTAAATAACCTACAATGGTTGATATGCCATAAAACCAAATCAAATCAAATCTTATAGATTTAATATATATGTATCAAGAGGACTTGGCATTAAATAACCTACAATGGTTGATATGCCATAAAACCAAACCAAACCAAATCATCTATATTTAATATTTATGTATAAAGAGGATTTGGCATTAAATAACCTACAATGGTTGATATGCCATAAACCCAACCCAACCAAATCCTATATATTCAATATATATGCATAAAGAGGATTTGGCATTAAATAACCTACAATGGTTGATATGCCATAAAACCCAACCCAACCAAACCAATTCAAATCAAATTTGTACCACTATCTGAAAATGGCTCAACTGTAGAGTCGAGAAACAATGTCTACAGTTCAATGTCACACACACACACACACACACACCAGAGAGTAATTGATTTAAATGGCATGTCAACCTGTATAGGATTATTTCATGCCTAGAGGTTAGGGAATCACGTTCATTATATATTTTTGTGCAGTTATTTAAGTTTTTTTTCACGCAGTCCTATCGAATTAGATTTATTTTTAATCAGATCCATCTTAAGTGTAGATATAACTGTAACATACTACCACTCAGGGTTTGAGTGGACCTGAGAGTAATGGCAATGAAGGCAGACTTCGCGTTACCTAGCTCTCCAGAACTGGAGCCTTCCTATCAATGTCATACTAAGGAACTCAACAAAACTCACCAGGTGAATAGAAAAGAACGAACCCCTTGACCCAAACTAAGATTTACTGAAAATAAAAAGTAGAGTTAAAAAACTAAAAACTGAAGAATGTTTGGATTTTAGTTTATTTTTTTATCACTCGAAAATTAAACAATATTTTTTCAATCATCAAAACACGTTTTCTGGGGAGGGAGGGTTCTTCCGCTACCAGATAAGCCTTAAAACCCTTGATAATCCTGTTGAAAAATAAATATTCATCGAAAGAAGTGATGATGGTCAAGTCAGGTTAGAAATCGTTTCTTTGTTCTGCTGATACTATGTAACTCAATACAATCCGTCACATATTAGTTAGAGTATTTGCCAATGGTCCGGGAGACCGGGGTTCAATCTCAGGTCGAGTCATACCAAAGACTCAAAAAATAGTACTTGATACTTTCTTGCTTAACACTCAGCATTATAAGATACGTATCAAGGGTAAAGTGGAGCAATCCAAGGAAATGAGTAGAGTGTTCACCATTGGTCCGTTAGACCGGGGTTCAATCCCAGGTAGAGTCAAACCGAAGACTCTAAAAATGGTAATTGATGCCGCCTTGCTTAGCACTCAGCACTATTAGGCAAGGATCAATTCTGGGAATGGAGTCGCATCTTCCCCTACACCTCGGTGTAGTAGCTATTGAAAAAGGAGCCTTCGGGTCACCCTCGACTACAGTCGCTAACCTTACTTATTAGTTAGACAATTGGAGAGAAGAGATGCCGTAGGCATATGCACCGCCAAGTAACTAGCAATACTCCAAGCGATGCCATAAAGGGGAATTACTCGGCTTGGTCTCCCCGACGATTCGTTAAAAAATAGTACGGTTTTTGTAACGATTAAAAATGCTCTTTCCAGTGATAATTCTATAAGCTCAAAACTTTTGCTTATTTAATAGCATATCAACCTTCGTAGGTTATTTAATGCCAAAAGCGTAATATTATTTAACCCGTGGGGTTCCTATTTTTTCCAATAGCGCGATTCAAGTTCGAACTCGCTTCGAGACCGCAGTCCAGTACTTTAACCATTACGCCACAATATTTTCATCGACAATATGAAATATCCGTTTTTAGGCGCATTGTTCATGTGGTTTGCATATGCGAGTAAAATTTACTTAGCCTTTTTCTTAGATGTGGCACCAGGCCATATGAATGGGGCACCCAATGTGACTCGACCTCTCTCGTGAAGGTTTGCTAGTCTAGCTTGCTAACCATTGCAGCAGCCGAGGCGCCCGTTTGCATCTGCGAGTATATAGTTTCTCGCAATTTTCCAGCTGATAAACCTTTATGAAGAGAAACAAATCACGGTTTCAAAAAGAAAAGCTCAAAACGTACACGACTAACCATTAAAATGTTTTCTTTTAGAACTTGTGGTACTTCTACTGAATATCTCAACCATGAAAATTAATTTTACGGTGGTGGTGGTGATCGTGATATATATATATATATATATATACACACACACACGCACACACACACACACACACACACACGCGTATATATATATATATATATATATATATATATATATTACAACAGTATATCGTTGTCATTGTTTCATTTGGTGGGTTAGTGGCAGACCAAATACGGTATAATTGAGAGAGTGCTCAATATCGGTGATAGAGCTATTATATAATAATGAGCTAATATAATAATGAATAAATATATATTAGGTTTCATTTATATTTAATAGCCTAGATGCTTATCTACGACCAGTGGTTTTTCTACTTGATGATTGCCGTGTAAAGACGGCATGAAACCAATAGTCACAGATTAGCAACCATGCTATTAAATATATATATAAAACCAATATATATATATATATATATATATATATATATATATATATTGGTTTTACACGGCAATAATCAAGTAGAAAAACCACGGTGGATGACTATATAAATATATATATATATATATGTGTGTGTGTGTGTGTGTGTGGTTTGAATTTAAAAGCATAAATGCCTCCAAACTGCGAATCTTTTACTGTGGGCAGTGTAAAGACAATACAGAACAATATGCCAATATATTAAAAATTATAAAAACAAGGCAGGCTAATAGCCTATGACTCCGAGTTTCACGATTTTGATCGTCAGGTAAGACGCCCATCTCTCTCTCTCTCTCTCTCTCTATATATATATATATATATATATTATATATATATATTAGCCTAGTCGGCTGGGGCTGTATAATACACTGACTGCATCTTTGCAGGAGAGTACGACCCCTTCCCCAACGAGTGTCTTGGATATGACATTAAACAATCTGATGGCGAGTTTCTAGTCCTGGCGCTCTGGGGAATATGTACCGTTTTCATTGCCATTACTCCCAGGTTCACTCTGACACAGAATGGTAGCCCCTGATCAGGTCCTATCAATGGGTTAAATAAAACTGTCTGATATTTAAACTGTGTACTTTTGATAAATTGAATTGTTAGAAATAGAACCGTTTGACCATTTAACCGTGTGTAAACAAATGGCGGATGTTTAATTGAATTGTTTGTAATACATACTTCTGTTTGGAACTGTGTGCAAATAAACGAATAATGTTGAATAGAATTATTAGCGTTAAATAGCAATACTTGAATCTTTGTACGCTTTAACTGAATTATTAGTAAAACATTGCAATGCTTGGAACAATTTAACTCTGCGCAAATGAATGAATAGTCTTGAATAGAATAATTAGTGTTAAATAGCAATACCTGTAACCACTTTACTGTATGCAAACAAATGATTAATATCAAATAGAATAATTATTGTTAGATAGAAATAATTGAAACTATTTAACTGTCTAGAAACAATAGCAATACTAGTGTGTAAACAAATTAATTCTACCTCATTTAAAAATGAAATTACCAACAAACTAATCTCTTATATATGTATGTCTATTTCACTATGTGAAAACAAATGATTAATAGTAAATAGAATTATTCGTATTAGATAGCAATAATTAAAACCATTTAACTGTGTGCCAAAAAAATGAGCTCAGGCTCGTTTAAAAATGTGATCCACAAAATGTGTTTTCATAGATCTGTATAAACAGGATTTGGTATTAAATAACTTACAATGTTTGACATGGCATAAAACCCAACCAGACAATACATATAGTCATCCTTAGACAGACTGTTTCATTGAATCACAATTCTTCAGTGTGGCTAGACACGTCGGACGCTTGAAACTGACATCGAAACCCGCCCAAATTTACGTTAGACTTTGCATCGTACCGTTCAGCCAACAAGTGAATAACGTCAGCTCGCGAATTATAAGGCATTATGTAATAGCTTTCGTTAGTTTACCCTTTTGCCTTACTGGATATATATATATATATATATATATATATATATTATGACAGTGTTGGTTGTCACTAAATCACTTTGTGGGTTTTTGTTAAAACAAGTGCAATATAATATGGAGAGTGCTCTATATCTAGGATAGAGCTATTATATATATATATATATATATATATATATATATATATATATATATATATATATATATATATATATATATATATATTCACCATTTAGGACTGTGCACGTAGGAAGGACTCTTAAGAAACAACAACACAAAAAATATAAATATGAACGTGATTCCCTTACCTCTACGCATTATATAACCGGTTTCTTTGTTTAATGGCATATCAACTCTTTTTAGGTTATTTAATGCAAAAGCCATTCTCCCAGAAGAACAGTAGTGGTACTATTTAACCCATAGCTGCGAGGATAAGGGGGTTCATACCTTTCCCAAGGGTATTTGCCCGAAAGTGAATGTAATAGCACGACTGGAGTACGAACTCGCGTACTACGATTCCGCAGTCCATCGCTTTAGCCATTACACCACGGGGACACCCCCCTCATATAACGGAGGCGTGTTCACATGCCGTTAGAATCAACCAGTTAGTCAATACATACATTCACCATCCTAATAAGGGTTAGTTTCAGTTATTTGATTCATTATTTTGCTGAACAGCTAAATCCTAAAATTACGTTTTCAACTAGCTACAATTGGCTATTGGCCATAATTCTTTGGTATTTTACCCCTCCCTCCTTAACCACTAATAAGGAGTCGAGTTATCATTGCTTATAATTTTCGGAACTTGAACGTAACTGTTCGTTTTTTTTAAAAATTAAGCAAATGACTGAAACTTTCTTTTCAGGATGATGAATATAGGTATTATATTTTTATGTTTTGTTTTTTGTATACTATTGCAAAATTAGCGGAAATTTCCATAATCGGGTTGCCCAGTCGCCGGGGGCTGTAGAATACACCGACTGCTTCTCTGCAGAGGGATAAGACCCCCCCCCTAACGAGTGTCCTGGATATGACACTAAACAATCTGATGGTGATGTTTCAGTAATGCTTGAGCTTTAGGGAATGCGGACTACCCCTTCATTGCCATTGCTCCCAGGTCCACTCCGGCCCGGAATGGTAGCACCTGATAGGGCCTTATCTATGGGTTATATAGAACAAACTGCATATTTATGCTAAACTGAATTGTTTGAATTAGAACTATTTGACTAAACTTAATAGTTCGCCCTGTCGGCTGGGGCTGTAGAATACGCCGACTGCACCTCTGCAGAGGGGTAAGACCCGTAAAGCGTGGGTGGCGACCCGTAAGGCGCTAGGACGGATCCCTGGTGGTTGAGCAGTCATTGATCCGGCGACAGAGTGGTCAATGGCTTGCAACACATCACTTTGGCCTTTACTTGGTCTGACAGGCGGTTGGATTGGGCCCGATCCGATGAATCGGCTGGTCCCGACATGCCCTAGCACATATGTGTTTTTGTTTTTTTACTTTCCCGATCGTATCATACAATCTGCTCTTGTGGAACTATTCGATCTACTTTGCGGAACTATTTCCAACCCTTTATTCCATACGTGCTAGAAGGCAGGGGCTGAGGGTCAATTGTGCTGAGGTAAGACTTATGACCGCTGTGAGATTGTTGTTTTTTAAAAAAGCATAATTTGGCAGAGGCTCAGAATCCTACTCTTTGCATGAGTATACTGGTATTGTATCCCCGTCTCAGCCGAGGCGAATGGGTTGCCCCCTTGGTTCATTCCCTTCTCAAGTTGGAGTCCATGGTGGCTGGTGGAGCATAGGACCAGTGAATAACAATTACCAATCATGGCTTTTTCTTCATAAAAAAAAACTGAAACGTACCCTAACGGAAACTGAATCGGACTACGAAGGTGTGGCAAGTTTCCCCAGATTCATAATAATTGAATCCACGGAAACGCCAATAACAAACTTATCGCCTTTTTTAATTGAAAAGGTAATATCTAGTAATATGACGCCCGTCCATGTAAAAAAAACTAAAAAATCAAACTTTGCTAGTTGAAGTAAATAAAAGGAAAAATGCCGATTTCTTACTGAAAATGACAAAATTTCATACTATAAATGTAAAAACTTACCCCCACGAATCCTTGAATATAAGTAAAGGGGTTGTAAGAAGTAAGGAATTGTCATTATGCACAATTGATGAAATAAAAAAAGAAATGAAGAAACAAGGTGTAACAGAAGTAAAGAGAGTTACAATAAAAAAAGAGGGTAAACTCATTGAAACTAACACCTACATAATGACATTTGACCAACCTAAAATACCGGAGAGGATAAAAGTAGGCTACACAATGGAAAGAGTTGAGCAATTCATACCCAATCCATTGCGTTGCTACAATTGTCAAAAATACGGCCATCACGAAGATAATTGTAGAGGTCGAAAAGTATGTGGCAAATGTGCACAACAAGATCCTGACCACCACATTGACAATTGTAACAATCCGTATAAGTGTGCAAATTGCGGAGGCGATCATCCCGTCTATGCATGATCCTGTGAGAGTTGGAAACTGGAAAAAGAAATATTAGGAATCAAACACAGGAACAACATCCCATTCAACGAAGCGCGGAAAATGATAGTGGGATCTAAGACCACAACCTACTCTCAAGCCGCCCAGCACAACCCAATATAATTATGAGAGGATAGTAAAAAAATTGATTCAGCTGGAGCCGGGTGACTGGGAAGGCCATATCAATGAAATAAGAGCATCCCTTGATATTAACAAAATTTCAGAGACACCAACTACAAAGGCAGATCTTGTAGCAGACAAAGTGAAGACATCTGCACATTCACACACCTCCACGGTTAAAATCGATCTAGAAAAGAGCATGGAGCTATCACCAACCACACAACCAACTAAATGTGTCACGGAGAAATCCCCTTCTAAAACAAGACCAAAAGATAGGAGATCCCCAATAAGACCACCCAATTCTACAGATACCTCCCCAAACAAGAAACTACAAAAAGACAAGACAAAAATTACTCCAAAACAAAATGAAAATGTTGACGCGAGTAACAAATTAAATTTTTTTTAGAAAAGATGGAAATAGAAAACAGCCCCCTAGTACATAAACATATAGGCCATAATAATAAACAATCAAGCAGTCCAGACCTAAGGCCTAACAATGAACCACAAAATAATCCAGTGGAACTGCCGCGGAATCAAAGCCAATAGGAGCGAACTGCTCTTATTGATGACTCAACAACAACCTGCCATTGTCTGCCTTCAAGAAACATTTCTTAAAACCAATGATGATATCACAATAAAAAAACACCAAAGTTACAATTTCATCAACAATACCGGTCATAATATTTCTTTTTCCAGGTGCTCGTGGTGTAATGGTTATTGTCGCAGGATATGGACACGGCGACACGAGTTCAAATCCTGGACCTGACTGATTGCATTTCACATAGCACTAATACCCTTGGGAAAGGTATGAATCCAAATATTCTCCCTCCAACTATGGGTAAATAGTAGGACAGACTGGGTTCTTCAGCCTTGGTGAGACAACTAGTCTAGGAGAAGGAAAACTCTGAATTCAAACCTGTTAAAACTCCGCTTAAAAAATTGACCTTGTGTCATATCCTGCCCGAGCGGAGGGGTTGGTAAATAGGACAATACCGGTCATAGAGCTTCGGGTGGTGTCTCAATCCTTATTAGGAACGACATACATCAAAGCAAAATCTACCTCAACTCTCAACTCCAAGCAATAGCTGTCAAAGTGACTTTACACAGAACAATTAATATCTGCTCTATATATATTCCGCCTCACAATGCCATAAATGAAAGTGAAATCAATAACATATTACAGCAACTACCCACACCTTTTATTCTACTTGGCGATTTTAACAGCCATAACACCATGTGGGGCTGTAGAAGCACAAACCACAAAGGCCAAACTCTTGAAAATATCATTAACAATAATAATTTCTGCCTATTCAACAAAAAATCACCAACACATCTGGATCCATCATCTGCTACCTACTCAGCCATTGATTTAACCCTCTGCGACACTTCACTGTTCCTTGATTTCACTTGGAGGGTGTATGACGACACATGCGGGAGCAACCATTTCCCAATTGTACTCGAGAGTTTGCACCCTCAAGACGACGACCTTCCCCGGTGGAGGTTAAATAAAGATTACTGGGAAGAATTTCGCTCTCAATATCAGAAACACCTCATAGTAAACAATACCGAAGCTATTCCCGAATTCTCCAAAAAACTTATAAATATAGCTAAAACATGCATTCCACACAACCCAACAATTCATAAACGAGACAGACCTTGGTTCAGCAAAGAATGTAAACAGGCTATTCGCCTACGACGAGCAGCTTTGCGGAAATTCAACACTGAACCCACAACCTCCAATTTAATCTCTTTTAAATTCCACCGAGCTAACGCCCGTAAAATCATCAGAGAAGCCAAGAAAAAATCCTGGCAAAATTACGTGAGCAAGCTAAATACCTCTTCTATCATCAAAACGGTTTGGCTCATGATTCGAAAAATAGCCGGTAAAAACAATCAACTCCATTAAAACACCTCTCCGTAACAAACCACAAAATAACAGGTAAAAAGGCCATAGCAGATCTTCTTGCAGAAACATTTTCTAAAAACTCTTCCAGCCAATTCAACACAGAATTCTATAAAATCAAACCCACCCTCGAAAAGAAAACAAATAAAGTTCTCTTAAAATAACTCCGAAGAATACAATAAGCCATTTACCCTAACTGAACTAGTGGACTCCATAAAAAAATCCAACCATTCAGCTGTCGGTCCTGATGAAGTACACAACGAGTTTCTCAAACAGCTACCAGATAAATCGGTCAAATGCCTACTAAAGCTATATAATAATATTTGGGTGAACGGTACTTTCCCAGAAACACGAAGACAATCAATAATTGTCCCGATCCCCAAATTAGGCAAAGATACACCGAACCCGCAGAATTATCGACCCATCGCATTGACTAGCTGCCTTTGTAAGACGATGGAGCAGATGATAAATAGTAGACTGACGTGGTATCTCGAGACAAATGGTCTAATAACAAATATGCAAACGGGATTCCGGAAAAGGAGAGGAACCATAGATCATTTGATACGACTAGAAACCTTCATCAGAGAAGCCTTCATAAGAAAACAACATCTGACAGCAGTATTTTTTGACTTAGAGAAGGCTTATGACACTACGTGGAAGTATGGTATTTTGTGGGACCTCTATAATCTAGGCTTGAGAGGAAGACTGCCGATGTTCATAAAAAAACTTTCTCTTCGAAAGAACATTTAGGGTACGCATGGGATCCACCCTTTCAAACTCACAACATCAAGAGGAGGGTGTTCCGCAAGGCAGCATCCTCTCCGTTACTCTCTTCTCCATAAAAATCAATAATATTGTAAAATGTCTAACCCCCTCAATCGATTGTGCTCTCTACGTCGACGACTTCGTCATATGCTATCGGGCCACTCATATGAACATAGTAGAGCGACAACTCCAACTAAACTTAAACAAAGTAAATAAATGGGCAAGAGAAAATGGATTTAAGTTCTCCAAGTCTAAAACTAAATGCGTGAATTTTTGCTCTCTAAGGAAAATGCACAATGACCCTCTCCTAAAAATTGATGACTCCGAAATACCAGTCGTTAACGAATACAAATTCCTCGGCATAATATTCGATGAAAAAACTTTCATTCATCCCACACATAAAATACCTAAAAAAACAAATCAACCCGTGCCCAACAACTTTTGCGAGTCGTTGCCCACACAGAGTGGGGAGCTGACCGTCAAATTCTAATTAAGTTATATAGAACTCTTCTCCGCTCTCAACTCGACTATGGCATTTTCGTATATAGATCTGCCAGGAAATCATATCAGAAACAACTTGACCTTATTCACCATGGAAGCTTAAGATTCGTATTAGGAGCATTTAGAACTTCTCCAATTGACAGCCTATACACCGAAGCTCACGAAGCACCTCTACAGATCAGAAGTGAAAAATTAGCCCTCCAGTATTACACCAAACTTAAATCTTCTCCCTCTAATCCAGCATATGACTGCACCTTTGATCCAAAATACAGACAATATTTCGACCAAAAAGAAAAATCAATTAGACCATTTGGCCTCCGTATGGAGCCTATTCTCAAAGAAGCCACCATTCCTCTAGATAATATCCATAAAAGCATCTTGCCACAAATACCACCTTGGACCATTAAAAATCCAAAAGTTAACCTTCAACTGAATCAACTCCATAAAACAAAGACACATCCCTTCACCTACCAAGAAAAACATCCAAATATCCTCCAACAGCATCCTGACTATCTATGTATCTATACAGATGGACCCAAAGACTACAATAAAACAGCATGTGCAGCAGTCTTAAACAAAATAATAAAAACAAAAGCTCTTCCAATGGATAGTTCTATTTTCACAGCTGAGGCCTGTGCAATAGACTTGGCTCTCGACATTATCTCGAAAGAAAAACACAAAAATTCATCATATTCTCAGACTCGCTCTCTGTCCTATTATCATTAAACAACAAAAAATTAGAGCACCCACTTTTTATCAAACTACTTTGCAGACTACATTCAACATCGAACAAAGAAATGGTTTTTTGTTGGATTCCAAGCCACATTGGGGTGAGAGGAAATCATAGAGCAGACGCGGCAGCAAAATCGGTTTTAGATTTGACCCCCGACAAGTACAACATCCCATACACCGATCTGAAACCTAAAATAAATAATTTCCTCCATAAAAAATGGCAACAACGTTGGAATAGAAATACCAGTAATAAACTATTTCAGGTCAAACCCTTTTTGGGAGAATGGCACCCAGCCTTTCGAAAATCGCGAAAAGAACAAGTAACAATAACGCGATTGCGTATTGGTCACAGCAGACTTACGCACTCTTTTATACTCAAGCAAGAACAGCAACCCCAGTGCTCGACATGCCAAACGCTCTGCACAATCAAACACGTTCTCCTTGAGTGTAAAGTTTTTAATGACACCAGAAAGCGCTATTTCCACGCAAATACAATGAAGGACTTATTTCAGAACGTCCACATGGATAATGTTTTGTCGTTCTTGAAAGAGACCGGGTTGTACCAGAAAATATAGACTTGGTTACAATCCTGAAAACACAACAAAGTAATCAACAGAAAGCAAATTATTGCTGAATAGAATTATGCTTGTGTTGGTAGAAATAGTAGTGAAAAATAATAATAATAATAAACTACTATCATCACTAAATAAACTAATGTCACAAAGAAATACTTGCAAATACTTACTCTTATGCGAGTAAATGAGTTGTATGGTTTTAGTATGGTATGATTAAATTATGTGTCTATATACGTGTAAACAGGCTTTGGCATTAAATAACCTATAGAGGTTGATATGCCATTAAACCCAATCAACCAACCAACCAACATAAACTTAATAGCTTGAAATAGAAATGTTTTTGACAAATAAACTGTACTTACATTTAAACTGATTGCTTATGCTAAACTGAATTATTTCAAATAGAACTGTTTTTTGACATTGAAACTGTACTTACACTAAACTGAATTGTTTAATATAGAACTGTTTTTGACATTTAAATGTGTGTAAACAAAATTTGTACTTATACTAAACTGAATTAACTGAATTAAAACTGTTTGAATAAACTGAATAACTTGAAATAGAAATGTTTTTGACATATAAACTGTGTACTCATGCTAAACTGAATTGTTTGAAATAGAACTATTTGCATAAAAATAGATTCGGCGTTAAATAACCTATAAAGGTTGATATGCCATAAAACCTAAACAACCAACCAAACAACCATAGTTTTTTCTCAGCATCAAAAAATTGGGTTTATCGAACGGCTCGTTTGAAATAAGGCCGCCTTTTTTACCCTAGAGTTTAGAGATCGTCAAGCTTGACTTTGGGGTTATGGAGTTGAGTTCTTACAGAAAATACAGCTCCCGAAAAAGAATTAAAATAGCCATGCGTACGAATCAATATGCATATCTTATCGATTGGGTCGGCCTTAAGCCAATTGGAGCAATTGGACCCTGCGCCTAAGAGGGCCAAGCGCAAGAATAATCTTCTCTCCGTTCGTCATATACTCCCAACACATTGCAATATGTTCTCAATTATGCCCTGCGTTTCATAAGGTCGGCTCTGATTACTTAATATGGAAAAATCCAGTCCTTGCAAATTGTACCTTTTCTGAATTCTGCAGACTATAAGCGATTTCATATTTTTATGCCTTTCGGGTTTGGTTGGTTGGTTGGTGGTGTTTTATGGAATATCAACCCTGGTGGGTTATTTAATCCCGAATTCTGCTTTTACATGATTTTTAAGTAAATTTTTAAGGTAACATTTTAAAACGACCCAGTGCTCATTTGTTTGGCCTCAGTTAAATGGTTTCAAGTATAGTAAATGGTTAAATAGTTCTATTTGAGCCTAGCAGGTACTACCACTCCGGGTCAGAGTGGACCTGGGTATCATGGCAATTAAGGGGTACCTCTACATTCCCTCAAGCTCCAGGACTACAGGCTCACCATTACATAGTTTAGTGTCATATCTAGGACTCTCGTTGGGCCGAGGGGTGTCATCTCTCTGTGGAGACTGGGCTATTTCGGAGCTGGAAAAACCAATAATTAATTAACCAATAATTAATAATGGTTAATTATTAATTAATAATAATTAAAGCCTGATAACAGGAGTTCCTTCATTCTAACAGCACATCCCCATTGCACTAAGAAAGGTAGAGGTAGGAATACTTTCTTATGCCTCTAGTTACGATGAACAACCAACAGCCATAAAAGTCGACTTTATGTCGTATGCTGTACCGATTACACAACATTAAATAAATAGATTAAACAGATTAGATTTAGTGGTGAAATATCTAACAAGGATTGACTGATTAGTTGATCTTAAGCAGGAAACGAGAGCCCCAACATGTATATTGTAATTATTGTATAGCAGAGAAAGATAATAACGGTAATGTATAAGAATATAATCTGTTTCTTTTTATTACCCGAAATCTACATATGAGTAGAACAAGAGAGAGGGTCGAAGATGGCTGAATTTGCATACACACTGGGGCGATGGTACAGTTCTTCTGTGGAACCTCTCGGTTTTTCTTCTTCGTTCTCTACTTTCGCTTAGTTTCTCCTCGCTTCTTTACTTCCGCGAGTCTCGTACATCACTGGCTTTTCTCTACCTCTCAGCTCCAGGTAGTCTGGCACTAGGCCAGATTTCAGAGCGACGTGACATCTCGTAGTTGTCTTCTGAGGTCTTCTCTGTTCTCGAGTCGAAATCTCCGTGGTTATATTATATTCCGGACGGACACGCAAATTCTCATGGTCACACCTGCAGTAAGCCGCCTTCAAGTTTAACGGGGACACGCCTTCTTCAAGCATGCCACCCACGCAACTTACTGTCAGCGTACTCTAAGCCCCATCGATAGGGCGGAATCTCTCATAGGGTTACTTTCAAGAGGTCGCATGATTAGCGAGATTGCTAGCAGAGTATTTATAGTAGGTTCGTGTTTCATTGAGTGCTTTATTCTGATGGCCTTGTGCCAAGCTAATAACTTTTTATGAGCTAAGAGCAAATTAAAAGTTAAAAGTTAGGATTCCATTAAAAAATGATCATTAATTTACAACCTGATTAATTAGAGATAAAAATCTTGCCGGGGCTATAGATTGTTAGTTTGTTTAATGGCATATAAGCCTTCTTAGGTTATTTAATACCATATCCATCCTTCAAGAAGAACAGTAGTGGTACTATTTAATCTATAGCTAGAAGGATAAGGGAGTTCATACCTTTCCCAAGTGTATTTTGTCCTAAAGTGAACATAATAGTGCGACTGGAGTTCGAACTCGCTTACTACCATTACGCAGTCCAGCACTTTAACCATTATACCCAGAGGACACTTCAGGGGCTGTAGAATACACCGATTGCATCCTTGTATTAGGATAAGACACCCCCTACAACGAGTGTCTTGAATATGACACTAAACCTTCAGTCTTGGAGCTTTGAGGAATGTGAAGTACCCTTTCATTGCCATTACTCCTTAGTCCACTCTGAACTAGTGGTAGTACTTGATTGGTTCCTATCTTTGGGTCAAATAGAGCTATTTAAGCATGTAACTGTGTGAAAACAAATGACTGATGTTAAATTGAATTGTTAGTGTTACATAGCAATACTTGAAACCATTTAACTGTGTACACATACAACTATTAGTGTTTGATAGAAATATTTGAAACCATTTAACCCCGTGCAATTAAATGATTAGTATTAAATGGAATTGTTAGTGTTAGATAGAAATACTTGAAACCATTTAAGTGTGTGCAAACAAATGAACTTTGACTTGTTTAAAATGTATCTAAAAACCATTCGTTTACAAATCATATATATTCAATATGTATGTAGCAGAAGGTATTTTGGTTTGGCGCGCAAATTATTTCGACGCATAATTTCACCCAATCAGGATGACCTATCCTATTCACCTCGGATCTCCTTTATCCGGGCAGCAGAAATTGGGTAAGCTGCCAAACACACCCTCTTTGGCAGTGGAGACGTCCCCCTGGTCGTTCTTCAATAGCATCAGCAGCATGGACACATGAGGGAACCTATCTAATTTATGGATTCCTTGCGCCTATCTCAGACCAAGGAATCCCAGTTGAATATGAATTAGATACATTCAATACACCACCACAGGAACAACTTTATGTCACCACCAAAATTGGCAATGTCGATGCGATGCCTTTATTCCGCTCTCGACACCTAGCTCTCAATTCACCTCTGGGCCACTTTAATGGAGACAACGCACGCCTCTCCCCAAAATCTACCAGACACATAATACTCACGGTGACTCCAAAGTTCATTTCCTCCAACGGCAAACATGGCTTTCGCTAAACTACGGCGAACACAATCCCTCGCACGTCCCACGACACACGCTGCCTTCTCAACTCTATCATATCTTCATTTCGTCTCCTTACTCACAATCCTTCATACGAGACTTGCAGCACAAAAAGCAAACCCAATATTCCATGCTGCAAATAAAAACTATTCCTAAAAACACATTTCGACTATCGGTATCTTACTTCTTCATCATTCCTTTATTACCTTACAAACTTAGCGAGGAAATATCTCCTCGCCCAAAAACAAACAAACTTTCCTTCTTGCTAACAACAAAATACAGCTAAACATATATAAACAGTATTTGGCATTAAATAACCTGATATGCCGTAAAACGCTACCAACGAATTTATTTATCTATTTCTATTATTTATAATATTATTTTCATAAAAGTCTTTTTTGCTGAAAATGATGATATTTGGAAGAAGTGTAAAATGAAATACCTTAAATTTGATTTTCTTTAAAAAATGTCGTTGTTTTTTTTTTAATTTGACGATTTAGGAGAAAAGTGTCTGTTGATATTTTTCATATCTATAATGAATTAATCGTTTAGATGTGACACTGATGATTATATTAAAAGAACAAATCTCAAATATAAGTAAGATCGCCACCTATTTATTTCTATTTTTATTATTTTACTCCTTGCGAAGTCTTTACACCTTGTAGAGGACTAAGTACCTTCCGTAGTTTACAGGAGTTATTTTCAGGTTTCCTTTCTACAAATACAGCACAAATTTTACAAGCACGTAAACAAATGGAATGTGACAACAACACATATTAAAAAACAAGCAATTTAATAATGATAACAAACATGAATAAAACAATTAAAATACAATGTTCATTTTATGTGTGTATGTAGTAAACACAACTATGGCCATTTCAATAAAAATGATTTGTTCACCCGTGTGTGCGTGTGTACATGTTGAGAAAGTCTATTGAACCAATGTGTCCATAGTTGGCCGAAGTCAAAAGAATTTAAAAAATGGCTTTACTTACATACATGTGTATGCGTGTGTATATGTATGTGAGGGACTGTAAGTATGGGCCTTTTGTTTTCTTAAGTCAACATGTGCGTTTTTATGATCTTTGCCGACATCGAGTCGCATTCCGATTGTCGGCAAAAGAACGCTGCATGCTTCTTCGCTCTGAGTCTTGTGTGTCCTTGCCTCTCTGTCTGGTAGTGGAATGCCTTAGTTAATTAAATTCCTCGTTATCTATACTTTTGGGGGGGAACAAAAGTGGATCAAAAATAGGATTTTGTTAAGTTTTATTGCGGGTCCTAAATTCAAGCGCGTGGACATTTCTTGACCAATCAGATTTGTATAATTACTTATTTATTTTGGAGCCTAAATATTTTTTTTTCTTGTTTCTGAGCCGGGTTTTCAAGAATGTTCTTATTTTATATTTTTACCTGATTGGTTAAAAAATATAAAAGTGTAACTTCAATGTTAATGCGATTTTGATCCGAATTTTCTTGAATGTTCTTATCTATGTTTTTGGGATTGATTATCTTAAGGCTAAAAAAATGTGTATTCTTAGCTGATGGTATTTCACAGGACTCTGCGGGACAAGTCTCCTCAAGTCTCCAGGACTCTTCTCAGTATTCTGGCCGATTTTATCAATGCGGTGGTCTGGATGGTCTCGATTCCTCCTCTGATTTCCAATTGCTCCAGTCTTTTTTCCAAGAGCACCAACCACAATATATACCACCGGTATCATTATATTTCCCAGCTAGCAAGATATAACTATTTGTCTACCTTTTCGCTTTTTCTCGTTTTCGCTCTGTAGTCTGCTGGTCTGGCAAAGTCCACTCGATTACAAGTCCATTTTTTCTTGTTAATTAACACTAGGTCTTGTCTTCTGACCGAGATGGAGTATTGCAAAATCCCAGAGAATTTTATATGTCTCATTTTCTACCTCGGTTTCTGGTTTTTGTGTATGCCATTTGGTATCCACATGACCTACACTTGTTATTCTGTTACGCATTATCAATGTTCTTTTAGCATCATTTTGTTTCATTATTAAAAGAGATAATATCGGCCTCCATGTCAACGAAATATATGTGCTTCAATCAAATAGGCGACATCTCCTCACTAAACGGTTGCCCTCTGAAACTAGTTGACAAGTTCACCTACCTAGGAAGCAGTGTCTCATCAACCGAGACAGACATCGACACACGACTAGCAAAGGCATGGGCAGCTATCGATAGGCCAACGGTCAAATGGAAATCAGACCTGACTGATAAAATGAAGCGCAGTTTCTTCCAAGCAGCAGTAGTATCAATACTGCTTGATGGATGCACCACGTAGACGCTAATAAAACGTATGGAGAAAAGAACTTGACGGCAATTACACAAGAATGCTGCGAGCAATATTGAACAAGTTTTGGAGACAGTACCCCACAAAATAGCAACTGTACGACCAACCACCACCAGTCACGAAAACTATCAAAATTAGACGATCCAGACATGCGGGACCCTGCTGAAGAAGGAGGGACGAGCTCGTAAGTGATGTACTCCTGTGGACCTCTTCACAGGGACGAGCAAAGGCAGGACATCCAGCTCAAACATACATACAGCTGCTCTATGCCGATACTGGATGTAGCCCGGAAGACCTGCCAAAAGTAATGGACGATAGGGAGGGATGGTAAGGGAGGGTAAGAAATATCCGTGCTGATAGCGCGATAATGATTATGATTAAAAGAAATTCAATTTCTCTCTTGTGGTTTGCCCAGTCTGGCTGGGGCTGTAGAATACACCGACTCTAACCCCAACGAGTGTCCTGTAAAGGACACTAAGCAATCTGATGGTGTGGTTCCAGTAATGCCGGAGCTTTGGGGAATACAGAGCACCTCATCGCCATCGCTCCCAGGTCCACTCTAGCCCGGAGCAGTAGCACCTGATAGGGTCCTATCTATGGGTTAAATAAAACTAAACTGCGTACTTATGCTAAACTGAATTGTTTGAATTAGAACTATTTGACAAAACTGAATAGTTTGAAATAGAAAGGTTTTTGACAATTAAACTGTGTATTTACATTTAAACTGTGTGCTTTTGCTAAACTGAATTGTTTGAAATGGAACTGTTTTTGAAATTGAAACTGTACTTACGCTATAATGAATTGTTTAAAAAACAATTGTTTTGACATTTAACTGTGCGTAAACAAAATCTGCACTTATACTAAACTGAATTGGTTGAATTAGAACTGTTTGAATAAACTGAAAAGCTTAAAATAGAAATATTTTTGACAATTAAACTGTTTACTCGTGCTAAACTGAATTGTTTAAAATAGAACTGATTATTTGTATAAAAATGGATTTGTCCTTAAATAACCTGCAAGGGTTGATATGCCATAAATCCCAACCACCCACCCAACCAACTCTCTAGTGGTTTCCCTTTTATAGACATGTCCACGTCTTCTCGTGTGCAATCTCGCCAGTTTGTCGCTTAAAGTATCCATACAGTTGTTTTTTTTCCTATTTTTGTTGTCTAGATTTTGTTATTTTATTGTGTTCTTATGTTGCCATTGCTGACTTTACCCTTTTCAGTGTATTTTTTTTAGCTCTTTTATTGATGGATCAATGCAGTCCTCAATGCTGGCGAGTCCTCTTCCACCTTCTTTCCTTGTCACACACAGTTGGTCTATGTCATCTTTAGGGTCTAAGGCTTTGTGCATAGTAATCCCTTTCCTTGTCCTTTGGTCCATTTGTCTGAGTTCCTCCAATGTCCATTTAAAGAATTGTCCATAGTATCTTACAAGGGGGACTACCTAAGCGTTTATTTCTTTGATGAGATTTCTGCACACACAGATGAGATTTCTTGTCACACACAGTTGGTCTATGTCATCTTTAGGCTTTGTGCATAGTAATCCCTTTCCTTGTCTTTTGGTCCATTTGTCTGAGTTCCTCCAATGTCCATTTAAAGAATTGTCCATAGTATCTTACAAGGGGGACTACCTAAGCGTTTATTTCTTTGATGAGATTTCTGCAACAGAGTTTGGTTTCCAGAATTTCTTTTGTTCTCGAGTAACTCTTTTCTTACTTTTTCTTTCATTTCTGTTTGCTTGATGGTTTTCGCTTCCAATATTCCAAAGGACTTGTAATTTTCTTTTCCTCTAAGTGTTTTGATACTTTTCTGATTGGGTAGTTCATTTCCTTTTGTTGTTTCTCTTTTCCCCCGTTTTCATTATCAACATGGACACATTTTTCAATACCAAATTCCATTCTTGTTTTTGTTCTCTGGCAAGGTCTAAGTACTTGTCTTCTCTTTTCGTTTTCTTTGATTGACACTCTGTGGTCCGCCGGGACAGCAATGTCCACTATTCGGCAGGTTCTTTTTTGTGCGCGTTAATTATCACTAGGTCTGGTCTTCTGGTTGGGATTAGGTAATCTGTTTGTATCTCAAAATCCCAGAGAATTTTCTACATCTCATTCTCCAGGACAGATTTTGGTGTGTGTATATACCATATCCTCAAATGTCAATTTCTTGCACAATTCCCAGTGGATCACCTTCCCCACCCACTCATGTCTAATCTTGTACTCTTTTTGCGCTACTTTACTTAATTCGCTTACAATGTTATTAATCGTTTCATCTCTATCAACACATAGCCTACGCTTGATAATCTGTTTTGTCTAATCTATTTTTGTTCTTACATAATTGGTCCTCATGGCGTTATTTTGTGTTAGTTGGCCTAGTGTTCGCCAATGGTCCGGGAGACCGGAGTTCAATCCCAGGTCGAGACATACCAAAGACTTAAAAAATGGTACTTGATACTTCTTTGCTTAACACTCATCATTATAAGGTACGTATCAAAGGTAAAGTGGGGCAATCCAGGGGAAGGAGTAGCGCCCTCCCCTACACCTCGGTGTAGTAGCTATTGAAAAGGGAGCTTTCGGGTCGCCCTCGACTACAGTCGTCAACTTTACTATTAGAAGAGATACAGTTTCTCACTTAGAGGTTCCCTTTCTTGGCCCTGTCCAAATTATTATTATTATTGACTCTGCAATTTCTCACATAAACTCTAGTTGATGGTTTTTCACTGTAGTCCGAGTGACAGCGAGTCTCCCATGGTTTCCAGAACTCTTCAAAATATCCCAACCGATTTTAGCAGTGCTGTGGTCAAGATGGTTTCAATTCTTCCTCTAATCTCCAGTTCTTCGAGTCTCTTTTCCACGTTCTTGAGGAGCGTTTCAAAGATCTCGACGAAGATTACTTTCACTTTCATCTTCCCTCGCTTTTGAAGCTCTTTGGCAAAGTCAATGTATGTAATGCTACGGTTCTCAAATAGACGTTTGTAATACTACGACACCAAATAGACATTTGTACCACCACGGTTCTCGGTAGAAATTTGTAACGCAATGGCACCACATAGATATTTGTACCACCACGGTTCTCGGTAGAAATTTGTAACGCTATGACACCACATAGACATTTGTACCCCCACGGTTCTAATGGGTCTATGAGTGTAACACTACACCTTAAGTTTCAGTCGGATCCCCGTTGTAACCTCGCCGTGAGAAAAGATAACGAATACACAAAAAAACGTCTTGGTTCTTTAATACAAAAGTTTATTCGCTATTATCCTTCTTGGTAGTCGCTGAAGAGAAAGAAAACAATGAAGAATGAGAGAAGTAAACCGTCGGGAGAAAAGAGAAAGCAAACACAGACCTTGATAATATCTTTCCCGTTTTCTGTTGTAGTTCTCACACGTTCTTGCACGGGGTTCTATTTAAATACCTTCGCGGCGCGTGTGGGGCCCCTTCGCGGAGATCACCCCCAAATAGGGGATGTGATTTTCGGCCCGTCTTCACATCTCTGTGACTAATCCCCAACTTTTCCTTTTCCGGTTTTCTATCTTGCGTCCCCCTAAATGGCTCCCCCGTTTAAGTTTCTTCCAGCCAACCAGAACCTGTCACCTATTTGCTGCGGATACATTTCTGTTTTTACTTCGGGCGTCTGCTGCCATTCTGACTTAGACTTAGGGAGCTCCCCCGTTTATCTTCTCATTCGCTTCCCCCCCTACCATCACGCCTCTCTCTCTCTCTCTCTCTCTCTCTCTCTCTCTCCCACTGTCTCGAATCTCTTTCTCATATATGTCCCTCCTTCTTCACCGTTCTATGGTCGACCTGTAAATCTAGTTTGGAAACAACTTACTACTAAAACAATCAACCGGAGTCTCTAATCATATTATTAGAATTTGTTCTGATTTTTGCTTCCGTTTTGTGGTCTGCTGGGACAGCAAAATCCATTATATGACAGGTTCCCTCTTTTTATGCGTTTCATTTTCAAGAACAGATTCTGGTTTGTGCATATAAACTGAAATTTTACTTTCTTGCGCAATTACAAGTGGATTACTTTATCCACCCAGACATGTCTATCCTTGTATTCTTTTTGTACCAATTTACGGCATTCACTTATGATGTGATTAATCATTTCATCTGTCACCACATAACTGAGGTTATTTAGTCAAGTTCATTTTGCTGAGGCAAAAGGCTAAAAGTATGAGGCATCCAATAAGAATCAAACTCACTAACATTGGTCTGCTAATCTAGCTTGCTAACCATTATACCACATGAAGTTAATCTACACTTGTAATACTACTAGTACTACTATTACTACTATAGATAGTGCTGGACAGAAGCCTCTAAATAAACGAGTTTGAATTCCAGCCGCGCTATTACGTTCACTTTCATTCTAATACCCTTGGGAAAGGTATAAACTCCCTTATCTCCCTTCCAGCAATGGATTTGTAAGTGTTCTGCTGATTCTGTTGTGGGTTATTATTTGTTTAGTTTGGGTTTGGTTGATGGGAGTCGGTTGTGGGTTTAGATATCTGACTCCATTAGTTTTCTTCTTACCCCATCTTAATTCAATGGCAGCTTCTAGTCTGAGAAGGCTGCAAAGGAAGAAAAAGAAGGAGACGAAGATAGGAAATACCTTTTGAATTTCAATTGGTCGGGGGGGGGGCTTTCACACAGCTACTCTGTACCAAGGAATGTGTTCCTGGACTATTTGAGTACAGTCGTTTCTTCCAAATAAGGCGTTGAAATGCTCTAGTTGTTTTCAGGGTTGATACATCTAAATTTGGAGTTTTTAGTAGTGGGTGATAAGTCGATTTTAACTGCTTTTGAAATGCTTGTTTGGGTGTGTCAGATCACTAGCAGTAGACTCAACCTGCATGCCAGGACTTGGCAAACAGGCTTTCCACCTTGCTAGCAGCCAAGTAGAAAAATGTCCTTTTAGTCTGAGGGGTAGCACTGAAGTGAGGTTGAATTTCTCTTTTTTTTAGGGTCGGTTCCTTTTCCAGGCATGCATCATCCTCCACTTCCCGTTAGGGGCTTCTGGGAATTTCTGCACTTCTTGAACTTATTTTATTTTATTTTATTTTTTTTCTAGTCTCTAGAGATTAAATAGTATCACTTCTGTTCTTCAACAAAGACGGCTTTAGCATTAAATAGCCCATGAATTTTGATATGCCATAAAAAGAAACAATCAATAAATAAATAAACAAAGATATTTGTGAGTTATGGTACTCTTTGACACTGTAAAAACAACAAAATGAATGTTTATTTTTTTTTTATTGTAATTATTCAAATTTGAGTAGAATAATTACTGAAGTAAATTTTTTCAGTTTGCTTCAATAAAATTCTGCCGAAAATTCAAGTCTAGAAAACAAGACCCTACATTACAAACCATTTAAAAGAATGTTTGATTTGGTTTGGTTTGGTTTGGTTTGGTTTTATGGCATATTAATCATTGCAGGTTATTTAATGTCAAGTCCATTTTTATACTTATAAACAGTTCTATTTCAAACAATTCAGTTTAGTATAAGCACACAGTCTGAATGTCAAAAACAGTTCTATTTCAAACAATTCAGTTTTCCATAAGTGCCAAGTTTAAATGTCAAAAACAGTTCCATTAAAAAAAATCAGTTCTGCATAAGTACATAAGTTTTTTGTTTACACACAGTTAAGTGTAAAAACAGTTTTATTTCAAACAATTCAGTTTAGCATGAGTACACTGTTTAAATATCAAAAACAGATCTTTTTCAAACAATTTAGTTTAGCATAAGTATGCTGTTTAGTTCTATTTGACCCATAGATAAGACACTCTCAGGTGATACCACACCAGGCCAGAGTTGACCTGGGAGTGATGGCAATGAAGGGGTACTCCACATTTCCCAAAGCTTCAGCATCTTTACCATTAGATTGTATAGTGTCTTATCAAGGACACTTTTTCGTAGAGTCTTTTCCTTCTGCTGAGATGCAGTTGGTGCATTCTGCAGCCCCAGCTGACTGGGCTGGTTTAAATGAAAGATAAAAAATAATTCTAAAAAGCCTCTCTCCTGCCAAAAAAACAGCACCCCCCCAAAAAAACAACCAAATAAACACAAACGTAACCCAGTCCGATAATAGTGGTATTTTTCCGATAGTGCAAGGCTATTTTATGGTGGGAGCAGCACATGAATCAAAACTCATGCATGGCTGGTATAAAGAATACTTGACCATGTCAACATTTCCTTATAGGGGTGTCTCAGATGCAGAGCAATAAAGCCAACTCTGCAAACCAAGTAAAGCCTGGGGAGATGGCCCCCTGAGTCCAAGTTTACTAGGAAAATGTAACCACCTAGCATGAATGCCAGGTGGACAACCCGATCATATGGAAATCAGACCTGACCAATAAAATGAAATGCAGTTTCTTCCAGGCAGTGGTTGTATCGATACTGCTGTATAGATGCACTACTTGGACGCTAACTAAACGGCTGGAGAAGAAGCTAGGCGGCAATTACACAAGAATGCTGCGAGCAATATTGAACAAGTCCTGGCGGCAACACTCCACAAGGCACCAACTATACGGCCACTTGCCTCCCATCATGAAAACTATCTAAGTTAGATGAACCAGACATGCAGGACACTGCTGGAGAAGCAAGAATGAGCTCATAAGTGATGTACTCCTATGGATCCCCACTTATGGCCGGGCAAAAGCAGGACGACCAGCTCAGACATACATACAGCAGCTATGTGAGGATACAGGATGTAGCCCTGAAGACCTGCCAGAGGCGATGAACGATAGGGAGAAGTGGCGAGAGAGGGTCAGGGATATCCGTGCTGGCGCCACAGCATGATGATGATCATGATAGTTGTTATCTTTACATTTACATTTTATGCACTTAACAGAACAAATATAATGAAACGGAAGTAATTCTAAAAAAAAGAAAATGGTGTTTACTTCATTAACAAAAAAGTGTTTTTATTTTCATGAATTTTTTATGAATTTTATAATCAAACCAAGATTATTTTTCAAAAAAAGATCCTTGTATTTGATTTTCTTAAGTTTTATTCAATATAACTCAAGTCTGGTTCAGGTATGTTAAACAGTCATCAGTATTTATTGTTGTATAATTCCATAATAAATTTGCATATATACACATATACATGCAGAATACATATTGACGCAATGAATAAAGATGAGTGAAGACTTCTTTAAAAAAATATACCTCTCACTTTATTTGAAAGGTTGTGTGTGAGAGGGAGTTGGAGACCAAACAGAGCTGCAACATATTGATCCCCATTCTTATGGTCATCAGTGTAGTGTCTTTCTCGTTCTCCAGGGTTGCTCAACCAGAGGCCCGGGGACCCCTTCTGCTGGATGCTGGCTTCCTCTACAGCATCTTGTCACCAACAGGTCTGGTCTCCAAACTAACTGACTTCCTGTCTTCACCGAGTTATATAATAGTTCAATCGCCCACTCAATATCTCCCCATAACTGGCCATCGGAAATGTGTCACTTCTGCTGTCTTTGGAATGGCATGTTTGATTGTCATCGAGCGGAAATAACTGTCATGCTGTTCACAGGTTACTCTCTTCCAGTGCATCAGTCTATGACTGTACCATGGGATTTTACCTTGTCCCATATTGTCAGCCAAGCTGTATTTTACATTATTGTGAATCAATAGGTAAGAAGAGACAGTTATGTTTGGTATCTATCTAGAATTTGGCACAAGGTCATAATTATTGTGGTGGGGGCATGCATGAATTGAGACTCATGCACAGCTGTCACAAAAAATGCACGATCCAGCCAGCAATTCCCATTTTTGGGACGCTTGAGGCACCAAGCGGTAAACTCAGCTCTGCCAAGCAGGTATTTATTGCCTGGGAGAAGGCTTCGTTGGGACCTGGTAGTGAGCGCAGTAACATCTACTTGACATGAACCTCACTTAGCCCCCAGAAAACCAAAGAGAAGAAGCAATTATTTTTGACTTCAAGACAATTTTAAAAAGAATCTTCCTAACTTTCAGGGTTGAAATTGAGATTGAAAAAAAGAAAAGGAGAAGGAGAATTTTGCAAATAATCAAATATATATATATATATATATATATATATAAAATTTTAAAAGATTTTTAAATATATATATATATATATATATACATTTTAAAAAATCTTTTAAAATATTTTTATGGAGTTGATATGTAACATAAAAAGCAATGGTTTGGTTTCTTTGTTTAATGGCATATCGACTTTCTTGGGTTATTTAATGCCAAAGCTATTCTCCCAGAAGAACAGTAGTGGTACTATTTAACCAATAGCTGGGAGGATAAGGGGGTTCATGCCTTTCCCAAGGGTATTTGTCCGAAAGTGAACACAATAGCGCGACTGGAATACAAACTCGTTTACCAAGATTCTGCAAACCATCACTTTAACAATTATATCACAAGGACACCCCCCACTTGAAAAGTAATGTATAATGTACTATTGGTCTCACATATCCAGTAGTCTGACAAATGAATATGCGACTCCAGCTGTACCTTATGAATATACACACACACACACACACATGAATATATATATATATATATATATATATATATATATATATATATATATATCTTAGATATATATATTTAATTCATGGAATTTAGACTGCGACTCTGGGTTTCACAGAGTTTTTTGCCAAACAACAATCATCAGGCAGTTAAGTTTCATTTTCTTAACTGCCAGATGATTGTTGTTTTTCAAAAAACTCCATGAAACCCAGGGTCACAGTCTAAATTCCATGAATTAGATATATATATCTAATATATATTTATTTATTATTATTATTATTATTATATAATAGCTCTACCCTAGATATTGAGCACTCTCCATATTATATTGCACTTGGTTCAGCACAAACCCACAAAGTGATCTAGTGACAACCAACACTGTTATAATATATATATATATATATATATATATATATATATATATATATATCTTCTAGTATATTTTATCATACAGGCAAAAATAACCGTATTAACCAATGTCAGAAATGCATAACTGTTTAGGGATCATATTTTGACTGATTAAAACATTGTGTAAATTCATTTATTCAGGAATAGAAGTTTATTCTAAAATCGAACAGTATTTTCTCATTGCTGGGGGAGAACCGATGAAACCATACTTTTTCCAAGGATATTGGCATAAAGTGAAATGCTAACGGCTTTTTCCAAGGTTTGAACCCATATCGCTGATTTCTTTTTCACAACATTAACCATTATAATAAACATGTCTGGAATTCATATGTATTAGAAAATGAATGTAAATCATATACAGATCTAGTGCATCTATTCTATTATCTTTTTTTATGTAATATTTCCCAGTTTCCATTAAGCCTTTCACTATTTCAAATTCTTTTCTATTTTGTTTTGCCCTTAGTATATGCAAAAGCTTTGCCTCACTTTGTTTCAGAGAGTTCTTCACCAGTTTGACCTATCTAGCACTGTTGCAGACACCCACTCAGTTACAATAATTCAAAGAAATGATATAGAGGTTCCAGCACTTGGGTGTGGATGACTAGTGGGTGTCGTCTGTCATCCATGTATAAGAATGTGTAAGAATGCACGAGATATTACATTCTTGGCTATTTTGGTTGTCGCTGCCTTTGATAAAAAAGAAAAAAAAAAGCTCCTTTATAGCATATGTTCTTAATAGGAGGCCATATGCTCCATTTTAAGGGAGGTGCCAATGGATTATTGGGGAAGCATAAAAGAAGCTGGAATTCATGTCTATGAATTTACCCAACCTCTCCATCACAGGCAGGATGTGACACAAAGTCAGTTCTTAAGCATAATACAGCTGGTTTGAATTCAGTTTTCCTTCTCCTACACTGGTTGCTTTATCATCACCTTCATCCTCATCAGGGCATGCCATCAGCATCGATCCCCTTGACTCTCTTGTGATCTGTCCTTCTTGGTAAGTCCTCTAGACGGCAGCAAGTCTCCACACTGCTAATGAATGTAAGTTTTTGCTGAACAGCCAACACTGTTGTGTCCATGTGTTAAAATCCATCGGAGAATGTCACTTATGGGTTTATTTTACTTCACCAGCAGTACTCAGCATATCTTACTTGGATGGTTTGCAAGATGGGAGGTAAGTGGCAGTACAGCTGATGTTTTGTTGGGTGCAGCTTCTAAGATCTGTTTAAAACAGCACGCATCATCCTTGCATAGTTCTCATCTAGCTGTCTCTTCAATCAACCCAGCCTGCCCTACTATTTACTCATTGCTGGCGGAGAACCGATGAAACCATACTTTTTCCAAGGATATTGGCATTAAGTGAAATGCTAACAGCTTTTTCCAAGGTTTGAACCCATATCGCTGATTTCTTTTTCACAACAATAACCATTATAGTAAACATGTCTGGAATTCATATGTATTAGAAAATAAGTCTAAATCGTAGATTATTCTTTGAATAATGGCTATTGGGGGTGGGGGCACAAAAATAATCTACAAGTTGAAGGGGGTCATCAGCAAAAAAAGTTGAGAACCTATGATTTATAACAAGAACTATTAATCTTTCTTTTTTTTATGGCATATCAACCTTCATGGGTTACTTGATACTAAAGCCATCCTTGCAGGAGAACAGAAGTGATACTATTTAATACATAACTGGGGGGGATAAGGGGTTTCATATCTTTCTGAAGGGTATTAGTCCAAAAGTGAATGTAATCGTGCAACTGGTGTTTGAACTTGTTTACTGCAATGTTATAGTTTGACATGTTAGCCATGGGGACTCCCTAAATCTTTCTAATCTAGAAGGGTGTATAAAGTTTGCTATTCCCTTTTCACAGTGGGGCAAGGAAGAAATCAAAAGGAACAATAACAAACTAAATTCTTTAAATAAAAATAAGAGGCATCTCTGTGACAAAGTGGCTAACATGCCAGACTCTGACAGCATAGTAAGGAAGTCTGAACTCCAGTCACTCTATTACCTTCACTTTGCAGGTGCCCGTGGTGTAATGGTTATCGTCGTAGGGAATGGACATGGCGACACGAGTTCAAATCCTGGACGAGACTGATTGCATTTCACATAGCGCTAATACCCTTGGGAAAGGTATGAATCCAATTATTCTCCCTCCAGCAATGGGTAAATAGTAGGGCAGACTAGGATCTTCAGCCTTGGTGAGACAACTAGTCTAGGAGAAGGAAAACTCTGAATTCAAACCTGTTAAACTCCACTTAAAAATTGACCTTGTGTCATATCCTGCCCAAGCGGAGGGGTTGGTAAATAGGATTACCTTCATTTTCAGACTAATACCCTTTGGAAAGGCATGAACCCCCTTATTTCCCAGTTATGGGTTAAATAGTACCATGACTGTTCTAGAAGGATAGCTTTGGCATTAAATAACTCATGTTGGTTCAGCCTTGTCAGCTGGGGCTAAAATACACCAACTACATCTCTGCAACGAGTGTCCTGGATATGACATTAATCCATCTGATAGCAAGGCTCCAGTTAGTGGAGCTCTGGGGAATTTGAAGTATCCCTTCATTTCCATTACTCCCAGGTTCACTCTGGCCTGGAGTGGTAGCACCTGATTGGGTCCTATCTACGAGTCAAGTAGAATTTAAACTGAGTACAAACAAATGATTTACATTTAACTGAATTGTTAGAAACAGAACTGTTTGATGATTTAACCGTGTGCAAACAAATAACTATTTAAATGAATAGCTAGTAATACAAAGGAATATTTGAAACCCTTTAAATGTGTGCCAAAATTTAATTATTGGTATTACATTGCAATACTTGGAGCCATATGACAGTGAGCAAATAAATGTTAGTGTTAAATAGAGATACTAGTAACCACTTCACTGTGTGCAAACAAATGATTAATATCAAATAGAATTATTAGTGTTAGGTAGCAATAATTGAAACCATTTAACTGTAAAAACAATAGCAATACTAGTGTATAAACAAATTACTTCTAACTCATTTAGAAACAGAAATACCTACAAACTATGTGTGCAAACAAATGACTGATGTTAAATTCTGACTGTTATATAATAATACTTGAAACCATTTAACAGTGCGCAAATAAAATGAGCTCTGGCTCATTTAAAAAGGTTACCAAAAAATGTGTTTACAAATCATATATTTAATATATATGTATAAAGAGGATTTGTCATTAAAACCCAACCAAGCCAAGTCATATATATTTAACATATATATATAAAGAGGATTTGGCATTAAATAACCTACAATGGTTGATATGCCATAAAACCCAACCAAACCAAATCTGTCCTAATGGTTAGAGTGTTCGACAATGGCCCAAGAGACCTGGGTTCAATCCCAGTTCAAGTCATACCAAAGATTCAAAAAAAGGTACTTGATGCCACCTTGCTTAACACTCAGCATTATAAGGTACGAATCAAGGGTAAAGAGGAGCAATCCTGGGAAAGGAGTAGCGCCCTCCCCTACACTTTGGTGTAGTAGCTATCGAAAAGGGAGCCTTCGGGTCTCCCTCAACTATGTTCGCCAACTTTACTATATGTATAAAGAGGATTTGGCATTAAATAACCTACAAAGGTTGATATGCCATAAAACCAAACCAAACCAAACCATATATATTTAACATATAAGTATAAAGAGGATTTGGCATTAAATAACCTACAATGGTTGATTTGCCATAAAACCAAACCAAACCAAACCAAACCAAATCATATATATTTGATATATATGTATAAAGTGGATTTGGCATTAGATAACCTACAAGGGTTGATATGCCATCAGACCAAACTAAAGCAAACAATGTTAGTTGGCATGCCATTAAATAAAGAAGCCAAACCAAACCTCAAATAAAACAAACCGGAAAAACGGTTTAGAAATAGTTGTGTTGGTGTCTGCGTTTGGACTCACTGGAGTTGTAGATAAATATGATAGATTTAGTATATATATATATATATATATATAAGATATAGAAGACAAATATATATCATTAATTGTTTTTGAGCTGTTAAAATATATGGGAGTATTACCTCTCCAATTAAGAATTTGTATGTATCTATTTGCTATAAATGTTTCAGAGGTATTTTTCCCATTATATCATTTTATAATTTCATTGCCTTTAGGAACCGTAAAAGGTTATCTGGGTTAACTTTGTCAAAGATCTTCTTCAAATTACTCTCCTGGTCGTGTCTCAGGTGGGTCTGTTTAAGATCTATACAGCTTTTCAGTATATGATTCACTGTGTAAGGCTCTTAACATAGTGTACAGATTGGTGCTTCTCCACCTTTCAGAAAGTATGAGTGAGTGACAAGGGTGTGTCCTATTCAGAGTCTAGCCACTACCACTTCTTCCCTTTGGTATGCATTAACTCTTTCAAAAGTGTGCATTCAGTGGTAAAATTAGTTTTATAATTAATCCTTACAATAAGAGCCTTGAAAGTTTAAAAAAAAAACTACAACTATTTAATCTTAGTGGGACCTCATATGAAGAATCATTTTAGTCAGAAAATTTAATATTGTATCTCATTATCATCTAAGAGAGAAAATGAAAAACTTAGATATTCCTTATAAATAGTAAATATTGTAAGATACTTTTTCATGGAGGTCCCTGTGGTGTAATGGTTATCGTTGTAGGAAATGGACATGGCGACACGAGTTCAAATCCTGGATGAAACTTGTTGCATTTCACATAGCACTAATACCCTTGGGAAAGGTATGAATCCAATTATTCTCCCTCCAGCTATGGGTAAATAGTTGGGCAGACTGGGTTCTTCAGCCTTGGTGAGACAACTAGTCTAGGAGAAGGAAAACTGTGAATTCAAACCTGTTAAACTCCACTTAAAAATTGACCTTGTGTCATATCCTGCCCGAGCGGAGGGGTTGGTAAATATGGAAAGATATTTTTTGATAGATAGAACTGTGAAGGTAAAAATTGGTAAAAATTATTCTGAAACACAGAATATACCCTCCGGTGTTCTTCAAGGATCAGTACCGGGACCTTTGTTGTTTTTAATATTCATAAATGATTCACCCAATGATATAGTTGCTCAGTCAGGTGAGGCTGTAGAATACACTGATTGCATCTCTGCAGAGGGATAAGACCCCGCCTCCAACGAGTGCCCTGATGGTGAGGCTAAAGTAATTGTGGAGCTTTAGGGAATGCAGAATACCCTCTTTATTGCCATTACTCCCAGATCCACTCTAGCCCGGAGTGGTAGCACTTGATAGGGTCCTGTCTATAGGTCAAATAGAACTCGAATGCATATTTATGCTCAACTGAATTACTTGTAACAGAATTGTTTTAATATTTAAACTGCGTACTTATTCTAAACTGAACTACTTAAAATAAAACTGTATTGACATTTAAACTGTGAACTTATACTAAAGTGAATTTTAAAATAAAACTGTTTTTGTATGCCAGACTGGTTTGTTTGAAATGGAACTGCTTTTGACATTGAAGCTATACTCATGCTAAACTGAATTGCTTGAAATAAAACTGTTTCTGACATTTAACTGATTATAAACAAAAACTACACTTATACTAAACGGAATAGTTTAAAATCTAATTTGACATTAAATGACCTGAAAAGGGTTGATATGCCGTAAAACCAACCAACCAACCAACCAACCCAATGATATAAAATCAGAAATAAGATTATTTGCTGATGTTAAACAATTTATTTGACAATTGTCAGATGAAATAGCACAGATGAATCTAAATTAATTGTCTTTTTGTGAAGATATTTGGAAATTAAAATTTTTTATAACAAAACATAAAATACTCCATACTGGATCCAAAAGCCTTAAATTTAAATATAAATTAAACAACAAGGAAATCTGAATATAGATATTGAATTAATAGTTTATATGTTCTGTGTAAAGATTCTTTTTTTCTTAAATGTTGATGTAAAAAAAATAGTCAAAATAGAGATGTCTAAGGAGGCATATGAAACAAATAGATAAATATGAATTTCACAATTAAGTCTATACAAATTGTAGATAATATTTGTTATGATAACATGGTTACAATAAATGTTACTCCAAAGTATTGCATGTTGGTTGCTGGCTTTTATCAACTGTAAATTGTCATATTTGGAAATTAAGATTTAATCTGGAAAATATAAAGTATTACATATTGGATCAAAAAGCATTAAAGTTAAATATAAATTAAGCAACAAGGAAATCTAAAAAGAAAATGAAGAATGTGATTTTGGTATTGGATTTGATGATACATTTAAAGTTGACAATCATATTTTGTCGACTGTATCAAAGGCAAATGGAATGATTGACAGGAGGGTTAGAAATTGTATTTTAATGGAGGCAAATGTGGTTTTCAAAATATATAAAGCCCTAATGAGACCTCAAATAGAATAATGTTCTCAGTCCTGGGCTCCTATGTCGAGATATAGAAACTGGATTGTAATAGTGAAATTAGAGGTCACACACAAAAGATTTGCCCAGTTGGCTGGGGCTGTAGAATTCACCAACTGCACCTCTGTAGAGGGATAAGATGTCTCCTAACAAGTGTCCTGGATATGACACTAAACAATCTGATGGTGAAGTTCCAGTGATGCTGGAGCTTTGGAGAATGTGGAGCACACCTTCATTGCTATTGCTCCCAGGTCCACTCTGGCCCAGAGTGGTAGCACCTGATAAGGCCCTAAGTATGGGTTAAAAAGAACTAATCTGCATACTTATGATAAACTGAATTCTTGAAATAGGACTGCTTTGACATTTAATCTGAGTACTTATGCTAAGCTGAATTGTTGGAAAGAGAACTGTTTTTGATATCGAAACTGTACTTATGCTAAAAAAAATTTTTTGAATTAGGACTGTTTGACTAAACAGAATAGCTTGAAATAGAAAGGTTTTTGACAATTAAACTGTGTACTTACATTTAAACTGCATACTTATTTGTTAATGGCCTGGGAGACCTGGGTCCAAGCCCTGGTCAAGTCATACCAAAGACTCAAGAAATGGTACTTGATGCCTCCTTGCTTAACACTCAGAATTATAAGGTACGGATCAAGGGTAAAGTGGAGCAATCCAGGGAAAGGAGTAGCGCCCTACCCTACACCTCGGTGTAGTAGCTATTGAACAGGGAGCCTTCAGGTCACCCTTGACTACGGTCGCCAACTTTACTTTTTTTTTACTTATGCTAAACTGAATTGTTTAAAATGGAACTGTTTTTGACATTGAAACTGTACTTACGTTAAACTGAATCTTTTGAAATAGATCTGTTTTGACATTTAACTGTGTGTAAACAAAATTCTGTACTTATACTTAACTGAACTGTTTGAATAAACTGAATAGCTTGAAATAGAAATGTTTTTGACAATTAAATTGAATAGAAATAGAAATTTTTTTGACAATTAAATTGAATTGTTTGAAATAGAATTGATTATTTGTACAAAAATGGATTTGGCATTAAATAACCTACAAAGGTTGATATGCCATAAAACCCCAAATAAACAAATGATCATGAAAAGATGGTTGGTTAGTTAGGTTTTATAACATATCAACCAGGTTGGTTATTAAGCGCCAAATCCTGTTCATACATATAATATATGATTTGTAAACAAATAGTTTGTAGGTAACATTTTTATACGAGTTAGAGCTCATTTCTTTGTTATAGCTGAATGGTTTCAAGTATTTTTATTGGATATTAACCAATGAATTTAGCATCAGTTATTTGTTTGCACACAGTTAAATAGATATACATATGTGGTTGGTTGGTTGGATTTTATGGCATATCAACCCTTGTAGGCTATTAAATGCCAAATCCTGTTTATACATATATGTAGTAAATATACATGATTTTTAAACATATTGTTTGTTGATAACATTTTTAAATTAACCAGAGCTCATTTTAATAGTTAAATGGATTTAAGTATTTCTATCTAACACTAATCATTCTATTTAATATTGAGTATTTGTTTGCACACAGTTAAATGAATAAACATTTTTTTGTATGTGAATAGTTTGTTGTTGATTTTATTTTTAAAAAGATATGTTGTATAGTTGTAATATAAATACAAATGCAATATACAAAGGCGAACTCTCTCTTGTTCAGAGCTTTGGGGAATGTGGAGTACCCCTTCATTGCCATTGCTCCCAGGTCCACTCTGGCCCGGAGTGGTAGCACCTGATAGGGCCCTATCTATGGGTTAAATAGAACTAACAGCATACTCATGCTAAACTGAATTGTTTGAGTAAACTGAATAGCTTGAAATAGAAATGTTTTTGACAATCAAACCATACTTACATTTAAACTGCATGCTTATGCTTAACTGAATTATTTGAAATAGAACTGTTTTTTGACATTAAAACTGTATTTACACTTAACTGAATTGATACATATAACTGCTTGAATAGTTTGAAATAGAAATGTTTTTGACAATTAAACTGTGTACCTATGCTAAACTAAATTGTTTTAAATAGAACAGATTATTTACATAAAAATGGATTTGGCGTTGATATGCCATAAAACCCAACAAAACAAACTCTCTCTGGTTCAGGTACGAACATTTTATTAATTACTTGACTTCTGTTCTTCGACATGAGGAGAGAGACAATTCTTAAAAGTCTTTTGCGTCATACTATGCTAACAATACCCAAACGATTGGCACACGTTGTGGTTCACTCTCAATTTCTCAACATCATTGTCGGACCCAACTTCTCACCATCATGGTCGAAACCCAACTTCAACTGTCTGCTTCAATGGCAGACAACCCAGCTGTCTGCCTACATAGTCCACAGTCAACTCCCAACTGTCTTTTTTTTAAAATCTTCAAATTCTCAGGACCATTGCTTCCGGGCATGACGTCATTCACACTCCAGCCCCGACGTCATTCACACTCCCGCCCTATTTCCTATCTGGGGTTTATTATGACAATTGTGATTGTCATATCCTTTGCATGCAAGCGTAAAGCTGTACCCAATGTCTGTGCACCTGAACTAAAAGCTGAATAGTTCAAAGCCCAACCAAACTGAATTATAAAATATAATTAATGAAAAATGATTAAAATAAAAAAATCATTCCTTAATTATATAACAGGTAGAACTAATTTGTTTGCATACAAATAAGTATTGCTATTGTTTGCACACAGTTAAGCGGTTTCAAGTATTGCTATCTAACACTAATAATTCTATTTAATATCAATCATTTGTTTACTCCCAGTAAAGTGGTTTCAAGTATTGTTATCTAACACTAATAATTCTATTTAATATTAATCATTTGTTTGTTCACAATGTAGAGATTACAAGTACTGATAGTTGGTGACTTAAGTCAAGAGTAACCCGAAGGCTCCCTTTTCAATAGCTACCACATCATGGTGTAGGGGAGGGCACTATTCTTTTCCCTAGATTGCTCCACTTTACCCTTGATCCTTACCTTATAATGCTGAGTGTTAAGCAAGGCAGAATTAAGTACCATTTTTTGAGACTTTGGTATGATTTGACCTGGGATTGAACCCCAGTCTCCCGGGCCATTGGGGAACATTCTACTCATTAGGCCAATGGCCCGGCAAACAAGTACTGATACTTAACACTAATAATTCAGTTCATTCGAACTGTTAAATGGTTTCGAGTATTGCTATGTAATACCAATAATTCAATTTTGGTACACAGATAAAACAGTTTCATATTTTGCTATTCACCACGAATGATTCTTTTCAACATTGCTTATTCATTTGCTCATTGTTAAATGGTTTCAAGTATTGCTATGTAACACTAACAATTCAATTTAACATCAGTCATTTGTCTGCACTCAGTTAAATGTTCAAACAGTTCTATTTGACACATAGATGGGACCCTGTCAAGTGCTCTGAGTCAGAATGAACCTGAGAGTAATGGCAATCAAAGGTTACTCCACATTTCCCAAAGCCCCAGGACTAATGCCTCACCATCAAGTAGAGTTTAGTGTCATATCCAGGACACTTGCTGGCGGCGGGGGGGGAGTCTTACTCCTCTGCAGAGATACAGTTGGCATATTCTACAGCCCCAGCTGACTGGGCAGCTAATAAAAAGCATAAAAGATTATCTTTATAGGGAGAGATTAGAGGAATTATGATTAACTGGAGAAAAAGCTTGACAGAAATTGCATCAGAATGCTGCGAGCTGTATTGAACAAGTCGTGGAGGCAACATCCCACTAAGCAGCACCAACCACCCATCTAAAAAACAATGCAAATTAGATGACAAGACATGCCAGACACTGCTAGAGAAGTAAGGACAAATTCATAAGTGATGTCGACCCCTCACATGGACGACCAAGGGTAGGTCAACTGGTTAGAACCTATCTGCAACAGCTCTGTACTGATACAGGATGTAGCCTGGAAGACTTGTTGGGAGCGATGAATGATAGCGATGAGTGGCAAGAAAGGGTTAGGGAAATCCATGCTAACGGCACGTCATGATGATAATCATGATGACTTTACTTGAAAGAAGAATGAAAGGTGATCTAATTGAAACTTTCCAAATGATTAATGAAATTTTTAATTATGATAGACATTTTTTCAATATTTGTCCTCAAACTGAAAAGACAGATTTCAAAAGATCCATTTGATTGTTTTTGCTAATAGAACAATATATTTTACAAATAGAGTGCTTAACTTTATCAAAAGCAGAAATAATGTATAAAAATTTAAAATTAAATCAGATCATTTCAGAAAAAATGCGAAGAAAAAAACTTAAGCGGGCATTTTGGGTAACTATGATAGGAATTACTTTATAGAGTTCGATTTCTATGTAGATATTGTATCAATAAAGTATGTTATAGTGTATATATTATATGTAGATATTAAGTGTATATGTTATATTTTATATCATTTTACTTATGATGTTATATATATATATATATATATATATATATATATATATATATATATATATATATATATATATATATATATATACGCTCCCCCATGGGGGTTGAGCACTCTGGCGAAGGAATTGTCGGCCGCCCCTAGCGTAATGCAAAGCTCTTCGTAAGAATTAAGCACTCTGGTAGCCGATAGGGTATTAAAAAAATGTAAACAAAGGCTGCTGCTGCTGTTGCTAAAAATAAAATACCTTAAAATTCCCTTAGCCAACGTAGTCCGCTTGTAGCCTTGTGGTCTGAAGCCTTAATCTATCGTAAAGTTAGACGGGTTTCGATCCCGGATTCGGGCGTCCTGCGGGTCTAGCCACACTGAAGAGTTCTGATAGAACGAAACAGTCTGTCTGTGGATGACTATATATATATGTTTTATAAAGAAAATGGAAAGAAAAATACATATAAATGGATAACAAAAACATTTTTCTGTATTTGTTCAAACTGCTATTTTAAATTCACAATTCCTACCCTGAAGATGACGTAAAACACTTTCTACCTGAAATTTTCATAATTTCATATCTTGTCAAAACGCATCGGTGGATCTGAATTAATATTTAGCAATAAAATTTTTTCTCATTGATTTATATGTATTTCTCTTTCCCTTTTCCTAATACAACATATCTGTTTGATTAAACCTCATACCTTACTCATATATATATATAATTTTGAAAAATTCTGATTGAAAACACCACTATAGTAGCACTCAAAATTAATAAGCTATGACAACAAATCCGAGAAGCCCTACATATAAAAAAAATACAAAAAAACTAGAATTAATAGAATTAACTTTGAAAAAGTGACAATGTTTTGAAATACCTTTATTTTTTTTTTGGTTTTTAATATTCTATTTCACTTGATAATATTCTATTTCCATTGATAATATTCTATTTTTGTTGATAGCATTCTGTTTTAAATTTGTTCATTGTCGTCAGCATCTCAGTTTAATCCAACAACATGTTTACGTAATTTTTGCAATATTATAAAAACCTAAAAACTTTTCTCAAAAAACAATCTTTATACATGCTAACAACACCTGATGATGGCCTATGAAAGGTCCAAAAGTACTCAGGACAATTTTGGTAAATCCATCTACCAACTCCAACCTAAAACCAAAACACTTGGTTGGAAACTTGAAAGGGTCGTAATTAAATCATATAGACAAAATGTATCTTTATTATTCAATTAAACATACTTTAATGAAGGACTGCTGCCTAACTATATATATATATATATATATATATATATATATATATATATATATATATATATATCAGAGTATATATAAAGTGTATATATCATATCCAGAGATCAACAGTATATACATCACAGTGTATATATAATATACTGATATTAATAGTGTATATGTTATAGTGCATATTTTATATTTAGATATTAAGTGTATATGCTATATATAGTGTTATACTTATCATGTTGTGTATATATATATATATATATATATATATATATATAGTATATATGTTATATATAGATATTAATAGTGTATATGTTCTCTGCAAAGATTCTTTTTTGTAAAGGTTGAGGTGAGCAGATAGTAAAAAGCAGAGATGCTCAAGGAGGCCTAATAAATGAGTAATAATAATAATAATAATAATAATAATAATAATAATAGAAACAAATGGTATATGCAAAAAAAAGCATCTGTCCTGGAGAATAAGACACTTAAACTCCTATGAGACTTTGACATACAAACGGATCATCTAATCTCGGCCAGATGACCAGACCTTATAATAATCAACAAAAAAAAGACAACTTGGAAAATTGTAGACTTTGCTGTCCTGGCTGATAACAGAGTAAAATTGAAAGAAAGCAAAAAGAAGAATAAGTACCTCCCTAGGGAATTGAAAAGAAGGATAAGTACCTCACTAGAGAATTGAAAAGCTAGATAAGTACCACACTAGGGAATTGAAAAGAAGGATAACTACTTTGCTATGGAATCGAAAAAACTGTGGAACATGAAAGTGATGATTTTACCTATCGTGATTGGTGCTTTTAGTACAGTCACCAAAGGATTATTAAAGAGACTGGAGGACTTGGAAATAAGAGGACAAATGGAGACCATCCAAACTACTACATTATTGAGGTTAGCCAGAATACCGAGAAGAGTCCTGGAGACTTGAGGAGACTCAAGGAGTCTTGATGTCACTCAAACTTCAGTAAAAGACCATCAGCTAACGTTGATGTGAAAAACAGTCAAGAAGTAAACAATGATGATAATAATTAAAAAGAATAAGTGAGACATCAGTACCCATTTATTAATGAGACATCTTGAACACAGTCAGTATTCAGAGCATTAGGTGTTAAGCAGTGTAGAATAATAATAACACATACCTCCGTAAAGCGTCCAGTTGGCAGACAAAATAAAGCAGGTCATACCTCAGTGCCATCCTCCTTACAATGTTAAACTGAAGCAGGTTTATATAATAAAATACTTACACTTACTTCCAAATAGCCAATGACGATCTATGCAATGGAATAGTCCACTTGTGCACAATTGGATACCCCAAGGCACCATAAATAGTTCCCGTTCCTCAATCGAGAGGAGAGTTTCCTGTCTTTACGACTGATTGCTCTTTGCTAACGCAATTAATTACTCTCGGCTATTGCAACTAATTTCCCTACGCAACCTGACCAATCCTACAAGCAGTTTGTCTCTACAAGATGAACTAAAATGAGCCTGGAGTATTCCAGAAGTCTGATAATATGATTTCCAAGCAGAAAGTTTCAATGTCAAACTATCGGCGTGTATATATCATATCCAGAGATCAATAGTGTGTACATCACAGTGTATATATCCTCATCATGTTGTGCCACTAGCATGGATATCCCTGACCCTCTGTCGCCACTTCTCCCTATCATTCATTGCTTTTGGCAGGTCTTCAGGGCTACATCCCGTATCCTCACATAGCGGCTGTATGTATGTTCGAGCTGGTTGTCCTGCTTCTGCTTGTCCATATGCGGGGGTCCATAGGAGTACATCACTGATGAGTTCATCCTTGCTTCTCCAGCAGTGTCCTGTGTATCTGGTTCGTCTAACTTGTATAGTTTTCGTGATGGGAGGCAAGTGGCCGTATAGTTTGTGTCTTGTGGGGTGTTGCCGCCAGGACTTGTTCAATATTGCTCTCAACATTCTTGTGTAATTGCCGTCTAGCTTCTTCTTCAGCTGTTTAGTTAGCGTCCAAGTAGTGCATCCATATAGCAGTATCAATATGACCACTGCCTGGAAGAAACTGCGTTTCATTTTATCGGTCAGGTCTGATTTCCATATGATCAAGAGCCTATCAATAGCTGTCCATGCTTTTATTAGTCGCATGTCGATGTCTTTTTCGGTTGATGAAATGCTGCTTCCTTGGTAGGTGAATTTGTCTTCTAGTTTCAGAGAGGTTCCGTCTAGTGTGGAAATGTCGCCTGTTTGGTTGTAACACATATAGTGCATATGTTATATTTAGATATTAAGTGTATATTCAGAGCATTAGGTGTTAAGCAGTTTGTCTCTACAAGATGAACTAAAATGAGTCTGGAGTATTCCAGAAGTCTGATAATATGATTTCCAAGCAGAAATTTTCAATGTCAAACTATCGGCATCTTTACTGGATAAAATCTACCCTAACTCTATGAAATATTGATAAATATTCATACAATCATAAATGGAACAAAGAAATAGAAAGATAGACTTATTGATTGATTGATTTTAACAGCATGTTATTTTATACCTAAAAGTTCAGGAATTGCATACATTTTTCATTTATTTTTACATTTTTCTTTACAGTATCTTCAGTTTTTCTACACCATTGTATAATATTAAGTATTCCTATCTAATACAAATAATTTTCAAACAGATCTTTTTGACTCATAGATGTGATCCTAACAGGTACAACCACTCTGAATTTGAGTGGACCTGGGAGTAATGGCAATGAAGGAGTACTTCACATTCCCCAGAGCTTCAGAACTGGAGCCTCACCATCAGATGCAGTTAAGTGGAATGGTCTTACCTTATTTGTAGAGGATACAGTTAACATATTCCAAGTCCTTCTGTAAGAGTAAAGAGGAACGTGTGATTATATAAGAAGTCTAAGTTATGATATTTCGATTTAGACTCCTTAATCAATATGAGAAACATTAAGCTCTCTAGTTTTTAGCTAAGATATCTATTTTTGATGTTGTTAACTATAAGATTATGAGATAAAAGATGCTTTACCTGAATTATTCCCTTTTTGGTCAAATGTGGGAAAGGCTGGTATAAGGTTGGAATCCCTGGAACCTTGTTTATTTGTTGCATCCAAACCCAAAGACAACATGGGTGAGACCTTGTTGCATAGGGAATAACATTCTGGACTGCGACATTATGACGAGTTCAAACTCTAGTCACACTATTATGTTCACTTTTAGACACATACTCTTTGTGAAAGATATGATCCCCCCACCAAGCTATGGGTTAAATAGTACCATTACTGTTCTACAAGGGTGGTTTTGGCATTAAATAACCCATAAAGTTTGATATGTCTTTTAACAAAGAAACTAAATCAAACTAAAGACAAGAACACAGTAGAGGAAGATGAACAGATACCTCATTTTAATCCCATCAGCCCACCAGCCAGGGAATTTTTATTGTCTGTCTTACTCAGTGTCTAGACTACTGCACCTATCTTTGAATGTAAATTCATTGATTAGATGTCTGCTGCTTGATTCAAGTGAGAGCCAACTAATTAAAAAAATGATTTCTTTACTAGATAAACCATTAGACCGACACATTGCAATTGGTTATGAAATAATTTGTTTATTTACCTTTGGTCTTCCTGGTGTTAATCTCAGAAATCTTCTTGTCATCATATGATCAGGATAAAAACAAAGCCAAAAACAAACAGATCACATGGTATACAATAGATCGCATGGTATACAATTGCAAGTGTTTTGATATGACTTTGTTGGTTGCAAAGAAACTTTCACCTGATTTTTCAGTGAAAGAAAAAATGTTTTTACACTCTTTCATCTATATTCACTAGGATTTCATCATGTTGAATTGCTGTGACGTAGCATGAGGCTCTACTTATTACAGTCACACCCTTGGTTGCTTTGCAAGGGGCTTACTAAAATCATACACTAAGCTGCTTTGAAAGGGGCTTACTACAGTCACACCCTTGGTTGCTTTGCAAGGGGCTTACTAAAATCACACACTAAGCTGCTTTGAAAGGGGATTACTACAGTCACACCCTTGGTTGCTTTGCAAGGGGCTTACTAAAATCACAGACTAAGCTGCTTTGCAAGGGGCTTACTACAGTCACACAATTGGTTGCTTTGCAAGGGGCTTACTAAAATCACAGACTAAGCTGCTTTGCAAGGGGCTTACTACAGTCACACCCTTGGTTGCTTTGCAAGGGGCTTACTAAAATCATACACTAAGCTGCTTTGAAAGGGGATTACTACAGTCACACCCTTGGTTGCTTTGCAAGGGGCTTACTAAAATCACACCCTTGGTTGCTTTGCAAGGGGCTTACTACAGTCACACCCTTGGTTGCTTTGCAAGGGGCTTACTAAAATCACACCCTTAGTTGCTTTGCAAGGGGCTTACTACAGTCACACCCTTAGCTGATTTGCAAAGTGCTTGTTGCAATCATTACCTAACTATTTAGTATTTGAAATCATGTTAAATAATCTCATAGACAACAAAATGCGGAAAGGCATGCCTGGTATTATCTTTAGCCTAAAAGAATTAAGTTTTTTCTCAATATTTTCTATACTTAATCCATATAAACTAATGGTTTAACTATAAACAACATCCCTTTCAGATTTAAATGTTTCTCCAATGTTGATTCTTTAAAGAACTTTGATTTAACTACTGTCTTCATTTACCAAGGTTTGTTCATTTGGTTTGCATCAGACAGGTTTTACCTGTTACCCATTATTCATCTTTTACCTTTGAGCACATAGATCTTAAATCATGCATATTACTTTCTTTTGAATGCATATTAACAATTACATTATTACAGATGCACACCATATATTGCATAGTACATATTACCTATTATAACCCTTACCTATAGGGTAACTCAGGTGTTATATATGAGTGTATGTTATATATGAGTGTATGCTATATATGAGCGTGTATTATACAAGAGTATATGTTATATATAACTGTGTTGCACATGAGTGTGTGTTTTTCATAACTGCATGTTATATATGAGTGCATATTATACATGAGTGCATATTATACATGAGTGCATATTATACATGAGTGCCTGCTATATATGAGTATGTGTTATACATGAATGTATGTTATATTTGAGTGTGTGTTATACCTTAGTGTGTGTTATTCATAAGAGCATGTTATACATGAGTGCATGTTACATATGAGTGCCTGTTATACATAAGGGTGTGTCATACATGAGTGCATATTTTACATGAGTATGTGTTATATATGAGTGTGTGTTATACATGAGTGTATTTTATACAAGAGTGGGTGTTATACATGAGTGGGTGTTATACATGAATGGGTGTTATATGTGAATACATGTTATACATGAGCACATGTTATACATGAGCACATGTTCTACATGAGTGTATGTTATACGTGAATGTGTGTTATAAAAGAGTGATGTTATACATGAGTTGGTGTTATATATGAGCACATGTTATACATGAGTTTATGTTATACATGAGTTTATGTTATATATAAGGGCATGTTATGCATGAGTGTGTGTTATACATGAGTGTATGTTATACATGAGTGCATGTTATATAAGAGTGGGTGTTATACATGAGTGAGTGCTATATATGAACACGTTATACATGAGAGTATGTTATACATGAGTGTGTCTTATACATTAGTGTGTGCTATATAAGAGTCCATGTTATACAAGAGTGGGTGTTATACATGAGTGTGTGTTATACATGAGTGCATATTATACAAGAGTGGGTGATATACATGAATGGGTGATATATATGAGCATATGTTATATATGAGTGTATGTTATACATGCGTGTGTGTTATACATTAGTGTGTGATGTACAAGAGTGCATGTTATACAAGAGTCGGTGTTATACATGAGTGGGTGTTATATGTGTAGCATATGTTATACATGAGTGTATGTTATACATGAATGCATGTTATACAAGAGTGGCTGTTATACATGAGTGAGTGTTGTATATGAACACGTTATACATGAGTGTATGTTATACATGAGTGTGTCTTCTACATTAGTGTGTGATATACAAGAGTGCATGTTATACAAGAGTTGGTGTTATACATGAGTGGGTGTTATATGTGTAGCATATGTTATACATGAGTGTATGTTATACATGAGTTCATATTATACAAGGGTGGGTGTTATACATGCGTGAGTGTTGTAAATGAACATATTATACATGAGTATATGTTATACATGAGTTCATATTATACAAGAGTGGGTGTTATACATGAGTGAGTGTTGTATATGAACATGTTATACATGACTGTATATTATACAGGAGTGTGTGTTATACATTAGTGTGTGATATACAGGAGTGCATGTTATACAAGAGTCAGTGTTACACATGAGTGGGTGTTATATGTGTAGCATATGTTATACATGAGTGTATGTTATACATGAGTTCATATTATACAAGGGTGGGTGTTATACATGAGTGAGTGTTGTATATGAACACGTTATACATGAGTATATGTTATACATGAGTTCATATTATACAAGAGTGGGTGTTATACATGAGTGAATGTTATACATGAGTGCATGTTATATATGAGCGCATATTATCCATGAGTGTGTGTTATACATGTGTGTATGTTATATATGAGCACATGTTAAACATGAGTGCATATTATACACAAATAATTACAGTTACTATTAATTTCTTTTGTAGACACTATAACTGGTTTTATAGCTAATATCCTTTTCTTTATCTGAATAATTTCAAGTCAGCATTTTCTTTCTTCAGAGATGTCAAATGACAGACTTATTGTCTTTTTATTGACATTCATTGTTACATAAAGTGAGCATTAGTATTAATGAACATAATCAGACTTTATGAATAAACAGAACAACAGCTTGCATCTTTCTTTCTTCGTTAATATTATTATCATATAAATGGTTGACTTCCTGCCGTGGTTGAAATCTATACATCAAACAAACATAGTTTATTGATTTGGACATATATAAATTAAAATTTACATTGACATAAAATAATAGAAAAACTGAAGTTATGATAATGATAATAATAATAATGATGGATAACTCAGAGGTTTTGGAAATTTAATTTAGTTTTCTGTGTCCTGGGTATGACACTAAACCGCATCTGATGATAAGACCTCAGTTTTGGAGATCTGGAGAAAGGGGACTATCCCATCATTGCCATTACACCCAGGTCCACTTTGACCCAGAGTAGTAGTGCTTTTTAGGATCTTATCCATGGAAGCCAAGTCGGCTCGGGATATAGAATACACCAACTGCATCTCTGCAGAGAGATAAAGTTATATAACATAATGAAAGAAATAATGATGAACCTTGGTTATAAAAATATAGCCCTCACAACTTTATTTCTCAAAAGGATCTGAAGTTGGCATAAGTGTGAGAGTGAGACAAAGAGATGGAGACAGGGAGATGAAGAACACGAACATAGACTGGCAGAAAACTGCTATATTGACCCTTATCTTCTTAGCAGTGTTGGGCTATATTCAGAGTCCCACTTAGCATTTCTTCTGCTTCTCAGCCAGAGGTGGGGGTCACTACCCACTTCCGTGCATTTGCTAGCCACTCTTGTGACTCTTTTTCTGATTGTTACTGACTGTGTGACTGCCCATTACTGCCATGGGTGCCTGCGTATATGATTTCAGAACACCTCTATGTTTCCGGTTGTCAACCCAATGGACCTGTTTCCGGTTGTCAATTCATGTGAGCTGCTTACACCCACACATCACTATCTTTCTATTTACACAGCTGGAACATGAGTCCTCCCCACAACAAAGAGTGTCCTGAATATGACACTAAAACATTTGATGGCCATGGAGCTCTGGAGAATGTAGAGTAGCCCTTCATTGCTATAACTCCCAGGTCCACTTTGACTCCAAATGTTAATACTTGTTAGGGTCCTATCTATGGGTAACATAGAACTGTTCAATCATTTAACTGTGAGCAAGCAAATGACTGATACTAAATTGAATTGTTAGTGTTAGATTGCAATACTTGAAACCATTTAACTGTGTGCAAACAAATGATTAATATTAAAAAGAATATTGACGGACTTATTATAAAATTTTGACGGACTTATTAAAAAATTTTAAGAATTATTAGTGTTAGATAGCAATACTTGAAACTGTGTGCAAACAAATGACTTCTGTCTTGTTTAAGATGTTACCTCAAAACTATTCATTTAAAAATCATATATATACTTTGTAGATATGCATAAACAGGATTTGGTATTAAATAATCTGCAAGGGTTGATATGCCATAAAACCCAACCAACCAACTAACCAACCAACCAATCAACTTGTCCATGGATAAAACAGATCTCTTTAAAAGTTATTTGTATTCAATTGGACTCTGTGCAAAAAAAAAAAAAAAAAGAATCTCTTAAGAAGAAACTACATGAAAAATGTAAATATGAATGTATAATGAATCCAATTCCTTAACTTCTAGGCATAAAGAAACCCTAGACAGGTTGACATGCCATTAAAATCAATCAGTCATTTAATCTCAAAAATGATATGGCTGTATAGAAACTTGTTACACTCCAGAAATAAACATGTGACCACCACTTCTTGACAAATGAGAGCCATTTTTACCCACAAAATTATAACATCCTGATTAATTCAGCTTGAGAAAAATATACAAAATGCTTAAGATGATAAGGTTTGGTTTGGTTTGGTTTCTTTGTTTAATGGCATATCAACTCTTTTTAGGTTATTTAATGCCGAAGCCATTCTCCTAAAAGAACAGTAGTGGTGCTATTTAACCCATAGCTGGGAGGATAAGGGGGTTCATACCTTTCCCAAGGGTATTTGCCCGAAAGTGAATGTAATAGCGTGACTGGAGTACGAACTCGCGTACTACGATTCCGCAGTCCACCGCTTTAACCATTACACCACGAGGACACCCCCCTTAAGATGATAAGGTTGTAAGACATCTGTATGTCATTGGATTATAGTGATATACACTTGTATGACAGTTGTGCCACTTTCTGGGTTTACATAATGACAGCCCAGTGACAAGCATATCAATATAATTGGTGACAATGCAAACTGCAGGTTTTATTCAGAGTATCTTCTCTTTGACTTTTCCTATCGAAGGATAATTACAACTCAGCCGAGGTTTGGTGCTAAAGATTCCTTTTTCAGTTTTGATTTTAGGATTCGACTTTTCCTAGAAGGGGCTCCACTCAAATGTGAAATCTATCTTAACTTTTCCTAGAAGAGGCTCCACTCTAATGTGAAAGCTATTTTAACATTTTCTAGAAGGGGCTCCACTCTAATGTGAAAGCTATTTTAACTTTACCGAGAAGGGGCTCCACTCTAACGTGAAAGCTATTTTAACTTTACCGAGAAGGGGCTCCACTCTAATGTGAAAGCTATTTTAACTTTACCGAGAAGGGGCTCCACTCTAACGTGAAAGCTATTTTAACTTTACTGAGAAGGGGCTCCACTCTAATGTGAAAGCTATTTTAACTTTTCCTAGAAGGGGCTCCACTCTAATGTGAAAGCTATTTCAACTTTTCCTAGAAGGGGCTCAACTCTTTTACTAACCTAAAATGGTGGAGTATATACATCCACTGTTTATTCAGTAAATAGATGGGCTGGATAAGACACTAAACAATCTGATGGTGAGGTTCCAGTCCTGGGCTTTGGGGAATGTCAAGTACCTCCTTTTTACCATTATTCCCAGGTCCACTCTGACCTGGGGTGTTAGAGTCCAATCTATGCACCAAATAGAACTGTTTGATATTTAAACTGAGTGCAAACAAATGATTTATGCTAAATTGAATTTTAGAAATAGAATTGTTTGATCATGTAACTGTGTGTAGATAAATGACTGATGTTTAATTGAATTGTTAGTGATACATTGCAATACTTGAAACCATTTAACTTTGTTGACTAATGCTAAATTGAATTGTTAGAAACAGAACTCTTTGATCATTTAACTGTGTTTAAACAAACGACTGATGTTAAATTGAATTGTTAGTGATATATAACAATACTTGGAACCATTTAAGTTGGTTGATTTATGCTAGATTGAATTGTTTGGAGTAGAAAGTGACTTAGTCTATTCTCTAGACAGTGATTAGTTGCTGGCCCAGTGAGTGGGTATATATATTTACCAACCCCTCCACTTGTGCAGGGTATGACACAAGGTCAATTTTTAAGTGGAGTTTAACGGGTTTGAATTCCGAGTTTTCCTTCTCCTAGACTAGTTGCCTTACCAAGGCTGAAGAACCTAGTCTGCCCTACTATTTACCCATAGTTGGAGGGAGAATAATTGGATTCATACCTTTCCCGAGGATATTAGTGCTATGTGAAATGCTATCAGTCTCATCCAGGATTTGAACTCGTGTCATCGTGTCCATTTCCTATAACGATAACCATTACACCACAGGCATCTCCAGTGAGTGGGCATATTAGTGTATATATACACCAGCTTGCTTCAGTCATATTACAGGTGTTATGGGTTCGGTATTGAGTTACCACTGCTTGTTTTATTTTTTGTCTGCCAGCTGGATGCTAGCTGGGGCCGCTGAGCCGATAAGTGTTGTTATTCTTGTTTATTCTGCATGTTAGAGCAGTGATTTCCACACAGTTAAGATACAGTTAAGTTTATTTTTGGATTGATATACTTGGGAAAGGCATGAACCCCCTTTGTATATTTTTGGGGTTTTCTTTTCTTAAGAAAGTTAAACTGACCACCAATCTTTCTCCCTGAGGGATTGTGCGTGTATATTTGTGCATATGAGTGTGTAGGTGTGTGTGTGAAAGAACAATATATTTAAAGGATATATTTATATTTATTTACCAACCCCTCCGCTCGGTAGGATATGACACAAGGTCAATTTTTTTAAGCGGAGTTTAACAGGTTTGAATTCAGAGTTTTCCTTCTTCTAGACTAGTTGCCTCACCAAGGCTGAAGAACCTAGTCTGCCCTACTATTTACCCATAGCTGGAAGGAGAATAATTGGATTCATACCTTTCCCAAGGATATTAGGGCTATGTGAAATACAACCAGTCTCGTCCAGGATTTGAACTTGTGTCGCTGTGTCCATTTCCTACGACAATAACCATTACACCATGGGATATATTTACATATGAATAATAGATTAATGTTTAATGATCCTGAGTTTTTCCAACCATTCTCAATGGGATAGAAGAAAGATTGGTGGTCAGGCTAACTTTGCGGTGCATTAGCTGTCATTGATTATTTGGACTAATAAAGGAGAAGACCCTGAAAATATACAAACCATTTACTTCCTGAAGATGACATAAAACGTCAAAAACATGTGCTGAAGGAAAATAAATAACTTAAAAACAAATCCCCTTGTGGACCTTTTTTATTTTAAAGTATCTACTGCTTTCTCTCATTAGACCACCAAAAAATTATATATATATATATATATATATATATTTCCTCTCTAAGTTTTTATCTATTAATACTACCCCACTTGTCCTTTAATTTTACTATTTTAATCAATTCCAGTTGTTGCTATTGAAGAAGTACCAAATGAAAGGGTCTCTTTAGTGCTTTATCATTTTAAACAATCTAATAAAAGGATTCCCCTTTTTAAATTAATGATACAATCTTGCCGTACCAAAAATTTGTTTGAATATATATTAAATCAAATTATAAGACTTCATTTATTTCATTTATTTATTTAGTTATAAATTTGAAGTTAGTCGTGTGTCCAGTAGGTATGTTCAGCATAGGCTGTCGCTAGCAGGAGAGTTAACATGCCGCTAAGTCATGACTCAGCAGACATGTGCTCTTCCCACCAGCAGTAGTGGTCTATCCAGTAGAAGTGATGACTGCTCAATGAGAAAGAATTTGTCTTTGGTATCAGGAAGCCCCTCTTCCCAGGCATGCGCCAATTTTGTTTTCTGTCAGAGGCCTCCTTGGAAACTGTTACTTTTGCATTTTTTTTGAATTATAGAATACACATTTTTTTAGCCTTTAAATAATCAACCCCAAAAACATACATAAGAATATTCCAGAAATTTCGGACCAAAATCGCATTAACATTAAAGTTACATCTTTATATTTTTCAAGCAATCAGCTAAAAACACAAAATAAGAATATTCTAGAAAATCCGGATCAGAAACTAATTAACAGAAAATTTTAGGCTCGAAAACAAATAAGTAAATATACAAATCTGATTGGTCAAGAAATATCTGCGTGCTTGAATTTTAGGACCCATAATAAAACTATTTTTTGATCCACTTAAGTGACCACAAAAAATATAAGTAACGAAGAATTTAATCAATCAAGCCAGTCATTCATTCTTTCCACTACGAGAGGTCATGAATGGACAGCAGAGAGCCACGCCATAAGACTCAAAGGGAAAAATCCAACCTTGATCGCCCTTCGGGGCCTGTGGCACAGCAGATAGAAGCGTTGAGTCTCTACGGTTCCAGGTGAGCATTGTCAGAAGATAGCGGTTTCAAATCCTACCCAAGCCAGCCAGAGGTTTACTTGGTCAAAAACGTGATGCCATAGACAACAACTATGGAAGGCAGTAATTACTGGGGATACGGTTATAAGACTCAGCATTCCTATCCGAGGTCACGGTAAATCACCTGAAGAAGGCCAGAGGTGAAATTTGGCTGAAACGTAGTGAAGAAGAAACAACACAAAAACTACAAAGATGAGGACAAAAAGTCTGCATTAAATAAAAAAGAATTAATCCTCAGATGTAAATTCTTAGTCAAATATAACAGTTCATGAGAGAGAAAGTGAATTAAATGCACAAACCTTATTGGACTTAGCTGGCAGTCTTTTCTTTTTTTTTTTCCTTTATCAGGGGTCTTCAAATTTATGGTCCTTCTTCACTCCTTTTCAGTAGGAATATTGTGGCTTTTCCATTCTTAAGCATTGTAGCTTATTCAGTGTCAAGGGCTGGCTGGTTTATTACTATCCAACCTGAAGAAAAAGCGTCTGCTGACTTTTCAGCAGGGTTCACATGCCGCTGTATCCACTCGGGAACTAAAATTCTTTCCTTTTCCCCTTTTTGATCTGAGTTTTACTTCTGCCTCCTATCTGACTCTTTTTCTTCGATGCTCTATTTTTAACTTGTGCGTTCACCCATTACTATCCGAGGTCATTTTGCATTCATTGCTTTGCCCACTCTTCCTTTGTCATCTTCTCTCTCTCTCTCCGTAACATTAGACAGATGCACCTTTTTTCTTTTGGCTACTGGTAGGGAGCACATGTACTTGACAAGTCCTGAACTTAGCAGTGTATTGTGTCTCCTGCTAGTAGCAGACTGATTATTTCATGATATCCTTCAAATACCTTGTCTGAGGGAGCATGACTATTTCTACTTGTTCAGGAAAACATTCTTCACTGCAGAATAGTCGTAAAGCCCAAAATAAAATTTGAGTCTAAAAGTATCCTTGTCTTTTTCCTTCTGTCCTCAGCTCTCTTACAGCTTCAACAAACAAAAAAGAAGACAACAAGTGAATGAGGTAAGAAGAAAAAGGAGTCAGTCACAAACCTCAGAATCACCCAACAATACCAACAATATACTACAACCATGATAAACCTTTTATATGGCCTATACATTGTGGCATTGAAGGTATGACCCCCTTATCCTTCCAGCTATGGGTTAAATAGTATTACAGCTGTCCTATCAGAATAACTTTGGTATTAAATAACCCAAGAAGGTTGGTATGCCATTAAACCAAAGAAACTAAATCAAGAAACTATTCTTTGGTAATGAAGCTGTGAACTCCCTTATCCTCCCAGCTATGGGTTAAATAGTATCACAGCTGTCCTATAAGAATGGCCAAGAAGGTTGGTATGCCATTAAACAAAAGAAACCAAACCAAGAAACAATTCTTTGACATTGTTGCTAGTGTCTTGCAAGGAGATATGTTGGCATCATATTTATTTGTAATATGCCAAGATTATGGGCTACGAACATCGATAGGTCTAATGAAAGAAAATAATCTCTGATTAAAAATATGCAAGAAGTATCCTGCAAAAACCCTTATGGATGCAGACTAAGCAAATATACTTGCTCTTCTCACAAATACACCCGTACAAACTAAATGTTAGATGCAGAGCCTGGAGGAGGCAGCCGGTGGCATTGGCTTCTATGTGAACTCTAGTGTGTTTTAAACAAAACTGAGCTCTCTCCACATTAAATGTCAAGTCGCTAAAATTAGTAGACCAGTACATACCCTTCGGTAGCAATATCACATCTACTAAAAGTGATGTCAACATAGACAAAGTAAAGGCATGGATTGCTATTGACAGGTTATTGATCATATGGAAATTTGATCTCTCTGATAGAATAGAATAGGAGTACTTTTAAGATGTTGCTCTATCAGTATTATTGTATAGCTGCACCACCTGGACTCTAGTCATGGTGGAGAAGTGCCAGATATATTCAGATGCAGCTATTACCTGATCTTGGATGTAGTCAAGTCTCATATCACAAGTCAGTGAGCTTCTGCAGTGTCATCCTGGCAACATGTGGCCGAGTATTGTCATGAAGCAAAATTATGACCAAGCTTGAACCCATACAAAAAAAAAATAAATAAATCATGCAACTTTTTTTCATCTTCATAATTAGGGGCATATAACCTTCACAATCAAGGTGATAATTGCCCAGTTGGCTGGGCAATTATCACCTTGATTGTGAAGGTATGCCATTAAAAAAAATGGAGCTAACCAACTACCTGCATATGTATATAAGCAAGAGGGAATCTTTCCCTACTTCCAGACCCAGGACATCCATAGATTGAACATAAAAATATTGCCAGACAATATGTCTTCAGAACAACCTAAAAAATGTGATTATAAAATCTGTTTTAAGTTGCGACCTGAGTGGTCTTCTCAAAGTTATCTGACCATCTTCAAATAGACTGGGAACAGTGAATGAAGATCCCTTCTCACCAAAAATCCATGTCCAAAATCTATATGCCAACACACGCACATCCACACGCACAACATACATATTTAATGAATGCTTATACACCCGTTCATGCAGATACGTTTAGACACCTATATATATACAAATACACATCCATACCTATGTTACCTATATATATACACATACACATCCATACCTATGTTACCTATATATATACACATACACATCCATACCTATAATGTGTATAAACACTCTGTCCATATGTACACAATGAGTCACTCAGATAATACAGAAAAAGAACAATAGAACACACCAACTGCACCTCTGCAGAAGGGTAAGATCACCCTCCAATGAGTGTCCTAGATATGACACTAAATAATCTGATGATGAGGTTCTAGTAATGCTGGAGCTTTGGGGAATGAAGAGTATCCCTTCAATGCCATTGCTCACAGGTCCACTCTGGCCTAGAGTCGTAGCACTTGATAGGATCCTATCCATGGGTTAAAAAAAAACTAAACTGCATACTTATATTAAGCTGAATTATTTGAAATAGAACTGTTATGTTAAACTGAAGTATTTGAAATAGAACTACTTTGACATTTAACTGTGTATAAAAAAAAACAAAAAACTGTACTTATACTAAACTGAATGTTTTGAAATAGAACTGTTTGACTTAACTGAATTGCTTAAAATACTTAACTGAATTGCTTGAATATTTTTGACAATTAAACTGTGTACTTACATTTAAACTGTGTACTTATGCTAAACTGAATTGTTTGAAATGGAACTGTTTATTTCTATAAAAATGGATTTTGCACTAAATAACCTACAAAGGTTGATATGCCATAAAACCCAAACAACCAACCAACCTTGACTAAACTGAAAAGCTTGAAAAAGAAGTGTTTTTGAGAATTAAACTCTACTTATGCTAAACTGAACTGTTTGAAGTAGGTCTGTTTATTTGCATAAAAATGGATTTGGCATTAAATAACCTACAAAAGTTGATATGCCATAAAACTCAAACCAAACAAATCAAAGTGATAAAAAACTAGTAAAGAGGATATTTTAATGATTAAGAATGTGAATTTTTTATCCAACAATCGTTAAAAAATCTTAGAACAGTACTTAAACAGTTTATACTAAAATTGGTCAGTATTTTCCGAATGACCTAACATATTGTTTTTTTATGTATTAATAGAATTGAATGTGATTTTTGTGTCTTCATAGATAAAGGACAGTCGGTGACAAAGTTAGTTGTATTATTCTAATCTCTATTAACTTCACTGCAAAAAACACTGATCAAAGACGTTTCAGCAATTAAAATATATTGATTTATGGATTGTATTTCTTAGGAGATGCCTAATCATTATTACTTGCAGTGAACACTACTCCTATATAAACACTCTGTCCATATGTACACAATGAGTCACTCAGATAATACAGAAAAATAGCAATAGAATTATTTCATGACAACATAATTGATTCAGTAATGTACATTGCCCAGTCAGCTGGGGCTGTAGAATACACTGACTGCACCTCTGCAGAGGGGTAAGACCCCCACTAACGAGTGTCCTGAATATGACACTAAACAATCTGATGGTGAGGTTCCAGCAGTGTTGGAGCTTTGGGGAATGTGGAGTACCCCTTCATTGCCATTGCTCCCAGGTTCACTCTGGCCCGGAGCGGTAGCACCTGATAGGGCCCTATCTATGGGTTAAATAGAACTAACAGCATTCTTATGCTAAACTGAATTGTTTGAGTAAACTGAATAGCTTGAAATAGAAATGTTTTTGACAATTAAACCGTACTTACATTTAAACTGCGTGCTTATGCTTAACTGAATTATTTGAAATAGAACTGTTTTTCGACATTAAAATTGTATTTACACTTGACTGAATTGTTACATATAACTTGAATAGTTTGAAATAAATGTTTTTGACAATTAAACTGTGTACTTATGCTAAACTGAATTGTTTTGAATAGAACAGATTATTTAGATAAAAATGGATTTGGCATTAAATAACCTACAAGGGTTGATATGCCATAAAACCCAACAAACCAAACCAAACCATCAGTAATGTACAAGGGTCAGTCAAAAGTTTGGTAATATTTTAGTTATGTGAGGCATAATTAGGCAGCTCCGGATATTTTTGCTGAGGTTGTGAAGGTGACGAACCACATCGGACTGTGAGATGCCAAACTCATCTGATACTATCCAAGCATTACTTTCTAGATTTGCCTCTATGGCTTAGAGCACGGCTTCAGAATCCACAGAATCGTGTGTAATCACCAAGGCTCAAGCAAAATTTATTGAACCATCTAGTTAACGTACTGTGATCAACTGCACCATCACCTTTGACACAAATGTTTTTGGTTGCTTCTGAGGTGTTATAACTCAATTCGAACTTGTTAAGCACAAGTTTCTGAATCAAACTACACTGCACATTCATCTGTATAGATTTCAAATAACACACGAGGTGAAGCAATGCACAATGTGTCAGTGCACCAACTAATATGATTCTACCAACTACAGTACCTGCGTAACTGTCATTGGAGCTTGCTCCAAGTGTTCCAAGCCTCAGCTGGGCTGCCTGTTATATATGCCAGGTGGAGTATCAATGACAAGTATAGATTCACATTGCACTGGACCTTTAGGTGTAGTGAGTCTATGACCAGCAAGATCACCTGGCTTTGTGCCAGGGGACTTATCAAAGGCTAGCATAGTTCACATTGCACCCAGTTATCCAATGACCAGCAAAGTTCAACTGGGCGCAAGTTTTGCCTTGTGCCCGACCTCCTCCTCCTCCTCCCCTAAATCCTCACTCTAAAAAAGACCTTGTCGCAAATCCTGCCTGGTAGAGGGAACAGATAAATAAATAAACCTAATAAATCTGTTCATGCCTAATTGTTATTAGGGCTACAAAGAACAGTGCACATCAGAAACACGAATAAAGAATAAGCTTCCAGTAAGATTTGAACTCATGTTTCCTTATGGCTAAAGGAAGTCTGGTTCTACATAGATGAAGAAACTACCTCACCTGCTGCATGTGCATCTGCTCATTGTTCATTATGAATACTTTCTGTACCTTGTTGCACTTTTGCATATTCTGCTGTGCCACATTGTTGAATTCAGCTTAGGTAATGTCACAAAAAAATGGAAAAAGAAAAAAACAAAGTTTTTGAAGGGCAGGACTTGCTCACAGACAGGTGTGTTTGTCACTTTCTCTGGATCTTTCTCTAGCTCTACTCCCTCCCCTTTACATGCTGTACGATTTCTAACTTGCCACTGCTATGTCTGGTCGTTGCCAACAAACTGTTTCCATCTTCCCTGTTCAACTCATCTCTCTCGTCACCGAACTGCCTCTCATCAAATCACTCTCATAATTACTCTAACCAACTAACTGCACCTGTATATATGCAAGAGAGAATCTTTCCCTGCTTCCAGACCCAGGACATCCATAGATTGAACATAAAAATATTGCCAGACAGTATGTCTTCAGAACAACCTAAAAAATGTGATTATAAAATCTGTTTTAAGTTGCAACCTGAGCGGCCTTCTCAAAGTTATCTGACAGTCTTCAACTAGACTGGGAACAGTGAATGAAGATCCCTTCTCACCTAAAATCCATGTCCAAAATCCATATGCCAATGCATGCACATCCACACGCACAACATACATACTTAATGTATGCTTACACACCCATTCATGGAGATATGTTTGGACACCTATATATATATGTATATATATGCACATATATTCACATACACATCCATACTTATGTTGCCCAGATGGTTGGGGCTGTAGAATACACCGACTGCACCTCTGCAGAGGGGTAAGACTTCCCCCCAATGAAAGTCCTGGATATAACACTAAACAGTCTGATGGTAAGGTTCCAGGTTTGGGGAATGCGGAACACCCCTTCATTGCCATTGCTCCCAGGTCCACTCTGCCCCGGAGTGGAAGCACCTGATAGGGTCCTATCTATGGGTGAAAGAGAACTAAACTGCGTATTTATGCTAAACTGAACTGTCTGAATTAGAACTGTTTGACAAAACTGAATAACTTGAAATAGAAATGTTTTAGACAATTAAACTGTGTACTAACATTGAAACTGTGTACTTAGGCTAAACTGAATTGTTTGAAAAAAAACTGTTTTTGTATGCTCCTATTGCTCCCAGGTCTACTCTGGCCCGGAATAGTAGCACCTAATAGGGCCCTATCTATGGGTTAAATAGAACTAACGGCATACTAATGCTTAACTGAATTGTTTGAATTAGAACTGTTTGATTGAACTGAACAGCTTGAAATAGAAATGTTTTTGACAATCAAACTGTACTTACATTGAAACTGTATGCTTATGCTAAACTGAATTGTTTGAAATGGAACTGTTTTTGACATTGAAACTGTACTTACACTAAATTGAATTGTTTAATATAGAACTTCTGTGCTTATACTAAACTGAATTAGCTGAATTAGAACTGTTTGAATGAATTGAATAGCTTTTTCCCAATTAAACTGTATACTCATGGTAGACTGAATCGTTTGAAATAGAACTGATTATTCGTATAAAAACGGATTTGGTGTTAAATAACCTATAAAGGTTGATATGCCATAAAGCCCAATCAATCAATTAATCAATCAACCATACCTATGGTTAACTTGCAATATGTACACACACACACACATATCTAACCCTATATGCTACCCTATTAAAGGTCCATAGTGTCACACATACAAGTTGTTTTACTATCTCTGCTAAAAATTCATCCTGTGACTGGGGCTTAAAATACGCTAACTGTAACCCATGCATAGGAGAAAGAACCCTCCTCAAGAAAAGTGAGAGGCATCCTGAGTATAACATTAAACTATATCTGATGGTGAGACTCCAGTTATGGATTTCTGAAGTGTAGTTTTATTGCTATTACTCATAATTTCATTCTGACCTGGAGTGGTGGTACCTGTTAGGGTCCCATCTCTGAGATCTGTTTGCAAATTATTTGTAATTGATAGGAATACTTGATATCATGTCACCATGTGCAAAAAACTCTTAAGAAACATTTTTATCATTAAGAGTCTTCGGACTGTCGTCTTCATCTTTATTGTTATTTCCACAACATTTCGGACAATATGTCCTCTGGCCTTCTTCAGGTGTTTGTCAAACTCGGGAACCTACACGGATCTTCGAACTATGTCCTTTATTGAATCCATGGGGGTCGCCTGTTCTGATTCCATTAGCCATAACCGGGTACAAGTGTTTAGATCTATTTAACCCACAAGTAAGGACCCAATCAGGTGCTACCGTTCTGGGTCAGAGTGGACCTTAAAGCAATTGCAATAAAGGGGTACTCCACCTTCTCCAATGGGGTGTCCTCGTGGTGTAATGGTTAAAGCGATGAGCTGCAGAATCGTAGTACGCGAGTTCGTACTCCAGTCGCGCTATTACGTTCACTTTCGGGCAAATACCCTTGGGAAAGGTATGAACCCCCTTATTCTCCCTCCAGCTATGGGTAAATAGTAGGACGGACTAGGTTCTTCAGCCTTGGTGAGGCAACTAGTCTAGGAGAAGGAAAACTCTGAATTCAAAACCTGTTAAACTCCGCTTAAAAATTGACCTTGTGTCATACCCTGCCCGAGCGGAGGGGTTGGTAAATAGTACCTTCTCCAAAGCTCCAGCATTACTGGAGCCTCACTATCATATTGTTTCGAGTCATATACCAGGACACTCATTAGGGGAGTCTTACCCCTCTGCAGAGATGCAGTCGATGTATTCTGCTGCCCAAGCCGACTGGACCAGTCATTTTACGGTTAAAAAGTTTTAGTGATCTAATTACTGTATTTCATGAATCACTGGATAATAATTTTTTCTAATGGATAATTTTAATATCTTAGAATTACAGTTGAAAATGGACATACTTCACAAAACTAACCAGTATAGTCATATTTGTTTTTTTTAATGACATATCATCCTTCGTGGGTTATATAATTCCAAAGCCGTACTTGTAGAAGAATAGTAGTGGTACTGTTTAACCCAGAGCTGGGAGGGATAATGGGGTACACACTTTTCATGATAGAAGTTTGAACTCAGTCACTACAAAGTCACACTCTAACACATTAGCTACTGCACCATGGGGTATTGTCAGTGAATTTTTAACACTGTTCCACAAGTAGGATCAGGTTAGGTTATTTGGTTTAATGGCATATCAACCCTTGATGGTTATTTAATGCCAAACCTTGTTTACATATATGAGTTTTAAGTGAATAGTTCATTAGTAACATTTTCTGAAAAAGCCAAAGCTCGTATATTTGCATACAGTTAAATAATTTCAAGGTTGGTTGGTTGGTTGGTTGGTTGGTTGTGTTTTAACAGTGTATCAACTCTTGTAGGTTATTTAATGCTAAATCCTATTTATCATATTTACCAACCCCTCTGCTCAGGCAGGATATGACACAAGGTCAATTTTTAAGCAGAGATTAACTGGTTTGAATTCAGAGTTTTCCTTCTCCTAGACTAATTACCTCACCAAGGCTGAAGAAAACAGTCTGCCCTACTATTTACCCATAGCTGGAGAGAGAATAATTGGATTCATACCTTTCCCAAGGGTATTAGTGCTATGTGAAATGCAATCAGTCTTGTCCAGGTTTTGAACTCGTGTCGCTGTGTCCATTTCCTGCGACAATAACAATTACACCAGGGGCAAATCCTATTTATACATATATATCAATGGTTTCTTTGTTTAATGGCATATTAACCTTCATGGGTTATTTAATACCAAAGCCATTCATCTAGAAGAACAGTAGTGGTACTATTAAACCAATAACTGGTAGGATAAGGGGGTTCATAACTTTCCCAAGGGTATTTGTCTGATAGTGAACGTAATAATGTGACTGGAGTTTGAACTTGCTTACTACGATTCCTCAGTTCAGTGCTTTAACCATTACATCCAGAGGACACCCCTATATATATTAAATATATATGATTTGTAAACAAATCGATTTCTGGTTACAATTTTGACATGAGTCAGGGCTCATTTGTTTGCACAGTTAAATAGTTTCAAGTAGTGCTAACACAAATACTTCTTCAAAGTTAAATGGTCTCAAGTATTGCTATCTAATACCATATTATGTAAGAAGAATGTGCCAATAACAACCCATGTAGTTGAGCACAAATCTCCAGGCAACAAACTCAACCCAAGATTACCTCTGAACTAACATTACAAAATACTAATTGTTCAATTTAATATAATTAACCAGTTCTAATTAACCCATAGATGGGACTCTAAGAGGCAAAATTACTTGGTGTCAGAGTGGACTTGAAAGTAATTGCAATGAAGGGGTACTCCACATTTCCCAAAGCTCCAGGATTGGAGCCTCACCATCAGATGCAGTTTCGTCTCATATCCAGGACACTTATTGGTTAGGAGGATCTTACCCTTCTGTAGAAAAGCCATCAGTTTATTTTAAAGCCAACTGAACTGGCTTCACAAGTAGAAAAGAGGCTATTGTGTAATTGAGCTGATATATAGGAAATACATGCATAGAAGTATCTAGAATAAAGATTACTTATGAAGAAAGAATGACATTTACAGGAAATCACTTATATGTTATAAAATCCTGTTCGTTTTATGATAAAGAAAGTTTATTTCAAAGAAAATATTTACAGTATCAAAAATATATTTATAATGAATCATACATTTGTTCGCCCAGTTGATGAGGTTTAGAATATGTAGACTGTATCCTCTGTAGATGAGTAAGGCCTCCTTCACAAAAAAGGAGTGTTCTGCTTATGCTTCTCAATTGCATCTGATAGTGAGACTCTTGTTCTGAAAATCTGGGGAGTGTATAGCACCCCTTCATTACAATTACCCCCAGATCCACTATAACCTAGAGTGGTAGTACCTGTTAGGGTTCCATCTATGAATCAAATCATTTAAGAATTGTTCATATTCAATAGGACTGTACCCCCGAAATAAAAACATCCAAAGAAACGACTACCCTAAAAAATGTAAATATGAATGAACAATGTATGTGATTCTCTAACCCCAAGCCATAAAAATATTCCTAGACAAGTTGACATGCCATCAAAATTAACTAATCAATTAATTGAATTAATTGATTAATTAAATTAATTAATCTAGTGATCAAAATAAATCAAGATCTGTATGTTCTAAATCTCGTGAGTAAAGAGAATGCAGAAGAACCTCATAATGATCTTATCTTTTCTGCAGTTGTTGAAAATGAAGGTGATGGCATTTTTAATGATAATATTTGGATAAATTTGACTTACATATGCTTTTGTATCATCTCTGATAAAACTTGATTGCTTAAAACCATATAATTATTGGTATTAGACAGAAATACTTGATATCACCTGTGTTTGAAACCTCTTAAGAAACAACTATTCAAAAAATTTAGATATAAATGTTCAATGAATGCGATTTCCTAACTTACAAGCATAAAATAACCCCAGATAGGTTGACATGCCATTAAAATCAATCAATCAATTAATCATACATTTGTTATCAAGCACAGAGGCAAGAATATTATTTATTTCTTATTGGTTTACTTAGACAAGTTTCCTTACAGAATTTAGCATTAGATAACCCACAAGGGTTGATATGCCTTAAAACATGAACCAACCAACTAGTTTCCTTATCTTGATTGTTATAGTCACCTTCCAGTTGTTCTTCAGTTGTTAAATTTCTGGAAATTTTGAACTGAACCCTTTAACCTATCCTTGAAGAGGGATTGGTCACTTTCAAACTGTCTATTCTTAGAAGAGGATTATCTTGTATCAGTTAATTCTTCCTTGTAATGTTGTCTGTCTCCGTCACTGAATCAGAATAGGTTTAAAGCTTTGAGTTACCACCACAATGATGGAACAATGGTCTAGTAGATATATAGACATTTCAGTCATTTTACATTCTTAGTTAAGGAGATGCAATATATAATATTCATACATTCTCCTCCTAGAAATTTATGGCCCAGTCGGCTGGGGCTGAAGAATACACTAACTGCACCTCTGCAGAGAGGTAAGACCCCCACAATGAGTGTCCAGATTATGACATTAAACATCCTGATGGTGAGGTTCCAGTAATGCAGGAGCTTTGGGGAATGCGAAGTACTTCTTTATTGCCATTGCTCCCAGGTCCACTCTGGCCCAGAATGGTAGCACCTGATAGGGCCCTATCTATGGGTTAAATAGAACTAAACTGCATACTTATGCTAAACTGAATTGTTTAAATTAGAATAGTTTGACTAAACTGAATAGCTTGAAATAGAAATGTTTTGACAATCAAACTGTGTTCTTATACTTATAATACGTATTTATGCTAAACTGAATTGTTTAAAATAAAACTGTTTCTGACATTGAAACTGTACTTATTCTTAACTGAATTGTTTAATATAGAACTGTTTTGACATTTAACTGTGTAAACAAAATTTGTACTTATACTAAACTGAATTAGCTGAATTAGAACTGTTTGAATAAACTGAATAGCTTGAAATAGAAATGTTTTTGACAATTAAACTGAGTACTCATACTGAACTGAATTGTTTGAAATAGAACTGATTATTTGTTTAAAAATGGATCTGGCATTAAATAACCTACAAAGGTTGATATGCCATAAAACCAAACAACTAACCAACCATCGGAAATTTAGACAAAAATATTTGTTCATTTTGGAATTATATAAGATTATTCATACACAGAGATAGCTCTTTTGAATTAATAAACAATTGGCCTAATGAATATAGTGTTCGCCAATGGTTTGGAAAATGGATGTTCAATCCCTGGTTGAGTCATACAAAAGACTCAAAAATGTTACTTGATGCTGCCTCTCTTAACACTTAGCATAATAAGGTGAGAACCAAAGGTAAAGTGGAGCAATCCAGGGAATGGAGTAGTGTCCTTCCCTACATCTTGATGTAGTTGCTTTTGAAAAGGGAGCCTTCAGGTCACCCTGAACTAAGGTCACCAACTTATAATCCAACAAGAAATTATTCCCTCGTTATATCTTGACTAAAGAAATTTTTATCGCTTGAATATTTGGACTATTGTCTTCATCATGTTTCAGCCAATATGTCCTTCAGCCCTCTTCAGGGGTTTCATCTCAAACTCAGGAGCCCACACAAAACCTCTAACTGAAATCCATGGGGGTAGACTGTTATAATTCCATTAACCATGACTGGGTACAAGTGTTAATCTATAGGAAGTATTTCTTGTCATTTATCTGAAGGCAGGATTGAACCTGAAATGGCTAGAAGACTTTACTTAGAAGCAGTTTTCAACTAAACACTTATATCCATTGCACCATATGTCCTCCGAGACAATCCAGATTGAATTTTTTGGGACTTATAAACCTACTGTCTACATCCTCTTATGAGATACTATGCCAACTATTTTGTACGATTTTTTTTACCTTAGCTCATATCTAAGAAATTTTTATCAAGCTTTTTTAATTATTGGTTCCCATATCATATTTATCTCTATACTTGATCTGCTCAACAGGTCACTGTTGCCCAAAATATGTGTTGCTTCTTTAAGACATCTTGTCCTCCTTGTAAATAACAAGGGAAGCTTAACACTTATACCTGGTGACAGTTAATGAAATTAGAACAATCTGCTCCCATGGAGAAAGCCGAAGGATGCATCAATCAAAACGTTGTGAGTATAACTATAAAGATGAAGACAATAGTCTGAATATTCTAAGGGATAAAAATCATCAAGCTTCATCTCAGAAATTTTGACTAACAAAAAAAAATGGCCATTAATAGTAATGATTTGTTGATTTTTTTTATACTTTCAAAACTGAAATAGAAAAAATCTGAGAATATAGAAACATTTTGGCAATTTTTATATTACATAGAGAAGAAGCAGAATATGAACAATCATTTTTAATGAAAATTGGATGATACTTTCTGAAATGTTGAACATGAAACAGAAAAATAACAACTTGTATTCAAGCTGCAAGACATTAAATTTGAATACAAGAACTACTTAACAACTATTTATAAGAAAGAAGAATGAGATGAAAACTATCAGAAACTTTCAAAATAATTAATGGAATTTCTAATTATAGTAGACATTTTTGTTTAAAAGTTCTTTACTATAGGAAGAGCACAGGAAGTTTGTTTTTATACATAAGCCGCATCAATTGAAAAAAAAAAAAACTATTAAAAAATACCAAAAATGAACTAATTATAATAATAAAAAGGTAAAAGACTTTTCTTATAAGGAGATAAGGAGATAAAATTTAGGATTGACAACTTTACTAGGAAGAAGAATGAGATCAGATTTAATAGAAACTTTTAAAATAATTAATGTAATTTCTTATTATGGTAGATATTTTGGTTTAAAAGTTCTTTACTACAGACAGAGTACAGGAAGTTTTTTTTACACATAAAACACATCAATTAACAGAATTTCTAATTATGGTAGATATTTTTTCAATATTTTTCCTTGAACTGGAAGTTTATTGTCAAGACGGATTTAAAAAGCTAAGTCTACTAAGTGGAAATTTTTATTAATAGAATAGTATATTTTTAACACAAACAATGGCAAGTTACTTCCTATTCTATTCTTAAAATCTAAATTTTGATTATTATTAGAAAAATAATTGAGCTGCAATAGTAATACATGTATACATACATACATACATATATATATATATATATATACTTTAAGAAAAACAACAAACCGGTCACATTAGGACTATAAATCTATTTCCATCCTCTTATGCGTTTTTGAAAAATTCAAAAACACGAAAAAAATTTAACAGGACTTCTTCAGATCCTATGGATAAAAAAAACTAGAATTGACACAGAAAAAGGTGGAAGGGGATAGAAGGGGTGAAAAGCTATCTCTTCATTTAGCCCACTTCTGTTTTTTATTTTAATTTCTGTTAGAATTGTTGTAAATTTATTCTAAAAAATTTTTTAAATTTTTATTTTAATTTTTAAATTCTAATTACATTTTGACTTAAACTACAGATTCAATAGTAAAATAGATTTTTAACTTTATTCAATAACTCTACGTAATGATACAGTAATAATTATATTAAATTAAACGCCCGTATATATATATATATATATATATATATATATAGGGTTCAGAAGCAAAATTGGAAATATTCTAGTATAATAAGAAACAACTCTATTATAAAACAAGAAAATTTTAATTCTAAAAAATAAACAAGTTAGACACAAAGCAGTAAATCTACTTAATATGGTGGTCATTTTTTTTCAATTATTGTATTGACATACTTTTGAAATGATTTTCATACCTTTAAAATAAATTCTTCAGACATTTTATTTCATTCCAGCTCAATAGCTGTCTTAAGCAAAGCAAGATTTGAATTGGAAATTGTATTTGTTTTGTTTTCTAAAATGCCCCATATAGCATAATCAAGGGGTTTAAGGTCTGGACTTGATGGAGGCTATAAAGAAACTCCAGTTATTTTGGAAATTTTTGGAGGCTTAGTTTCAGCAAATTATAGATTCTTTATTTTTTCTTTTCTTGCTCACTCATATTGGGCTGAATTTTAATGAAGAAGCGCTTGAATAATAGAGCTAATCATAAAAATTTAGATTTATCTTGTTTTTACAAAAATTGGGCTAATCAGACTAAAAGAATATTGGAATTCTTTAGAGGACACACATGCAAAGAGCCAAATTGGCCAATCATCGCCCTTTTGGAGATCATGTGAGTCTGACTATAAAACAAGGGGTCACAAGGAATCTTTCTGCCATACCCAGGCAAGCAGTTCTTGCTAAGACCACATCATACAACCCCAGAAGGCAACAATTTGAGAAGCGAGTCCACCACCTAGCAGCTGAAATGCAACCACTACTACAAACCTTGCAACAGTGCCCTTACAAGTTACCAGAAACAATGGTATTTGTCGACTGTTCCACCATCCGGACGAGTGTGGCACAAGACCTTTTTTAAGGTGGGTCCAGGTGCAAGGCTGTAACTCGGATTCGCCTGGCAGCTCCAAAAGTACCTCAGCCCTGTTATCATTCTCCTAAAAAGAGGTGCCTCAGGCACCAAGTGATAAACGTATCCCCTCCATAGAGGGTTAAAGCCTGGTGAGGCCGCCCCCAGAGTCTCGAGGTATGTCCAGAGACAAGATACATCCAACCAGATCCATGCCATTGATACCACGGCTGGTTGAAGTGTGCCCCATCTACTGGATCCAGTTGATTAAAATCAACCCAGTTACTAGAAACAACCAAACAATCAAGTTTCCACTCCATATTTATTTGCAACTTTACCCAACTAAACTTTTTGAACTGTTTTGCTTGTTTTGCTTGTTTTATTCACCTGTTGTATATTGTGTAGATGTATTGTAAACCTTTTGTAGTAGCAAAAACTCATTTGTGTCCTTTCTTCAAAAGCAGCACCCATCTCCTCTCTGCATCCTAAGAGCAGTTTATTCTCTGACAAAACATAGGGTTCAAACAGTGCTTTTTCCGGGGACAAAAATCCCTGTGAAAATGTTTTGCAGGTGTCCTCAAGGTGTAATTGTTAAGGCTATGGACTGCGGCATCGTAGTAAGCAAGTTCAAATTCCAGTCATGCTATTATATTCACTTTAGGACAGATAACCTTGGGAAAATGTATGAACGCTCTTATCCCCCCAGCTATGGGTTACATAGCATCCCTGCTGTTCTTCTAGAAGAATGGCTTTGGCATTAAATAACCTACAAAGGTTGATAAGCCATTAAACAAAGAAACCAAACCAAACCAAACCTAAAAATGTTTTAAAAATTATTCCATATTTTGCTTCTACATTATATATATATATATATATATATATATATATATATATATATATATATATATATATATTTGTGTGTTCGAGTGTATATAACATAAAATAAATAAGTGCTAAGTCACCTCCTCATGAGACTATCATTACTACAAGTATTGGTAGAAAAAAACAAATAAGCAGTAACTAATAGTAAAAAGACAATTATCAAAAAGTGAGTAAAAACCATCTATTTTAGGTTTTATCTTGGATGGTTGGTTAGTTGTTCGTTTGTTTGCTTTTTTGGCTTATCAACCATTGCAGCTTATTTAATGTCAAATCCATTTTTATACATATTAGCAAATTTATTTCAAACAATTCAGTTTAGCATCAGTACACTGTTTAGTTCTATTTAACCCAAACATAGGACCCTATCGGGTGCTACCAATCAAGGCCAAAGTGGACTTGGGAGCAGTGGCAATAAAGGGGTACTCTGCATTCCCCAAAGCTCCAGCATTACTGAAGCCTCACCATCAGATTGTTTAGTGTCATATCTAGGACACTTATTGGGGGAGTCTTACTCCTCTGTAGAGATGTAGTCAGTGTATTCTGCAGCCCCAGCCAACTGGACTAAAAGATGATAAGGAAAGCCTTCTGTCAATAAGTGACGAGCCATGAAAAATGCGGATAAGACCACGATCCTTGAGGGCAGCTTGTTATTTCCATTAGATGTTTGTACTGATTTTGCTTATATACAGGTACTAATGAGACTGCAACAGGGTACACTGAATTTGTTTAAGCATCAATGAACAGGGTGTATTACAGTCTAATGCATCAATCTTGCTAACCCTTGCACCATGTGAGATGTTTAATGCATTTATCATTTGAAAAGAGTCATTAACAAAGTTAATTAACAGGAGAAATAAAATGGGAATTCTTCTAAGCTGTAACCATGTCAGTACTACTGTATGGTTGTACTACTTGGATTCAGGCAAAAAGCTTGGAGAAAAAGATTGATGTGAACTACCCAAGGATACTGTGTTGTTTTGAGCAAATCTTCAAAGTAGCACCTTTGAAAAACAGCATGTCTACAGTCATTTACCTCCTATCTTGCAAAACCATCCAAAACAAGTGAAACATACTGGGTACTGTTGGTGGAATAAGAAAGAACCCATTAGTGACATTCGACGTTCTTTGGATTCGTACATTTCAAGGACAGACCAGTAATAACAGACCAGCAAAATCTTACATTCATCAGATCTGTTTGGACATAGGATACTGTCTTGAGGACTTGACTAGTGTAATGGCTGATAGGGATAGATAGCAAGAGAGAAACAAAGGAATTTATGCTATCTATACACCTTGATGAAAATGATAATGATGTGAAGCAGTATTGTTCATGACTTCTACTGGGGTTCAATCCCAGGTCGAGTCATACCAAAGACTCAAAAAATTGTAATGATGGAACTTTGGGAATGCAGATTACACCTTCATTGCCATTGCTCCCAGATCCACCCTGGCTTGGAGTCTTAGAACTTGATAGGGTCCTATCAATGGGACAATAGGAACTCTTTGACATTTAACTTGTGTACTTTGACATTTAAACTGAGTGCAAACTAATAACTTATCGTCAACTGAATTAATTGAAATAGAACTGTTTAATCATTTAACTGTGTGTAAACAAATGACTGATGTTTAATTGAATTGTTAGTGATACATAGCAAAACTTGGAACCATTTAACTTTAACTTATGCTAAACTGAATAGTTTGAAATAGAACTGTTTGATCATTTAACTGTGTTTAAACAAATGACTGATGTCTAATTGTATTGTTAGTGTTACATAGCAATACTTGAAAGCATTTAACTGTGTGCAAACAAATGATTAATAGTAAATAGAAAAATCATATATTTAATATTTATGTATACACAGGATTTGGGAACCAACACAGGACTCATAGCATAACGGTTAGGGGTGTTTGTTCCCTAAGCTTCTAAGGAGACAATCATTTGGAGGTTGCAGGTTCAATCCTGACTGCAGGTGAGTAACAATACAGGAATACTTAACATTTGTACCCGGTTATGGCTAATGGAATCAGAACAGGCGACCCCTGTGGATTCAATAAAGGACGAAATTCAAAGTTCCATAAAGGTTCCCAAATTCGTTAAACACCTGAAGAAGGCCGGAGGACATATTGGCCGAAACGTTGTGGAAATAACAATAATGATGAAGACAATAGTCCGAAAATCCTTAATGATAAAAATCATTAAGCTTCGTCTCAGAAATTTAGACAACTAATAGTTGAAAGCATACAGCATGTGAATACTCTGTCCAATCAGGTTCCCAAAACTATTTAATTTACTATTTAATGCCCCACTATTTTTTTTTCAGGAACAAGTGAGTTCTGAAATTTTTTTGCTCCATGTTCTTGTTTCAGGAACAAATGACTTTTGAATCCTATTTTTCTGGAATATTTTTGCGCCATGTTTTTATTTCAGGAACAGGTGACTTTTGAATCCTATTTTTCTGGAATTTTTTCGCTGACCATTTAAAAAAGTATAGGAGGGTAAATTCTATACAAGGTTATTTGGATTTCACAATAATACCTTAATAAAAGTATGAATCCAACTATTCTCTCTCAGAGGAGTCCCGATGATGAAATAGCTAAGATGCTGTACTGTAGCCTCGAAGTTTGTGAGTTTGAAGTCCAGATGCAATATTAAATTCACTTTCATACTAGTACCTTGGGAAAGATATGCACCCCCTTATCCCCCCAGCGATGTGTTGAATAGTACCTCAAGTGTTCTTTGACAAGGATGGTTTTGGCATTTAATAACCCACTAATATTGATATATCAGTAAACAAAGAAACTATTTTCCTTCCAGCAATGGGTGAATAGTTGGTCAGACTGGGCTCTTTAACCCTGGTATGGCAACTGGTCTTGGAGGAAAACTCTGAAACCATTTGTACTCTGTTTAAAAAATTGACCTTGTGTCATATCCTGCTTGTGGCAAGATTCATACTTATATATAAGGCACAAGAATTATATATATATATATATATATATATATATATATATATATATATCATCATCATGTCGTGCCACAAGCATGGATATCCCTGACCCTCTCTCGCCACTTCTCCCTATCGTTCATCGCCTCTAGCAGGTCTTCAGGGCTACATCCTGTATCCTCACATAGCTGCTGTATGTAAGTTCGAGCTGGTCGTCCTGCTTTTGCTCAGCCATATGTGGGGGTCCATAGGAGTACATCACTTATGAGCTCGTCCCTGCTTCTCCAGCAGTGTCCTGCATGTCTGGTTCATCTAGCTTGGATAGTTTTCGTGATGGGAGGCAAGTGGCCGTATAGTTGGTGCCTTGTGGGGTGTTGCCTCCAGGATTTGTTCAGTATTGCTCGCAACATTCTTGTGTAATTGCCGTCTAGCTTCTTCTCCAGCTGTTTTGTCAATGTCCAAGTAGTGCATCCATACATGACATATATATATACATGACATATATATATATATATATATATGACATTGGCCCCATCTATACACATATCAACAACCACATTATATAAAACCATAACACTCCCATTAATGTTAAAAACATTATAGTTGAGAATACAAAAATACTATATAGCATAAATACTTCAAGTATTAGAAGCGATACATATAATCCAACATTTATGATGGGAACTATGTAGGTTTCATTATCTTAATAATTATTATTGCTTTTTTATTTTAGGCTGGAATAAAGGCTTATAGAGCTTCCGAAAGAGTAAAAGACTGCATGATTTATCCTGAAAAGGTAAGTTTCAATTTTTTCCTTAAAGAAATTAGATTATATGAGTCAAATCCTGAATCTATTGGACCAAGAGTCCTCTCAAAAGGACAAATTTTCAAAATACATCATTTGAAAGTGTCCGCCAATAGCCTGGGAGACAGGGGTTCAATCCCAGGTCGAGTCATACCAAAGACTCAAAAAGTGGTACTTGATACCTCCTTGCTTAACACTCAGCATTATAAGGTACAGATCAGGGGTAAGTGGAGCAATCCAGGTAAAGGAGTCGCACCCTTCTCTACACCATGGCTTAGTAGCTATTGAAAATTCTCATTGCTCCCAGATCCTTTCTGACCTGGAATGGTAGCACCTAATAGAGTTCTATCTATGGGTCAAATAGAATTGTTTTATGTTTAAACTGCATGCAAATTAATGACTGATGTTTAATTGAATTGTTAGTAATACATAGCAATACTTGCAACCATTCAACTGTGTGTAAATGAATGAGTAACATTAAATAGAATTATTAGTGTTAAATAGCAATAATTGAAACCATTTCATGATGTAGAAACAATAGCAATATTAGAGTGGAGACAAATTAGTTCTAACTCATTTAAAAATGAAATTACCTACAAATTATTCACTCACAAAAGATATGTATATCCATTTAAATGTGTGCAAATAAGTGATTAGTTTTAAATTGTTACTGTTACATAGCAATACTTGAAACCATTTAACTGTGTTAAAAAAAAAGAGCTCAGGTTGGTCTAAAAGTGTTATTAATAAAATGTGTTTGCAAATCATATATTTAATATATGTATAAAGAGGATTTGGCATCCTACAATGGTTGATATGCCATGAAAAAAACTGCACGGCCATATTTTAATGTATATTCCAAGATTGTAAGTAGCCATTAAAAATTTTTGAGCCTAAGATGGGTCATCCAAATTATTTATGTGGTGTGACGAGGAAATATGACACCCTAATACATTTGGCCGTCAGATGGATGATGGTAGCAGGCAAGAATCAGTGGACGATAGTAGTAAGCAGAATAATGGAAGTGGGGAGAGACCATCTCTCCTTCACCCCCTCTATCATTACAAGCTGAGATAGGCATGGGAAGACCTCACTCCCTATTAGCCATGTATGTGTCGGCGGAGAAGCAAACCCCCAACCATATTCGTTACCGAGGAAGAGCCCGCCAAAAAAATCAACACTTGGTGAATTTTCAAACTACGGAAAATAGTAGCGGGGGGTGTCCTCGTGGTGTAATGGTTAAAGCAATGGACTGCGGAACCGTAGTAAGTGAGTTCGTACTCCTGTCGTGCTATTACGTTCACTTTCAGGCAAATACCCTTGGGAAAGGTATGAACCCCTTTATTTATTTTGGTGGAGGCTCCTTCTGAGATACAGAAAGATTTTCTCACTCCTGACTTATACCTAAAATAATTGTTTTGTCTTCTTTGTTTCTTTCCTTTATGCAATAAAAGAATATTGTTATTAATCTTGTTGACCCAAACATGGCAGTTTGGAGTCCTTCTTTTATGGCGAAGAATTGTCTTTGTTGAAGACCTTGTATTTGAGGGGGAAAGCTAGCCAGTTGGCTGTGTTGACTCTTAATACTTCACCTATAACATACCCAGTGGCTTTAAAATGTGGTTCTGCTTAAGAGTTGGTGATATCTGTGACATTGAATAGCATTCAACAAATCACAGCCAATGTTAGTACCCAGTATTAACTGGTGGACATGGTGGGAATAAACAGCCTCCTGCAAGCCCACTGAGCACATGGTGGCGTAACAGTGGCGACTCACAAAAATAGCTATATGAGCTCACCTTTTCAATCTAATTGGTCAATTTTTCAGAAGGACAAAAAGAAAAAAGTTTTTTCTTCTGGCCTTCTAAAATCTTGATAAGCTTGATAATAATAATCTTGAGAAAAGTACTGTTAATGGTCCGGATTTAATTTGAATATTACTGGCAAAATAGGTTAGGTTTCTTTGTTTAATGGCATATCAACCTTTGTAGGTTATTTAATACCAAAGCTATTCTCCGAGAAGAACAGTAGTGGTACTATTTAACCTATAGCTGGGAGGATAAGGGGGTTCATACCTTCCCTAAGGGTATTTGCCTGAAAGTGGACATAATAACACGACTGGAGTTTGAACTCGTTTACTACAGTCCATCACCTTAACCATTACACCATGAGGACAACCCCAGCAGAATAGGATTATTTTATGTAAAATAGAAAAGCATTTATTGTAGACACGCATTGAAAATGAGGATGAAAGGTACTGACACTGGTCAGGGTTTATTTTGCATGTTACTTCAAGCAACATGCTTTGGCATGCTTTGAGCTGAATTTGGTCACAATCAATACGTCAAAATAAAATGCGTGCAACTCCACAGCATAATGTGTGTAAGTGAAAAGTGTACATTATATGAATGATCATTTAGAAAGATTTTTTATGAACACATCACCAACAGTTAAAGAAATTGCCTTCACTTTGTTACACAATTGAGCTACAAAGAGGAACTTTTTTTCTATTTGTCTTCATATCCTGTCCACTGAAACTATGGTATCTCCCCTAGTTGGCAGCTGATGAGGATAGGATATTGCATGTGTTTTTCACATGTTGTATGATAAAGAAAAATTTTATAGATAAATATTTGATAGAAATGCTTTCAAAATCAAGAAGAAAAGTATTGTATTACTAAAAATATTAGTATTACTAGCTGAAAAATGTTACTATCTGAATAATAGATAAAATTTTACTATAGAAATGTATTGAAAATCAAGAAGGAAGGTGTTGTCAATGGTATAGGGATTTTTATAAGCCCCGAAAAGCCTGGTGTATTCCAACGTTTTGTAAAAGAATAAACCGTACTCAAACAGCATTAGAGATTTGGGTGAGAGCTTTTGAAGAAAGGAAGACGAACGACTTATACATGCAACAAAATTTATATACAACAACAACAACAACAACAAGAAACAGGGGGTTTTACACCAAATGGAATAAACAACGAATGTGTAAGTAACAGTTCAAAAAAGAGTTCACAAGGTTCTGATAGCTGGAAGGGTTTTGTAAGGTTTAGTTGCAAGGTTGTTATAAAGTAGGTTTGATAAGGTAAAGTAGGTTTTATAAGGTTTGTGAAGGTAAAGTGGGTTTTATTAGGTTTGGTTGTAAGGTTGAAGGTAAAGTAGGGTTTGATAAGGTAAGGGTTTTGTGGGGGTAAGGTGAGGTAAAGGTTTGCAGATAAAATGCCTGCTGGAACTTAACTGTGTGTGTGTCCTGTTCTTTTAAACTCAGCACGTGCGTTCGTCGCTCTTGGGTCCCAGGTGGTGGAAGGTACCAAAATACGTATGCCATCAAGGGCTGCTACAATGGACCTAATGCTAACAGTTGTGGGAGTGGAACCAAAAGAGAGAGAGTCTCCAGTGGAGCTCCTTTTTATAATGGATGCCACGTGGCCCCAAGGGGCTGCTGCTGTTCGGTGAAACAAGATCACCAGTTCCTTACCAAAATTTCTACAATGGTTAGGATTTAATTTTTGTTAATAGTAGAATAATGTTACTATCTGAATAATAGTTAAAGATTTACTATAGAAATGCTTTGAAAACAAGGCAAAAAAAGATTATCAGTGGTTAATTATTAATGCAAGTGTTACTGATAAAAGAGAACTTATATGTATAATTTAATGTTCTATATACATCTATATTTAATTTTTTTTAAATTCTTACCAGTTAAGTTAATCGGAAATTTTTTGTCAATAATCTTGAATTTGAAACATCTGTCTGAATTATCAATGGATGAATAACAAAAATCTGCTAAATACATTTTGAAAAAACATAGAAATATCAAAATATAAAGTTGAATGAGAAGATAAAACTAATTTGTTTTCTGCTGCTTTGTTGGCTGAGGCTGTAAAATATGCCAACTGAATTTCTGCAGATGGGTAAATCACCCCAATAAGTATCCAGAATATGACACTAAACTATGTGATTGTGAGGCTCCAGTCCTGAAGCTTTGAGGAATGTGGAATACCCATTCACTACTATTACTCTCAGTTCTGGTAGTACCTGTTAGAATCCCATCTATGAGTCAAACAGAATCATTCAATCATTTACTATAATTGAAACCATTTAACTGTGTGCAAACAAATGAATAATGTTAAATTGATTTGGTTTCGGTTTCTTTGTTTAATGGCATATCAACCTTTGTAGGTTATTTAATGCCAAAGCCATTCTACTAGAAGAACAGTAGTAGTACTATTTAACCCATAGCTGGGAGGATAAGGGGGTTCATACCTTTCCCAAGGCTATTTGCCCGAAAGTGAACGTAATAGCGTGACTGGAGTACGAACTCACTTACTACGATTCCGCAGTCCATCGCTTTAACCATTACACTAAGAGGACACCCGTTAAATTGAATTATTGGTGTTAGTAATAATTTAAACTATTTAACTGTGTGCAAATAAATAATTAATGTTAAATTGAAATATTACTATTTGATAGCAATACTTAAAACCATATAACTGTGTGCAAACAAATGAATAAAGTTAAATTGAATTATTCGTGTTAGATACCAATACTTCATATCATTTAATTGTGTGTAAGAAATGATTGATATTAAGTAGAATTAACCAGGTCATTAGTCAAAACCAGGTCATTGGCCTAATGAATAAAGTGTTCACCAATGGTCTGGCGGGGGGGACCTCATGGTGTAATGGTTAAAGCGATGAACGGCAGAATCGTAGTAAGCGAGTTCGTAACATGGAAAATAAACCCTGACCAGAGTCAGTACCTTTCATCCTCATTTTCAATGTGTGTCTACAATAAATGCTTTTCTATTTTACATAAAATAATCCTATTCTGCTGGGGTTGTCCTCATGGTGTAATGGTTAAGGTGATGGACTCCGGAATCGTAGTAAGCAAGTTCGTACTCCAGTCGCGCTATTACGTTCACTTTCGGGCAAATACCCTTGGGAAAGGTATGAACCCCCTAATCCTCCCAGCTATGGGTTAAATCGTACCACTACTGTTCTTATAGGAGAATAGCTTTGGCATTAAATAACCTACAAAGGTTGATATGCCATTAAGCAAAGAAACCAAACCAAACCAAACCAATGGTCGTGGAAACCGAGGTTCAATCCCAGGTCAAGTCAAACCAAAGACTCATAAAATGGTACTTGATGCTACCTTGCTTAGCATTCACCATTGTAATGTACGGATCAAGGGTAAAGTGGAGCAATCCAGGGAAAGGAGTAGCACCCTTCCCCACACCTCGGCAGTACTAAGGTCGCCATCTTTATTGTAATTTTATTTGTGTTTGCAATATTTGAAACCATTTAACTGTGTGCAAACAAATGAGCTCTAACTCATTTAATACTCTTGGGAAAAATATGAACCCTCTTATCATCCCAGCAGTAGGTTAAATAGTATCACTGCTATTCTTCTACAGAAAGAAAGTAAGAAAGAAAGAAAACTACATGAAAAATGTAAATATGAACATACAATGGATGTGATTCTCTAATCTCTGGGTATAAAATAACCCTAGACGGGTTGACATGCCATTGAAATCAGTCCATCAATCAATAATTCATTTGTAGTTTCCATTAATAATTGAATGACGGAGAATAAATAGGGTTGGTTGGTTTTTTTGGCATATCAACCTTTGTAAGTTATTTAAGACATAATCCATTTTTATGCAAATAGTCAGTTCTATTTCAAACAATTCAGTATAGTATGAGACCACACTTTAATTGTCAAAAACATTTCTATTTCAAGCTATTCAGTTTATTCAAAGAGTTCTAATTCAACTAATTCAGCTTAATATATGTACAGATTTTGTTTACTCATAGTTAAATATCAAAACAGTTCTATATTAAACAATTCAGTTTAGTGTAAGTAGAGTTTCAATGTTAAAAACAGTTCCATTTCAAACAATTCAGTTTAGCGTAAGCTCTCAGTTTAAATGTAAGTACACAGTTTGATTGTCAAAAACATTTCTATTTCAAGCTATTCAGTTTAGTAAAACCATTCTAATTCAAACAATTCAGTTTAGCATAAGTATGCAGTTAGTTCTATTTAACTCATAGATAGGGCCCAATCAGGTGCTTCCATTCCAGCCCAGAGTGGACCTGGGAGCAATGGCAATGAAGGAGTCCTCCACATTCTCCAAAGCTCCAGCATCACTGGAGCCTCACCATCAGATTGTTTAGTGTCATTATCAGGACTTTCATGGGAGGGGGGTCTTACCCCTCTGCTGAGGTGCAGTTGGTGTATTCTATTGTCCCAACTGACTGGGCAAGAATAAATATGAATTTGCCTCAATGTTTATGAATGAATGAAAAGAAACATTACACTGGGATTAATTCTGTAATCATAATCAATTTCTTTAAGTCAAATTTCCATATTTTCCATCATATAAGATGTTTATTTTATAAGGGAGATGACCAATCATTGTTAGGTTTAGTTTGGCTGGCTTTTATGTAATATCAACCATTACAGGTTATTTAATACCAAATCCTCTTCATACACATATATATATTAAATATATATGATTTATAAACACATTTTGTAGATAACATTCTTGTACAAGCCTGAGTCCATTTTTTCCCCTGTTAAATAGTTTCAAGTTTTGCTATATAGCAGTCACAATTTAATATCAGTCATTTAAATAGATATACGTGACAAGAAGGAAATTAGTTTGTTGGTAATTTCATTTTTAAAGGAATTAGAATATATTTGTTTGCATACGAGTATTGGTTTTGTTTCTACATAGTTGAATGATTTCAATTATTGCTATCAAACACTAACAATTCTATTGTATTGTATTAATTTAGAGGGCTATTGCAATGCAAAATAATAATTATTTGAGTCTAATTAATTTCAAAGTAAAAACTTCATCATCAGACTTTTTTTAAATGACCTTGGTGTTATATGTTTAAATTTTTTCCAAATTTGAACATATAACATATAACCAAGGTCATTTAAAAAAAATCTCTGATGATGAAGTTTTTACTTTGAAATTAATTAGACTCAAATAATAATTATTTTGCATTGCAATAGCCCTCTAAATTAATACAATACAATAAAATAAAATAATTTGTGCAATGCTTCAAGCAAATTACAAAATACTCTTATTACTAACAATTCTATTCAATATTAATCATTTGTTTGCGGACACTAAAGTGGTTACAAGTATTAAAAGGATTAATTTTTATTAAAAAAAATCCTTTTACGGAAAATAAAACAGCACTTAGAAAAAAAAGAAAGGAAAAAATAAAAGACAAATGTGCCCCGTGCTGACAACGAAGAACTATCTATTACCAAGTAAATAAAAATAAATAAAAAGGAGTTACAACATTTTGCTAGTTGCTAAAATTGATTGCTATTTTAGTGACCAGTAAAAAAAAAAAACTGAATCAAGTAACAATGATACAAATTGTTTAAAAAAAAAACACTGGGTCACTCTTGAATTACAAGGGACTGATATGTCTTCACAAACAAAGGTTCAACTCAAAAAAGGGGTGTTGTATGAATGGAAAAAAGATTTGGATGAGTCTCTTAGGTGAAAAACATATCTTGGGGAAAACCTGTTCACTTTTCCGTCAAGAATACAGTGAATAATGCATACATGGGGGCTCATTCAGCAATTCTCTCAGTACTTGTATAGGACAGCAACTTCAAATGGACACCATTGTGTTTAAGGTCAAGATAGCGCAAATTCTCTGATATAGGCAACAGCACATTTTCCCCGGAAGAATACAGCACAGCAGAGTAGTTCTGGAACACTGTTAGCAGAGTGTAGTTCTGGGAGATCTCATGGTTAATGCTAAAACAACACAAATTCACAGATATAGGTAACTGCATATTTTGCTTAGTGAGGTCCAGCACTGCAGCAAAACTCTCAAAGGGATTTACTCCCTATTCACTATTTTCCCTTAATTCTAGGGACAGCAAAGCTTAAAAACCAGTACATCCTATGAAAATTCACAGGACTGCTAACTTCATGTCTTGACTACCGCATGGCTTCTGTTGAAAAGTGTCATTCTGTCAGCTGGTGGTGTCAGGTTCAAAAAATTCTGTCCTTCCCTTTAGGCAGTGACAACCATAAAAGTCCCTTCCAAGAAGATGTTCCCATTGCAAAAAAAAATTCCAACGGTATTGCTATTGAATACTGATAATTCTATTCTGCATTTTTCATTTGTTTGCACACAGTTAAATGGTTCCAAGTATTGCTATTTATCACTAACAGTTCAATTAAATAGCAGTCATTTGTTTACACAAACAGTTCTATTTCAAATAATTCAATTTAGCATGTCATTTGTTTGCGCACAGTTTAAATGTCAAACAGTTCTATTTGACCCATAAATAGGGCCCTTTTTAGGTGCTACCACACTAGGTCAGAGTGGACCTGGGAGTGATGGCAATAAAAGGATACTTTGCATTCCCCAAAGCTCCAGCCATACTGGAGCCTCACTATCAGATTGTTTAATGTCATATCCAGGATACTCATTGGGGAGGTCTTACTCCTCTGCAGAGATGCAGTCGGTGTAGTCTACAGCCACCCCCAACTGACTGGGCTGCAATCACTGTTAGCCACGCCCTATAGTTATTCCTTTTAAGTTTCAATTGATACCTTACAAGACATAATGCCTGGGCATTGGCTGCAGTGTAATATTTATAAAGAGGTGTCAGACTTCCCCACACAAAAAAGAGGGTGTCATGAGTATTTCATTAAACTGCATCTAATAATGAGGTTCCAGTTTGAAGATCTGAGGAATGTGAAGTATCCCTTTATTGCCATTACTCCCAGGTCCTCTCTGACCTGGAGTGGTTTGGTTTGGTTTGGTTTCTTTGTTTAATGGCATATCAACCTTTGTAGGTTATTTAATGCCAATGCCATTCTCCTAGAAGAACAGTTGTGTTACTTTTTAACCCATAGCTGGGAGGATAAGGTGGTTCATACCTTTCCCAAGAGTATTTGCCCGAAAGTGAACGTAATAGTGCGACTGGAGTACGAACTCGCATACTACAATTCCACAGTCTATCGCTTTAACCATTACACCACGAGGACACCCCCTGGTCTGGAGTGGTAGCACCCGTTAGGATTGCATTTATGGGTCAAATGGATCTGTTTAAAAATTATTTGTATTTAATAAGACTGTGTGCAAAAAAAAACTCTTAAGAAACATCTATTCTAAAAATGTAAATATGAATGTGTAATGAATGTGATTCCCTAACCTTGAGGCATAAAATAACCTTAGATGGGTTGACATATCATTAAAATCAATTAATTAATCTGATCAATATTTCTTATTTTTCTGTGTGTAAGTAAGTGAAATAAAAACCTAATGTGGCAGTTAATTTCTTTTTAATTAATTATAATTAAATCTTACAATTACAACATGCATGTCTTATGGAATGAAAAAAAAAATCATATTTCTTGATAGAAAAAAATCATATTTCTTAAATTGTGTTAACCCTTTCACAACCAAGTTGGATTGAAATTATTTAGCAATAGTTTTTTTTTTATTTTTTAACTTTTTTCTGCTAGCCTTTTTACAAGTCAGCCTCATTTTTAACCCTTTCATAACTAAATTTTTTTTCAGGGGTGTGTAAACTGAGTGTAAAAGAAAGTGTAAGACAATAAGAAGACTGAATTTATTTTCTGACTTCTTACGTAGTCACAGTGATATTGGGTGGGAGGGACTACTGCTCTTCCAAGCTCCAAAACTGTTAATTTTCAAGTTTTCGTAGGTAGTTTTCAAATCATAATACCACTGAAATGGCTGCACTCAGATATTCACTAAGTTATTTAAAAAAAAAAAGTTAAATGTTCATCTAAGAGCCAACAAATATGACAATTAAAAAATAATGCAAAAAGCTTATGAATATTTTCTATTTTTGTTTTGTTTTCAATCTCCTTCAAATAGAACTGATTTTTTTTTTTTTTACCTTTGTATAAGTCATGAATGAAAAATTTCCTTTCCTATTGAAAACCTGGTCACAAATGTAGACTGTCATTAGTTTTTAAAAAGTCATATTAAAATAACAACAGGTTACAGTCGTTGAAGTCAGGGAGAAGGCTTCACAAATAGCTGGTTATCTGGTCACATGACCTGTGCAGCCAACCAAAGCAATTTGATTGGTCACAGGATGCAATAAGATGATTACATATCTTTGTGTGCTCAGTATTAGTCTTGTTGTTTACTATGTTTGAATATAGATGTCATTAAATCAAGGCATTATTATAGATAACATGTGATGTGAAGGCTACTTGCTATCATCTGTTAATACAGGAACTTGACTGAACAACTTGTTTAACTTTATGGGTGTTAAATAGTCAGACATCATACTCATTTTCTCATTTATTAGTGTCTCTTGAAAGAAAAAAAGGTCCTTAAGGCATTTGTAATACCTTGTTAAACATTTTCTTCTGTTTATTAGATATTGCTAAAACTTACTTTTGTATAGAACAAAATTCCTATATATGAATTCCTAGATTTTGAGGTGAAAATAAATATAGAATTGCAGTCTCTTGTATGAGATAAATACTTTTAGCAAGTGAATAGTATTAGGTTATGTTGGTGCTATGTTACTTCCTCGCTAAGGGTAAAAGGTAAATAAAGGAGGATGAAGAAGCAAAAAGACGATGCCGTAAGGTTTTTAATGGCAGTATGGAATAATGGGTTTACGTTTATGGTGCAAGTCTCGTAGTAAGGACAGAAGTAAGGAAACAAAATTAAGTTATGGAGTGGAGAAAGCATTTTAGCAGCTAAATGCCTGAGCAAAAAGTGCATCACTAGGTTAAGGCATTGTTGAATGTGTTGAGGGAGATATGTTCGCCATAGTGTAGCAAAAGTCATGTTTGCTGTTTGAGGACAGAAATGATTGTAGTCACCGTGAGTTTGTGATTTTGGTTGTTTAGGGGAGAAGCATGAATGTCACCAGAAAATGTTGCCCAGAGATGAAGTAGCTAGGTGTCGGAGCAGAATTTTGCATCGCAGTCGACATAGCCAATTTTGGGGATGATGTAAAGTTGTTCCTGTGTGTGGTGTATTGAATTCATCTAATTCATATTCAACTGGGAAATCTTGGTAAGAGAATAGACGCAAGGGGTCCATAAATTAGATGGCTTCCCTCATGTTGGTTTGATGCTACTGCTGCTATTGAAGAGCAGACAGTAAGATGTCTTTCCTGAACGAAGTTGTTCTGCAAAAAAACGAGTGTTTGGTAGATTTTCCTAGTTTGTGCTGCCCAGAAAGATGGTTCAGGTTGAATAGAATGTCATCCTGATTGGGTGAAATTATGCGTCGAAAAAAATTATGCGCCAAACAAAAATACAAAATTCTTTCAGCTACATACTCAATATGATACTCTACTGTCTTTTCTCTTTCAATGTTCCTAATTTGTGTACTTCAATAGTGCCGTTATACAGCTACACTATTTTAAATTTTAATACTATTTTGATACTGACTATCATATAAATAAGTAAAAAAAAAGTTGGTGACTGTAGTCGACAGTGACCCGAAGGCTCCTTTTTCAATAGCTATAACACCGAGGTGTAGATGAGGGTGCTGCTCCTTTCCTTGGATTACTCAACTTTACCCTTAATATGTACCTTATAATGCTGAGTGTTATGCAAGAAGGTATCAAGTACCATTTTTTGAGTCTTAGGTGTGACTTGACTTTGGATTGAGCCATGGTCTCCCAGGCCATAGGCAAACACTCTACTGACTAACCTTCAGGTTGTGTTTGACTACAGTCGCCAACTTTACTTTAAAATAATATAAGTAAAAAAAGTAAGTAAAGTTAGCAACCTTAGTTGAGGGTGACCCAAAGGCTCCCTTTTCAATAGCTTCTACACCAAGGTGTAGGGGAGGACACTAATCCATTCCCTGGATTGCTCCACTTTACCCTTAATCCTTACCTTATAATGCTGAGTGTTAACCAAGGTGGCATCAAGTACCATTTTTTGAGTCTTTGGTATGACTCGACCTGGGATTGAACTCCGGTCTCCCAGACCATTGGCGAACACTCTACTCATCAGCCCACTGGCCTGTTATACATAAATACTAACTATTTTTAATTTTAATTTTTTGATACTCTTCTAATACTGACTACATTCTTCCAAGAAGTGTCCATACTGGATGCACCATATGGATGCTAACAAAATACATTGAGAAAAAGCTAGATGGTAACTACACAAAAATGCTACAAGCTACTTTGAACAAATCCTGGAAGCAACACCTCATGAAATAACAGCTGTATGACTACTTACTTCCCATCTCAAATACCATCCATGTAAGATGAACAAAACATGTGAGACTCTGCTAGAGAAGCAAAGAAGAACTATGGACCCTTACACATGGACGTGCAGGTATTGGCCGACTATTAAAAAGTTATTTATATTAGGATATAGTTTGGAAGAACTGCTGGGAGCAATGTATGATAGCGAAAGATGAAGAAAGAGAGTTAAGGAAATCCATGCTGTAAGCGTGACTTAATGACGATGATGGTGATCTTTAATTTTAATATTTTTTTAAATTCTGACAACACTAAAGAATTTATGCAATAATTATGCAGTGATACTATTTTTGATTCTTGTACTATTTAAATTCTTTAACCAAAACTAAAGGCTTCCAGCCAAGAAGAAAGACTTCAAAATGGAAAGAACCTTTCAAGAATATGCTTGGAAACCTTCCTGAAACCATGAATAACCTCTTGAAAAATTATTGATAGCCAAAGAGACATCAAACTCTGACAGTTTAAGGAAGAAGAACTTGATGCAATTCTGAAAAAATTAAAAATAGAAAACTACAAGACTTGACAAAGTACCTCTTGAAGTATTGAACACAAGGAAGTTTGACTGCATAGCTCTTTGATAATGCAATCCTGTGTATAAACGAAATGCAATGGAGAAATAAATCAAAGGCCGCAAACTTTTCTCCCCAAATAAAAGATCTTGGACTCACTAAGAAGTACAGAGGCATATTCCTTACTGCTATTGCTGCTAAGATTTAAAATACCTTGCTTCTTAATCATATCTGACCTTAAGTTGAGAAAATTCTTTAGAAAAATCAAAATGGTTTTTGAAGAAATTGATTCACAATTTCTCTGATGCTGACTATTTATCAAATCATCAAAGAGGTAAAGTAAAAAAAAAAAGTAAAGTAGGCAATCATAGTCTAGGGTGACCCGAAGGCTCCCTCACCAAGGTGTAGTGGAGAGTGCTACTCCATTCCCTGGTTGCCCAGTCAGCCGGGGCTGTAGAATACACTGACTGCACCTCTGCAGAGGGGTAAGACCCCCCCAACGAGTGTCCTAGATATGACACTAAACAAACTGATGGTGAGGTTCCAGCAGTGCTGGAGCTTTGGGGAATGCGGAGTACCCCTTCATTGCTATCGCTCCTAGGTCCACTCTGGCCCGGAGTGGTAGCACCTGATAGGGCCCTATCTATGGGTTAAATAGAACTAACAGCATTCTTATGCTAAACTGAATTGTTTGACTAAACTGAATAGTTTGAAATAGAAATATTTTCGACAATTAAACTGTACTTACATCTAAACTGCGTGCTTATGCTTAACTGAATTATTTGAAATAGAACTGTTTTTCGACATTAAAACTGTATTTACACTTGACTGAATTGTTACATTTAACTTGAATAGTTTGAAATAAATGTTTTTGACAATTAAACTGTGTACTTATGCTAAACTGAATTGTTTGAAATAAAACAGATTATTCACACAAAAATGGATTTGGCATTGAATAACCTACAAAGGTTGATATGCCATAAAACCCAACAAATAAACAAACAATTCATTCCCTGGATTGCTCCACTTTACCCTTGATCTTTACCCTTGATCTTTACCCTTGATGATTCTCTGATCTTAATGGCCTTGTTCAAACATGTAAACACACCAATTACCACAATTAATTATTAATTTACTAAGCTTTTTGCTTAGATATAGCACAAGGCCGTATGAATGGGGCACCCAATGAGAATCAAACTCACTCGTGCAGGTTTGCAAGTCTACCTTGCTAACCATTACACTACCCGAGGTGCCCAATTACCACAATTAATTAGTAATTTACTAAGCTTTTTGCTTAGATATAGCACAAGACCGTATGAATGGGGCACCCAATGAGAATCAAACTCACTCGTGCAGGTTTGCAAGTCTACCTTGCTAACCATTACACCACCCGAGGTGCCCAATTACCACAATTAATTAGTAATTTACTAAGCTTTTTGCTTAGATATAGCACAAGACCGTATGAATGGGGCACCCAATGAGAATCAAACTCACTCGTGCAGGTTTGCAAGTTTACCTTGCTAACCATTACACCACCCGAGGTGCCCAATTACCACAATTAATTAGTAATTTACTAAGCTTTTTGCTTAGATATAGTACAAGGCCGTATGAATGGGGCACCCAATGAGAATCAAACTCACTCGTGCAGGTTTGCAAGTCTACCTTGCTAACCATTACACCACCCGAGGTGTCCAATTACCACAATTAATTAACACCAATATTATGTATAATTAATTAAAAAGATATCTTATTAATAAACAAAATATCTTTTATTTCCTCCAATTCTAAATATGAGATGTTTTTCTCCATATGTCTATGACAGTAGAGGCGTTCATGGTATTGTGGTTATTCTAGTAGAAAGTGAACTTGGATTACCAAGTTCAATTCCTGACTGAGGCTGTTTGAATTTCACATAGTGCTAATACTGTTAGGAAAGATATATATCCAACAATTCTCAGCAATGGGTAAATAGTAGGGCAGGCTATATTCTTTTAACCTGTGTATGGCAACCAGTCTATGAGAAAGAAATCTCTGAATGAAGTGGAGCTGGTGACCTGAGTTCAAAATCTTGAATGAGGCTGTTTGCATTTCACATAGCACTAATACCCAGGGAAAAGGCATGAATCCAACTATTCTCCCTCTTGTTATAGGTAAAACAGTAGGGGAGGCTGGGCTAAAGTTAGGCCTAAAACTGTGGATTTCAAGGCTGTGCTCCAGGCAATGGAGGTAAATGAGGGAGTATCAGGCAAGCTCCACATCTCATAGTCCAGTATTGTTTGTTACCTTCACTATCTCCCAAAAAGTATCCAGAGCTGCTGAATTTTGCTTCACATTACTAAGATATTGCAAAACTTTTGACTCATTCAAGTACATATATGTGTTGATATGTAATTGTTGATGTGTAAGAAAATAGTGATTTCTTTCTTGTTAATCTTATTTGTGTTTTTTTTTTTTTATTTATTATTCTAAAGGAAGTTTCTCCAGAGGTCCTAAAGAAGTTCCAAGCTTTCACAATGCCAGAACCTGGTGTCCAGAGAGTTTTTTATGGCCAAGCATTTGACCCTCAGCGAGAACTAGCCGTTAGGATTTGTCATGGCAAGTGTAGCAACGATAATAATTCCTGTAAGAAACTCCTTCGTCCACCCTTGAAGACTAATTTTCAAAATAAAATGCTACAGATCAAGGAAAATATTTACGCCAGCAAAAACCGTGCACCTCTTGGGAGAAGCTGCCAGCAGCCATTATTTGCACCTAAGAATTTAAAATCGGCTGTGGAAATTTTCGGAAAACCTTTAGATAAAAGTAAGTTTCTTTATTGATTTTAAGTGTCGATCTTAAAACTTTCCGATCTCTTAAAATGATGAATAATTTCATTGTTTTTTTTTAATTTCAAAATTTGATGCTTTTTTAGAATAAACTATAATTTAACAATGTCCAAGTAATATATCGTTTTAAAATACAAGTCTCGCTAGGCTGATTTAAGCTAATGTTTTTATTTTATTGTTAATGTTTTTTTTTATTAAGTCTGTTAAATTAAAGATGGAACAAAAGGTAAAATCAAACAATTTTTCACCTTGTTATGGAGCTCAGAATATGCTAACTGTACCTCTACAAAGAGTTAGACCCCCTTCCATCGAAAAAAAACAGAATGTCCTAGGTATGACACTGAAATGAGTCTGATGGTGAGGCTCCAGTTTTAGAGATCTGGATAGTGTGGAGTATTACTTCATTGCCATCACTCCCAGATCCACTCTGACCTAGAGTAGTAGTACCAGTTCAGGTTACATATATGGGCCAAATAGGTCTGTTAAAATAGGTCTGTAAAAATTATTTGTAACTGTATGCAAAAAAGAAAAAAAGACTTTTTACGAAATAGCAACACAAAAAATGTAAATATGAACGTACAATAAACATGATTCTCTAGGCATGAAATGACCCTTGATGGATTGACATGCCATTAAACTCAATCTATCTGTAAGCAACTAGAGGCTTTTGTGCCAGATTAAGCTAAGCTTACAACCAGAAAATGGAATAATTTTGAAATGAGTTGTCTGAATTTCTGAGACGAAGCTTGATGATTTTTACACTATGTGTCCTGCTGGATACATAGCGTAATGGTTATAGGCATTGTTTCCCTAAGTTTCTAAGGAGACAATCATCAGGAGGTTGCAGGTTCAATCCTGACTGCAGGCGAGTAACAATAAAGGAATTCTTAACACTTGTACCCGGTTATGGTTAACAGAATCAGAACAGGCGACCCCCGTGGATTCAATAAAGGACGTAGTTCGAAGTTTTGTGTTGGTTCCTGAGTTTAACAAGAAACACTTGAAGAAGGCCGAAGGACATATCGGCCAAAACATTATGGAAATAACAATAAAGATGAAGACAATAGTCTATAAACCCTTAATGATAAAAATTTTGAAATGCTTCTTTTGTAAACTATGATTGAGACATTGATAAAATGTAACAATTTAGATTTTTCTACTTTTTATAGAAGGTTGATGTACCGTTGAGAAATTGATAAAATGTAACAATTTAGATTTTTCTACTTTTTATAGAAGGTTGATGTACCATTGAGACATTGATAAAATGTCACAATTTGGACCTTTCTACTTTTTATAGAAGGTTGATGTGCCATTGAGACATTGATAGAATGTCAAAATTTAGATTTGTCTACTTTTTATAGAAGGTTGATGTACCATTGAGAAATTGATAAAATGTAACAATTTAGATTTTTCTACTTTTTATAGAATGTTGATGTACCATTGAGACATTGATAGAATGTCACAATTTAGGTCTTTCTACTTTTTATAGAAGGTTGATATGCCATTGAAACAAAGTAACCAAACTTACTTTTTATAAATCCTGAAATAGTCTTAAAAATGTTCTTTTTGATTCTTTAATGGTGCAACTTGTTCTACATACTCTCTTTTGCCTTTAAAAATGACCCAGTTTCATTGTATTTTTAATTCAGGCCAAAAGAGCAAAGAGTAAAATTTGAAATAGTTAAGTAGAGATTATCATCCACTTGACATGAAATGACCCAGTTGTATTTTTGCTTCTTTAAAGCATCCAATTAAGTTTTAAGGAACCAGAAGCCTGCAACTGGAAGGTTTTATACTAATAATGAATGCTCCCTTGTTTCTCAGAGCAATATCGTTTCACTTGAAATCAAGCCTCTGCATGAATATATTTATTAACACATAGATAGACTAATGATACACCATGTGTAGTACAGAACAAAAAAAAAGCAACGAAAAAACTGAACCATTTTTTTTATCACTGCCACAAATTTTAATCAAACTTCAGTGATTTAAACACATACATAGGAAGTGATTTTTTCCTTGATATTTGCTGTCAAAGTTTCCTTAGTTGTGGTGGAAAGTCATAATTTTCTAAAAAGAAAAATTCTCAGGAATACCAAAAAGAAAGGAAATTTCTTAGAATTTTCTTTTTCTTGATTTGTGATTAGCCCTTTGCGAATGGCGAGTAAGCTGATGTCTAAGTTTGATTGGCTTGGTTTGGTTTGGTTTTATGCCACATCAACCATTGTAGATTATTAACACCAAATCCATTTTTATACATATAAACAGTTCTATTTCAAACAATTCACTTTAACATAAGTACACAATTTAGTTCTATTTGACCCTGACTGGACCTGGGAGCAATGGCAATGAAGGCATACTCCACATTCCCCAAAGCTTCAGCATTACTGGAACCTCACCATCAGATTGTCTAGCATCATATTCAGGACACTCATTGTGGAGGAGGCGGGGTCTTACCCCTCTGTAGAGAAGCAGTCAGTGTATTCTACAGGCCCAGCTGATTGGGCAATCTGAGTTTGAAAAAGGTCAAATTGTGGCATACAATGATTGTGGACCTTTATTTTGTGATATTGGACAGAAACTGTTTTACATTTTCTTTTTTAAGTAGAGGGATTATATTGTGAATTGAATTACCATGACCAGAAAATCCGGTGAACACTTATGCCCAACATATGGAAATACTGGACAGCTGTTTCGACCTTATTAGATTTCATCATCAGTGTATACTGTGATCTCCACCATTGGAGATCGAAACAGCGACCACAGATTGCAGTGCCAAAACTCTGTGGTTTCTGCTTTGAACTCCAATGGTGGAGATCAAAGTATACACTGCTGATGAGACCTAATAAGGTCAAAACAGCTGTAAGTTGTTTCCGTATGTCGTGCGTAAGTGTTTGCTGGATTTTCTGGTCGTGGTAATTCAATTCACAAAAAACTGTTTTGCCATCATTTATCAATTTTCCTCAAGAATTATAAGAAAACATGAAATAGTCATAAAAAAATATGGCTGTAAAAGAAAAATTATGCCAATGGAGATTAGTCATAAATTGTCCAAACTGGTCTTAAACTAAATCAATTGTCATCAATTATCTAAATAAAACTTTTTATATCAGGTAGCTGCTTTTTTTTTTCCAATATTATAAGTGTTAATGAGCAACTTTCGCTTATCGTCAGTATTCAAACCTTCATATATTTTGAATTGTTATGCTTGAGACTTATGCAATATTACTCTTAATCTCTTTGCTCAGTTGGCTGGGGCTGGAGAATACATTGACTGCTTCTCTGCAATGGGGTAAGACACCCCAATGAGTGTCCGAAATATGACATCAAATAATCTGATGGTGATAGCCCAATCGGCTGGGGCTGGAGAATACACCGATTGTTTTTCTGCAGAGGGGTAAGACTCCCCCCACAAGTGTCCAAGATATGACACTAAACAATCTGATGGTGATGGCCCAATCAGTTGGGGCTGGAGAATACACCAATTTCTTCTCTGCAGAGGGGTAAGACTCCCTCAACAAGTATCCTGGATAGGACACTAAACAATCTGATGGTGAGGCTCCAGTAACACTGGAGCTTTGGGGAATGCGGAGTACCCCTTCATTGCCATCACTCCAAGGCCTACTCAGGTAGCACCTGATAGGGTCTTATCTATGGGTAAAATAAAACTGTTTTACGTTTAAACTGTGTAATTATACTAAACTGAATTATTTAAAACTGAACTGTTTGATCATTTAACTGTGTGTAAACAAATGACTGATGTTTAATTGAATTGTTAGTGATACATAACAATACTTTGAACCATTTAACTTTGACATGCTAAACTGAATTGTTTGAAATAGAACTGTTTTACATTTAACTACATGTTTGTATTAGATTGAAATGATTGAAACAATTTAACTGTGAAAACAATGAGCTTAGGTTTTTTTTTATAAATATTAATCGTATATTTGAATATTAATCGTATATGTATAAAAATGTTGCCAAATATTGTAACCTAAGAAAAGCTTACTAAATGAGAAATAACCAAAATGGAGAAATCTTTATAACATAAACAAAATACAAATACAAAGGTACCCACTGCGAATGATGACTACTTAGTCAGTGAAATTACCTCCCTTACAAGAGTGTCCAATATATTATGAGGAATGGGACATAACCAATAATGTTCATAAGTAGGGTATATAACATATATGATATCTAGTATTCCTAACTAATGCAAAAAATTTGCAGTGTTCTTTTAAATCCATAGATAGGACCCTATCAGGTACAACCTTTCAGAGACAGAGTGAACCTGGACGTAATGATAATGAAAGGTACTTCACAGTACTCAGATCTTGAGAACTAGTGTCATACCCAGAATATTCCTTTTAGACGGATCTGGACTTCTTGCAGGGGATACAGTCAGTGTATTTTAAGTCTGGCTGACAGGGCAGTAAGCAACTGGAAGTGGCTTTTAAGTGAATATATCATGAAATAGAGATTAAGATAGGTTAGGATTTGGTTTTATGGCATATCAACCATTGTAGGTTATTTAATGCCAAATCCTCTTTATACATATATATTAAATATATAGAATTTAGTTTGGTTGTGTTTTATGGCATATCAACCCTTGTAGGTTATTTAATACCAAATCCTCTTTAAACATATATCATCATCATCATCATGTAGTGCTAATGGCATGGAATTTCCATGATCCTCTCCCACTGCTCGTCCCTATCATCCATCAGTTTTGGCAGGTCTTCCAGGCTACATCCTGTGTCTGTACAGAGCTGTTGTAAATAGGTTCTAGCTGGTTGATCAACCCTTACTCATCCGTGTGAAGAGGTCTATAGGAGTACATCACTTATGAGTTCATCTTTACTTCTCCAGCAATGTCCAACATGTTCATCTAATTTGGATGCTTTTTGAGATGGAAGGTAGGTGGCCATACAGCTGCTGTTTTGTGGGATGTTGCCGCCATGATTTGTTCAATATAGCTCATAGCATTCTTATGCAATTGCTGTCAAGCTTTTTTCCATGTGTTAGTCAGAGTCTATGAGGTGCATCCATATAGCAGTATTGATACAACCATTGATTGGAAAAAAATGCATTTTATTTTATCAGATAGATCTGACCTCCATATGACTGATAACATATCAATAGCAGTCATATATAGGTTTTGGTTTGGTTGGGTTTTATGACATATCAACCATTGTAGGTTATTCAATGCCAAATCCTCTTTATACATATACATTTAATATATATAATTTCTAGCAAACAGTTTGTTGATAACAATTTCTAAACTAAACAGAGCTCACTTGTTTGCTCATAGTTAAATGGTTTCAAGTATTCCTATCTAACACTAATAGTTTCAGTTACACACAGTTAAATGGTTTCTTGTATTGCTATCTAACACTCATAATTTTAATTAATATTAATCACTTGTTTGCACACATTTAAATGGTTTCAAGAATAGTAAATGATTAAATGTTTCTATTTGACTCACAGATGGGACCCTAACTAGTACAACCATACCAAGTTAGAATGGACCAGGGGGTAATGGCAATGAAAAGGTACTCCCCATTACCCAAAGCTCCTGGACTGGTGCCTCACCATTAGGTGGTTTAGTGTCATATCCAGAACACTCATTGTAGAAGAGGGGTGGGTATCTTACCCCTTTCCAGAGATGCCATCAGCATATTCTACTGCCCTAACTGATAAGACTGGAAAATGTTGGATTCATGTTTTTTTTTAAGAGCAGGAAATTATATTGGCAGTTTGCGACCTGAACGAGAAATTAATTTTTTTACAAGCATAGAGGAAGACTACTTTAGGACTCTGCAAGGCGAGCTTGTTTAGGTCCCTGGGGTTTTTACATATTTTCTTTTACAGGATTCTTATATTAAGTAAAAAGTATTCAATGTCTTCTGATGCACATTCCTTTAGTTCCCTTCTATGAAGAAATCGCAAAGTGACTTTCGAAATCTGACACCAAAAAATTTTGATGCTGAAGACGAAAATTTTAATATTAACCTTTTCCAGAAGGTCTGGCCATAATTAACCCACCAAATTTGTGTGTTTGTCTAAAGCTGAATTAAATAACATCAAAGGGGTGTTATTCAGTGCAATTTTATAATTTACTGCTGCTGGATATTGACAAACATCAAGGAACATGTATACATAAAAATATAATCTTATATTCTTATTCTTTGATGGTGATGCTTATGTGAAGCAGCAGAGCAGTCAGAGAGAGTTTGCAAACATGAAGGAGCTTTTGGGAGTCAGAAAAGTCAGCGGAAATGGTATTTGTCACACGACCCACCTAACAAGTGAATGTGGCACAAGGCCTTTATAAGGTGGATCTGGGCGCAGGACAATAGCTCAGACACACCCAGCATTCCCAAAGATGCTTTGGGCCCCATTGGCATTCCCCTGAAAAGAGGCACCACAGGTGATAAAGCTACCCCCTCCAAGGAGGTTTATAGTCTGGGTATACAGCCCCTGAAGCTCAAAGAAAAAGTCACTCAGCCATGTGATATGAATGCTAAGCCTCCCCAGCACCTGCGCCAGGCAGCCTCGGCCAACTGGCATCCCCAAAAGATGCCACACCAGATCTGTGCTGTTCTCATCATGAATGGCCAGAATGTGATGGACACAAAAATTCTAGACCTTTTATAGTTTTTAACTCCCATATAACCCACATGGTCACACGTCTTCCCCCATGCATTGTTTGTTCTCCATTGGTCACATTGGTTTTATCTATGATTGGATATATCTGTCGACTACATTGGCTGGATGCATTACTAGTCAATGCAATATATTACAGTTTGACTGCATCCATGTTATGGCAGTGTGCTTGAAAATTAGTCATTTATTAACTGATTTTTGTCAATAGGATTCCTATAAAACAATTCAAAGCAGATATCAGTGAGTAAAAATACCCCTACCATGGGCTTAATCCTACTAGAATATATATTGTATCAAAGGTTTAATGTGGATTAAATTTTAAATCACAGATATCATCATTATCATCAAGTCGTGCACGGATATCTCTGACCCTCTCTCGCCACTTCTCCCTATCATTCATCGTTCCATGTAGGTTCCCGAGTTCGACAAACACCTGAAGAAGGCAGGAGGACATATGGACCGAAACATTGTCAAAATAACGATTAAGATGACCATAGTCCGAAAACCCTCAATGATAAAAATCATCAAGCTTCATTTCAGAAATGTAGACAACTAAATCTATCTAATATGAATCACTTGTTTACACTCAGTTAAATGGTTTCCAGTATTGCCATTTAACACTAATAATTCTATTGAATATTAAATATTTAGTAACACACAGCTAAAAAAAAAACCTTTCAACTATTGCTATCTTAGTGCAATTGATCCTCAGTCATTACCTTCAAGCACCTTTAAAATAAAAAGGATTGCATACTTGTTTGCCACAAGAGCAATTTTAAGAATACTGTTGGGACAATCATATAAGTGCTTAAAGTTAATATGACTAGCTGATATATCAGACTGAGTCTCTCTGACTGCCCATCTTGCCCAGTAAGGGCCAAAGTGGAGTGTTGCTGGTTCTGTTACCACTGCCATATCTGGGTCACAGACTGCTCAACCACCAGAATTCCATTCTCATGCATTAAGAGTCACTACCCACAGCCAGTAGGTAAAGTCGTTGGTAGAGAAGTCTTATCCTTCTGCAGAGGTGCAGTTAGTGTATTCTACAGCTCCAGCCTGATTAAGACTGAAGAATGGTTCAACCAAAATGGCAACAGGAAAATAAATGTAATATACTAGCTTAGCTAGCAAGAGAGTGCCATGGATGAACTTAGCAGATTCAGTGTGGTTGCAAGATAACATCAACAAAGTGGTTGCACAGGATAGAGAAAAATAAGAGTGATGGCGAGAATGTAATTTATTGCCTGTGGATGGAATGACAAATATTTCCATTCGCAGATAAGATCAACAAATTACCGTATGTAAGTTCCAATAACCAGCCATAAACAGAAAATACGTGGGCGAAGAGGCGTGTTCATGGGACTTCAAAGACAATATAAGGTCTGTAATTTTGGACAGAAGGCAGAGACCAGCTGGTCACTCAAACAGACCTGTCAGCTCCCTTGCGTACGTTCTCCAGCCGTTGCACTACTTCACCAAAAAGGGTCCCCGCCACAGAAGAAAGATATATGCAGACTCTCTCTGACTGTATCCCTACTTCGCAGAAACGTTGACATCGAAAAATAAAAATATAGATTATATTTTTATACATCTACGAGTTTTTCGTTGTTTGTCCAGCGGTTCAATATACGACATGACCACCAATATACAATCTGACTTATCTATTTAAGCAAAACCAGAAATACCTAGTTTTTTCCAAGTTATACACAGGACACGCCAAACTTTCTTACTGGCAAAGTCACGCATGATAAACTTTAGATATTTGGGAGACACAAGACAAACAAGATTTTTTGTTGTTTCGTTACAATTTTGTTACAAATAGATGTATGTAACTTACAGCTATGTTACACTATATGCAACTAATGGTCTGTGTTTTACACTGACAAAGCTTGGTAAAGTACGTAAAGTTGGCGACCGTAGTTAAGGGCAAGCCGAAAGCTCCCTTTTCAATAGCTACTACACCGAGGTGTAGGGGAGGGTGCTACTCCTTTTCCTGGATTGCTTCACTTTACTCTTGAAACATACCTTATAATGCTGAGTGTTAAAGAAGGAGGTATCAAGTATAACTTTTTGAGTCTTTGGTATGACTCAACCTGAGATTTGGCCCCAGTCTCCTGGGCCATTGGCGAACAATCTACCACTAAGCCAATGGGCTAAGTAAATAACAGCAAATACATCTCTTCAATAGTATCTATTAATGAATACTATTATTTAAATTGTTTAATGCAGATGATACATCACGGAAACTATTTACTATGCAGACTATGCAGATTATCTAGCACATCTTGAGCACTCCAGCTGAAGCCAAAATTCTGCAGAATAGTCTGGAGCAGACAGCAAAAGGCGTTGGTCTCTTTGTGAACTCAGATAAAATAGAGTTCATGTGTTTTAATCAAGATGGTGCCATCTCATGTCAACATTTGCATTATTAATGCAAGGAATGTTATTGACAAATTATCAATTATATAAAAATCTAATCTCTCTGATAAAATAAAACAGGAATTCTTCCAAGCTGTAAGTGTGTCAGTACTACTGTATGGTTGAACCACTAACAAAATGCTTGGAGAAAAGGCTAGATGTGAATTACACAAAGATGCTGCATGCTGTTTTGAACAGATTTTGCAAGCAGCATAGTTGTATGGCCACTTAACTCCCATCTCACAAACCATCCAAGAACGATGAGTAAGATATTCTGTAGAAGTAAGGACAAACATAATAAGGGATGTTCTCTTATTGATTCCAACACATGGACATACCAGCAAAAACTTATATGCATTAGCTCAGTGTAGACACCAGGTGCCGTCAGAAAGACTTACGAAGTGTGATGACTGATAGGGATGGATGAAAAGAGAGAGTCAAAGGAATCTTCTCAGTCAGAATGCCTTCATGATGATGATCATGAGTTTTAGTAATCACAAATTCTATATGCATACTAAATATTTTTTTAAATTTTGATTTGATAATCATTTTAAATATTTGGTTGTTTGAAAAATAAAATCCAGTTTTAGAATAAACTTTCATTCTTTAATTAAGGAATTTAAACAATGTTTTAATCAATTAAAATCTGATCCCTGAACATCTATGCATTTCTGTCATTGATTAACAAGGTTAATTATGCTTGTACAATAAAACTTGAAAGTTTTTGATGCCAAGAAATCTTTAAATGCAGTTTCAACTTCTCCTTTGGAACGGAATGATTTTTGACATCTGAAAAATAATCCAGATGTTAGTCAGAGGGTTAGAAATTAAAAGAATATGGTAGATGTGGCAAAGACTCATAATATCCCAAGTCAGTGAGTTTTTGCAGTGTCATCCTGACAACATGTAATCGAGCATTGCCATAAAGCAAAATTATCACCAAGCTTGAAAAGTAAATACATCACTTCTTTTTTCATGTTCATGATTAGGGTCATATAACTTCCAAAATCAAATTCTAAAAAGAGTAATAAAAAATTAAGAGGATCCTTTAATTATTAATTATTAATTATTATCCTTTTATTATTAGGAATGTGAATTTTATGTTTATACAACTATTATTAAAACAATATGTTAGAACAGAAATTAAATAGTTATATTAAAATCAAACTGTATTTTCTGAACAATCTAATATATAGAGCGTGCCCCAAAATTTGACATAATTTTAAAAGCAATTATCTTGAAAACTACTGAGTCTAGCTCAATGAAATTGAACAGTTTAGGTGTTGAACATCATAAGTTTATTCTGGGACCGATTTCATAAGTGTTCAATATGTGCACCGCCTGTGACATGGCACATGTCAAGTCGGTAGTTAATCACTTGCTAAACACGGTGTAGAATGTCTCCAGTAACATTATCCATTGTGGAAGTGATTCTCTGCTTGAGTTCATTAATGCTAGCAGGAAGAGGGTAGACATAGATCAATCCCTTTACATATCCCCATTAAAAGGAATTATATGAGGACAGGTCCAGTGACCACAGTAATCATTTCATCAGAAACCTGTCTTCATCTTCATCATCTCTCCGACAGATTCTCATCAAGATAAACATATTCTGTCCTCTTCCATTAAATATGAAATCTTGATCTATTTCTATACATTCTGTGAAAATTTGAGGTTATTTCAACAAGAATCGTAAAAACTATCGGCCTGTGGAATGAAGTAGAATTTGATATTAAATTCTCTAGTATTTTTGACAAACCTTGAACATGAGACTTTAAAAATAATTAATGTTTCTGATCATATCTGGTAATGGGGCCATCATCAAGTACTTGCCTGAATTAGGCTCTCCTCTCATTGAGAATCACTCAGCCTTACTTCCTGTAAATATAATGTGATGTAATTTTTGTGTCCTCATTCTTAAATGTAAGGAAATGAAGTTGGTGACCTTAGTCCAGAGTGACCAAAAGGCTCCCTTTTTAATAGCTCTATACCGAGGTGTGGGCGAGAGTGCTACTCCATTCCCTGGATTGCTCCACTTTACTCTTGATCCTTACCTTATAATACCATTTTTTGAGTTTTTGGTATGACTTGACCAGGGATTGAACCCCAATCTCCCGAACCATTGGCAAACACTTTACTCATTAGGCCAATGGCCCAAAACTATTTTTACTATTCTTCACCTCTATTTGTACTACTCAAATGGGTTTCTCATCTTGAAATGTTTACTTATCTACCTTTTATAATAAGAAAAGAAGGTCAGCTAAAAGGTTTCGGAGTCACAGATTAAGTGTCTAAGATACATTAGTTTCTTGAGCAGCAATTTGGTTATACATCACTTAATCTTTTGTTAATTTTATATATATATATCAGGGGCGGAGATGGGACTAGTGCTACTCGTGCCCGGCATGACCAATAACTCGGTCAATGTTATTCAAAATGGATTAAAAATCATCCATTAATTTCAAGCAAACATACTTAGTCTGATCTCAATTAAATTACATATCTATTCAAGTTTTGATAACTAAGTAGCCAAAAGTTCATAAATATATCTGGGAATAATACAACGATGCTGTTTTGAACGGATGGTCTTTGTCCGGCCACCCTCAGATCCATTCAACATCCCATAAAATCGGCTATAATGTTGAACACGCGTAATCCGTGCCAGGCACTAGACCCTTATTATAACAGTAATGTTAGCGAAATCTCGCTTTTGGCTGTAGCCAATAGAAAAAGCAAGCCAGAATACCGTGCTCAAAAAAATTAGCACAATGTGACTGCTGACAACTGTCTTGGGAAGAGGGAGAGGGACCGAGAGAGAGAGAGAGGGGGGGATAGCAGATTATAGCCGTCGCCGATGTCATCATCATCACTATGGTAAATGTTGGTTAAACGGCGTGTTTTAAGAGGGCATGAGTAGCAAAAATAGGCTAGAGTCGCCACTGATATATATATATATATATATATAGAGAGAGAGAGAGGCGTTCATACAGTAATGACTACTGTCATAAGAAAATGGACAAGTTCAAATCCTGGAGGAGGTTATCCACATTTCGCATTATGCTGATACCCTTCTAAAAGACATGAATCTCACTATTCTCTCACCAGCTATAGTTAAATTGTAGGGCAGATTACACTCTTTAATTTTGGTTTGGCAACCATTCTAGAAAGAAAAACTCTGAATTCAAACTGTTATATACTCACATGCATATACATCTACATATACACATGCATATACATGCAGAATGGATCACAACGACACAATGATAAAGGACGAGCGAAGACTTCTTTAGAAAAATATGTACCTCTCACTTTATTGTAAGGGTTCAAAAAGGGTTACTCAGAGTTTTACTGTGAGAGGGAGTTGGAGACCGAACAGAATTGCAATATATTGACCCCCCCCACTCTTATGGCTGTCAGCGTTGTATCTTTCTCGTTCTCCAGGACTGCTCAACCGGAGGCCCAGGGGCCCAGCTCTCTGCTGGATGATGGCTTTCTTTACTACATCTTATCACCAACTGGTCTCCAAAACTCCATCGGGGGTCCCGAGGGCCCCTTCGGCCGGGTGTGGCTTTCCCTACCACATCTTGTCTCCGACTTCTCTGATCCCCAAATCATCAGGGGCCTCAAGGGCCCCCTCCGCCAGGCGTTCTCTACCACATCTGATCAGCAACTTCTCTGGACCCCAACCGTCTGTCTTCCTGTCATTACAGAATTATATAATAGTTCAATGCCCACTCAATCGCCCACTCAATCCTTGGAATGGCATGTTTGATCGTCATCAAGCGGAAATAACTGTCATGCAGTTCACAGGTCACTCTCTTCTGGTGCATCACTCTGTAGTGGCACAGTGGGACCTTCACCTTGTCCCATATTATCAGCCGAGCTCACCAGCACGATTTCTTTTGATTAATGGCCATTGGGATGTGTCACTTCCGCTATCTTTGGAATGGCATGTTTGCCCGGGCCGAAGGTCAAAATACTACTAAACCTGTTGAATTTTGCTTAAAAAAAAACTTGATCTTGTGTCGCATTCTGCTTATGTAGATGGGTTATATATATATATATATATATATGTTATTTATTTCCCTCGACCAAGCTGTCAATCAAGAGATGCACTTGTGTAAATAAGTGGAAGAACAGCGGAAGCAGGTGGTCGTTAGAAAATAATATAATGATGGTTGGAGTCAGGATACCAGCGTGAGAACCAGTTTGCAGACTGAGGGCTTTGCGGCCCTCAGTGACTCACAGTCAAGCAACCCCAGCCAAGATAAGGAAGAAGTGCTGTTATGGTCGAGAGAAGAACTTGGGTCAATATTGTAGTCCGTCCTTGTCTCCAACTTATCTCTCACACACAACATCACCCTTTCGAGAATAAAGTGTGAGAGATACATTTTTATAAAGAAGTGTGTTCGTTCGTTTGTTGAAGTCATCATTACAGTTGATTATGTTCCCGTGTATATTTATATACGCGAAATATAGTATACAACATATATATATATATATATATATATATAAAACAACACTGAAAATGGATTCAGCAATTTTGATATTTTGTTCTTTATTGATTCTGAAGTTCTTTTTTAAATAAAGAACGAAATATCAAAATTGGTGAATTTTTTGTTGTTGCGTTCTGGTTAGTGAACACTTGTAGTATTAAATAAAGGACAAATCATGATATGTGAGGAAATTAGAGTTATATTCTCAGGAGAAAGTATTGTGGTACTATTGCTTCACGACACCTAGTTGGCCGCTGGTCTCGTGATTACCACATGTGTCGACTGGTCCAGTCGACACGTGGTAATCACGAGACCAGTCGACACATATGGTAATCACGAGACCAGTGGCCAACTAGGTGTCGTGAAGCAATAGTACCACAGTATATACAATAGAGAGACTGTTAGCAGACAAGAACATAGGATTAGTGAATACAGAATAAGGATATAGTCCAACGATAGTATTGGCTTTTGTTATACGAAGTCGTTGGCATTTGGTAACTGATAGTTTCTCGCCGATACAATCATTGGACCAACACTTGGTTAACATGGATGAGAAACTGATAGTCACCAGGCACTGTTGATTCTTTGTTGATGCTCCCCTAACTTAGGTATATATGCTCTATCAACAATATTGAACACATTTTTTTGATAAATATAGCAAACTATATATATATATATATATGGTGTGGTTTCTTTGTTTTAATGGCGTAGCAAATTTATCTGGCGGCAAAGAAGAGTGATAGTACTATTTAACCCATAGCTTAGGGGATAAGGGGGTTCATGCCTTTACCAAGAGTATTTATCCAAAAGGGAAGGTAATAGCATGATTGGCATTTTAAACTTGCTTATTACGATGTCACAATACACCACATTAGCCACTACAGTACAGGGACTCCCCATATATATATATATATATATATATAAAGATTATATATATATATATATATATATAAAGATCATATATGATATATATATATATATATAAAGATGACATATATATATATATATATGTATAAAGATTATATATATTTATATATAATATATATATATCTATATATATAAAGATTATATATATATAGATGTATATATATATATAAAGTATATATATATATATATATATAAAAACAAAAGCAAAGTATATATATATATATATATATAAACAAAAACAAAGTATATATATATATATATATATATATATATATATAAACAAAAACAAAAACAATATTTCTTTTATGTAATTTTTTTGTTGATGTTTCTCAGCTAATTTTGATTTTAGGTCATCATCAGAAAAGATTTTTATGGAAAAGTAATTTTTCATAGAAAAAATTGAAAAAGTTTTTAAAGGCATCAATATGCTATAAAAGAAGTGACAGAAAATACACTAGTGAATAAACATATCCATTTGTTGAATGAAAAAAAGAAGTGACAGATAATACTCTTGTGAAAAAGCATACCCTTTTGTTGAATGAAAAAAGAAGAGCCAGAAAATACAATCATAAAAGAGCATATCCATTAGTTAAATGAAAAAAAGAAGTGACAGAAAATGCAATCATGAAGGAGCATATTTATTTATTGAATGAAAAAAAGAATTGACAGAAAATACACTTGTGAAAGAGCATGTCCATTTGTTGAATGAAAAAAGAAGTGACAGAAAATACACATGTGAATGAAATATTCTTTTTTGGCATCCAAGTGTCTTCAACTGACCTTTATATATATGTAGTAAGAACACCAGGCTGATGGGTTTTTCATCTGAGAAATATATTCTTAGCCTGAAAGGAGTGTATTTCAAATTAACCATGGCTCCTAGTCCTTCTTATTTGTTTATTTAGGTATTTATATGTCACCCTAAGTCTGTAAAGACTATGTCAAGGCAGGATCATTGTTTCATGTTAAATCCATTTGGTGCCAGTGTTTGTAAGCAGTATTTTTTATTATTGTTGTAATGTCTATGATTTTTTCAATTCTTTCAATAATTGTGAGATTTGCATCTCTATTAAAATCCTGACTGAGGAGAAATATTGTTCTACAAGTATTAGTTTGTTGTAATCCATAGAATTTGGCTTGGTTTCTTTGTTTTAATGGTATATCAACCTTAATGGGTTATTTAACACCAAAGCATCTTTGTAGAAAAAACCGCAGCAATACAGTTCAACCCTTGGCTCAGAGAATAAGGGGGTTCATTCCTTTTCCAATGGTGTTAGTCCGATAGAGAATGTAATTCTGTGTCTGGAGTTTGAACTTGCTTACTATGAGTCTGCAGTCCATTATATTACCCATTGTACCGCTGGGACCCCCTTCTCCCTCTAGAATATATTGTGTCGATAGTTTTTTAGTCTAAAATGTCCATTTTAGCTTTCCAATATTTGGGGCACATGTGCAGTCCAGTAAATAAGTTGTATTTTGGCTTCTGCAATTAGATTTGTGGTAAATTTGCCAATTTTTTTTTTTTTAAGTGTGAAGCTTGTTAATGAGTTTGAGTTGAGCTGTTCGCAGCGTATATACATGTGTGCAAGTGTGTGTATGTGTGTGTGTGAGAGTAAGTGTGCACGCGAGTGAGCGTGAGTGTGTGTTTGTGTGTGTGTGTGTGTGTGTTTTTGAGTGTGTAAGTGTGTGTGTGCTTGTGTGCCTGTGTGTGTGAGTGTGTGTGTTTAAGTGTGTGTTTGTGCGTGAATGTGTAAGTGTGTGGGTGTGTGTGTGCCTGTGTGTATAAGTGTGTGTGTGTGTGTATTTTTTAAGTGTGTGTGTGTGTGTGGTGTGTGTGTGTGTATGGTGTGTGTGTGTGTGTGTGTGTGTGTGTGTGTGTAATTTATTTTCGTTTCATGTAATTTTGAGAATCAGAATCCAGAAATATTTTTTTAAAGTTTAATATGTTTGCATTTTTTCTTTTTTTTTAAAAAACAGGTGAAAATCTTTATAACATTGTAAACCCTCCACTGACGTATACTGAAGTAATGGATGCTGCAAAACAGGGCCATGAATTGTATGTTTTCACCCACAATGACTTTAACCCTGAGGAACAACTGAAACGCAGCTACACCTCTCCAAGTTTTAATCCTAATTCAAGATTTGGAGAAACTATATCCCACTGGAAGGATGGAAAATATATGAAGCAAACTCTGAACTGGACAACCTTAGAAAGGGAAAAAAATGGTGCTTCTATTGTGCCTAAGTTGCAGGATGACTTTCGGGAAAGGTCGCAACCACAGCTTTGGCAACCACTTGATCCGTGAGTCTGAATAATTTTCTATTTTCCAGTGTCTGTATTAGATAATTATTATTCTTATAGTCTCAACATATTTTTTCCATAAAGAAGTGAATAGGGTGCTTATCTCACAAACTGTTGTTTGAGAATTCACCTCTCATTAGACACTACACAAATATTGCGTGGTATCAATTTTGTCCAACAAATACATTGTATATTACAAGTTCCCACAAGATCATTGTTGTGATGCTGACAAAAGAACGACATGGGGAACACAAAAAGGGTTGATAGAAAAACACATATTCAAGTAACAGAAACAAGATACAAGTGAAGCTGGTTAAACAGTAGTTAGTTGGTAGGAAGCTGAGAGTCCAGTGGGATAGTGACTATCCGTCATCTATGCAAATGGTATCACATGTGATTGTGTCACGCTAATTGGTGAACTTTATTTTTTCTCCATCCCACCACTGGACAAGTACAGCACAAGACCTTTTTTAAAGTGGGTCCGGACGCAGGGCTACAGCCCACATGCGTCTGGCAAAATCCAAAAATACTTTCGGCCCCGTCAGCCTCGGATGCCAGGAAATAAAACAGCAAGCAATTGGTAAAACTATTGGTGAACTCTGTCTGACGCTCTCGTTGACGTGTATTTATGAAGGAGGGTGAGTCCATTATGTAGGGAGTACAACAATTATCAAAGTTAAGCAATACTAAGCTTACTCAGTACTTAAATGGGTAATCACTGAATAACAGAAACTAATATCAGCAACCTATGAACAAGAAGAAATAAAGATTAGAAAATAATGATAAATAGATTGTATATAAAAAGTAAAAAAAGTTGGCAACCATAGTTGAGAGTGACTCAAAGGCTCTCTTTTCAATAGCTACTACACCGAGGTGTAGGGGAAGGCGTTACTCCATTCTCTGGATTGCTCCACTTTACCCTTGATACTTGCCTTATAGTGCTGAGTGCTAAGCAAGGCAGCATCAAGTACTATTTTTAGAATCTTTAGTATGACTCTACCTGGGATTGAACTCTGGTCTAACGGACCAATGGTGAACTCTCTACTCATTAGGCCATTGTATATAATTTTCCTGTCAAAGTTCGGTACTTGAGTGTAGTTCACGTGTTGAATTATGCGTGAAAGTGAATAGTCCCTTGAGCATCAAGAAGGGAAGATTATATGCACATTGGGGCGTTCCACTATGTGCAGGTAGTCTCATCCATTCCTAGTGTGTTGATTGGCTGTGAGCCTAGGAGTGGCTACACTAGTGTCCATATATGCTGGCCAACTCATTAGCATTTGTTTGTTAGCCAACGTCAGCCGGGCCGCTGAGCCGAGCAGAGCAGCCAAGCCGGGCCGCCGAGCCGGGCCGCCGAGCCGGGCCGCCGAGCCGGGCCGCCGAGCCGGGCCGCCGAGCCGGGCCGGTAAATATTATTTTCTCCTGTGCGTTAGGGCAGTAGCTTCTTCATTTCCAAAACATTGTTTGAACAATTAAATTCATTCTTTATGTTACTTTACAATGTTACATTCTACAATCTTCTTCAGGTGTAAAATCCATGAGTAAAAAAATGGGGTTTCTTTTTTTGACAGGTAGGTAATATAATTAGGTAATATAGGTGACAAGCATTTTAAAATTGATTTTTTCTAAACATTTTTGTATTAGTTAAAATGAAAATTTCTTTAAAATGTTCAACCATTGTTAATAAAGATAAATAGCCTACCTAGGACAATGGCACTTTTGAGATTATTTAAGTACTCACCTCAAGACATTATAGATTAATTCAGAGTGTCTCTTCCACTTTTCAAATAGGTTGAAAAGTTTACTTTGGTGATCACCATTAGATGGTTCATTATATTCTCCTTAATCTCATTCATGGTCTAAGATGAAACTGAATAATTTTCTATATTCTATATATTCCAATATTCAATAATGGTAAAAGTGATGAGACAACTAATTTTTTGGGGGAGGGGTTGGTTTAGTTTTATGGCATCTCAACCATCATAGGTTATTTTATGCCAAATCTTTTTTATATGTATATATCAAATATAGGATTTTTAAACACATTTTGTTGTTAACATTTTTAAATTAGCCTGAAATCATTTTTTTTTGTACATAGTTAAATGGTTTTACTTATTTCTATTTAATACAAATAATTCTATTTACAATTAATCATTTGCTTGCACATAGTTTAATGTTTTCAAGTATTGCTATGTATCACTAACTATTTAGTTAAACATCAGCCATTTGTTTACACACAGTTGAATGATCAAACAGTTCTATTTCAAACAATTCAGTTTAGCATAAGTACATAGTTTATAAGTTCTATTTGACCCATAGATAGGATCCTTTCAGGCACTACTACACCAGGCCAGAGTGGACCTGGTAGTGATGGCAATGAAGGGGTACTCCACATTCCCCAAAGGTCCAGCATTACTGAAGCCTTATCATCAGATCCTTTAATGTCATATGCAGAACACTCAGTGGGGGAGTCTTACCCCTCTGCAGAAGTGCAGTTGGTGTGTTCTCCAGCCTCAGCTGACTGGGCCAAAGACAACTCGGGATATTTTATTCATTTGTATTTTATTTTTGATTGATCATTATTAGTTTTGACCTTCGGTCATTGTCAGGAGAAAAAGAATCTTTTTAGAAATTAAAAAAAATTTTTTTAAAGGAATTGATATACTGTAACAGAAATCGTGAAAAATGCACAGGGGATATAGCATATCTATTTACTAAATGAAAACTATTTTCTAGTATTCGAGTGTCTTCAACTTTGCTTAACGCTAATGATTGTTGTACTCCCTACATAATGGACTCACCCTCTTCTATATATACACGTCAATGAGAGTGTTAGACGTAGTTTACAAATTAGCATGACACAATCACTTGTGATAACATTTGCATAGTGGATGGATAGTCACTACCCCACTGGATCTCAGCTTTCTATCAACTAACTACCATTTGACCAGGTTCACTTGTATCTTGTTTCTGTTACTTGAATATATATGTTTTTCAATCACCCTGTACGGGCAGTCCTTGTGGTGTAATGGTTAAAATAATGTACTGCGGAATTGTAGAAAGTGAGTTTGAACTCCAGTCACACTATTACATGCACTTTTGGACAAATACCCATGGGAAAGGTATGAACCCTTTATCCTTCCAAGCTATGGGTTAAATAGTAACAACTACTGTTCTTCTTGAAGGAGGGCTTTGGCATTAAATAACCTACAAAGGTTGATATGCCATTAAACAAAATAACAAACCAAATAACTGTAATAAGGAAACCTGGCAAATAAGCTCTCCATTTGGGAGATATATGATATACATGGGAAGAGTGTCTTTCAAATTAGTTGTGACTGATTGTTTTTTTATTTGTCTATTTATGTGTCACACCAAGTCTGGCCATCCTATTTCAAGGCAGAGTAGGGTGTATTAGAATTGCTATTGTAGCTGTTCATTTGAATATGAAATCATAAAACTTGGTCAGTCATCTCATAAGATGTATAGCAATAAGATAGTGAATTTTGAAGAGTCTACGACAATTTTAAATGCCTGCACAAAAAAGTCTGGAAACTTATTGAAGGCACCACGTATATATATATATATATATATATATATATATATATATATATATATACTAAATTAAAAGAAAAAATTTAATTCTTAGTTATCATTATAAATTTATTTCAGGTCTATGATGGCCCTCTTTCACCATCCGAAGAGGGTCATCATAGACCTGAAATAAATTTATAATGATACCAAATAATTGAATTTTATCTTTTGATTTTATATAAAAGAATATTTTTGCTCTGCATGTGAGTTTTGATGTATCTTTAATCCCAAATTAATTATACTGTCGATAGCCATTGGTCTTGAGCAGTCAAACTGGATATTTCTTCCCTTTGGTTTATTTTCCTTGGATTATATATATATATATATATATATATATATATCATTCACACATTGGGAAAGAGAAAAAGACAGAGAGATGCAATTGTTCCAGTGAGGAACAAGAATCTGCATGCTGTGTTCATAAAGATAAGCACCAGTGGAAGCGACCACTTTTCCACAACAGCAATGAAGCCATTGTTGTGTGGAAGATACTGGTCATATAGTTCATGTGTCATCTGCCTGATTTGTGAGATCAAGCTGACTGAGGCACTCTACATTTAATAGGATGATGGCTGTGTTGAATGTTGCAAGTCCACCACATCATTGTCACCACATCTGAAACATACTAACCACTCCCTAACTGTGTTCACAGCCAAATATCACCAAACATTCAGCAAAAATTGATAGAAGTCAAGGAGTGAATTTTGCTTCCACAGTGACGAATTCATTGCCACACTTCTGTTTTCATATCAGATGCTATTTTATCAGATGGTCTCTCAACTGCTCTCTGTTGTAAGACAAAAAGAAAAATAGCTAATAGGTTATTAGTGAGAAGGTTCAATTTCAACTGCCATATCACTAGCATCTGCTTCTGACTTAAGACAACAGGATAAAACATAAGACGTTACTTTCAACATGACCTTTTTATGAGCGCTACATGAAAATTCTCATTCACACCTGGCAAAAATGCATTGCCAATGGTGGTGATTATGTGGAAAAAAAAATTTGTAGCTGAAAACTTGCCCTATCAAATATTGTTATTGTGATCTCTGTATTTGTAGTAGTTTCTGTGTAAATAAACTGGATCCCTTGTACTTTCTTTATTCAGTTCTGAAGATCATTTTTTAATTATTTTGTGGGCAAGGACTGACCATGATAGCATACTTGTGGCTATTAATATCTCTATCTTTAGATATATTATCCTTACCAGCTATGAGTTAAATAGAATTACTGCTGTTCTACAAGGATGGCTTTGGCATTAAATAACCCTCAAAGGCTGATGTGCCATTAAACAAAGAAACCAAACCAAACAACTTGCCTATAATTATATAGTTTCATTTCATTTCACATAGCACTAATACCCTTGGGAAAGGTATGAATCCAATTATTCTCCCTCCAGCTATGGGTAAATAGTAGGGCAGACTAGGTTCTTCAGCCTTGGTGACGCAACTAGTCTAGGAGAAGGAAAACTCTGAATTCAAACCTGTTAAACTCCGCTTAAAAATTGACCTTGTGTCATATCCTGCCCGAGCGGAGGGGTTGGGTAAATATGATAATTATATAGTTTCACGTATTCCAATCTCATGCTAATACCCTTAGCTATGAGTTAAATAGTATCACTGCTGTTCCTCTACAAGAATGGCTTTGGCATTAGATAACCCTCAAAGGTTAGACAAAGAAACCAAACTAAACCAGATATCTAGCCGTGTTATTAAAGATATAGTAACTTTTCTGTCTTTTCTCATGAAGGTTTGATTGCCTAGCTTGCTAACCATTACACCACCCGGGGCACCCACTTGGTTAGAGGAAGAAGGACTCCTCATGGTGTAATGGTTAAAGTGCTGAACTGTAACATCATAGTAAGCGAGTTCAAACTCTAGTTGCACTATTATGTTCACTTTAGGACTAATTTCTCTTGAGAAAGGCATGAACCTCCTTATGCCCCTCGCCATAAGTTAAATAGCATTACTGGTATTTTTATACATGGATGGCTTTGGAATTAGATAACCCTCAAAGGTTAATATACCATTAAACAAAGAAACCAAACCAAATTGAATATTTGAAAAAAAAAAAGAAAAAGACAAAATGGGTGCAGTTCTGATGTATCTTCCCTGACACAATGGTTATTTTCATCACAAGGACTTTTCATCTCATGGACTTTTTCCTTATGTCATTTGCCATAACTTCCACTTGTCCATTCAAATCTAGGACAGGAGAGTCATATTATTTTGTACTCTCTTATGGAAACAATTCCCTCCCCTTTATAATCTCCCCCCCCTCTCTCTCTCTCTGGCATTCCCACCTCCACTTTCTGTTCCAAACTATATTTGACAATCTATGACTGATTTCCTTTTGCTGAGTGTTTCCTTCCTCCTCTGCTTAAACATAGAATTATTACTTTGGCTCAACTTTTAAAATGATTTTTAAAAAGTGTCTATTCGAAATTACAGCTTTGGGATTGTTTCTGAGTTAGGCTTTACAACGAAAGGCCTCAGCAAAACATGAAATTACTCGGGTGAGTCAAAAGTTTTGCAATATTTTATCTAACATGAGGCACATTTCAGTAGCTCTGGACGCTTTTGCCAAGATTGTGATGGTGATGAACCATACTGGACTGTAAGATAGCAAGCTCGCCTGATACTCTCTGAGTGTTACCAGATTTGTCTCTATGGCTTGGAGTATGGTCTCAAATTACATGGTTTTAGATCTACCTGACCTTGCTTGATTCTCAAGGTTCTTGCAAACCAAGAAAAATTTCTTCAACCATCTGATTACTATACTGTGATCAATTGTGCCTTCACCTTTTGCAGCACGACAAATGTCTTTGATTGCTTCTGTGGCATTATAGCCCGATTCACATTTGTATAGCATATGCTTCCAAATTAGACTACATTGCATGTGCCTGGGAGACCAGGGTTCAATCCCAGTTTGAGTCATATCAAAGACTTTAAAAATGGTACTTGATACTTCCTTGCATAACACTCATCATTATAAGGTATGTATCAAGGGTAAAGTGGAGAAATCCGGGGGAAGGAGTAGCACCCTCCTCTACACCTCGGTGTAGTAGCTATAGAAAAGAGAGCCTTCAGGTCGCTCTTGACTAGTCGCATGTTCATCTATGATTTGAGTGAGAGTCATGGTAAAGCAGTGGTCATGTCAACTCTACTATATGGATGCACCACATGGACACTGAGTAAGCGTACAGAGAAAAATCGAGACAGGAACTGCACAAGAATGCTATGAGCTAAAAGGAACAAATCGTGGTAGCAACATAAATAAAAGGAAAATATATTCTTACTGAAAAAAAATTCTCTCTGAATTCAAATATGGCTTTTTAGTTTTGGTTTCTTTGTTTAATGGCATATCAACCTTTGTGGTTTATTTTATGTCAAAGCCATCCTTGTTGAAGAACACCTGTGGTACTATTTAACCCATAGCAGGAGAGATAGGAGGCTTCATTCTTTTCCCAAGGGCATTAGTCCAAAAGTGAACATAATAGTGCAACTGGAGTTTGAACTCCCTCACTATGAGGTTGCAGCCCAGCACTTGAGCCATCACACTACTTGAGCCATCACACTCCTCCAAATTCACATTTGAGGTTGCAGCCCAGCACTTGAGCCATCACACTACTTGAGCCATCACACTCCTCCAAATTCACATTTGAGACTAGCACTAAAAGATATCATTAATATATGAGGTACCTGTGGTGTAATGGTTATCGTAGGAAATGGACACGACGACACGAGTTCAAATTCTAGACGAGACTGATTGCATTTCACATAGCACTAATACCCTTGGGAAAGGTATGAATCCAATTATTCTCCCTCCAGCTATGGGTAAATAGTAGGACAGACTGGGTTCTTCAGCCTTGGTGAGGCAACTAGTCTAGGAGAAGGAATACTCTGAATTCAAACCTGTTAAACTCCGCTTAAAATATTGACCTTGTGTCATATCCTGCCCGAGCAAAGGAGTTGGTAAATATGATATGGTTAATATATGATGAGTTATTGAAAAATTCTCATCCGATCTGAGAAGGGATTGACCTTGAATCATAAAACATACATGCTATTTTATAAATTCATCCTAAAGGTCAATACTCTTGCTTCATCTTTTTCCACATTTCTTTAAATCTTTAAAAAAAATTTTTTTTAATTTCAATAAAAAAAAAGTAAAGGTCCCTTCAGCAACTCCTCAGCACTTTTTTTTTGTAAAATCAGAAAGATAACAAAAAAGAAAGCATCCAATACTTACATTTTAATAAAGTCTCATCAACCTTCAGTTTGTCAATATATCAATATTATCTTGAGTGTCATACACAGCATTGTCAACCAGTTATTGACTTTCTGTTCAACTGAATAAGGCAGCTAATTTTCTCTGTGCCTGAGTTCTCTAAAATAGCAGACAGTGGCCTTACCTAAACAAAACAAAGTATGATGGGTAGGGGACTGAAGGGGGCTTAGTAGATCTGTCTTGAGTTCATAAATCAAATAAAAAAAGTGCAATATCTTGAGTATGACACTAAATCGCATGTGAGGGAGGTTCTAGTTTTGGAGCCCTGTGTGTGTGTGGGGGGTGGAGTGCCTCTTCATTGCCATTACTCCCAGGTCCATTCTACTCCGTTGGCTGGGGCTCTAGAATACACCGACTATCTTTCTGTGCAGGGAGTAATTCCAGGAGTCAAATGAATCTGTTTAAAAATTATTTGTATTCAATAAGAATGTGTTAGAAAAAAACTCAAAAATACAAAAAATGTATAGCCCAGTCAGTTGGGGCTGTAGAATACACTGACTGTATCTCTGAAAAGACCCCTACAATGAGTCTCCTCAATATGATACTAAACAATCTGATGGTGAGGCTCCAGAAATATTGGAGTTTTGGGGAATGCAGAGTACCTCTTCATTGCCATCGCTCCCAGGTCCAATCTGACTCAGAGAGGTAGCACCTGATAGGGTCCTATCTATAGATCAAATAGGACTGTTTCATATTTAAACTGAGTGTAAACAAATGACTTTTGATACATTGAATTGTTAAAAATAGAACTGTTTGAACGTTTAACTATATGCAAACAATGACTGATGTTTAATTGAATTGTTAGTGATACATAGCAATACTTTGAACCATTTAACTTTATTGACTTTAGCTAAATTGAATTATTAGAAATAGATTTGTTTGATCATTTAACTATGTGTATCTACAAAATGTCATTACAAATAATATATTTAATACATTTTTTTTAAATAGAGGAATTATATATTATAAAATGAATTATCATGACCAGAAAATCTGGCAAGCACAGCATGCAACATAAAGAACCACTGGACAGCTCTTTTGACTTTATTAGGTCTCATTAGCAGCGTATACCATAATCTCTCCCACTGGAAATCAAACCAGCTATGACAGAATGCAGAGCTGAAACTCTACAACTGAGCTACTGGTCCACATCACACACAAATTGGCCATTATGACTAGTTAATTTGGCATTGGTTGTCAGTGATGTAGACCAGAAGCTCAGTGGTAGATCTTGGCTCTGCATTTTGTGTTTGCTGGTTTTATCTACAGTGGGGGAGATCATGGTATATGCTGCAGATGAGACCTAATAAGTTCAAAACAACTCTCCAGTGGTTCTGTATGTTGTGTGCAGTGCCTGCCAGATTTTCTGGTTTTGGTAATTCAATTTATAATATATATTTAATATGTATGTAAAAAGAGGATTTGGCATTAAATAACCAACAATGGTTGATAAAACCAAAGAAAATAAAAAATGTAAACATGAACATAAAAAGATCACAATTCTCTAACTCATTGACATAAAATAACCCTAGGAAGATTGACATGCCATTAAAATCGATCAATCAGAAGAAAAAGAATATCTGTTGAGAAGAACATCTTCTTTTGAGGAGAGGGGCATATGAAGAGCAGACCCTTAAAAAATATTACAGTATTGTTGACTTGGACTTGGATGTTTAGCAAAATAATCATAAAAAGGTTATCATCGTTAATGTGCCAATCTCTGAGATTGTTCGTGCAGAAGGAAAGTCAGAAAAAAAATGCAATGAATCTCTTTTTACAGGTTAAAAAAAAAAGCTTTTATCACTCGTGTTCCCTAGAATTTTTGAGTCTATGGAGATGGCAAATTTTTAGTCATTTTACTAAGAGCAGGTTAGAAATTCATCTTCTCTCTATTCCACTTTCTTACATGTTTCTGAATGAGTGACCACTTTAACTCTAAACTTTACCAACTCAACTGGCTGGAGATGTAGAATACACTGACTGCATCTCTGATGCAGAGTAAGACCCAGCCAATGAGTGTCCTTGATATGACATTAAACAATCTGATTGCAAGGCTCCATTCTTGAAGATTTGAGGAATGTGGAAGACCCATTCATACCATCACTCCGAGATCCACTCTGACCCAGACTGGTAGCACCTGATAGGGTCCCCTCTATGGGTCAAGTAGAGCAAATTATGTATGCAAACAAATCACTAGTGTTAAATTGTGATTTCTATATAGCAATACTTGAAACCTTTTATGTGCAAAAAAGAGCTACCTTTGTTTAAGAATGTTATCAACAAAAAAAATGTGTTTACAAATAATATATATCTAATATATATGCATAAAGAAAATTTGATATTGAATAACCTACAATGGTTGATATGTCATAAAACCCAACCAAACGAAATCATATATTTAATGTATATGCATAAAGAGGATTTGGCATTGAATAACCTACAATAGTTGATATGCCATAAAACCAAACCAAACCAAGTCAAATCATATATATATCTAATATATATGTATAAAGAGGATTTGATATCGAATAACCTACAATGGTTGATATGTCATAAAACCCAACCAAACGAAATCATATATCTAATGTATATGCATAAAGAGGATTTGGCATTAAATAACCTACAATGGTTGATATGCCATAAAACCAAACCAACCCGAACCAAATCATATATATTTAATGTATATGTATAAGGAGGATTTGGCATTAAATAACCTACAAGGGTTGATATGCTATAAAACCAAACTAATGTCAACTTTACTGTAAATATTTGTGTATAAGACGCCCTTTTTCAGATTTTTTAACCAAAAAGTAAAGTGTATATATTAAACACGAGAACCATATAATCAACACTTTCATGCCTGACAATATTTAGGAAGGCATGACAAAAGTATGTATTTACCAACCCCTACGCATGGACAGGATGGGACACAAGCTCAATTTTTAAGCGGAGGTCAACAGGTTTGAACTCAGGGTTTTCCTTCTCCTAGACTGGCTGCCTAACTGGGCTGAAGGACCTAGTCTGTCCTACTATTTACTCATAGCTGGAGGGAGAATAATTGGATTCATACCTTTCCCAAGGGTATTAGTGCTATGTGAAATACAATCAGCCTCATCCAGGATTTGAACTCGTGTTGCTGTATCCATTGTCTACAATGATAACCATTATACTACAAGTACCTGAAAAAGTAAGTTATATTGTCTAAACTAATGTGTTGGGGGGGCGTATTATAAATGAAAACTATGTAACTTTTTTCCGGCTTTATGCTTCACCATGGTTGGGACAGGATGACTGGAAGTTAGTTATCAATCGTCCAAACTAATTTGTTGGAGGTAGGGGGCGTATTTTACATGAAATCTATATAATAAACTTTTTGTCAGTCACATGCCTTACCATATTTAGGACAAGATGACTGGAAGTAAGTTATGCCTATAGTCAAAACGAATGTGTTGGGAGGGGGGCGTATTATACATGAAAACTGTATAATTAACTTTTTTCCAGCCACATGCCTCACCATATTTGGGACAGAATGACTGGAAGTAAGTTTTACTATAGTACAAACTAATGTTTTGTGCAGTTACAGAGAAATATCCACTGGAATGTGTGTGTGTTTATAATTCTGTTTTCCCTTAATGTGAGCTTATTGCAAGCTTGTTGCATTTTTGCATGAACATGTCTGCGTGTTTGCTCTAAATACTGTGGAAATTTTGTGTTTTAAGACATTATGTAAACTATATAAATTGTTATTCATAGTCAGCAGAAACCAATAAAGAGTTGAACATTGCTAAATTTAGGTTAAATCTAGTTGTTACCACTTCTAAAATTTTAGTGTGTATTATATATCAGAATTTTTTTCCCAGAATTTCATAGTCAAAAGTTAGGGGTGCACATTATACACCTTCTGACTAACTTGCTCTGACTGTTCTGATGGTATCTCTTCATATATATATATATATATATATATATATATATATACATATATATCCAACCCCTTCACACAAGCAGGCTGCAACACAAGGTCACTCTTTAAAATAGAGTTCACCAGGTTTAAAATTAGTTTTCTTTTTCCTAGACTAGTTGCCATACAAAGGTTAAACTGCTCAATCTGCACTGCTTTTTACCCATAGCTAGAGGGAAAATAGTTGGATGCATATCTTTTGCAAAGTTATAAGCACTATGAAATATGACAACAACCTCTTCCAGGATTTGAACTCAGGTCATTGTTTCTGTTTCCTACAACAATAACCATGAAAGTCTCTCCATATATATTTTATGACCTTCTGTGACCTTGTCTCTCATCATCAGAGGCATATTTGCATTTGCAACTTCCTCATTCTCTTACCAAGTGACTTTACAGATGAACCTATATGACCTGAGGTTAAACAAAGTATCTGATATTTAGACCATAGTCCAATCAGCTAGGTGTTTTAGAATAAGCCAATTGCACCTCTGCAGAGAGATAAGCCCTGCCTTTGCCGCAATGAGTGTTCTTTGTTTTTTTTTTTGTTTCTTTGTTTAATGGCATATCAACCTTTGTAGGTTATTTAATGCCAAAGTCATTCTCCTAGAAGAACAGTAGTGGTACTATTTAACCCATAGCTGGGAGGATAAGGGAGTTCATACCTTTCCCAAGGGTATTTGCCCAAAAGTGAACGTAATAGCACGACTTGAGTACAAACTCGCTTACTACGATTCCACAGTCCATCGCTTTAACCATTACACCATGAGGAAACCACCCAATGAGTGTTCTGGATATCACACTAAACTGTATCTGATGGTGAAGCTCCAGTCTTGAAGCTTTGGAATACTTCTTCATCACCATTTTCTCTCAGGTCCATTCTGATCCAAAGGAGTAGTACCTGTTAGGGTCTCATCTACTGTTCAAACAGAACTGTTTGATCATTTACTATATTTGAAACCATTTAACAATATGCAAATAAATGATGACTTTTAAATTGAATTATTCGTGTTAGATAGTAATGCTTCACACCATTTGACTGTGCAAACAATAAATAGCAATACTTGAAATCTTTTACCTGTGCAAAAAAATGAGCTCTGGCTTGTTTAAAAAATATCAATTACAAACTAATATATGAATAAACAAGATTTGGCATTAAATAATCATCAAGGATTGATATGCCATTAAACCCAATAACCTAACCTGACCTAACCATGATATTTAGACCAGTCTGGTTTTTGCAGATATTATACTCGTTGGTTGGTTGGTTGGTTTGAGTTTTATAGCATATCAGCCTTTGTAGGTTATTTAACACCAAATTCATTTTGATGAAAATAGTTCTATTTCAAACAATAAGTACGCAGTTTACATGTAAGTACAATTTAATTGTGAAAAACATTTCTATTTCAAGCTATTCAGTTTGTTTAGTCAAACAATTCTAATTCAGATGATTCAGTTTAGAAAAGTACAGGTTTTGTTTGCACGCAGTTGAATGTCAAAATAGTTCTATATCAAATCAGTCTAGTGTAAATACATTTTCAATGTCAAAAACAGTTCCATTTTAAACAATTCAGTTTAGCATAAGCACACAGTTTAAATGTAAGTACGGTTTAATTGTCGAAAATATCAAGCTATTCAGTTTAGTCAAACAATTCAGTTTAGCATAAGTATGCCGTCAGTTCTATTTAACCCATGGATATGGCCCTATCAGGTGCTACCATGCCAAGCCAGAGGGGACCTGGGAGTAATGACAACAAAGGGGTGCTCTGCATTCCCCAAAGCCCCAGCATCACAGGAACCTGACCATCAGATCGTTTAGTGTCATATCCAGGACACCCATTGGGAGGGGGTCTTACCCCTCGGCAGAGGTGCTGTCAGTGTATTATTCTACAGTCCCAGTTGACTGGGCAATATACTTTCTGAGCAAAGTAAATAATAAATATTTTATCAGATGACCCACAATTATATCATCCTATTTCTGTGTTATTGTTATAAATTTTTATTTATAGCAAGTTTACAAAATATTGTTGACTATCAAGTTTCAGCTTTATATAGTCCTTTATTGACATAAAAAAAAATATTTACATTGTCTTTTTTTTCTCTTGCCACTTCGTTAACTTTTGCCGCTGTTTTTCTTTCTTTTCTTTGTGAATTGATGTGTTGAAACATTCCCTTTCTGCTCAGGAGAAAACAACATAATGCATATTTTTAATGCATATTTTCTGAATTTTCAAACTGACACATCCTTCATGTGGCCAATGTGATATTTTTTGACTTTTCAATATGACATGTCCATCTTTATGTGGCCAATGTGATATTTTTGACTTTTCAATATGACAGGTCCATCTTTATGTGGCCAATGTGATATTTTTTGACTTTTCAATATGACAGGTCCATCTTCATGTGGCCAATGTGATATTTTTTGACTTTTCAATATGACATGTCCATCTTTATGTGGCCAATGTGATATTTTTTGACTTTTCAATATGACATGTCCATCTTTATGTGGCCAATGTGATATTTTTTGACTTTTCAATATGACAGGTCCATCTTTATGTGGCCAATGTGATATTTTTTGACTTTTCAATATGACAGGTCCATCTTTATGTAGCCAATGTGATATTTTTTGACTTTTCAATATGACATGTCCATCTTTATGTGGCCAATGCGATATTTTTTGACTTTTCAAACTGAAATGTTTATCTTTACCTGGCCAATGTGATATTTTTAGACTTTTCAATATGACATGTCCATCTTTATGTGACTAATGTGATATTTTTTGACTTTTCAATATGACATGTCCATTTTTATGTAGCCAATGTGATATTTTTGGACTTTTCAAACTGATATGTCCTTCTTTATGTGGCCAATGTGATATTTTAGACTTTTCAATATGACATGTCCATCTTTATTTAGCCAATATGATATTTTTTGAATTTTTAAGCTGACATGTCCATTTTTATGTGGCCAATGTGATATTTTTTTTTGAATTTTCAAACTGATATGTCCGTCTTTATGTGGCTAATGTGATATTTTTAGAATTTTCAAACTGACACATCCATCTTTATGTGGCCCATGTCATATTTATTATTATTATTATTATTATTATTATTCTAGAAATTGGTTGATAATAGTTGAGTCCCTTGACTGATGCCAATGTTAGGGGACTTGACAGCAGACGAAATGGAGGTTTTCCTCTATGCCAGTCTGTTTGCAATTTACTCCAAGAATTCTGACATAACCATATCTGTCAATTCTTTCATATTGTAGTAAGTATTTGTCCAACATCTTCAGATGAGGAAGATAAAACATAAGGCCAATTTTTAAGCAGAGTTTAACAGGATTGAATTCAGAGTTTTCCTTCTCCTAGACTGAGGGGGGTCATAGCAAGATGGATTCTGTTAAAAAATAAAGTTTACATTATTTTCTTAATTCTTAACAAATGATAAAGGTTTTTGTACGTCAAGAATAGTATACGGAATATATATATATATATATATATATATATATATATATATATAAGTAAAGTTGGTGACCGTAGTCGAAGGTGACCTGAAGGCCCCTGTTCAATAGCTACTAAACCAAATGTAGGGGAGGGTGTTTCTCCTTTCCCTGGGTTGCTCCACTTTACCCTTGATCCTTACCTTATAATGCTGAGTGTTAAGCAAGGTAGCCTCAAGTACCATTTTTTGAGTCTTTGGTATGACTCGACTTAGGATTGAACCTCTGTCTCCCGGACCATTGGTGAATACTCTAACCATTATGCCATATATATATATATATATATATATGTTAAATGGTATTGTCTGTGACCCTGGGTTTCATGCATTAAAAAAAATCAACCATATTAATCATCTTTTTAAAAAATCTCCCCTCTGTCTGACAATTGCAAAATACATGAAACCCAGGGTCACAGAATGTAACATGTAATATAACATATATATATATATATATATATATATATATATATATATATATATATATGTGTGTGTGTGTGTGTGTGTGTGTGTGTGTGTGTGTAAATGCTCTATCATTAATACTGAGCACTATTTAACAAAACTCCAACATTTGGTTGTCCATTAACTCAACAAATGAGCTAGTAAGAACCATAAACCTCTTTTATATATATATATCATCATCATCATCATATCGCGCTGGTAGCACGGATATCCCTGACCCTCTCTCGCCACTCCTTCCTATCGTTCATCGCCCTAGGTAGGTCTTCAGGACAACATCGCGTATCCTCACATAGCTGCTGAATGTACGTTCGTGCTGGTCGTCCTGCTTTTGCGCGGCCATGTGTGGGGATCCATAAGAGTACATCTCTTATGAGTTCATCTCTGCTTCTCCAGCAGTGTCCTGCATGTCTGGTTCGTCTAACTTGAATAGTTTTCGTGATAGGGGGCAGGTGGCCGTACAGTTGGTGTCTTGTGGGGTGTTGCTGCCAGGACTTGTTCAGGATTGCACGCAGCATTCTTGTGTAGAATATATATATATATATATATATATATATATATATATATATTGCATATAAATTTGTATATTAATAATTTTTGCCTATGAATTAGTGCATATATAATTTTTACATCATATTTGAATATATTTTCTTTGTATACAAATTTAGGTAAAATTCTATGTGTACACTCATTCAAGTTCAGTGATTTAAATTAATTAGACTCAGAATCATCAGAATTTTTTTTTCTTTAAAAAAAGAAACAAAAAAACAAAATAATTTAGATTTTATAAGGGGCTTCATTTTCACATTTTAATTCAATGTAGACTGATCCCCCATTTCTGGAGCAGTTAGCATTGGAAAAAAAAGTAATCAAACAGGTTGTATTATCATTTTTTATACACCAGCAGGAAGAGCGGCTTCTTTTTCTTTTTTTTTTTTTTTTTTTGATAATTGTTCCAGAAATGAGTGACCATTCTACATTGAATTAAAATGTGAAAGTGAAATTCACTTATAAAATGTAAATTTTTTTTTTCAATTTTGGTGTTTAAAGATCTAATTTGTCCAAATCACAAAAATAATACTCCCAAAATATTTTTCCCCCCAGTGAACTTGAACAGGATCACGTGTAAAATAATACCAATTGTATTTGTTTTTGTATATTTGTATATTTATATAAAGAACATATATAATTTTTATACATAAATTTATATACATATATTCATTTATTTTTTATATAAACAACATATCCCCTTTCCAACAAAATTAATACTCAAAAAAGAAGGTTTTCCCTATGACATTGTTGCTAATGTGCTAGACTGCAAAATCATTGTAAGTGAGTTCAAACTCCAGTCAAGCTATAACATTCACTTTTGGACTAATACCTTTCGGAAAACTTGTGAACTCCCTTATCCCTCCTGTTATGGGTTAAATAGCACCACTGCAGTTGTTTTAAAATGATGGCTTTGGCATTAAATAATCCATGAAGGTTGATATGCCATTAAACAAAAAAAAAAACAACTTATACACAAAGAATGCAGGATACTAAAGGCCATAAACAACAAAAAGTGAAACAAAATAGATTTTTTAAAAAATGATTAAAATAAAAAATAAAAGTGATATTATATATTATACTGGCCCATTGACCTAGTGGGTATAGTGTTTGCTAGTGGCCTGGGAGACTGGGGTTCAATCCTAGGTAGAGTTAAACCAAAGACTAAAAAAAGGGTACTTGATACCTTCTTGCTTAACACACAGTATTATAAGGTACGTATCAAGGGTAAAGTGGAGCAATCCAGGGAAATAAGCAGCACCCTCCCCTATAGTAGCTATTGAAAAGGGAACCTTCAGGTCACCCTTGACTACATTCACCAACTTCACTTTTATATATATATATATATATATATACACATATAAAAAGTACCATGCTTTTGCCTCTTACCACATAAGGATTTCATTTTTGTAGAATAATAAATTCATTCTGATGAGGCTATCCTTATAGTAAAGCATGTCAATATAATTTTCTATACTGTTTTCTTTTTTTACTTATATTTCAGTTCAAATCCTATATATCTATCTATCTATCTATCTATAAATTATCTGGGTTAAAAGCACAGTAAGTGTAAGCCAAAGCCAAACATTTTTAGACCTTATTTTTTCCAATGCAGCTATCATTGGAGAATATAAAAAGCTTTTGTAAATGGGCCAAAGTCTGACCTCATTACCAAAATTTTTTCCATTCCCTAATGATACTGGCATTGGAAAAATAAGGTCGGAAAAAGTTTGTCTTTGTGTTACATTAACTGCACTTTTACCCTGGATTAAACGTGTGTATATATATATATATATATATATATATATATATATATATATATATATATAGTTATCCATTTAAGCATATTTGATTAAATAGTAAAGACACATTTTGTCTATATAATTTAAGATCATTTCGAGTTTCCTGATAAGTGTCTTGGTTTCAGGTTTGAATTGGTGGATGAATTTACCAAAATTGTCCCGAACGCTTTCGGACTCTTCATAGTCCATCATCAGGGGTTGCTACATATAAAAACAAAAAAACCTAAACTCAATGAAATTAATTTTGAAAATAGCGGCAATGTTTTGAAATGCCTTTAGAACTTTTTTTTTTAATATACCATATTCCTTGATAATATTCTATTTCTGTTGATAGCGTTCTGTTTATTAAATTCATCAGCAACTCAGTTTTATCCAACTCTGTGTTTGTATAGTTTTGTTATGTTATAAAAACCAAAAAAAGTTTCAAAACTCTGTAAAAAAAACTCTCTTTACACATGCAAGCAACCTCTGATGATGGCCTACGAAGGGTCTGAAAGTGCTTGGGACAATTGAAAACCATCCAAATGAGACAAATTAGACATGCAGGACATTGCTGGAGAAGTAAGGACAAACTCATAAGCAATATACTTCTGTGGACCCCTTCACACAGATAAGGCATTGGGCAACCAGCTAGAACCTATCTACAACAGCCCTAGTACTGATACAGGATGTAGCCTGGAAGACCTGCCAGGAGCGATGGGCGATAGAGACAAGTGGCAAGACAGGGTCAGGGAAATCTGTGCTGGCGGCACGACATGATGAAGTATAGTAAATGATTAAATAGTTCAATTTGATCCTAACAGGTTCTATTACGCCGGATCTGAGTGGACCTGTGAGTAATGGCAATGAAAAGGTACACCACATTCCCCAAAGCTCTAGGACTCAATTGCCCATTTGGCTGGGGCTGTAGAATACACTGACTTCATCTTTGCAGACAGATAAGATGTACCCAATGAGTGTCGAAGATATGACACTAAACATTCTGATGGTGAGGTTCCAGTAATGTTGGAGCTTTGAAGAATGCAAAGTACCCCTTCATTGCCATCGCTCCCAGGTCCACTCTATCCCAGAGCGGCAGAACCTTATATTGTCCTATCTATGGGTCAAACAGAACTAAACTGTGTACTTATGTTAAACTGAATTGTTTGAAATGGAACTGTTTTTACATTTAATTGTATGTAAACAAAAACTATATATCAAACCAGTGACCACAGAATGCAGAGTCGAAATTCTACCACTGAGCTACTAGCCCACATCGCACACAAGTGATGCCAAATCAACTAGTCATTGGTAATTGCATGGCCAGTTAACCTGAATGCGTCTTGCAAGTTACATCCATACGATGGTCGCTGGTTCAATCTCCAGTGGGGGAGATTATGGTATACACTGCTGATGAGACCTAATAAGGTCGAAACAGCTGTCCAGTATTTCTGTATATCATGTGCCAGTGTTCACCAGATTCTCTGGTCATGGTAATTCATTTCACAATATAATTCCTCAACTTAAAAAAGAAAAATCTATATCTGTTTAATGTCATATTCAGGAAATTTGTTGGGTGAGGATCTTACCCCTCTGCAGATATGCAGCTGGTTTATTCTACTGCCCCAGTCGACTGAGCTTTACTTTTTGGTTGGTTGGTTGTTTTTTTTAAGGCATATCAACTTTTTTTGGCTAATTTAATGCCGAATTAAGTCATTTTGATAAGTTTCAAACAATTCAATTTAATATAAGTATAACTTTTGTTTACACACAATTAAATATCAAAACAGTTCTATTTCAAACAATTCAGTTAAGCATAATTATACAGGTTTAATGTCAAAAACAGTTCTATTTCAAAAAATTCAGTTTAGTGTAAGTACACAGTTTAGTTCTATTTGACCCATAGATAGGACCCTATCAGAGTGGATTTGGGAGCAATGGCAATGAAGGGGTACTTTGCATTCTCCAAAGCTCCAGCATTACTGGAACCTCGCCATCAGATTGTTTAGCGTCATATCTAGGACACTCGTTGGGAGGGGGGGGGTCTTTTACTTTTTGGATGCACTTCATACTTCAGCTGACATTTAAAGGAAGACATAAGAAAGGTAAAAATTTGATGCTGCTGGGAATTAGGGTTATTCAATAAATAAGGTGAATTTTGCCATGTAACAACACACATTTCACTTAGTAGGAAAAAATTTTTGCTTAATTTTTCGATATAATCTCCAATCTTTAAAACACATTCTTTCTGTTGAAAAACAAGCTTTTGTATTCGTTCAGCACAGAAATCTTTGGACAGAGTTTTTAGATATTTGCTCACAGTGCTTTTCACTTCATCACTTACTTAAAAACTTTCTTCTCTACCAAAATTCTTTGAGAGGTGGTGCAAACAAGTGGAAATCACAGGGGGCAAGATCAGGGTTGTAAGGATGAAGTGGAAGTTGTTACCAATCACTGTTTTTGCTTCAGTATGAGGCCTTGCATTGTCCTGGTGATAACTGATTTTAGAAAAGGGAACATTATCATGCACAGTTTTGTGTGCTGTAACCACAGAAATTTGCAGTTGTTCAGAAATATCTTCTATTGTAACTCTTCTGTCAGCAAAAATGAGACCATTAATTAAATTCAACACTTTAGGTGTACTTAATATTGTGGGCCTGCCAGGCCGGTCTTCATCTTGAATACTATTTTGATTTGCTTTAAATAATTCAGCCGATATGTAAACATCTGACTAAAACATTATTCTGCGCACATCACACATTCTTCTGTAGTTTACATGATTTGCACATTTCAGCCACCAATAAGTAGATAACGCACCTGGAACCTGGTTGACTTTGATTTGCCTCCATTTTAAATTTAAACAATGCAGTGTTAACATTTATGTAAAATAATTTTAAAAAATAATCATTATTTTGATTTTTTTCAAAACTCACTATGTTTATTGAAAGATGATCGCACAAGTCAAAATCTTTATTTACTTTGTTAATGAAAAGAGAATAGAATATTGGTTGGATTTTATGGCATATCAACCCTTGTAGGTTATTTAATGCCAAATCCTCTTTATACATATATATTAGATATATATGATTTGGTTTGGTTGGTTTTTATGGCATATCAACCGTTGTTGGTTATTTAATGCCAAATCCTCTTTATACATATATATTAAATATATATGATTTGGTTTGGTTGGGTTTTATGGCATATCAACCATTGTAGGTTATTTAATGTCAAATCCTCTTTATACATATATATTAAATATATATGATTTGATTTGGTTGAGTTTTATGGCATATCAACCATTGTAGGTTATTTAATGCCAAATCCTCTTTATACATATATTAAATATACATGATTTGTAAACACATTTTGTTAACATTTTTAAATAAGCCTAAGCTCATTTTTTTCAAGTATTGCTATGTATCACGAACAATTCATTTAAACATCGGTCCTTTGTTTACGTAGAGTTAAATGATCAAATAGTTCTAACACATCACTCAATAAATCCCAGGCCTGACATATAGATGGTGCAACTAATAAAAAATCCATATGGTTTTTATAAAGTACTAACATTCAAATGGCATGTTTCAAAATTTGAGCCCAATTAGATTATTAGTTTACAAATTACAGTTATTTAAATGATGCTAATTGGTCTAGTGGGTAGAGTGTTCGCCAATGCTCCAGGAGACCTGGGTTCAATCCCAGGTTGTGTCATACCAAAGACTTTTAAAATGGTACTTGATAACTCCATGCTTAACACTCAGCAATATAAGGTATGTATCAAGGATAAAGTGGAGCAATCCAGGGAAAGGAATAGCACCCTCCCCTACGGCTCGGTGTAGTAGCTATCGAAAAGGGAGCCTTCAGGTCACCTTCGACTAAAGGGAGACAACTTTACTTTACTTACCATTGCAAATTTTCAAAACAATAGAAAAATCTGAATTTTGTGGGTTGATAAAGCATTACTTTCTGATGGGGAAAAATACTGTTCAAGCAAAGTAATTGTTTGATAAGACTCTGCTCTGTTGGAAACAATGGTTAAGAGATGGTATGCTGACTTGAAATGTGGTTGTATAGACACAAATGATACTGAACACTCAGGTCACCCAAATTTGGCAGTTGTCCTGGAAAAAACCAAAAAACTCCACAAACTCATTTTGGCTGATTGTAAATTGAAGTTGTGTGAGATAGCAGAGGAGTCGAATATATCAGAAGGCAGTGTATTTACCATTTTACATGAACATTTGTCAATGAGAAAGCTGTGTTCAAAGTGGGTGCTGCGTTTACTCACAGTCGATCAAAAACAACAAAGTGTTGACAATTCACAGCATTGTTGACAACTGTTTCAATGCAACAAAAAGGGTTTTTTGCATAAATATATGACAATGGATGAAACATGGATCCACCACTTCACTCTGGAGTCAAACAGTGGACAGCAGCAGGTGAAAGCCGTCTGAAGCGACCAAAGATGCAAACATCAGCAGGCAAGGTTTTGGCCTCTGTATTTTGGAATGCACAAAGTATTTTGTTCATTGATTACCTAGAGAAAAGGAAAAAATATCAATAGTGAATATTATATAGCATTATTAGTGCATTTGAAGGAAGAAATCACCAAAAAACGGCCACAAATGAAGAAGAAAAAAGTGAACTTTCATTAAGACAATGCACTGTATCACAAATTGATCACAACAATGGCAAAACTACATGAATTGCACTTTGAATTGCTTCCGCACCCACCCTATTCTCCAGATCTGGCCCCCAGAAACTACTGGCTGTTGGCAGACCTCAAAAGAATGCTCCAGGAAAAAACATTTGGTTCCAATGAAGAAGTGATATCGGAAACTGAGGCGTATTTTGAGGCCAAAGACAAATTGTCCAACAAAAAAGGCTTTGAATTATTTGAGAAGCATTGGAATAAGTGTATCACTCTAGAAGGAGACTATGTTGATGAATAAAGTCAAATTTTGGCTAAAAGTTGTTGCTTTATTAGTTAGGCCCGGGACTTATTGAGTCATGTGTTATTTTTAACAACTCAATTTAGCGTAAGTCATTTGTTTGCACTCAGTTTAGATATCAAACTGTTCCATTTAATGCAATGATAGGACCCAATCAGGTTCTTCCACTCTGGGCCAGTGTGGACCTGGGAGCTATGGCAATGAAAGGTTGCTCGGTTTAAATATCAAAGTGTTCCGTTTAATGCAAAGATAGGACTCAATTAGGTTCTTCCACTCAGGGCTAGTATGGACCTGGGAGCTATAGCAATGAAGGGGTACTCAGTTTAAATATCAAACTGTTCCATTTAATGCAAAGATAGGACCCAATCAGGTTCTTCCACTCTGGGCCAGTATGGACCTGGGAGCTTTGGCAATGAAGGGGTACTCCGCATTTCCCAAAGCTCCAACATTACTGGCGCCTCACCATTAGATTGTTTAGTGTCATATCAGGACACTCATTGGGGTGGGGTCTTACTCCTCTGCAGAGATGTAGTTGGTGTATTCTATAGCCCCAGCCAACTGGGCAATACTTGTGTGCAAACAAATTAGTTCTAACTCATATGAAAATTAAATTATCAACAAACTACACACTTACAAATCATATATGTATGTGTGAAATAAATGACTGATGTGAAATTCTTACTGTTACATAGCAATACTTGAAACTATTTAACTTTGTGCAAACAAATGATTAATTGTTGGTAGAATTATTTGTAGTTGATATATATATCATATATATGTATAAACAGGATTTGGCATTAAATAACCCACAAGTGTTGGTATGCCATAAAACACAATCAGTCTTCACCAACTGCTCTATAATATTAACATTATGCAAGCCTTCTTGTTGCAGCTTTGAGTACACTAACTGTACCTCTTGCAGAAGAGTAAAGCCTCTCCACTAAAAAAATGAGGGTGTCCAGGTGTGACACTAAACGGCATCTGATAGTGAGGCTCCAGATCTGGAGCTCTGAGGAGTTTGGAGTACTCCTTCATTGACATTACTCCCAGGTCCACTCTGACCTGAAGTGGTAGAACATGGATCATGTAGATTTACAGATTGTTTGTATCTGTAGCAGAAAGACCCTCGTATTTTTTGTTTCGCGTGTAATTTAATTTGACCGTTAGAGTCACCGAACATCTTCACCCAATCAGGATAACCTGTCCTATTCAGCCCGAACCATATTTCCTAGCAGCACCCAAAATTGAAGAAAGCCCGTGAAACACCCTCTTCCTCAGAAATCTTCAATAGGAACGGAAGTCTTACTGTCTGCTCTTGAATAGCGACAGCAGCATCATACCACTATGAGGAGAGCCATCTAGTTTATGGACCCCTTGGGTCTATTCTTCTAGACCAAGGGATCCTAGTTGAAAATAAATTAGATGATACACTATAACAACTTCCTGCCTTCTTTCCTTCCTACGAGACTCGCAGCATTCCAGCGTAAACCTCTTACTTCATGCTGCCATTAAAACCTTCATTTAAAACCTAATGACGTCTTTGTTCTTCTCCACCACCTTTATTTTCCATCAACATTTAGCGAGGGGATAACAACCAACGTAATACCAATGCTACCAATGGAATACCAACGCAACCAATGTAATACCAACACAACCAACGTAATACCAACGCAACCAATGTAATACCAACATAACCAACACAAAACCAACTTAAACCTAAAACCTAAAAGCCTAATAATAATAATGTCATCCCCATCGCTATATATCATATACAAATACTTGATAACATCTAACTTGGTGTAGATTTTTTGTATTATGAATTGTTACTTGAAGCTATAATTGTTTACGAAGGATTATTATCATTAGTTACATAAAACCAACTAATTGTATGCAAATAAATGATTATTATTCAATAGAAATAATTACTTGAAACTATATAATTTTGTATAAATTATTAGAATTAGGCTTGTTTTAGGTTTTGGTTGTTTCATATCAACCTTCTTGGGTTATTTAATGCCAAATCCATCCTCCTTGAAGCAAAGTAGTGGAACTATTTAACCTATAGCTGGGAGGATAAGGAGGTTCATACCTTTCCCAAGCATATTTGTCCAAAAGTGAATGTAATAGCACGACTGGAGTTTGAACTCACTTACTATGATTCTGCAGTCCAGCGCTTTAACTTTTACACCACAAGGACACCCCACCCATTAGTATTAGATAGGAATACTTGAAACCATATAACTGTATGCAAACAAAAGATTCTTGGTAAATAAATTATAACTTTTTTTTTTAATTATCCGAATCACTTTTTCAAAATTAGGACAACTTCTTTTTTTATTCTAATCAAAATAACTTCCGGCATTTTTTTTAATAAAAATAAAATAGTTTCAGGTGAATGACAAAAACTAAACTTGATAACTAAAAAAATAGCACATTCCATTGACAATAACATAGATTCCTTTTTGAATCATCTAGTTTTAATAGTACTTTTTTCCTGTCTTGAGTCATATTTTTGCGAGCAAATCAATTTATAACAAAGGGAAATTACTCCAATTAATAATGGCATATTTTTAAGTCCTTGTTCAATGTATCGCCATGATACGTTGTTTATTTATTTAACGATTATCATTAAAACAAAAAGTTTTATGTCTTTATAATTGAGAAATATAAAAATTTAATAAATATTCATTCTTCGAACTATGTTGGTCATTTTTTTTCTCATATACCTGAATAATATCGTTAAAAAGGACTTGTATAACATTACTTTTAGGAAGAAAAATAAAAACATGACAACTTTTTGAAAAGATCGTATACACACGGACATTTTTAAATGATTTGCACCAACATTTTTAGATCTTTTATAAATCTTGGCAAGAGTTTTATGCAAAAGTTAATTATCATCTACAAAAAGAAGTTTATTAAAAAAAGAAAAGAAAAATGCTATTGACAAAAGGAGATATAGAGACTAATGATCGGGTTGTTTTGTTTTGTTTTTCTTTACAAGAATAGACATGTTCTTTTGATATTAATATCGGGTTTGGGCGGTCATTTCATTTGAGTAACATAGGCGTGTGTGTGCGTGTTGTCATTGCTTGTTCGTCAAGAATAATTCAACTCGTGTCTTTTTTCGAGGTCGTTGAAAACAAATAAGATCGAGTTATATCTATCTATCTATATATAAAACTTATTTTCTTGAGTAATTAAAATAAACAGTTTTTAAAAATTTAATAAATTACAATTACTATAGTTCTATAACAAAAGTTTGTTATAGAAGAAAATTCAATGTTTGAAATCCACCTCAAAATAATTGAAAAACAAAAAACTACACATTTCAATATGAATTAAAAATTTCCGCTTTTTTTTTTTATTTGTTGGTGTTTCTATAATTTAAGAAAATAATTTTTACATCATATTATTTGTCTCTATCGTATTAATTTTGAGACACTCGCTTAAATTGTTCGAATGGGTCAATAGGTTGGGGAGTTCAATTTTTCTAACAAGTGCGTGGCAGAACTTCCCTTTTAATGTGTTTTTTTATGATTAAAAATTAAAAAGAAATTATTTTTCAGAATTGAATTTGAAATATGAAACCAGTTTAAAAAAAAGTATTATTTTTCGAGTGATATTTATTTTTACTTTTCTCGATTTCGCTCATGTTCGATGAGTTACTGTTTGTGACAACGTCTTTTGCAGAAAATTAATGATACACAGTAAGCAATCGAGAAAGAGAGGGGGGGGGATAGTACGAGTTGTTAGTAAAAGCAACAACAACCATATTAGTTGAGTGTTGGTAAGTACAGTTTTGCTCCAGACATCAAGGCTCGACTGACTGTTGGACAAATTACAAATGTGTGAGTGAGGGAATGTGACCTTATTATTCCTTCTTTTTTCTTTTTCTTTTTTTAAATGCCTCTAGCGTACTACCTTGTAGTACGGTCTGTGTAAGCGAATAAAATAATTGACGACTACACCGCTTCTTTTGATCACCCTTCTTCCCTTGATAATAATTTTTAGACAGTCTACGTCGAATCCACGTTTTCCGTTTCTCTGCCTTGGTACCTCTTAAATGTTTGTTTTGTGTATTTTTTTCTTCTTCTTCCTTTTCCATTTCGTCTTCTTTTTCGTTCTTGACGAAAAGGAAATGAGAAATGAATGAAATAAAACTGAAAACCTGGTGAGGTGCGCGCGTTTATGCGCATGCGCAAATCAACTCACGTCACGTCATGTCATCATCGATTGAGGTCGATTGATCATGTGGCTATTAATTCGGGCAATCAATGGACTATGCCTACCTTTCTTTGAGGATTCACTAATTTCTCTTGGATTTTATTTCAAACTTCTTTCTTTCGTTTCTTTCTTTATTTCGTTTCTTTCGATTTGTCTAACATAACATATCACAGCTACTCTTTTTATCTTGTTCTTTTTCCTTCTCTCCACTCTCTCTCTTTTTTATTGCTACTTTTCCTTTATTTTTCTCTCTTTTCTATTCAAACAAACAGTACTTGATAATCTTTTTTTTTCTTCTATATTCTAATGTCTTTCTTCTTCGTGTTTTTTTCTTCTTTCTTCCCTGGGTCTCTCTCTCTCTCTCTCTCTCTCTCTGCACTTCCATTTTTTAAATTATTTTTCTTTCTTTTATCTTCATTCATTGTTATCTTTATTCTCTTCGCAAAGAAAATTATAACGCTCTATATAGTATTGTCTCTTTATTAGTTCGTCCTTAACATTTAAAAACAAAATAAAAATTTTCTTTTAAAATAAAGATATAAGGATTTTATCATGTTATTGGAACACCAAACATTTTATTATTTTTATTGGAACACTTAATAATCAAAATTGATTATCATTCGGTATTATCAATTGCCAAATTTTACAGCATTGGAATTCTCTCACCAAAAATAAGAATATTTAGCTGTCCAAAAATGAACATAAAGTAAGTAAAAGTAAAGTTGGCAACCTTTGTCGAGGGTGACCCGAAAGACTCCCTTTTCAATAGCTACTACACTAAAGTGTAGGTGAGGGCGCTACTCCATTCCCTGGATTGCTCCACTTTACCCTTGATCCTTACCTTATACTGCTGAGTGCTAAGCAAGGTGGCATCAAGTACAATTTTTAAAGTCTTTGGTATGACCCGAACAGGGATTGAACCTGGTCTCATGGACTATTGGCGAACACTCTGCTCATTAGGCCAAATAAATATACTTCATAAATATTCATGCATTTATGCAAAAAAGAGCAATTTTATTTTTGGTTTGAGAGTTCAACACTAGAGTTTGGTAATGAATAATACCTAATAATATCTCTTTTGATCAAATTATGTGCTACTGTAGTAAAATCTGGTATATATATATATATATATATATATATATATATATATATATATCTTACGAAAAAATTGTTAGGCTTATACTTATTTATGAGTCAGAGTTCACCAATGGAAAATTATATACAATGGCCTAATGAGTAGAGAGTTCACCATTGGTCCGTTAGACCGGGGTTCAATCCCAGGTTGAGTCATACCAAAGACTTAAAAAATGGTACTTGATGCCAGCTTGCTTAACACTCAGTATCATAAGGTAAGGATCAAGGATAAAGTGGAGCAATCCAGGAAATGGAGTAGTGCCCTCCCCTACACCTTGGTGTAGTAGCTATTGAAAAGGGAGATTCTGGGTCAACCTTGACCTAGGTCAACTATATAAAAAGTAAAGTTGGCAACTCCTCCTTTCTCTGGATGGCTCAACTTTACCCTTGATCTGTACCTTATAATGCTGAGTGTTAAACAAGGCAGCATCAAGTACCATTTTTTTTTGTCTTTGGTATGACTTGACCTGGGATTGATCTCTAGTCTCCCAGGACATTGGCAAACACTCTACTCACTGAACCAATCGGGAGAGTTCAAGAAATGGTGACCTAAAAAAAGGTTACTTGCATATCTCCCAGTCATTAGGATTAAATGGCTTGGCATCAAATCCCCATCTGTGGGCAAAACAGTGGCGTAGATTGGGCTCTCTAGCTTTGGTGGGGGGACCAGTCTAGGAGTAGGAAAATCTTTAAATTCAAAACCTGTTGTTCAGGAGAATCTGTTGCACATTGGTGTACATTGATGCACCATTCTTCAGTTATCAGCTTATCCAAGAAGTGAGGCTGGTTCTACACAAACCTTCACCACTATAAACAAATCCCTATCATAGGTTGTGCAACAGTTCATGTCTTTAACCAAAATGTTGTGCCCTCTGACATCAAGATCAATGAGTGAGTCCATTACACACACACACACACATATATATACGAGGTGCATACAATAAGTTTCCAGACTTTTTTTGTATGGGCACTTTTATTGATAGTACACCCATGAAAGTCTAGTCCCCTTCAAAGTAATCTCCTCCGGTTGCAATCCACTTGTTGTACTGTTCCAACAACTTCTGGAAGGTCCCATGGAAATCCTCTTCTGTGAGCATGTCAATGACCATCGTCACAGCCTCTTTCATCTCCTCAATTGTCTCATAACAACAGCCCCTGAGCTTAGGGTATGACCAAAAGTCACAGGGAGCAAGATCTGGACCATAGGGAGAGTGAGGAAGTGTCTTGATGCCCATCTTGGTCAAATAGTCTGTGACAAGGATGGAGCTGTGGACTGATGCATTGTCCTGCTGGAAATGCCACTGACCCGATTTGAACAGTGCTGGCCTCTTCCCTAGGAATCTCTTCCTGAACTCCCTTAAAACCTCAACATAGTAACCCTAACCCTAACACTTTGGCCAATCAACTCTGGTGTTCTGACTTCCTTACTCTTCCCACACCTCTCATCATCCCTCACAGACTCCCTGCCTTCCTTGAATCTCTTATGCCACTCAAAAACTGATGCTCGATTTATGCAAGATGGTTGAAAAGCAGTCTGAAGCATTCCATATGTTTCTGTGGCATTTTTTCCAAGTTTAAAACAGAATTTTATTGCATATCATTCTTCTAAAGTGTCCAGACGTCCAGATTGCATTTTTAAAATTCACCAGCTGTGACAATCAGGCTTTAGTAGGGTGTATTCCAATTGCTGCTGTAGCACTTCATTTGAACCTGAAATCATAAAAATGGGTCAGTCATCTCATAAGATGTATAGCAATAACATACTGAATTTTCAAAAGTCTATAACAATTTTAAATGCTGGTACAAAAAAGTCTGGAAACTTATTGAATGCACCATATATATGCTGAAAAATGAAAGGATGGAAAATAAAATTAAATTAACTTTTTAAAGTCAACTTAGTATTTTCTCAAATAGAATTTTCAGAAGATATAAGTTGGCGACCGTAGTCGAGGGTAACCAGAAGGCTCCCTTTTCAATAGCTACTACACCAAGGTGTAGGGGAGAGCGCTACTCCTTTCCCTGGATTGCTCCACTTTACCCTTGATGCATACCTTATATTTCTGAGTGTTAAGCAAGGAGGTATCAAGTACCATTTTTAAAGTCTTTGGTATAATGTGACCTGGGATGGAACCCAGGTCTTCCGGACCATTAGCAAACACTCTAATCACTAGGCCGATGAGCCTAGTGGGTAGAAGATCTATTGCCATGTTAATATTGGTCCAATTGGCTGGGTCTGCAGAATCCACTGACAGCATCCCTGTAGAGGGGTAAGACTCCCCAATGAGTGTTCTGGATATGACACTAAACAATCTGATGGTGAGGCTTCAGTAAAACTGGAGCTTTGGGGAATGTGGAGTACCCCTTTATTGCCATCCCTCCCAGGTTCACTCTGCCCCTGAGTAGTAGCACCTGATAGGGTCTTATCTATGGATCAAATAGAACTAAATTGTGTACTTATGCCAAACTGAATTGCTTGAAATAGAACTGTTTTTACATTTAACTGTGTGTCAACAAAACTTGTACATATGCCGAACTGAATTGTTTGAAATAGAACTGTTTATATGTATAAGAATGGATTTGGCATTAAATAGCCTTCAATGGTTAATATGCCATAAAACTCAACCCAACCAACCAATCAACCAACCAACCATGTTAATATATATTCTATTTTGATATATTTTTGATGAATTCTATCAATTATTGAAATAAAATATTAATTCCTCAAAAGTAACTTGCTTTATGGTGGAAATACAATTAAAAAGGGAGCCTTTGAGTCACTCTCAACTAAGGTCGCCAACTTCACTTTTTTACTTACATTTGAAAAAATATATATAATGCCAAAAATAATAAGAAATTATTTCTTTACATGTTTTCTTTCATTGTGATATGTCTAGGGGTAGGGATCTCTTCCTTGGCCGCTGTACCAGTTGTAAGATGATCTGGATATCAAATCCTTGATCATCAAACTTCCAAACTGATAAGAAGGTTGGTCTTCAAGTTGGTCTCTGTCCATTACTTCTTGTGTCAGTTTGACCGGACAAGGGTCCTAAACACAGCGAAATGGAACTTCCAATTGGATTGAGGAATGAGATTCATAAAATCAATTTTAGATCACAAGAGGAAATGATCGATACATTGATTGATTTTAATGGCAGGGTTATTTTATGCCTCAAGGTTAGGGAATCACATTCCTTGCTTGCTTGATTGTTTGATTTTAATGGTATATCAACCCATCTAGGGTTATTTTATGCCTTAAGGTTAGGGAATCACATTCCTTGCTTGCTTGATTGCTTGCTGGGTTGTTTGATTTTAATGGCATATCAACCCATCTAGGGTTATTTTATGCCTCCAGGTTAGGGAATCATATTCCTTGCTTGCTTGATTGTTTGATTTTAATGGTATATCAACCCATCTAGGGTTATTTTATACTGAGTGGTTAGGAACTTGCATTCATTTTATGTTCATTGATTAATTGATAGATTGATTTTAGTGGCATGTCAATCCATCTAGGGTTATTTTCTACCGAGAGGTTAGGAACTTACATTCATTGTATATTGATTTATTGATCAATTTTAAAGGCATATCAAATAGTCTGTGACAAGGATGGAGTTGTGGACTGGTGCATTGTCCTCGTGGAAATGCCACTGACCCGATTTGAACAGTGCTGGCCTCTTCCGACAGAATCTCTTCCTGAACTCCCTTAAATTCCTATATATTCAATATATATGTATAAAGAGGATATGGCATTAAATAACCTACAATGGTTGATATACAATAAAACCAAACAAAATCTTATATATTTTATATATTTGTATAAAGAGGGTTTGGCATTAAATAACCTACAAGGGTTGATATGCCATAAAACCAACTCAAATCTTATATATTTCATATATATGTATAAAGAGGATTTGGCATTAAATAACCTACAAGGGTTGATATGCCATGAAACCATGTTAATTATTTCCCTAAAATAATCTGAAAAGAGAACGAGAATAATAGCAGTTGTTTTTGTTTTGTTTTGTTTTGTTTTAACAATTGTGAAACAATCTGTATCAAAATCCTGATTCAAATAAGTTTTTATGAATCTGTTTATGATAATGCATGGATTAGTTGCAGATAGATACATGATGCGGTTTTAGTGTGATTGTGCATGTAAGCATGAAAAGAACTGCAGGGACATCCATATGCTGCATATTGTGATCATTAGTAAGGTGCTCCACGCGTGTGTGTATGTGTGATTCTAGAGGACCATTGTGTGGTTCTCTTATACAGGATGTAAAATACGTAGGTTGAACAATTCGGTGAGGGTGCAATGTGGGTTACTCATGTTGGGGCTCTGTATACAGAACTTGTTGAAGTGAGTTGGCCGGTTAGATGGGGTCACTATGTCGCCTGGGCTTTGGTGTGGGTCTGTTGAGAGGTTAAAAAATGGAAACTCCATGTGTGAATATTCCACACTTTCAGCAGGACTTAAAATAAACTGACTGTATCCCCTGAAGAGGAGTAAGCCCCCAACCTTCACCGTTAAAGAGGTATCCTGGGTATTATACTAAACTGCATCTGATAGTAAAGCACCAGTTCTGGAAATCTTAGAAGTGTGGAGTACCATTTCATTGCCATTACTCCCAGGTCCACTCTGATTCGAAGTGGTAGTACCTGTTAGGGTCCTATCTGTGGGTCATATCGATCTGTTTAAAAATCTTTCATATTCAATAGCACTGTGGGATGGGATCGAGTGGGCTTCGGCATCAACGACCTGAAGGTTGGTCTTCGTATATTTGTTGGGGTTGTCCTCGTAGTGTAATGGTTATAGTGTTGGACTCTGGAATCCTAGTTGCGCTATTACGTTCACTTTTGGACATATACCCTTGGGAAAGGTATGAACCCCTTTGTCCTCCTAGCTATAGATTAAATAGTACCACCACTGTTCTTCTAGAAGGATGGATGTGGCATTAGATAAAGTACAAAGGTTGATATGCCATTAAAAAACAAAACAAACAAACAAATATTTGTCTATATTTCTTATTTGAGGTATCATGTACATTATTTACATTTTCTGACTATTTTCCTCATCTTTGTTGCCATGTTTATCGCAACATTTCGGCCGTTGTACACTCCGGCCTTCTTCAGGTGGTTGGAATATTGAACTTTATTTCACTTACCGGGGTAGACTGTTCTAGTTCCACGAGCCATGTTTAATGTTTATATATTGGGTTTAAGGATTTTTGTTTGTTGTTTGTTATTATTATCTGTATCTGATTCAGTTGGTTTCTTCTCATCCCCATCTTAATTCGCTGGTGTCTTCTGGTCCGTAAAGGCAGCAAAAGAATTACTGAAGAAAAGAAGAAAGGAGGCCAAGGTACCTTTTATATTTCGACTTCATTTCTGGGTTTAACAACCATTCTGTGGGCGAAGAAAGCATTCTTGAATCCAAATGAAATGGTTGCGTCACCCCGACAAGGTGTTAAAATGTGTTAGTCGTTTTCGTCCATTATTCGGTGTTTTTAGTCGTGGGTTGATGGTAACAGATACGGCTGCAAGGAGAGACACGGTTTTACGTTAAGTACAAGACTTGGGCCAACATGTGCGCTGCCTGCTAGCAGTCGAGGAAAAAAAGGACCGTCTAGTATCAAAGGTAAAGCTGAAGTGAGGGCGAATCTCTTCCCTTTTTCCCTGCTCATGCATCACCCCCGCTCCCTGTAAGGGGCATCTGGGAGTTTCTGCATTTTTAAAAATCTATTTCAATTATATTTTTTAATATTTTCCTATCCACTACATATATGATGGTTTAACATTTCCTCGTGCAGAACAATATAAAACAATGCACAACATATTTATTGCCTGAGCAAAACCTAATTGAAAGGATACAGGAATTAAATGAAATACTGAGAGCTCATAATGGAGAGTAGTTAAAGAGTCCTTTTTTAGAAGTCGAAGATTCCTTTTTAGAAGTTAAAGAACCCTTTTTTAGAAGTTAAAGAATCCTTTGTAGAAGTCGAAGATTCATTTTTAAAAGTTGAAGAGTCCTTTATAGAAGTTGAAGAGTCCTTTCTAGAAATTGAAGACTCCTTTATAGAAGTTGAATCCTTTTTTAGTAGTTGAAGATTCCTTTTTAGACGTTGATGATTCCTTTTTTTAGAAGTTGAAGATTCCTTCATAGAAGTTGAATCCTTTTTTAGTAGTTGAAGATTCCTTTTTAGACGTTGATGATTCCTTTTTTTAGAAGTTGAAGATTCCTTTATAGAAGTTGATGATTCTTTTTTAGACGTTGAAGAGTCCTTTATACAAGTTGAAGATTCCTTTATAGAAGTTGAAAAATCCTTTTTAGAAGTTGATGATTCTTTTTTTAGACGTTGAAGAGTCCTTTATAGAAGTTGAAGATTCCTTTATAGAATGAAAGTTGATTTATGAAGACTTACGTCAAAGCATGATACAATACGACACGACGTTCGTTGGCACAAAAAGTTTCTTCCCATTCGTTCGCGCGACTTTCTGTCGAGCCTGGGACGGAGAGAGGGAGAGTTTCGATTTTGCATCGTGTTTTATAATGCTACTGTGGTCACGCCACCTAGTGGCCATTAGAAGTACTATTTTAAAAAGCAAGGGATGTAATGCCTACTGTACCATATGCAAAAAAAAAGTCCTCTTTAGAAACAATTACACAAAAAATGTAAATGTAAGCGTACAATGAATGCAATTACCTAACCTCAAGGCATAAAATAACTCTAGACAGGTTGGCATGCCATTAAAATCAACTAATACACGTGCGAATAGCCCATGAGGTTGAGAAGATGGGCTGTATATGTAAGCTGGCGATGTCGTGAAAGAGAGTACATGGGTGTCTTAGTCGAAGTTTCGTGATGAGTTTTTGTGGTCCATCAGACTGTGAAGAAAAGAATATTATGTGATGCTTAGTTAGGTATCCGTCATAACGTTAATTTGTGTTGTTGCTCGTATATATATATATATATATATATTGTCATCCACAGACAGACCGTTTCGTTGTATCACAACTCTTCGGTGTGGCTAGACACCTAGGACACTTGAAGCTGGGATCGAAACCCGCCCAACTTTACTTTAGTCTTTGTATCATACCGCTCAGCCATCAAGCGAACCACGTTAGCTCGGGAGTGAGTACTGCTCAAAACAGTGCTAAAAATTTTCTTTAAAATTGGCTTCAAAGTTTTCTTTCCACTGGGAAAAAAGGAGAGAGAGAGAGAGAGAGAGAGAGAGAGAGAGAGAGAGAGAGAGAGAGAGAGGTTAGGTTAGGTGATTTGATTTAATAGTATATCAACCTACGATGGTTATTTGATACCAAATTTTCTTCGTGATTATATATTATTTGTAAGCGAATAGTCTGTAAGTATCTTTATTTCTAAACGAGTTAGAGCTCATTTGTTTGCCCACTGATAAATGGTTTCAAATATAGTAAGTAAAATTGGTGACCTAGGTCGAAGCTACCACGAAGGCTCCCTTTTCAATAGCTACAACACCGAGTTGTAGAGGAGGGCGCTACTCCATTCCCTGGATTGCTCCACTTTACCCTTGATCTTCACCTTATAATACTGAGTGCATAGCAAGGTGGCATCAAGTACCATTTTTAGCGTCTTTGGTATAACTCGACCTGGGATTGAACCTCGGTTTCCCGGACCATTGCCGAACACTCTACTCATTAGTCCTATTTAACCCATAGCTAACAGGTACTAACACTCTGAGTCTGAGTGAACCTGGGAGTAATAGCCATGAAGGAGCACTCCAAATTTTCCGAATCTCCAAAACCAGAACCTCACTATCAGCGGTGTATTCTACAGCCCCAGTCGACAGGGCATGACAGGTAGGCGGACAAATAGGCAGTCTTTTTTCTGTTTTATGGCATATCAACCTTTGTGGATTTCTTAATGCCAAAGCCATCCTCGTAGAAGAACAGTCATGGAACTATTAAACCCATACCTGGGGGGGGATAAGGGAGTTAATATCTTTTACAAGCATATTTGTCCAAAAATGGACGTAATAGCGCGACTGGAGTTCGAACTCGCTTAATGTGATGTCACAATCCAGCGCATTAGCCACTATGCCTCGGAGACTCCTCTGAGAGAGAGAGAGAGAGAGAGAGAGAGAGAGAGAGAATTTTCAGGGCTTTGGTTATTAGGCTTTCCATTTAGCTAAAAAAGGACACATGACCTTCTTAATGCGACTGCACAGTCGGCAGTCTATCAGTGACCTTGTGTGGGCCATGACCCTCCTATTTTTTGACTGTGATAAAATGGTCATGAAAGATAATGAGATTTGACTTTAAGTGTAACGTGTGTGTGTGTGTGTGTGTGTGTGTGTGTGTGAGAGAGAGAGAGAGAGAGATAGAGAGAGAGAGAGAGAAAGAGAGAGAGAAAGAGAAAACGGTGTTCAAAGAGTATCGAGACTGAAGCTGTATTTACCAAGACAGAAATGAACAATGAATGAAACGTTAATTTTCATAAAAATATGAGCTCTATTAAAAAATTATCGAGGCTGGAGCTGTATTTGCCAAGACAAAAATAAATGATTGATGAAACGTTGATTTTCTCCAAAATACGAGCTGTGTTGAAAACGTATTGAGATTGAAGCTGTATTTACCAAGAGATTAATGAACAATGAGCAAAACGCTGATTTTCTACAAAATACGAGCTGTGTTGAAAACGTATCGAGACAAGCTGTATTTACGAAGTACAGAAATGAACAGTGAAAGAATGTTGATAAGGATATTAGCATTGAATACACTTATTCCAGTGAGTTTTCTACTGATCAAAGCATCTGTAAAAGCTCGTCTTTTATTCATGGTATGAAGCTGCAAGATCATATTTTCTCCATCATTAAATCTCTCATCCCTGATATGGATTTTCAGTTTTGGAAGCTTGAAAAAGACACTCAAAGTTGGTAGTGGCCTGGTAAATCAGGAGTGTTGCACTTGCATAATCTTGTTTTGCGGATCAAACTACCGACCAAAAAGTATTAGAACTGGTTTCATAATTTCCTTTCAAATTATCGCTGACTTGTCCGGACAATGTCAAGAGGTCAATACACTATTTTATTATATTACTCAAACTGTTTGGTGGGAGTGTGCTCGTAGTGTAATGGTTAAAGCGATGGACAGCAGAATCGTAGTAAGCGAGTTCATACTCCAGTCGCGCTATTACGTTCACTTTCAGGCAAATACCCTTGGGAAAGGTATGAACCCCCTTATCCTCTCAGCTATGGGTAAAATTGTACCACTACTGTTCTTCTATGAGAATAGCTTTGGCATTAAATAACCTGCAAAGGTTGATATGCCATTTAACAAAGAAACCAAATCGAACTGTTTAATTTTATGCATGTCTTCATTTAATGGGCCAGTTAGCTGGGACTGTAGAATACACCGACTGCATGTCTGCAGAGGAGTAAGTTTTCCCCAACCAGTGACCTGGATATGACACTAAACAATCTGATGGTGAGGCTTCAGTAATACTGGAGCTTTGGAGAATACAGAGTACCCCTTCATTGCCATCGCTCCCAGGTCCATTCTGGCCCGGAGTGGTAGCACTTAATAGGGTCCTATCTATGTGTCAAATTAAACTAAACTATCTACTTATGTTAAACTGAATTGTTCGAAATAGAACTTTTTATATGTATAAAATTGGTTGGTTGGTTGGACTTTATGGCATATCAACCTTTGTAGGTTATTTAATGCCGAATCCATTTTTATGCAAATAATCAGTTCTATTTCAAAACAATTAGTTTAACATGAATACACAATTTAATTGTCAAAAAACAGTTCTAATTCAGCTAATTCAGTTTAGTATAAGTTCATATTTTGTTTACACACAGTTAAATGTTAAAACAGTTCTATATATAACAATTCAGTTTAGTGTAAGCAGAATTTCAATGTCAAAAACTGTTCCATTTCAAACAATTCAGTTTAGCATAAGCACGCAGTTTAAATGTAAGTACATAGTTTAATTGTCAAAAATATTTCTATTTCAAGCTATTCAGTTTTGCGTAAGTATGCCTTCTAGTTCTATTTAACCCATAGATAGGACCCTTATCAGGTGCTACCACTCCGGGCCAGAGTGGACCTGGGAGCAATGGCAATGAAGGGATATTCCGCATTCCCCAAAGCTCCAGCATCACTGGAACCTCACCATCAGATTGTTTAGTGTCATATCCAGGACACTCGTTTGGGGGGGGGTCTTACCCCTCTGCAGAGGTGTAGTCGGCGTATTCTACAACCCCAGCCGACTGGGTGGTATAAAAATGGATTATAACCTACAATGGTTGATGTGCCATAAAACCAAACCAAACCAATCTTCATTAAGATTTTAAATTTTGAAATGAAAAAAAAATCAAAGCTTTATTCTCAGAATTTTTTTATCATTCTTTATACATTAATTCCGAAAGAAGTTAAAGAATCCAATTATTAAAGAGAGATGATAAAATTAAAAGAAAGATCCTGAAAATTGAATTAAAAAATATGTACTTTGAGAGGTTGGAAGACAAACCGGCACAAGCCATAAATTTAAAAAAAAACGACTTATCCCACAATTTTGTTCAGGTGGGCGAGCAATACTCATGTAGGACGAATAGCCTGACGCAACCCAGCCCTCTCCAGGTCTACAACTGGTTTGACCAAACCGACCCATTCGGCAGGAGTCGTAGAAACACCGACTGCATCTCTGCAGAAGAATAAGACCCCTGCTACGTGTTCCTTGATTTGCCAGTAAACCATCTGATAGTGAGGCTCCAATCCCGGAGTTTTCGGGAATATGGAGTACCTCTTCATTGCCTTTGCTCCCTGGTCCACTCTGACTCAGAGTGGTAGCACCTCACAAGGTTCCATCTATGGGTTAAATAAAACCGCTTGACATTTAACAGTGTGTAAACAAATAACTGATGTTTAATTGAATTGTTAGTAATACATAATATTGGAGTTAGTATAACATTTATTTCGAAGACTAACAACAACCAATAAATGAATTAAAACTTAGTTCATCGTCTTTAATTGGAATCATTTTGAGATGAGGCTTCTTAATCTGAGAATTAATTTTTTTATTTATTGCGGACTTTTTGTCCTCATCTTGGTAGTTTTTGTGTTGTTCTTTCTTTCACTACGTTTCGGGCAAATTTCCTATCCGAAGTCGCGGTAAATCACCTGAAGAAGGCCAGAGGTGAAATTTGGCCGAAACGTTGTGAAAGAAGGAACAACACAAAAACTACCAAGATGAAGACAAAAAGTCCGCAATAAATAAAAAATTAATTCTCAAACTTAGTTCAATTCTAACAATTTATTAAAAAAACAAAACAATGACAAACAATATAAAGTCCTTTCCTGTGTATCAAGTCAAGTTTGAGAGACTGACCGGTGTGAAAGGATAGCAGTTATCTTCTGATTTAGTGATTTCGGTTCGGAATGTATCAGCTCATTTTTGGGTATATTGCACCAAAACTTCTGGGCTATTCACGTGATTGGTTTATCCAATCACAGAAAGTCTCTCCCTCACTTACCCCCCCCAACATATTTTATGGACCCAATAATTGCAATTACTGGAATCATTTAACTGTATGCAAACGTATGAATTCTATTCAATAGAATTATTGGTATTAAATTGCAAAACTTGTAATCACTTCACTATGGACAAACAAATGATTAATATCAAATAGAATTATTAGTGTTAGGTAGCAATAATTGCAACCATTTAACTGTGTCAAAAGAATAGCAATATTAGTGTATAAACAAACATGTTCTAACTCATTTAAAAATGAAATTACTTAAAAATCATATTCAAATGGATGCAAAACAATGACTGATGTTAAATAGTAATTAACTAAGCTTTTTGCTTCTATGTGGCTCAAGGTCGCATGAATGGGGTACCCAATGAGAATCAAACTCTCTCGTGAAGGTTTGCAATTCTGGCTTGTTAACCATTAAACAACCCTAGGTGCCAAGTGATGTTAAATAAAAGTGTTACTGTTACACAGCAAGACTTGAAACTAACTGTGTGCAAAAAAGGAGCTCAGGCTCGTTTAAAGATGTTTTCCACAAAAGGTGTTTACAAAACATACCTAATATATATGTATAAACAGAATTCGGCATTAAATAACCTACCAAGGTTGATACGCCATAAAATCAAACCAAATCATATATATCTAATATATATGTATAAAGAGGATTTGGCATTAAATAACCTACAATGCTTGATGTGCCATAAAACCAAACCAAACCAAATCATATATATTTAATATGTATGTATAAAGAGGATTTGGCATTAAATAACCAACAATGGTTGATATGCCATAAAACCAAACCAAACCAAACCAAACCAAATCATATATATCTAATATATATGTATAAAGAGGATCTGGCATTAAATAACCAACAATGGTTGATGTGCCATTAAACCCAATCAACCAATGAACCAACCAACTGATCCTGTAAACTGGTTTGGTCAAGTGGGTGCTACTCATTTAGCGTGTCTTGGACACAAATAGTAGCCCTGTCGGCTGGGGCTGCATCTCTGCAGAAGGGTAAGACCCTCCCCCAAACAAGTGGTTTGGATATGACACGAAACAAATCTAATGATGAGGCTTCAGTAATGCAGGGGCTTTGGGAAATGCAGAGTACCCCTTCATTGTCATTGCTCCTTGGACCTCTCAGGTCCAGAATGTTAGAACCCGGTAGCATCCTATCTTTGGATCAAATAGTTTTGCGTTTAAACTGAGTGCAAACAAATGACTTATGCTAAATTGAATTGTTAGAAATACAACTGTTTGATTATTTAACTGTGTGTAAACAAATGACTGATATTCAATTGAATAGTTAGTGATAGATAGCAATACTTGGAACCATTTAACTTTGTTGACTTATGCTAAATTGAATTGCTAGAAATAGAACTGTTTGATTCTTTAACTGTGTGCATGTAAAAATGTTTACAAATATATTTGACATATATGTAAAAACAGGATTTCGCATTAAAAAAACAACAATGTTTGATTAGCCATAAAACCAAACCAAACCAAATAGTTTGTACAGCCCCAGCCACAGAGAGAGAGAGAGAGAGAGAGAGAGAGAGAGAGAGAGAGAGAGAGAGAGAGAGAGAGTTTGTTTGGCTTTTATGGCATATCAACACGTGTAGGTTATTTAATGCCAAATCCTGTTTATACATATATATTAAATATATATGATTTGGTTTGGTTTGGTTTTATGGCATATCAACCATTGTAGGTTATTTAAGACCAAATCCTCTTTAAACATATATATTAAATATATATGATTTGGTTTGGTTGGGTTTTATAGTATATCAACCATTGTAAGTTATTTAATGCCAAATCCTCTTTATACATATATATTAAATATATAGGATTTGGTTGGGTTTGGTTTTATGGCATATCAACCATTGTAGTTTATTTAATGCCAAATTCTCTTTATACATATATATTAAATATATATGAATTGTAAACGTGTTTTGTAGATAACATTTTTACATGAGTCAGCGCTTTTTTCTTTTCTTTTTTTTTTGCACATAGTTAAATGGTTTGGAGTATTTTTAACTCGAATAATTCCATTTACTATTAATCATTTGTTTGAACACAAATGGTTTCATTCATGCTATGTAAAACTAACGATTTAATTTAACATCAGTCATTTGTTTACTCATAGATAAATGATCAAAGAGTTCTATTTGACATATAGATAGGACCCTATCAGGTGCTATCATTCCGGGTCAGAGTGGACCTGGGAGCAATAGCAAGGGGGTATTCCACATTTTCCAAAGCTCCAAGGCTGGAGCTATGTCATCTGAAGATTTAATGTCATACCAAAACACTCTTTAGGGGTGTCTTTCCCCTTAACAGAAATGCAATCAGTGGGTTCTACAGCCTCAGCAGACTGGGTTGAAGAGAGAGAGAGAGAGAGAGAGAGAGAGAGAGAGAGAGAGAGAGAGCATAAGAAACTAGCTCTGCCAATAAAAGAAAGACAAACTACTCGAGTGAGTAATTTCCTTTTCTTCACCTAGAAGCACCTCTACACTCAAAGAACTGTTACGAAAAGTCTGTTTCCGACTCCAAAATAATTGCAAACTAACGACTCTCTCTACCATTAAACTCATAATTAAAAATAAAAGTCACTGTTATTATTTGTTTCCAGTATTTCTGTGTTCCTGTTATTTCTTCGTTTGTCCTTTTCATTCCCGAGGCCAAGTTTACTATTTACCCATCTTGTACAAGCAATAAAAAGGTTGTTAATTCGTGCGAATTTGTTCATATTGCTTGGCACAAGGAAATATTAAACCATAATATATTTCCTCTTCAACAAGTGCCCGAATTGAATTCTTCATTCTCTATCTAAAAACCTTTAAAAATAACTGAAGCTCTCTCTCTCTCTCTCTCTCTCTCTGTTTGTCTCTCTCTCTCTCTCTCTCTCTCTCTCACGCACAACATGTATACACATATATGACTAAGTACCTGATATATATCTGATATATATAATGATATATTCAAACTATATATGATATATTCAAACTATATATATATATATATATATATATTCAAGCTATGTACAATTTAGAAAATTGTAATTAAAAAGCACTTGGATGAGTTAAGAAAATAAGTTTTTTGAAGTTGGCGTCGGGCAGAAGTAATGGGGTATTTAGTTACAACATGAAGTTATTGACTTTTTTATTACTTCCGCCCTAGCTTGTATATATTTAAAACTCCTTATAGTAGGAAAGCTTAGTAACACATGTAACTGTAGAAATTACACCTATTGCTTTCAAAAATAGTTATTCTAATGCCCGCTGGGTGGCGTGACCAAAGTATCATTATGAAACGTGCGACAAAGTCGAAACTCTCTCTCTCTCTCTCTCTCTCTCTCTCTCTCTCTTTCTTTCTCTCTCTCTCTCTCTCTCTCTCTCTCTCTCTCTCTCTCTCTTTGTTCCGGCCTCGACAATAAAAAGCACGCATGAGTAGGTGCGTGTCCCAACAGAAGGGGCTTTGACTCCAACAAACCTCGTTTCGTGCTTCGCGTGGTACCAAGCTTTGACTTAAGTCTTCCTATAACAACTTTAATTTTATAATGGACTCTTCAACAAGGTAGCTCCTTCTCTCTATTGTGTACACTTAATATTTCATATAATTTATGTATCTTTTCTTTGAAATTTTCTCAGGCAATCCATATGTTGTTAATTCGTTGCAAATTGTTTTATATTACTTGTCACATGGAAATGTTAAAATATGATACATTTCTTCAGCTACAAGAGTTCAAATAGAGTTCCTCATTCTCTAATGATTTTGGTGGTGACTTTTAGTATTAGATACGATAAATATGCGAAGACTAATCTTCAAGTCGTCGATACCAAAGCCCATTCGATCCCAACCCACGTACTGGTTTTAAATATTATAATCCTAAATAAAAACAGATTAAGAATATTTTTTCTAAAAATGTCCTATCAGTAAAAAAAAAATCTTGAATTTTAAAAATAGACATAAGCCAGACTAACCAACGCCTCATACTAATTTTTAAAAAATCCACAGTTGATGAATACACCATCTGACTCCTTCAGGATAGAAATTAACCTGTAGAATATGAGAAAACAAAATTGAACTTCAGCAACATCTTAGAATTCTAGGAATATATATAAAAGAACCGATAGCTCGAAGAGAGTCAGATGAAAGAGAGAGAAGTTTAGTTAGTAAGAAGAACTCATCTGACTAATAAACTCCAAAGTATTCAGAAGCATAAGAAACCAGCTCCCCAAAAGAGAGACAAATTATTTGAGTGTGTAATTTTTTCTTCACCTACAAGCATCTATACATTCAAAGAATTGTTACGGAAATTTTATTTCTGACGCCAAAATAATTGCAAACGAACGTCTCTCTCCACCATTATACTCATAATCTCCTAATAATATAAAACACAAGTGTTCTGTGTGTACATCTGTGTGTCTGTAGACATAATATTTAAAAAAGAAAGAAACGAAAGAAAGAAAGAACAGAAGGGGAGATCTCTGACTTTTTCTTTAAATCGTTAATCTTTAAAGAAAGAAGAAAAAAATAAAGTGAAAAAGAAAGAAAGAACGTATCATGTGATTTGTAGCTTGCCGCATCGAAAGAAAAAAGCAAAGAAAGTAGACCAGGTATCAAGTCAGCAGTCATAACAGCAGGGTGACTTACGAAAGTGAAAAAAAAAGAAAAAAGAAAAAAGAAAGGAATAAAGGAAGAAATAAAAAAAGGACGGTGAGATCTCTGACGTTTATTGTTGCGATCTTTAAAGAAAGAAAAAAATTAAAATGAAAAAGAAAGAACGAAATAAAAGAAAGAAAGAAAGAAAGAAAGAAAGAAAGAACGGAAGGTGAGATCTCTAATGTTTTTGTTTTAATCTTTAGAGAAAGAAAACAATTAATGTGAGAAAGAAAGAAAGAAAGAAAGAAAGAAAGAATCATGTGATTTGTGGCTTGCCTCATTGAAAGAGAAAAGGGGGAAAAACAGACAATTTGTCGGGAAAACAGGCTAACGTCACAACGGAATGGTTGCTTCAGTTTTTGAGTTCGGCTGCTTGGCTCTGTATCTTTTGAATCTACATTGACAGCAACAAGGAAGAGAGAGAAAGAAAGATAGTGAGAAAGTTTCCATTTATTAACGACACAGACAATTTGATTTTAAAGATAATTCTAAGTTTGCTATGTATAATTGTGTTTTTTTATTACAATAACATACGCGATACTTTTCATTTATTGATTTATTCTTTTTAGATTCTTTTAAATTTGGATTATAAAAAAGATATTTTATATAATAGTCAACCGTCATTATTGATGGGTGTATTCTTGTTTAAAATAAAAGCCACTGTTTTCTGTGTTCCTGTTATTTCTTCATTTGTCCTTTTCATTCCCGAGGCCAAGTTTACTATTTACCCATCTCGTACAAGCAACAGACACATACACACCAGCACGCACACTCACATACATACATGTGTTACATAGCCATATATGAATATGTGAAATAGACATATTCATACCGGTACGCAAAACGTTCATAATGTCCATAACGCACATATGTATAACATAGGAATCCCGAAACACGAAAAACACTTACGATTTCTAAGTTCAGGTATGAAACTCTTTATTATCTTTGAGTTAAAAGATTTTTCGACATAAGGAAGAGAGAGGCACAATCTTTCTATGACGACTTTTCCATCTGCCCCAAACCACGTGCGACACCTGCCGCAAGGCCTCGGCGAGCAAGCGAAAGTCAACCTTCTACTTCCGAGGCAGGAACTCAACTAGCTGACTTTTCTTAAATCTCATCCAACGCTTCCGGTCATGATGTCATTCACATCCCCCGGTTTTATTTCTCTCTGGGGTTTCTATTTTGATATCTCTGAATGACACATCCGCTCCGCGCGCGCGTGAACACCTGCGCTAATGTTGCCTTAACTAACCCATGCGCTAAGCGAAAGGTTCTCAGCCTAACTAAACCGAGAGGCCAGATATATAAAACGAAATCCCTCGGCCATTATATTACACATGCACATATGCACACGCAAACACACATATATATATGCACGTACATACACATATGAACACAGAAACACGTACATACGTTTACATATATACATACACACACACATATATATGGAGAAATGGTAGATTTTGGTAAATCTGACAAGATGATAAAAATAAGTGGAAAAGTAGATAAATGAAACACTTACAACGGTTTTAGTTGAAATGTTTCGTTCTTTATACAGTCTGAAAAAGTTCTTCGTTGAATAAAGGACGAAATATTACTACTAACCCGTTGTAAGCTGGCTTGAGACAGTAGTCGAGGGCGACCTGAAGGCTCCCTTTTCAATAGCTGCTACACAGAGGTGTAGGAGAGGGCGCTACTCCTTTCCCTGGATCGCTCTACTTTACCCTTGATACGTACCTTATGTTGCTGAGTATTAAGCAAGGAAGTATCAAGTTTCATTTTTAAAGTCTTTGGTATAACGCGGCGTGGGATTGAACCCAGGTCTCCCAGACCATTGGCGAACACTCTACTCACTTGGCCAATCGGCTCAACCCGTTGTAAGTGTTTGATTTATCCATTTTTACAATTTTTTTATCACACACGCACACACACACACACACACACTCACATATATATATATATATAGATAGATATATATACAAATTTTTTAAAATAGCATAACAACAATATTTGTGGCTGTTTTGAAATTTATGGAAAATTTTACTGTACTTAAAAATATAAATGAGTAACCCTTTTGGCGTGGAGAGCGACTCGATTCTTTCTTTGGTTTCTTTGTTTTTAATGGCATATCAAACTTTGTAGGTTATTTAATGCCAAAGTCATTCTCCTAGAAGAACAGTAGTGGTACTATTTAACCCATAGCTAGGAGGATAATGGGGTTCATACCTTTCCCAAGGGTATTTGCCAGAAAGTGAACGTAATAGCGCGACTGGAGTACGAACTCGCTTACTACGATTCCGCAGTCCATCGCTTTAACCATTACACCACGAGGACACCCCCCCAGAGCGACTCGAGTCACTCGAATATACTTAATAGGTGAGGGCGAGATACAATTTTAGTTCACATTACTGAAAAACTGTTATATAATAGCCGAGGGATTTCGGTTCATGCCTTTGAGTTTAGTTAGGCTGAGAACCTTTCGGCTCAGCATATGGGTTAGTTGGGTGCAACCTTGATGCAGGTAGTAACGCGTGAGCGCGCACAGAGCGGACATGTCACTCAGATGTCACAATACTTCGAGACAAAACGGGTGACAGGGTGCGGGTGACGTCACGCACCGGAAGCGCGCAGAGGTTTGTGGAGATTTGAACAAAGTTAAAGAGTTGAGATTGGACACCGGACGAAGATGATCGACTTTTGGAGCTCGCAGACGCGAGGCGAACGTGCGCCCTATGGGGGCCAAATGAATAAGACAGCAGGCAAGATTGTGTCTCTCCTCCTTACGTCGAAACCTTTAACTCAAAGTTAATAAAAAGGTTTCGTACCTGATCAAGAAATCTTTACGTGTTTTCGAATTCCGAGATTCCTATGTTCTTTATATGTTCTCTCGTTATGAACATTATATATCTCTTTCGCACATGGCCATATTCGTGTATATGGCTATGTAACAAAACTTGTTATGTTGCATAGCCGTAATACATATACAACCATACACATATACACGTGGAAACAGTGTCAACACAATAATGACGAACGAAACACAGTTCTTTAGAAAAATATACCTCTCACACTTTATTCGAAATGGTTGCAAAAGGGTTATGTGTGAGAGGTGAGTTGGAGACTGAACAAAGACTGCAACATATTGACCCCCAGTTCCTTTGTCTTTAGCAGCATTTCTTTCTCGTTCTGCTGACTGCTCAACCGGGGGCCCTGAGGGCCCAGCTTTCTGCTGGGTCTGGTTCTCACTGGCTCGAACTGCAACAAACTGACCCCAACTAACTGAACTTCCTGTCGCACAGGGTTATGTCATTGTTTGACATCCACCTGCTTCCTGTGAGCGTCGCATCTGCACCCAATTCAACCCGTCCACAGTCAAAGTTATACCCTGATATCTTCGACCGGATGCACCTGTTCCTTGATCGACGGCTGGGTCGGAGGTCAATATGTTACAGTGATCTTGTGTGTCACCCCCTCAAAAATGCATTTTGTTCAATAAACGAGGGTTGTTTAGAAAATTCTAAGCCTAATCCAAATTTTAGATTTGTCCCTCATCTCTCACTTTTCAATGAGCCTCACCCGCATAGAAATTAATACAGATATCTGAATTACTTTTTCTAGTTCTGTACGTGGTAATGTTCAGCTATAGTTGAGCTTACAACTATTTGAAAAATCCTTGGACCCGAAAATAGGAAAAAAATATCATTTCTAAAACTTTTGTAAAACAGTCGCTTTTAGAAGCATCAGCGATTAAAAAAAATTTAGCATTTGATAACCGACCCATTGGTCTTGTGGGTAGAGTGTTCGCCAATGATCCGGAAGACCTGGGTTCAATCCCAGGTCGAGTCATACCAAAGACTTAAAAAATGGTACTTGATACCTCCTTGCTTGACGCCCAGCATTATAAAGTACGTATCAAGAGTAAAATGTGTAATATAATGGCCAAGGGATTTCGTTTTATGCCTTTGGGTTTAGTTAGGCTGAGAACCTTTCGGCTCAGTGCATGGGTTAGCTAGGTGCAAACTTGAGTGCAGGTGTTAACGCGCACGCGGAGAGGTTGTGTCGTTCATAGATGTCAATATAAAAACCCGATAGAAAGGTTGACCAGTGGATGTGAATGACGTCATGCACCGGAAACGCGCGTGCGGAGGATTTTGGGGGATTTTCAAAAAGTCAGTTAGTTGAGTTGAGTCCTGCCTCGGAAGAAGACGGTTGACTTTCGCTTGCTCGCGGAGGTCTTGGGCAGGTGTCGCACGTGATGGGGGGGGGGGGCAGATGAAAAAGCCAGAATAGAAAGAATGTGTATCTCTCTCCTTATGTCCTTTATTTCCTTAAAACTCAAAGGAAATAAAAAGTTTCGTACCTGAACTAAGAAGTCGTAAGTGTTTTTCGTGTTTCGAGATTCCTATGTTCTATGTATATATGTTATGAACAGTCTATGTACGTTTCGCATATCTGGATATGTAACAAATGGAGCAATCCAGGAAAAGGAGTGGCGCCCTCCCCGACACCTCGGTATTGTAGCTATTGAAAAGGGAGCCTTCGGGTTTCCCTTGACTACGGTCGCCGACTTATACCCCCAATGCCAATAATGTATTGTAGTATTCCAATTTTTTATATTATATAATTAAGGATGATGATTAGTTATATTAGTTAATTATTTTATTTGTAGTGATACATTGTAAGCTAAAAACTTTGAATGAAAGTGTAAGTCGCGAAGGTCATACGCAAACGCTTGTCGCACGAGTGGCAGGTTATCAAATTGACAGGTTGTTTTGGAAATCACCTTGGACAACACACTGAAGATTTGTTTTTAAATCGTTATTGTAGGCCGGATATTAAAAAGTAAGCATTCTGTCGCCTGATTTTGGAAGATGATGTCACACTGGAAAGTTAAAGACACGTATCTTTATATCATTAGTGAATGGAATAATTAAGAGATATTATATAAGCAGAGTCATTTAGTGAGTTGGGGCAGTCGAGTTTAGAGTTCAGAGTCGGAGGTAGTCGATGAATTAGTTCGAGTATTTTCGGGCGGCCCTCTCGAGAGTAAAGCTGGGTTCAGGGGAAAAAACGCAGTCAGTATTTTCTTTCGTCTACAACCCACGAATCTGATAGCGTTTCTATGTAAGAACTAAATATCTTTTATGCTTTCTCTCAGGTTTAGATGGCCGACTGTTGTATGAAATGCTGCGGTCAGAAATAAACATTTCCAATTAGAAACAACAGGTCCGTCTTGTATTTGAGAAGTGTGACACCTATTGAAGATGGTGCCGTGTTGATGAGGCAACGTTACACGCATTCCTTTAGGTACCAAAACGTTACATTTATTTGAAAGCCTTTTTATCTTATTCCATCCATTTGAATTTTTTGCCAAATACGCCGCATCGGTAGGGTTACTATAGTAAGTAAAGTTAGCGACCATAGTCGAGGGTGACCCGAAGGCTCCCTTTTCGATAGCTACTACACCAAGGTGTAGGGGAGGGCGCTACTCCATTCCCTGGATTGCTCCACTTTACCCTTGAACCGTACCTTATAATGCTGAGTGTTAAGCAAGGTGGTATCAAGTTCCATTTTAAAAGTCTTTGGTATCACATATAAGTCGACCTTTGAAGCCTGAAGAAATTTCGAAAAAACTTGGTGTTGACTTATATAGCAGGACTAAAATCCAAACTCCAGCAGACTGTGACCAACCTTAAATACGTTGTAAATTGAATTACGATGACTAGAAAATCCGGCAAACACTTGCCCGCGACATACGAAACCACTGGACTGCTGTTTCGACCTTATTTGGTCTCATTAGCCGTGTATACCGTGATCGTCTCCATTGGAGATCAAACCAGCGACCACAGAATGTAGAGCCGAAACTCTACCACTGAGCTACTGATCTATATTGCACACAAGTGATGCCAAATTAACTAGTCATGGCAATTGCGCAGCCAATTAACCTGATGTGTCTTGTAAGTTACAATATAATTCCTCTACTTGTAAAAGAAAATGTATACTTTAATTACGTGTTTGCTGAGCATATTTAAGAAATTAAAACAGAGATTGATATCAAATAATGAAACGGTAATACAAGTTAACTATTGTATTAACGCTATAGCATTTCCTGCCACTGATGCACTGACTGTAAATACCAAATGGAACGTCTTAGTAGCCTACTGTATGTTTCGGAGTCAATCTATACAAAGGTATAACTCAAAATTTTGAGCTGAAAATCTTGAAAGCCCAGTCGGCTGGGTCTGTAAAATACTCTGACTTCATATCTGCAGAAGGGGTAAGACTTCACTGTTAATGACACTAAACAATCTGATAGTGATGACCCAGTTAGCTGAGGCTGTAGAATACACCGACTTCATCTCTGCGGAGGGGTAAGACCTCAGTGACGAGAGTCCTGGACATGACAATAAATAATCTGATGGCGAGGGTCCAGCATTACTGGAGTCTCACCATCGGATCATTTATTGGGGAATGCGGAGTACCCCTTCATTGCCATCGCTCCAAGGTTCACTCTGGCCGGGATAATGGCCCCTGATAAGATCCTGTCCATAGGTAAAATAGAACTGTTTGAGATTTAAACTGTGAAATCAAATGACATGATAAATTGAATTGTTTGACCATTTAACTGTGTAAACAAATGATTAGTGTTTAATGGAATTGTTAAAGATGCTTAACTATACTTGGAACGATTTAATTGTGTGCATACGGATGAGTAATGTTGACTAATTAGTGTTAAATAGCTATATTTATTGTTGGTTGGTTGGGTTTTATGGCATTGTAGGTTATTTAATGCCAAATCCATTTTTATACAATCAGTTCGATTTCAAACAATTCACTTTAGCATGAGTACAGTTTAATTGTAAAAAAAAACATTTCTATCTTAAGCTATTCAGTTTATTCAAACAGTTCTAATTCAAACAATTCAGTTTAGTATAAGTATAAATTTTCTTTACACAGTTAAAAGTCAAAACAGTTCTATATTTAACAATTCAGTTTAGTGTAAGTACAGTTTCATTGTCAAACAGTTCCATTTCAAACAATTCAGTTTAACATAAGTACGCAGTTTAAATATAAGTACATAGTTTAATTGTCAAAAACATTTCTACTTCAAGCTATTTAGTTTAGTCAAACATTTCTGATTCAAACAACTCAGTTTAGCATAAGTATGGAGTTTAGTTCTATTCAACCCATTGATAGAGCCCTATCAGGTGCTACCATTCCGAGCTAGAATGGACCTGGGAGCAATGGCAATGAAGGGGTATTCCGTATTCCCCAAAGCCCCAGCATTACTGAAACCTCACCATTAGATTGTTTAGTATCATATCCAGGACACTCGTAGGGGAGGGGGTCTTACCTCTCTGCAGAGAAGCAGTCGGTGTATTCTACAGCCTCAGCCAACTGGGCAGGCTATATTTGTAACCACTTCACTGTGTGCGAACAAATGATTAATATTGAATTGAATTATTTGTGCTTGCGTTTATTTGAAACCATTTAACAGTGTAAAACAATTGCAATATTAGAGTGCAAATCCGAAGAAGTCAGGGAATCGCATTCATTGTACTTCAGTGTCGCTATTTTATGAATGTCCATGTGCAAGAGTCCATAGGAGAACGTAGCTTGTAATTTCGTCCTTACTTCATAAGCAGTGCTCAGCGTATCTAGCTCATCTTATTTGGATGGTTTGTGAGGTTGGAGGTAAGTGGCCATACAGCTGCTGTTTTGTAGGGTGTGCTTCCAGGATGTGTTCAAAACGGCATGCAACGTTCTTGTGTACAGATTGCAGAAGCAAAATTTGGAATATTCTAGTATAAGCGAATAAAACAAGATTAATTTCTAGTATAATATATTATATTCTAGTATAATAATATATATAATATATATAGTATATAATATATTATATTCTAGTATATAATATATATAGTATATAATATATTATATTCTAGTATAATAATAAGCGAATAAAACAAGATTAATTTTAATTTAAAAGAAATTAAACAAAATAAGAACATAGACTCAAAACAGTAAATTTACTTAATATGGCTGCCATTTTTTTTTTTTTCAATTATCGTATCAACATGCCTTTGAAACGATTTGCATGCTTTCGAAATAAATTCTTCAGATATTTTATTCCATTCCTACACAATAGCAGTCCTTAAGCGAGCCAACATTTGGATTGGAAGTTGCATTTGTTTTATTTTCTAAAACGCCCTGTATAGTGTAATCAAAAGGGGGTTAAGGTCTGGGCTTAAATCTTGTTTAATAGCTGTCCTCACAGTTTTCTTGTGGACTTTCAATTCATTAGAATGCTTTCTTATTGACATTTTGGGGTCCTTCTTAATTTCCGCAGTGAGAGCAATTAAAAAGCCTTCTTTTCGCTTTTTCTTTTATTAAAAAGCTCTTTTTCTGTAAATTTTTTTCTTTGCTTTTTATACGTAGACAAAGAAACTTTGGCTTGGTTTCGGCGTCAAGAAATCATAGATTTTTTGTCGTTTTTTTTTTCTTGCTCACTCATATCGCGTTTTTTTCAAAAATTGGATTAATCAGACTAAAAAAAATTAAAGTTATTCCATATTTTGCTTCTGCATCCTCTAGTTCACATCAAGCTTTTTTGTATGGCGTTTTGTTTAAATTCAAGTGGTGTAACCGTACAGTAGTACTGACACAGCTCCTGCTTGGAAGAACTGTTTTATTTTATTAGATGTTATGTTGTATAACCAATGAAGGAACATAACGCTTTTGTTTACAAAATATATAACCCTCTTTTTCTTATTGCCACGAAAGGGTCGAAATGGCTGCATGTGTGTGTGCGTGTGTGTGTGAGAGAGAGAGAGAGAGAGACTGAGGACTGCTATGATTGACATCACGTGGGACATATATTCGAGAGTCAGTCAGGGACTTCTAGGATTTACATCGTGTCTTCTTAACCTACACTGAGATACCTTTTTCAGAACCTTTCTTCTCGTGATTCTCAGCCTGGAGACCTCCGCTCCGAGTTACCGCTTCTCTCCTGAATCTTCGAATGTCTGACCGAATCTCTCTACCCGCGTGATTCCTTTGTCATTTCATAATATTCACAACGCCTACACATTTCCTTCCGATTCTCAATTTACGTGTTTTATTTCTGCTCTTCCCTATTTACCCTAAGACACAGGTGCAGTATCCTGTTTACGAAATCCACAATAACCGGCTGTCAAAGGTCAATACGTAACGATTACATTTTCATACGGTCAATAGCAGTCCATACGTTACCTAAGCATATGTTGATATTGCTTTCAGTAGATGAGATATTGCTACTGAGGTATACGAACTCGTTTACTACTTTCAGAAGCTTGCCATTTAATGAGGAGATGGCACTATCTTGATTAAACTTCATGAACTGTGTTTTATAAGAGTTCACATGGAGACCAATGCCTCTTGCTGCCTGTTCCAGGCTATGGAACATGAATTTGGCTCGAGAAGGTGTATTTCTATGAAGCAGTAGATCATCTGAGTCGTCTGCATCAGTAACACAGTTAATTTATTTCTTTAATTAAAATACATGTTAGATAAAAAAAATAGAACTATAGTTTTTGTCTTCCCTGTTATTATTGCATCATTTTATGATTTCGGTTACTTTGTTTAATGGCATATCATCGTTTGTGGGTTATTAAATGCCAAATTCATCCTTTTAGAAGAATAGATGTTGTTCTTGCAAAAGTGATTCACCTCCAAAGCAGTTTTATTAGGATGAAATAAAACTAATCATAAGATATTGATGATGGCTTGGTTTCTTCGTTTAATGGCATATCAACGTGTGTGGGGTATTTAATGCCAAAGCCATCCTTATTGAAAAAACAGTAGTGGTACTAGCAAAAGTGATTCACCTCCAAAGTTGTGTAATTAAGATGGAGTCAAACTAGTATTAAAATAATAATGATGGCTTGGCTTGGCTTGGTTTCTTTATTTAATAGCATATCAAATATCCTGGGTTATTTAAAGCCAAAGCCATCCTTCTGGAAGAACAGTAGTGGTACTATTTTAACTCAGAGCTGGGGGAGGGGAACGGTGTTCATGCCTTTCCAAAGTGTGTGAATCTGAACGTGAACATTATAGCGCAACTGGAGTTCGAACTCGTTTACTCCAAGTTTGCAGTCATCCATGATTGCCACTACGCCTTGGAAATTCCTTCCCCACTGGTTTTTAAGCATTGATAGATTCATTTTTATTTGAATGTATTAAATATCAGATATTTTCTCACACTCTTTTTTATTAGCTATCATGAAACCAATAAATTTCTGGATTTGTAATTTTATATAAAACTGTTTTTTGGCACAAAGAACAAGAATCTAACAATTTTATTGCAGAGATTTTTGGAATGGATCCACCATTCCTGCCAGAAAGTAAAGTCCAGATAAAAATTTGGAACTTCAAGAAATCTGTCATTATTAAAAGTGTCTTCTTCTTTTTTGAAGAGAGAGAGAAAGTGAGAGAGAGAAAGAGAGAGAGAGAGAGAGAGAGAGAGAGAGAGAAGGATAAAATATGGTAAAAAACGAACACATTCACTTGGTTGAGTCAAAAGTTTTGCAATATTTTGGTGCATGCTAGTTTATCACGTGACCGAAGAAGTTCAAGCTGTGAGAGGTACCCACTGTAGTTGATAGTATCATGGTAGTTGGTGCGCTAACACGTTGTGCATTGCTTTATTCTGTGTGGGTTTGAAAGCCGCGTAGACAAACATGCAAGTTTATTTGTTAAATTTGGTAACTTAAGGTTTATAAGTTTGAACTGGGCCATAACTGTAACACACTTCTCAAGGTCAAGACCAGATTCGAGACCGAATGGTCCCCCACGGCTTTGGATAGGCCACCTGTAGGTGGGTGATGATGTCATTGACAAGCGTTGCCTGGCACTTGACTCTCGGGTCGAGTTCAAGCTATGAGCAAGCATACGTGCCGGACTCACGTAATATATCGAATAACTCCAAGTCCAGCAGTTGGCTCATCTGGCTCACATTGCACAAAGTGAGCCGATGACCAGCATACGTCCAGCAGGGCTCGAACCTCGGCTCGTGCCCGACCTTCCTTTCCCTAAAACCCCACTATAAAAAAGACTTTATTTCAAATTCTGTCTGGTGGAAGGCAGTGACAAATCATTATCATCATCATGTCATGCCATCAGCACAGATCTCCCTGACCCTTTCTCACTACCCTTCTCTACCGTCCATTGCTTCCGGCAGGTCTTCAAGGCTACATCCTGTATCGGCACTGAGCTGTTGTATGTAGGTTCTAGCTGGTCGTCCTGCCTTTGCTCGTCCATGTGAAACGGTCCACAGGAGGACGTCACTTATGTGTTGGTTTTTACTTCTCCAGCAGTGTCCTGTATGTCTGGTTCGTCTAACTTGGATAGTTTTCCTCAGTGATGGTAGGTGGCCGTACAGCTGCCGCTTTGTGGGATGCTGCCTTTAGGATTTGTTCAATATTGCTCGCAGCATTCTTGTGTTGTAGTCGTCAAGCTTTTTCTCCATACGTTTAATTAGTGTCCATGAAGTGCATCCATACAGCAGTATCGACACGACCGCTGCAAAGAAGCTAAAATCATTTGTTGTACGAAAAGTAAAGGTGTTGCCAAATTGTACCTCACATGACCAAAATATTGCAAAACTTTTGACTCAACCTAATATTTTCTTTCCAGTACTAGAATATTTATAAATTAATACAGGGGTTTCGACTGCGCGGCACAGAAGAAGAAGAAGAAATAATAATAATAATAATAATTCTTCTTCTTCTTCTTCAGAGAGAGAGAGGTGGGGGAAGAATTGAAATGTTTTTCTTTCAGACACTTAAATGTTAGAAAGTAAATCTAGATTGTCTTTCTTTGTAATTTGTTACGTTGAAGTGTTGCATTTGGCTGCATGGAGAAGGTACTATTTACCCAACCCCTCCGCTCGGGCAGGATATGACACAAGGTCAATTTTTAAGCGGAGTTTAACAGGTTTGAATTCAGAGTTTTCCTTCTCCTAGACTAGTTGCCTCACTAAGGCTGAAGAACCTAGTCCGTCCTACTATTTACCCATAGCTGGAGGGAGAATAAGGGGGTTCATACCTTTCCCAAGGGTATTTGCCCGAAAGTAAACGTAATAGCGCGAACTACGATTCCGCAGTGCATCGCTTTAACCATTACACCACGCGGATAGTGAAATCAATCCGGTTTACCAAATTAATCTTTGATACCTCCGTGAGCGTGTGGTTTGGTGGTGGTGGGGTCTGTGTCATGATACAAGTGGATCAAATGCAAAGCAGACAATTAAGAATAAAAAAAGGAAAAAGAATACGATGAGAATGTACCTGTGTTGTCACAGAAAATCTGTCTGCCTAAACATACTTGATAGTATTAATTTGGCTTTGGTTGGTTTTATGGCATATCAACCATTGCAGGTTATTTAATGCCAAATCCTCTTTATACATACATATTAAATATATAGGATTTAGAGTAGTTGGGTTTTACGGCATATCAATCATTGTTGGTTATTTAATGCCAAATCCTCTTTATACACATATATTGAATATATATGTTTTGGTTTGGTTGGGTTTTATGGCATATCAACTATTTTGGATTATTTAACGCCAGATCCTCTTTGTGCATATATATTGAATATATATGATTTAGATTGGTTGGGTTTTATGGCATATCAAAAATTATAGGTTATCTAATGCCAAATCCTGTTTATACATATATATCAAATATGTATGATTTAGGTTGGTTGGGTTTTACGGCATATCAACCATTGTTGGTTATTTAATGTCAAATCCTCTTTATACTATATATATATTAAATATATATGATTTGGTTTGGTTGGGTTTTATGGCATATCAACCATTGTAGGTTATTTAATGTCATATCCTCTTTATACTTATTAAATATATATGATTTGTAAACACATTTTGTTAAACGAGCCTGAGTCCTTTTTTGCACACAGTTAAACGGTTTCAAGCATTGCTATCTTATACGAATAATTCTATTGACAATTAATCATTTGTTTGCACACAGTTAAATGGTTTCAAGTATTGTTTTTTAACAGTAACATCAGTCATTTGTTTCCACTCAATTACATACATATAAATGATGTAAGAGATTAGTTTGTAAGTCATTTCATTTGTAAATGACTTACAACTAATTTGTTTACCCACTTGTATTACTATTGTTTCTACTCAGTTTAATAGTTTCAATTATTACTATCTAACACTCATAATTATATTCAATATTAATCATTTATTATTGCTTTCACTTCACGTTAATATCCTTAGGAAAGGCATAGATCATTCTCTATCCCCATAGCTAGGTGTAAGTAAAGTAAAGTTGGCGACTTTAGTCGAGGGTAACCTTCCTTTTCAATAGCTACAGGAGGGCGCTACTCCATTCCCTGGATTGCTCCACTTTGATCCTACCGTATAATGCTGAGTGTTAAACAAGGCAGCATCAAGTACCATTGGCATGACTCGACCTGAGATTGAACCTCAGTCTCCCGGACCATTGGCGAACACCCAACTCATTAAGCCAATAGGACCACCATAAAAAAGGGTCAACGTTATCTCCCCTTGAACATTCAAGAGACAGTTCATCTCCAGCTAATAGGTGCATGCTGGGATACAGAAAAGGACACTTCCACCATGACACCAGGAACAAGGCACGCAGGACTTTTCTAGGTTCTCAATGTCTTTGTCTTAATTTAATTTTTATAAATTCCCTAGTTTATTCCCAATACTCGACGAGTGCGTTATTTTTCCGTAACAGTTTTATTTTGTTACGTTAAAAACATTACAGTTGGACATACTGGCTTTTTTAGCAACCAAACTAAAAGAAGGAAAACTCTGAATTTGTGGCAGAAAGAAATTTGTATTTTTTGTTTGGCGAGTAATTTAATTTGACCGTTAGAGTCGCCGAACATTTTCACCCGATCAGGATGACTTGTTCTATTCAGCCCGAACCATATTATTAAATTAAAAAATTGCTAATTTCATTTCTAACATTACCAACACTTACGCAAAGCATGCTTCCCCTTAATAGATTAGATAGTAAGCTAGTCTGCCAAACCATTACTACTTTAGTAAGTTTAATTATCACTCGGTGTTCTTGAAATGAGGGCTGTTGACTTACCAAGTGTCATATAGGAATAAGTGAGGTGCCCGGGGTGTAATGGTTATCGTCATTTGGAATGGACACGGCGACATGAGTCCAAATCCTGGACGATACTGATTGCATTTCACATAGCACTAATACCCTTGGGAAAGCTACGAATCTAATTATTCTCCCTCCAGCTATGGATAAATAGTAGGGCAGACTAGGTTCTTCAGTCTTGCTGAGGCAACTAGTCTAGGAGGAGGAAAACTCTGAATTCAAACCTGGCAAACTCCGCGTAAAAATTGACCTTGTGTCATATCCTGCCCGAGTGGAGGGGTTGGTAAATATGTATAGAAATAAGTGAGACCCTGGCGATCGATGTTCGATCGCCAGTTGACCGAAGCGGTGGGCCTCCAGATAATGTAAATAGAGGTACTATGCTGTTAGTATGGGGCATGAGTCGAGGACAATTAGTTGGTAGACATTAGTCAAATGACAATCAGTCGGACGAACTTCAGTGAGAAAGACTGTTCAGTAACAGCTTGGTCAGCAGTGTACGGATAGTAACTATTTTTGGTTTGTCTTATTTTCTGTTGATGTGTTATTTCGGTTAAATGAAAGACTTATGCTTTTGTTAAGTTGTATGTCAATCATTTTCTCTTCTTTTTATGCCTATGTGAGCGTTACAAAAGTGGCGACGAGAAATTCGCAAGAACTTACGCGAGGAAACTAAAAAATGAATAAAAATATTTACCAATTTACAAAACCAAGTTTGGAAAATGGTCATAATAATTGTGATTATTTGGTAGTTTTCTTGTTTTGCAAGGGTGATTGAAAAGTTTTGCAATATTTTTGTAATATGAGACACGATTCGACAGCTCTAGATGTTTTTATAGACATCATAAAGGTGATAAGCCAAGTGAGATGCTGAGCTCACCTTATACTCTCTAAGTGTTACTTACTGAATGAATGGCTTCTATGACTTGGAGCATAGCTTTGGAATCTACAGTTTTAGGCCAACATGACCTTACCTAATCGTCAACCAGAGCAAAGTTTCTTGAACTGTTTGATTACTGTACTATGATCAAATGCGCCTTCACCTTTCTCACAGCAAATGTTTTCGCTTGCTTTGTTATATGATTGCGGAAGGATTTTTTTTTATATCATCATTTTTCGTAGGTTATATCTTATCATTCGGTTTAGTTAGGCTTAGAACTATTCGGCTTAGTGCACGTGCAGGTGCACACATTGAGTGCAGGTGTTCACGCTCGGGCGCGGAGGATGTGACAATCACAGATGTCATAATAAAAACCCCAGATGGAAAATGAGACTGGGATGTGAATGACGTCATGCCCGGAAGCGATGGGCTGGGATTCTTGGTGATTTTGAAAAAAAGCAGTTAGTTGAGATCTGACGCTGGACGAAGCGAGTTGAGATTCGGACCTGGGCGAGTCCAGTCGAGTTGTGGTTTACGGGATGCGCCGCGCGCTGTTGGGTCAGATGGAACAGTCAGCATAGTAAAAATTATGTCTCTCTGCTCGTGTCGAAAAACTAAAAGTAAAAAAAAGTTAATAAACGTTTCGTACCTGAACTAAACAAGAGTCGTCAGTGTTTCGCGGGATTGCCCTGCATCTGGCAATGCATGTGAATATTTTACACACCCGTATATTTTACGTATTCGTATTTTGAGTATGCTACAGCTTTTGCGGCGGCGTTATGGCCTAGTTTGAACTCATGAAGCATAAATTGCACGTTCATCTGTGTGGCTTTCAAATCCCATGCAGAGTGAAGCAGGGCACAACATGTCAGCAAATCAACTATCACAAGACTACCGAGCGCAGGGAGTACCTTTTATGGCTTGAACGGTTTTGGTCATCTGAAATATATGCTACAAACTAGCATGTACGAAAATATTTCAAAACGTTTGACTCATCCGATTTTGATAAAGGAATCTCTTTTTAGGAAAATTTTTATTTCCGGTTTATATTAACAAGAATAATGTACTTTTATGGTAATGCTTTCTATGTGACACTATTGACGCTGGTGTGGTGGTATACAGACTGGGCTATACGTGTGTGCGTATGTTCTGACACATGAGTAGGTCTGAGTACATGCATGTGCGTATGCATGTACACACGGGTGTATGCATACAGGGGCCCGACAATATTTTTCGGACATTTTAATATTCAACTTTCCGAGTACCATAGAGTGGCGAAATTCCTTCAATAGAATAGCATAAACATATAAAGACAATACCTGTAATAAAAATGGAAGAAAATCGATTTGGCAAGGAAAAATATTTAATTTCCATCATTTTTTACAAAACACACGCGACATTATTTTTCGGATATCGTTGAAAAACTGTTAATAGTCTGTAATGTCACCTTTCTTCTCAATAACTTTTATCAATCTCTCTTCATAATGATCAAACATATGCACAATAACATCTCTACGTGTTTCTATTAGTTGTTTTTTGGCTCCTAGTATTCGTTCCCATAGTTGAGCCTCTTTCGTTATTTCAGGTCCATCATAGACAAGTTGCGCAAGCATTTCCCAAACATTTTCTATTAAATTTAGATCTGGGCTTCTTGCAGGCCATTTCAAAGTAGTCATATTCACTTTAGCCATCCATTCTTTCATGAGTTTTGACACATGGATGCTGCAATTGTCTTGCTGTAGAACGAAATCATTCCCCATCTCTCTTCTTATCCTTGGTAGGGCTTTCTCGTCCAGCAACTGTTTGTAGCTTTCGCTGTTCTGTCGTCCTTTCAGCCACTCCAACGATATATTTCCATTAGCAAAGATCATACCCCAAACCATAACTCCTCCTCCTCCCATCTGTCGTTTGTTCAGTACAACAGGCTCACCCCTTCTCGACCAAGTACACCATCCATCGGGCCCATCAAACTTGAAACGCTTCTCATCAGTAAATATAACCTTCTTAAAGTCAACATGCTTTGTTAACCACCTTTTAGCACACTCCAGTCTTGCTCCTTTGTGTTTCTTTGTTAGTGTAATTTTTTTCTTAGCCTTTGCATACTTCAAACCAATCCTATGCAGCGTTCTTTGTACTGTTCGGACGTTTACATCCAATTCGCATTTCTCCTTCACTTTTCTTGCTGTAACTTTTTCTCCAGATGTCAAAAGCCGTGTCACAGTCCTCTTCATTCTCCTTTCAGTCCTCTTGCCAATTGATCTTTTCCGACCTCTCTTCTTTTTCCGCTCGGAGTTTGTCTTCAGCATGTATTCGATCGTTGATTTCGACAGCTTCAAATCCATGGCGATCCTTCTGATGCTGAGGCCATCTTCCTGCTTCTTCCGTGCCAAACAAGCGACTTCTTTTGAATGCATTTTACCTCATTAAACTTAATTGTTTTGCCCAGAAATGTCCGGACTATTTATGCTGTTAGATTGTCCTATGTTAACATAGTAATAGGGGTGCCAGTGCCCCAGAACAGTGTACAAGCAGAAAATTTGCATAGAGTAACATATACATGAACATAGCTCTTAATAAATAGGATTTTTTGTCATGTCCGAAAAATAGTGTCGCGCAAGTTTTCGCAAAAATCACAAAAAACTAAAATTATCAAAGCCAAACTAAAAAAAAATGATTACACTAGCAGTGGATTTTCACTCCTCAACTACGTACTTACAATCTCAAAAGTTTTTGGCACTAGTGACCACCTTGAAGTACTTTTTTCATAGTGTCCGAAAAATATTGTCGGGCCCCTGTATGTGTATGGTTGTGAGTTGACCATAGGAATCTATATATATGTTCATATATGGGCTGAGACATATTTGTGTGGGTACTATTTACCAACCCCTCCGCTCGGGCAGGATATGACACAAGGTCAATTTTTAAGCGGAGTTTAACAGGTTTGAATTCTGAGTTTTCCTTCTCCTAGACTAGTTGCCTCACCAAGGCTGAAGAACCTAGTCTGTCCTACTATTTACCCATAGCTGGAGGGAGAATAAGGGGGTTCATACCTTTCCCAAAGGTATTTGCCCGAAAGTGAACGTAATAGCGCGACTGGAGTACGAACTCGCGTACTACGATTCCGCAGTTCATCGCTTTAACCATTACACCACGAGGACATATTTGTGTTGGTAGCCGTTTGTACTTATGCTAAATTGAATAGTTTGAAGTGAAGTGAAACCATTTAGCTGTGCACAAAAAAATAAGGTCTAAAATGTTATCTACAAAATGTGTTTAGAAATCGTATTTGATATACGTATAAAAAGGATTTGGCAATAAATAACCAACAATGGTTGATAAAACAAACCAAAAACTTGTACGAGTGGACAAATTTGAACATATCTGTCTAAAAACCTGACCTGGTTGCACTTACCTGCTTTGAAAATTTTCACAGACAGCGAATGCTTATCTTACCTATGAAAATAGGCCATTACCCCAATAACCTAACTGTTCACACCTTGATAAAACCCTTGACTACCCACAGAAATCTTTAGAGTCATTGATGGATTTTGTAGGAATGTTTATTCTAATCATATTTACCAACGGGCAGGATATGACACAAGGTCAATTTTTAAGCGGAGTTTAACAGGTTTGAATTCAGAGTTTTCCTTCTCCTAGACTAGTTGCCTTATCAAACCTAGTCTGCCCTGCTATTTACCCATAGCTGGAGGGAGAATAATTGGAGTCATACCTTTCCCAAGGGTATTAGTGCTATGTGAAATGCAATTAGCCTGGTCCAGGATTTGAACTCGTGTCGTCGTGTCCATATCCTACGACGATAACCATTACACCACGGGCACCTCCATGGAATGTTTATTCTAATTAAACATAAAACAAGGGAGTTTCTGTGACGTAATGGTTAATGAGCTGGATTGCAGCCTCAAAGTAGGCGTTTTTTGAACTTCAATCACACTGTTATGTTCCCTTTCAGACTGGATGCCCTCGGGAAAACATGAATCCTCGCAACAATGAGTTAAATAGTAATGTTTGCCGTAGAGGCTGCTGATGGCTGTGAGGTTGTGTTATCAGGCTGACATAAAGTTGGCCGGGTTTCGATTCCAGCTTGAAGCGTCTCGCGTGCCTAGCCTCGGAAGAATCTGTCTGTGGATGATAATGTATATGTAATTATCTCTAAACTAGTCTATGTATATCACTACTGTTTTTCAACACGGATGTCTTTGGCACTAAATAAACCCCCAAAGTTAGTGTGCCATTAAAACAAAGAAACCAAATTAAACCTGAACAAGGCATGGATTGGTTTGGTTTGGTTTAAATTCTTTGTTTAATGGCATATCAACCTTCATGGGTTATTTAATGCCAAAAGAAGAACGGCAGTGGCACTATTTAACTTATAGCTTAGGAGACAATTGGGTTCATAACTTTCCCAGGGGTATTTGTCCAAAAGTGAACGTAATAGCTTGATTGGAGATTGAACTCGCTTGCTACACTGTCATAGTCTAGTACGTTAACCACTACGCCACAAGGTCTCCCTTGACAGATATGTTGATAGAGATGTATAATCTAAGATAGATGGCAAGGAGAAAATCGTCAAAGAAAAGATTGGATTAATGGCATTTCCACTTTCGTGGGTTATGTGATATCAAAACTATCCTTGTAGGAAGACAGAAGAGGTACTAAGCATAGCTGGGGGATAAGGAGCTTCATACCTTTCCTGAGGGCATTAGTCTAAAAGTGAATGTTATAATGCGACTGGAGTTTGAACTTGCTATCTATGATGTTAGTCTTGTACGTTAACCACTACGCCGCAGGGACTCCGGCTAGAAAGGTTTTGTTTTGTTTGGTGGGTTTTATGGCATATCAACCTTTGTAGGTTACTTAACGCCAAATCCATTTTTATGTAAATAATCGGTTCTGTAATATAATCGCCGAGGGATTTCGTTTCATGCCTTTGGGTTTAGTTAGGCTGAGAATTTTTCGGTTCAGTGCATGGGTTACTTAGGCGCAACATTAACGCAGGTGTTCACGCGTGCGCGCGCGGGCAGAGCAGACATGTCACTCAGAGATATCACAATAGCCCGATATGGGAAACGGGGCAAGCAAGTGCGAATGACGTCACGCACCGGAAGCGGAGGATTTCGGGAATTTGAAGAAAGTTAGGAGAGTTGAGACTAGACACCGGACGAGAAGGGTTGACTTTCGCTTGCTCGCGGAGGCCTTGGGCAGGTGTCACATGAGATGGAGGGCAGATGAAAAAGCCAGAATAGAAAGATTGTGCCTCTCTCTCCTTATGTCGAAAAACCTTTAAACTCAATAGTAATAAAAAGTTTCATACCTGAACAGAGAAGTCGTAAGTGTTTTGAGATTCCTATGTCCTATGTTATATATATATGAACATTATATGTCCATTTACCATATCCATATCTGGCTATGGTATAGTTCTATTTAAAACAGTTCAGTTTAGCATAAGTACACAGTTTAATTGTCAAAGACATTTCCATTTCAAACTATTCAAGCAGTTATATGTAACAATTCAGTTAAGTGTAAATACAGTTTTAATGTCGAAAAACAGTTCTATTTCAAATATTTCAGTTAAGCATAAGCACGCAGTTTAAATGTAAGTACGGTTTAATTGTCCAAAACATTTCTATTTCAAGCTATTCAGTTTACTCAAACAATTCAGTTTAGCATAAGTATGTTGTTAGTTCTTTTTAACCCATAGATAGGGCCCTATCAGGTGCTACCACTCTGAACCAGAATGGACCTGGGAGCGATGGCAATGAAGGGGTACTCTGCATTCCCCAAAGCGCCAGCACTGCTGGAACCTCACCATCAGATTGTTTAGTGTCATATCCAGGACACTCGTTAGGGGGGGGCTTACCCCTCTGCAGAGGTACAGTCAGTGTATTCTACAGCCCCAGCTGACTGGGCAATACACAGAGTTAAATGTTAAACAGTTTTATTTCAGATAATTCAGTTCAGCATAAGTACACAGTTTAGACGTCAAAAACAGTTCTATTTCAAGCAATTCAGTTCAGCACTACTACGCAGTTCCAATGTCAAAACAGTTCTATTTTAAACAATTCAGTTTAGCATAAATGCGCAGTTTAAATGCAAAAATCAGTATAGTGAAAGAAGCACGATTTAGTTCTATTTAACCCATAGATAGGACCCTTATCAGGTGCTACCAATCCGGGCTAGAGTGGACCTGGGAGCAATGGCAATGAAGGGGTACTCTGCAATCCCCAAAGCTCCAGTCGGCTAGAAAGAATGACATAAGTGGAAACATCATTATCCCTTGGCATGGATGGCAAAAAAGTGGTTTGAAAATCTTATATATATTTTGTATAAAGAAATAATCAACCCCTCTGCTGAAGCAGGCTGTGACACAAGGTCAATTTATAAGAGGACTATGTATTTACGCAACCCCTGTGCACAAGCAGGATGTAGCACAAGGTCAGTTTTTAAGAGGATTATGTATTTACCCAACCTCTCCACAGAAGCAGAATATGACATGCAGTCAGATTTTAAGAGGTTTGGTTGGTTGTTTGGGTTCCATGGCATATCAACCTTAGTTTTTAAGAGGACTATGTATTTATCCAACCCCTCTGCACGAGAAAGATATGACACGAGGTCAATGTTTAAGAGCACTATGTTTTTACCCAATCCTTCTGCTGAAGTGACACAAGGTCAATTTTTAAGTGGAATTCAACAGGTTTGAAATCAGTTTTCTTTCTCCTAGACTAGTTGCCATACCAAGGTTAAAGAGCTCAGTCTGCCCTACAATTTACCCATAGCTGGAGGGCGAATAGTTGGATGTATACCTTTCCAAAATGTATTGGCGCTATGTGGAATGCGAGCAGTCTTGTACTGGAATTGAACTCGGGACACTGAGTCCATTTCCTAAGACAGTAACCATTACACAAAGCATGACTCCTAAATTGGGATTTATAGCTGAAAACTTGCTCTATTAAATGGTATCAGTGTACTTCTTATATCCATTGTAGTTTCCATGGAAATAAATAGGCGGTATTAGTTAGGAGTGCCCCTTGTAAAATATGATTATTGTTCTCATTCACAAGTCATTATAAAGCCTAAGAAAATCTCCATACATTCTTTGTCAATTCTATTGATTTTATCGTTCCATTATATAAAATTATTGAGAACAATGTCGTCTGGAAAAGGTTTCTGTTTTTTTTTTATATTCATATTCTTATCAACCATAGTTGTATTATTACAGTAAAAACAAAAAATGCTGAACATTCATAGTTGAATCTATATTGTTCAAATAGATAGATACGAGATTGATAGATAGATAGATTTGGCTTGAAGTACAATATTGGAAAGAGAAAAAAAAAACAGATGATGAAAAAAAAGCAGAATCATTTTCTATTATTGCCACAGATTTTAATGAAATTTTAATGGATTATACACATATAGGAAGTGACTATTTTCCTTGATTGTTGCTGTCAAAGTTCACTTAGTTGTAGTGAAAAGTAATTAGCAAATAAGTAATTTTAAATTAGGATATCTTTTCAAGGAAAAGAAAACTCAAAGACATTTCCTATTTTTTGGTATTTCTAAGAATTTCTTTTAGTAAATAATGACTTTTCAATACAACTAAGGGAACTTATACTCACACGTATATCTTTTTTCCATCAGTGCCAAAAGTCAGTGTTTTTATTTCTGTTAAGGTAAATGCCAGGATTTCAAATAAAGAATTTCTAGGCAGACAGGTTCCCCCTACCCAGCCTTTAGAAGAATGGAGTAACACAGTGTTCCTATCCCATCTCTTCCTTTCTCTACCACTATAAATAACACTTATTACTTACAGTTTTTGTGTACCCATCTATGTTGAATTCAGAAGATGTAATTTTCAGGCCCAAACACTTAAGAATTTTGAAAAATCAAACATAATGGGAAAGATATGAAACATTATTTACTTAAAAACTTGGTAACTATAAATAAGGAGTTGACTTATATGCAATTGGACTTTTGAGTTGTTTTGAACTACCTTTGGCTATTTGAGTTATTGGATAAGCACTTTGGTAATTTGTGGCCAGCACTTTGGTTATTTGGGCTTTTTGAACTGCTTTTGCCCATTTGAGTTATTGGACAGGCAATTTTGTGATTTGGGCCAGCACTTTGGCTATTTGGGCTTTTTGAACTACCTTTGCCTATTTGAGTTATTGGACAGGCAATTTGGTGATTTGGGCCAGCACTTTGGCTATTTGGGCTTTTTGAACTGCCTTTGCCCATTTGAGTTATTGGACAGGCAATTTTGTGATTTGGGCCAGCACTTTGGCTATTTGGGCTTTTTGAACTACCTTTGCCTATTTGCGTTATTGGACAGGCAATTTGGTGATTTGGGCCAGCACTTTGGCTATTTGGGCTTTTTGAACTGCCTTTGGCTATTTGGGCCGACATTGCATATATTTGGGCTATTGGACTGGCACTTTCCCTATTTGGTCTACATTTGGTTATAGGGACTATTTTGAACTGACTTTTTTTTTAAATCGGCTCATTGGCCTAGTGGATAGAGTGTTTGCCAATGGTCCGGGAGACCTGGGTTCAGTCCCAGGTTGCGTCATACCAAAGACTTTAAAAATGGTACTTGATACCTCCTTGCTTAGCAATATAAGGTATGTATCAAGGGTAAAATGGAGCAATTCAGGGAAAGGAGTAGCGCCCTTCCCTACACCTCGCTGTTGTAGCTATTGAAAAGGGAGCCTTCTGGTCGCCCTTGACTACGGTCACCAACATTACTTTTGCTTTACTTTTTTTTATAACTATGAAGAGCTATTGTTGGTTGGGGCTTAGAAGAAGCTTAGTGTATCCTTTGCAGAGGGGTACTCCTCCCACCAAAAAAAATTAGCAGTGTTTTGAGTATGACACTAAACTGCATCTGATTGTGAGGCTCCAATTCAGGAGATCTGGGGAGTGTGGAGTAACCCTTCATTGTTTTTACTCTCAGGTCTACTCTTACCTGTTGTGGTCACATCTATGGATCAAATAAATCTGTTTAAAAATTATTTGTATTCAATAGGACTGTGTGCAAAAAAGAAATCTCATGAGAAACAACTACACAAAAAAATGTAAATATGAATGTACAATGAATGTGATCCTCTAAACTTTAGTCATTAAATTACCCCAAACAAGTTGGTATACCATTAAAATCAGTCCATCAATTATTGATCTATAAGTATATCAAACATTTCAAAGTGAAAACAGTTTGAACTGAATTTATGAATGAATAAATAAAATACACCACTAGTTTTATTGTTGTTAAAGTTAGTCACTTTTGTGCATGTATTTAAGTGGTTGGTTGGTTGGTTTTTTTATGGCATATCAATCATTGTTGGTTATTTATTGCCAAATCCTAATTATATATATATATATATATATATATATATATATATATATATATATGATAAATATGATATGGTTTTGGTTTGGTTTGGTTTTATGGCTTATCAACCGTTGTTGGTTATTTAATTCCAAATCCTCTTTATATATATATATATATATATATATATATATAAAGTGTATATGATTTGGTTAGTTTGGGTTTAATGGCATATCAACCATTGTTGGTTATTTAATGCCAAATCCTCTTTATACATATATATTAAATATATATGATTTGGTTTGGTTTGGTTTTATGGCATATCAACTGTTTTGGGTTATTTAATACTAAATCTTATATATATATATATATATATGTATATTGTTTGGTTTGGTTGGGTTAATAGCAAATCATATATATATATATATATATATATATAGGTATATATATATATAATTTGTAAACACATTTTGTAGATACACAGTTGAAAGATAAAACAGTTCTATTTCTAACAATTCAATTTAGCATAAGTAAGCAAAGTAAATGATTCCAAAAATTATTATGTAACAATTCAATTAACCATCAGTCATTTGTTTATCCACACTTAAATGATCAAACTGTTCTATTTGACCCATAAATAGGACCCTATCAGGTGCTACCACTCAGGGCTAGAGTGGACCTGGCAATGAAGGTGTACTCCACATTCCTCAATGCTCCAAGACTGAAGTCTTGCCATCAGATTGTTTCATGTTATATCCAGGACACTTGCTGGTGGGGTGGATCTTACCCCACTGAAGAGATGCATTCAATGTATTCTACAGTCCCAGCTAACTGGGCTCTGCAGGTTTTTAAGTGAATTTAATTCTCAATGATTCATATTTATGTGTGTGTGTGTATGTGTGTGTGCGTGTGTGTTTATATATATTTGTGTGTGTGTATATTTGTGTGGTTTGGGCTTATGGCATGTCAACTCTTTTAGGTTATTTAATGCCAAATCCTCTTTATACATATATATTAAATATATAGGATTTGTTTTGGTTGGGTTTTATGGCATATCAACCATTGTAGGTTATTTAATGCCAAATCCTCTTTATACATATATATTAAATATATATGATTTGGTATAGTTGGGTTTTATGGCATATCAACCATTGTAGGTCATTTAATGCCAAATCCTATTTATAGATATGTATCAAATATATATGATTTGGTTTGGTTGGGTTTATGCCATATCAACCATTGTAGGTTATTTAATGCCAAATCCTGTTTATACATATATATTAGGTGTATATAATTATAAACACATAGTCTGCAGATGACATTCCTAAATGAGTCACTGCTCATCCATTTGCACGCTGTAAAATGGTTTCAAGTATTGCTATCTAACACTAACAATTTATTTGCACACAGTTAAATGGATATACATACAGGATTTGTGAGTGACTAGTTTGTAGATATCTTTATCTTCAAATGATCAGAGCTCCTGTCAAATGGCTTCAAGTATTCCTATCTAACACTAATAATTTTATTTATTATTTGTTTTCACACAATGAAGTGGTTTTCAAGTATTGCTCACACAAATAGTTCAATTTGCACAG
>OY757924.1:14998169-15400669 GCA_963585895.1 Sepioteuthis lessoniana
AGCAAGCATTCTCTTTTACTTTCTCTTATCAATCGCTGGTGATTATATGTGGATATTGCCACTGGATGGGGGGAAAAACGATCTCTGGCAGAAATTATGGAGATCTTCATGAATAAGTTCGTTGGCGTTTTCAACATAAGAGTGCTCTTTTTTTTTACATTCTAAGAACAGCATCTTTTAGAGACAATTATTATCTTTCCACTAAGAAAAGTTGAACCTTGTGTGAGTAAAATTTCTTCTTTTCTGTACTATTTTCTACTCTGACTACCCCTCCTTTCTTACTTCCTGTCTTTCTTTCTCCTCCTCCATTTCTTCTTAACATTGATTGGTTGATTAATGTTCATTCATTCATTTTTTTTGTTACTACTTATTCATTCACAAGGAATTTTTTTACACATTATTTCCTTTTTCTTGTAAAATTCCGTTTGGTAGAGTTTTTTTTTGCTAATCTAAAAATTTCGTTTATTTTTATTAAATTTTTTTTAAAATTATTTCTGCTGTCTCTCGTTTTCTTCTTGCATTTCTGTCCTCTCGACCTCTGTGTAAGGTCACTTCCTTTACTCTCTCTCTCTTTCCCCCTCGCGCCTTCTCTAATGCAAGTTTCATTCTTTCCCCAATTATTTACTTCTCACTCTCTCTTTCTCACACTCTCGCTCATCTTATTTTAGTTGTTGGTTGGTTGTTTGAGTTTTATGGCATATCAACTTTCGTATGTTATTTAATGACAAATCCATTTCTACAGAAATAATCATTTCTATTTCAAACAATTCAGTTTAGCATGAGTACACAGTTTAATTGTCAAAAACACTTCTATTTCAAGCTATTCAGTTTCGTTAAACAGTTCTAATTCAGCCAATTCAGTTTAGTATATGTACAGATTTTGTTTACACACAGTTAAATGTCAAAATATTAAACAATCAAGTTCAGCTCAAGCACAGGTTTAATGTCAAAAACAGTTCTATTTCAAGTAATTCAGTTTAGCATAAGTATGCAGTTTAAATGCAAGTACATAGTTTAATTGTCAAAAGCATTTATATTTCAAGCTATTCAGTTTCGTCAAACAGTTCGAATTTAAACAAATCTTTTAGCATAAGTACACAGTTTAGTTCTATTTGACCCATAGATAGGGTCTTATCACGTGCTACCACTCCGGTCAGAGTGGACCTGGGAGCGATGGCAATGAAGGAGTGCTCCGCATTGCCCAAAGTTTCAGCATCACCATCACTGGAACCTCGCCATCAAATTGTTTAGCGTCATATCTAGGACACTCGTTGGTGGTGGGGTCTTACCCCTCTGTATTCTACTTCTACATCCCCAGCCGTCTAGGCAACTTATTTTAGCAGGTTTTTCGCATACGATTGCCCGACTGACAGTAGGCTACTGTTCTTATTCTTTAAAAATTAATTGATTCTCGCTTCTCGCTGGAATCAAATCGTTATCTATATTTTGTTAGTAAGGCATAAGGTCAGTTTAGAGAGTAACGCTTGTTTCTCGTGAAACGAGAAGAGCCAACGTGTCTCGAAGTATTTTGAAATCCTGGACCACTTCACATTTTTTTTTTTAAACTTGACACGACTACTGACGATTTGAGAAATATGCAATCATTTTGGCCACGAAGTCGGCCCTTCTTGATCAATATTGTTATATTCCGCACAGTTGTACACCACACACACACACACACACACACACACACATAGTGTCAGTCTGTCGGTCTATCTCTGTTTATATATATATATATATATATATATATATATATATAAATATATATATAATATATATATATATATTATATATACCAATACGAAAAATTAGGTATTTAGAAGATGATTTTGGTTTGTAGTTGAATTATTTGCTACGGTTAACGTTCCGGTTTTTTATATTAATCCATCATCAGGGCAATGTTTATGTGATTTTGTATCTTCTGAATTATGTTCAATTTAAAAATAAAACGAAAAACTCTTGGTATTTTATAACCGTTAGTTGTATTCTGATTTAAATCTATGTGACGTAATTAGAATTCGAAATTTATTTCAATGCTTAACATATTTGCCATATATATATATATATATATATATATATATACATATATATAATACTAATTACGTCACATAGATTTGAATATATATATATATATATATATATGAAGGTAGCAGGAAAAAATATAATCCAAATAGGTGAATATATCATGATGTGAAGTCGACGTTAACGTTTCGGTTATAATAACCATCATCAGGACTTGGATATAAAATAGTTCACAATATCGATGGTGATTGCTGAGATGGCAGGAGCAAATGAGAAATATACAACGAAAAGATAGATAAACATGCACATAGATTTTGTCCATATTTACTTTCATACTGTCTTTTCGGAAAAAACTAATACCAAATACATTCTTACATAACATTTAACATGGATGGTTCCTAATGATCTATACATATGAAAACTTATTTGTTGCATATTTCTCAATAAACGGAGGTTTTTTCTCGTTTCTTTGAAAAATCCTACATTTTCTAATATTTTTCCACGTGCCAAACACGTTCTGATGACTTTTGAATTTTGAACGCTATGTGCATGTTTATCTATCTTTTCGTTGTATATTTCTCATTTGCTCCTGTCATCTCAGCAATCACCCATCGATATTGTGAACTATTTTATATCCAAGTCCTGATGATGGTTACTATAACCGAAACGTTAACGTCGACTTCACATCATGATATATTCACCTATTTGGATTATATTTTTCCTGCTACCTTCATACTGTCGGATTTTATCCATATTTACTTTCATATATATATATATATATATATATATATATATATATATATATATATATCAAATACATTAAGCATTGAAATAAATTTCGAATACTAATTCGTCACATAGATTTGAATCAGAATGGTGTTATTGATTCATATTAATAACCATAACAGGATAGAAATAAATTTGTTATCCTAATGTGACCGGTTTTTTGTTTTTCTTAAAGATTATATATATATATATATATTGTTTTCCCTTGATATATATATATATATATATATATATATATAAAAGTAACGAAAGTTGGCGACTGTAGTCGAGGACAACCTGAAAGCTCCCTTTTCAATAGCTTCTATACCAAGGTGTTGGAAAGAGCACTACTCCTTTCCCTGGATTGATCTACTTTACCCTTGATAGGTACCTTATAATGCTGAGTGTTGAACAAGGAGGTATCAAGTACCATTTTTTTATTTTTTGGTATAACTCGACTTGGTATTGAACCCCAGTCTCCTGGGGTATTAGTGAACACTTTACCCACTATATATATATGTATATCAGGGAGAAACTGGAAACAAATCTGACACTATGAGATGAAAAAACATGAGGTCTTTTGAGGATATTTTTTTGTTTTTAGACATTTATCATAAGCTTTAATAATTTACATGCCCTGATGAAGGTCTAAAAACCAAAATATATAATGTTGGCAAATACTTCTACAAATCTGAAGACCTTGTTCTTTTCCATCTCCGTACATTTTCATATATATATATATATATGTATATATAGATAAGTAAAGTCGACGACTGTAGTTGAGGGTGGCCCGAAGGCTACCTTTTCAAAAGCAACTACACTAAGGTGTAGGTGAAGGTGTTACTCTTTCCCTTAGTTTGCTCCACTTACTCTTGATCTGTACCTTATAATGCTGAGTGTTAAGCAAGGAGGCATCATGTACTATTCTTGAGTCTTTGGCATGACTTGACCTGGGATTGAATCCGGGTCACTCGGGCCATAATTACAAAGATCAGCTGAAAAGTTCACAGGTTGACCAAGATACTCTCGTGGAAGGTGACCAAATGAGGTTCATTTTTCAACCTAGTCCCTCTCGCTGTCCAGATATTTCTTCTATTGTTGGTGCTGCCGTGTTTGAATCCCATTGGTCAAAAATGTTATTAACAGCAGATACAGCACCATTCTATGAGTATTTCAGCCTATGAACTTTTCAGCCCAGTCTCATATGTTAATCAATATTTTATTAGTAAGGCACAAGGTCAATTTGGAGTGTAGTGCTTGTTTCCCATGAAGTCGGTGTAACATATTGGCCCTCAACCGAGCTGTCAATTAAGGGGTGCATCCGGTCGAAGATATCGAGGTATCACCTTGACCTGTGGACATGGTTGAATTTGGTGCAATTGCGACGCCCACAAGAAGCAGGTGGGTGTCAAACAATCATATAACCAGATGCCACAGACGGTTTGAGTTTGTTGGAGTTCAAGTTGCAGTTCGAGGCAGTGAGAACCAGCTCAAGACAGAAGGCTTGGGCCCTCAGGACCCTGGTTGAGCAGCCCAGCATGAATGAGGAAGAAGTGCTGCTATAGTCAGAGGAACTTGGGGTCAATATGTGGCAGTCTGTTCTGTCTCCAACTCACCTCTCACACATAACCAACATCAACCCTTTCGCAACCCTTTCGAGAATAAAGTGTGAGAGGTATATTTTTCTAAAGAAGTGTGTTCGTTCGTCATTATTGTTGATTATGTTTCCGCATGTATATGTATATATATAGTTGTATCATGGCTATACAACATCGGTACTGAAAAGTTCTTGGTTCAACCAAAAAGAGAATTATTTGTTTATTTATTTGTTCTTGAAGAGTTTACAGAAACCCAAGAAATAATTTGCATTCAGGATTGAATTCGTGGAATAGCGTGTATGCTTAATTGCTCTGGCTCATTTACATCTTTGTTGAGCTGAGGACTTTTCAGCATTTTCCTCATACAAGCTCCTTTTGTGATTTTGTTCCTTTAATCTCTAAAAGAGACTTGCTTAGAGATTAGAAGTAAGGTTGATATTGCCCAGACTACAGCAATGCAGGAAACAACAAGGATAATTCTGAGGAAGGTGCTGGAGACATGCAGTTACTTGATCCCCCAAATATATACCCTCCCCTGGTATCTGGTGTGAAAAGGCAAATAATGTAAGAAAAAGAAGGAGAGGTAGAAGAAGAAGAAGAAACAATAGTGTTTTTAGGAACATTTCCCCTGCTTTCTTTCTATCTCTTCTTCTTCCTGATCTTTTTCCCCATTTCTTTCTTTCTTTCTTTCTATGAATTTTATCTTTCTTACTTTTTTCTTTCTTTCTTCAATGGGTTTTATCTTTCTTTCTTTCTTTCCTTCAAGGAGTAAATAATAATAATAAGAAGAAGATTGGTCAGAATACTGAGAGGAGTCCTGGAGACTTTAAGTAACTTGCAGTCACACAAGCCTCAATAAGAAACCCTAGGTTAATGCTAGTGTGAAAAACTCTTAAAGGAGTAAAATAATAATAGTTGCACAGGACAACGTCATAAGAACCAATCATATCAAAACAAGAATAGATAAGACGCAACAAAATAGCAAATGTAGGCTATGCAGTGACAGAGACGAAACGATCAATCACATAATAAGCGAATGCAGCAAATTAGCACAGAAGGAGTATAAGGTGAGACACAACTGGGTCGCCAAGGTGATCCACTGGGAAATGTGCAAGAAATTTATATTTGACCATATTAACAAATGGTATATGCACAACCCAGCACCTGTCCTAGAAAATGACACACATAAACTCCTATGGGATTTTAACATACAAACGAATCACCTCATCCCGACCAGAAGACCAGACCTTATAATAATCACCAAAAAAAAGAGAATTTGCAAAATTGTCAACTTTACTGTCCCAGTGGACCACAGAATAAATCTGAAGGAATGTGAAAAGAAGGATAAGTACCTCGACCTTGCTAGAGAATTGAAAAAGCTGTGGAACATGAAAGTGACAATTGTACCAATTGTGATTGGTGCTTTTGGCACGATAACTAAAGGATTATTAAAAGGCCTAGAGGACTTGGAAGTTGGCGGACAGGTTGAGACATTGTTGAGAACGGCCAGAATCCTGAGACGAGTCCTGGAGACTTGAGGAGACTTGCTGTCACTCAAACTCCAGTTAAAAACCATCAGCTAACGCTGATGTGAAAAGAAGTAAAATAATGATAATAATAATAATAATGATGATGGAAATGATGACGATATTAATAATGATTATCATGATAAAGATGATGATAATGTTGATTATGATGATGATGATGATGATAGCAATCATGATGATTATATTAATGATAATAATAATAATAATGATCATGATTGTGATAAAGATGATGATGATAATGATATAGATGATTATGATGATTATGATAATATTAATGATGATAGTAATAATAAAGATCATGATAAAAATAATAATATAATAATTATGAAGATGATGATGATAATAATAATAATAATAATGATAATGATGATGAATATGATAATATACAAACGGATCACCTAATCCTGGCCAGGAGACCAGACTTAATAATAATCAACAAAAAAAAGAGAACTTGCAAAATAGTCGACTTTGCTGTCCCGGCAGACCACAGAATAAAACTGAAAGAATGTAAAAAGAAGGATAAGTACCTCGACCTTGCTAGGGAACGGAAAAAACTGTGGAACATGCAGGTGACAATTATACCAATTGTAATTGGTGCATTTGGAACAGTAACTAAGGGATTACTAAAGGGACTAGAGGACTTGGAGGTTGGCGGACGAGTGGAGACCATCCAAATGACAGCATTGTTGAAACTGCCAGAATACTTAGAAGAGTCCCGGAGACTTGCTATCACTCAGACTTCAGTGAAAAACCATCGGCTATCACTGATGTGAAAAGCTCTAATGAGTGAATAATAATAATAATAATAATAATAATAATGGTAATAATGATGATGATAATAATGATAAAAAGGATTATGTTAATGATAATTATGATGATAATAATATCAATAATGATGATGATGATGATAATGATAATAATGATGATGATGATGATAATAATTGATAATAATGATAATAATGATGATGATGATAATTCTACAATGTCACAGACACATGAGAAAATGTTATAAAATAATCTCCTTAACTTAATGCTATATTGTATCTCCTTATTTATACAGTTAGAGAGATTAAGAGAAATGGAAAGAAAGAAATACTATATATATATATATATATATATATATAAAGAGAGAGAGAAATAAACAGACACACAGAGTGGATTGTAAAATAAAGAGAGAGAAAGAAAGAGAAAATTATAGAGAAAAAAGGAAATAGAGAAAGAAAAAAGAGAAAGAGAAAATAGAGAGAAAGAAAGAATGAAATGGAGGAGATTGTAAAAAGAAGAAAAAGAAAGAAAGAAAAATATAGAAAAAGAATGAAATATATCAGGAAATATATATATATTTATATATATATATATATATATAGAGAGAGAGAGAGAGAGAGAGACAAAAGGAGGAGATTGTGAAAAGAAGAAAGAGAAAAAAGGAAAGAAAGAAAAAAATATAGAAAAAGAAAGGGAGATGGGGGGAATGAGAAAATGAAATAAAGGGAAGAGGAGACAGAAAAAAAGGGAGAAAGTATATAAAAAGAAAAGAGAAAAAGAAAGATGTGAAGAAAGAAATAAAAGAAACAAAGAAAAAGCAGAGAAATGTAGAAAAGAGAGAGAGGGGGTGGGGAGATAGCCAGAAACAGAAGGAGAAAATATGAAAAAGTGAAACGAAAGAAAGAAAGAAAGAAGGAAAGAAAGAAATTGAAAATAACATAAGAAAGAAAGAAAGAAAGAAAGAAAGAAAGAAAGAAAGAAATTGAAAATGACATAAGAAAGAAAGAAAGAAAGAAAGAAATTGAAAATGACATAAGAAAGAAAGAAAGAAAGAAAGAAAGAAAGAAATTGAAAATGACATAGGAAGGAAAGAAAGAAAGAAAGAAAGAAAGAAAGAAAGAAATCAAAGAGGAAGAGATAAACAGACAAGAAAAAGAGAGAAAATGTAGAAAAAGTAAGAAAATAACGAAGTAAGGAATGATATGTAGTAGAAAGAAAGAAAGAAAGAAAAATAATATTGAAAACAAGTGAAAAAGAAGAAGAAAAAATTGGTGTAAAAAAGAGAGAGGTAAAGAAGGAAGGAGATAAAGAAAAGGAAATAGAATAAAAGAAAGAAAAAAAGAAAAAATGATAAAGGAGAAAACAAACTGTTCAAGAAAGAAAGAAAGAAAGAAAGAAAGAAAGAAAGAAAGATAGAACTGGAGAAAAAGAAAGATAAAAGAAAAAGGTTTGAGACAAGGAAAGAAGGAGAGAAATAGAGAAAAAAAAAGAGAAAACTATAAGAAAGAAAGGAATAAAGAAGTGAAAGAAAACTGAAATAAATTCTGGAAGAGAGAGAAAGAGAGAGAGAGAATACGCAATAAAGAGAAAAAGAATAAAAAGAGAAAGAGAGAATAAGGAAAAGAAAGAGAGAGAATAGAGACAGAAAATAGTGAGAGGATGAGAGAATAGATAGAAAGAAAAGAGAGAGAGAAAGAACAGAGAATTAAGAGAGAGAGAGAATAGAGAAGAAAGAGAGAGAACAGAAAATTGGGAGAGAGAACAGAAAACATAAAATTCAGAGAGAGAGAGAGAATAGAGAATAGACACAGTGAGAGACTAGAAAGACTGACAGAAGTAGAGAGAGAGAGAGAGAGAGAGAGAGAGAGAGAGAGAGAGAGAGAATAGACAGAAACAGAGAGAGAGAGAGAAGAGAAAGGGAAAGAACAGAGAATTGAGAGAGAGAGAGGACAGAGAATTGAGAAAGAGAGAAAACAGTGAGAATAGAGAAAAGAAAGAGAGAGAGAGAGAGAGAAAGAGAGCAAAAAGAACACAAATGATTACTTCTAATTAGTTGAAGATGACCCCATAAAATTTTAAAAAGCTACTTATGTATTATTCATTATTTAGAAAAGGATTAAAAATTATTTTAATTAAATCTGACAATCAAAATAGATCTTTTAGAACAAAAAGTACGAACAAAATCTGACCCTAGATGGTTAAGTACATTCTCATTCTCTCTCTCTCTCGCTCTCTCTCTCTCTTTCTCTCTCTCTCAAACACACACACACATTTTGTCATTGCATATAGATATTCAAGACACAAAGGAAAACTAATAATCTGTATGAAAATATATACCTTATCCCCCATAAATAAGTACCAACCTAAGAAATTCTTTCTATAAAAAGTTAATTTTCTTTTAAACCCAAAATACCTTGTTTCCCAGTCGGCTGGGGCTGTAGAATACACCAACTGCACCTCTGCAGATGGGTAAGACCCTACCACCAACGAGTGTCCTGGTTATGACACTAAACAATCTGATGGTGAGGCTCAAGTAATACTAGAGCTTTGGGGAATGCAGAGTACCCCTTCATTGCCATCGCTCCCAGGTCCACTCTGGCCCGGAGTTGTAGCACCTGATAAGGTTCCTATCTATGGGTTAAATAGAACTAAACAGTGGTTTGAGTTTTCTGGTTTTGGGATTTAAACTGAGTATTTATGCTAAATTGGATTGTTTAAAATAGAACTGGTTTGGCATTGAAACTGCGTACTTAGGCTGAACTGAATTGTTTGAAATAGAACTGTTTTGACCTCTAAACAGCATACTTATGCTAAACTGAATTATCTGAAATAAAACTGTTTTGACATTAACTCTGTGTATTACCAATTTGGCTGTGAAAAAAGAAACAGAAATTTTTTGAGTCACTGGCACAAATTTTGGTACAGAAAAGGTTGCTTACATTTATGTCAATGTGATGTGTTAGTATTACTGTATAGATGCACCACATGGATTCTAACGAAAATCATAGAGAAAAAACTAGATGAGAAATACACAAGCATCCTGTTATATTCTGAGTTGTTGATATGAATGTTGTGGGCGAGAAATGCGTATGGTTGCAAAACAAAGAACGTATAGATACTCACAACAACACAGTAATGATGCTGTAGAAAATTTTTATAAATAGATTGAGTACAGAAGATAGAATGGAGAAATATGTTTACAGTTAAAGAATGAATTCAGTGGTAGTAGTTACAAAGTTCTCGTGGTGAAGAGTAGTTACAAAGTTCTCGTGGTGAAGGGATGGTGGTAGTAGTTACAAGTTCTCGTGGTGAAGAGTAGTTACAAAGTTCTCGTGGTGAAGGGATGGTTTTCTTCGGAATTAGGGCAATGTTCTTAGCGGCGGCGATCGTTTGATGTATCGGATGACAGGCGCCGGACGGTGCGTAGAATCCTTAACACGAGTCGTGTGAAGGAACAAGTCTGACTGATGATTATTTGGTCCGTCTATTTATATATTTTTTGTAGGCTCACAAACGGCAATTTTTGTGCCCCGCGGGAAGCGTTCCGATTGGATATTTATTAATGTATTTTTTTTTTTTGTTAATTTATCGCAAACGGAAATTCTGCGCGGAGCCGATGCGTGAGCGACTAACTTTTCATTTTGAGTTGAGAACTCGAAGTGGTAACTTCCGTTTTTTTTTCTTTTCTTCTATTCTTTTTGTTTTTTCAAATCAAGGCAAGATCTCGTCTTGTAACAATCCTATGTACAGTTTTGAATAAATTCTGGAAGCAACAACCTACAAAACAGCAGTTATATGGTGACCTACCTCCCATTATTTGCCCATTTGGCTGTGGCTGTAGGATACACTGACTGCAGCTCTACAGTGGAGTAAGACCCCCCCCCATGAGTGTCCTAGATATGATACTAAACAATCTGATGGTGAGGTTCCAGTGATGTTGGGGCTTTGGGGGAATACGGAATACCCCTTCATTGCTATTGCTCCCAGGTCCACTCTAGTTCGGAGTGGTAGCACCTGATAGGGCCTTATCTATGGGTTAAAGAGAACTAAACTGCATACTTATGCTAAACTGAATTGTTTGAATTAGAACTCTTTGACAGGCGCCGGACGGTGCGTAGAATCCTTAACACGAGTCGTGTGAAGGAACAAGTCTGACTGATGATTATTTGGTCCGTCTATTTATATATTTTTTGTAGGCTCACAAACGGCAATTTTTGTGCCCCGCGGGAAGCGTTCCGATTGGATATTTATTAATGTATTTTTTTTTTGTTAATTTATCGCAAACGGAAATTCTGCGCGGAGCCGATGCGTGAGCGACTAACTTTTCATTTTGAGTTGAGAACTCGAAGTGGTAACTTCCGTTTTTTTTTCTTTTCTTCTTTTCTTTTTGTTTTTTCAAATCAAGGCAAGATCTCGTCTTGTAACAGCTCCCCAAGATCTTACCATGATTTGAGGTTGCTATGTTGCTAGTGCTTGCTTGCGTGCATGCTTTGTTTTGTTTGTTGGTGTGTGTATTATTTATTTTGTTTTTTGGCACATAACGAAGTCTTTAAAGCGTGCTGGGGGTTGCCCGCGTGTTGTTCGTTTCGTTGGGTTTTGGGTATTGTCTCCGGAACTGCAGTCATTTGCAACAAGATGCTCCCCTGACGAAAGTGTAGGGAGTCGTGACAACGGGTGATGGGTAGGTTGCCGGGGTGGACAAGGAGGTAGGAGTGGTCGTGTCGACGGGTGATTGGGAATTTGGTGAGGTGGGGATAGAGCTGGAGGTGGGGGTGGTCGATGCATGTGCTGCAGGTCATTTGGTCGCGGTACGAGTCGACGGACGTGTCCGCGGTGAACCCAATGCGTTTCACAGTTTTCGTTTTTCACTTGGACCACCAAACCGTTCGTTTTGGTGACCTCAAAGTCACCTATCCAAGGCAGGTGAGACAAGTGGGCTGTTGCGGATTGCGGTCGGTGGAGTAGCACCTTGTCACCGACTTGTATCGGGTCTTTGAAGATGCTGCGGTTCAGTTTGGCTTCCATTTTGTGGTCAGCCTCGTTCTTCGCCAAGGCGATTCTTTGATGCACCTGTCGGAGCAAAGCGTTTATCTGCATACCGTAAGCACCTGGGTTGTTGTTAACGATGTCTTGGCAGGGGATCTTCGGTAGACCAATGTTTGGTTGGCGGCCGGTGATAATGTAATGCGGGGATGCACCAGTGGCGGTGTTGGCTGTGGCATTCATTGAGGAAATTGCCGATTCGAGAACGTCCGTCCATTCACAGTTTCTGTCTTCGCAGATCATGTAAAGGGCGTTTTTTAAGGTCCGGTGTTGCCTCTCAATGTTCCCCGAGCTTTGTGGTCGCCACGGACAGTGAAGTTCCCGGGTGATCGAGGTTAGGTCACAAAATTCTTTGTAGACCTCACCAGTGAAGTGGGTTCCTCGGTCGGAGAAGACAATGCGGGGAATCTCGCGGTGACGAAGAAAGAACTGGTAGAGTCCGCGTGCTGCGTCGATTGTGCGGTCTCTGGCACATGGTATGGCCATGAGGTGGCGGCTGAAGCTGTCTAGAATAGTAAGGATGTACCGCTTGCCCTTTGAGAGGGGCATTGAGACAAAATCTATGTAGACAACCTCGAATGGTTTTCCGCCTCTCTTGCAATGGCCCGTGGACCAGTTTCGGCGCATGCCGTAATTTCCCTTGCGTTTAGCGCAGGTTTGGCATGACTGAACATACGCCCTGATATCGCGATTTTTGAACTCCCACCAGTAGCTGGATAGGTGTTCCTGCATGCGGGAGATCCCTGAGTGGTTGACACAGTCATGGGCTTGGTGGAGATATTTTGTCCGGAGCTTGTAGGGTACTACCAGTTTTGGTGTGTTTGTAGTATCCCTGATCATCAATACAGATGTACCAGGTTCCAAGTAGAATTGGTGCATGTGCTTGTTATATAGCCCGGTACGATGATCTTTGGGGTCGAGTAGGGTAGCGTCCGGTCTTGGGGTTGCCAACTGAAGAGCTCTGATGATTTTTGAAAGTGTGTCATCAGAGGCTTGTTCCGCTGCAATACCCATGTGGTCAGCTATCTCTTCAACCGGGATGGTCGATGTGGCATGAAACGCGAGGAATGCGTCGATGGCCTGCAGATGATGCTGAATGTTCCGTGTTGTGTGAGTCCCAGGGAGCAGCTGGGAGCTCTTGATTTCGTCCATGCACCAGGATGGAACGTAGATGTTTAGACTGGAGCCTTGGAGTTTGAAGCGCTTCCCTGCAGGTGTGGGGTCTGCCGTAAGCTTGTCCTTGCTGTGGCCATATCTCCGACTGAGCATGTCTGCCCAGACATTCGATTCACCTTCTACATATTCCAAGACGAATTTGTAGCACGATATTTCCTCCTGCCATCGTCGTATCTTCGCATTGTTGAATTCACGTTGATCCAAGTATGTGAGAGATCGATAATCTGTGAGGACGACGAAGGGACGACTACGCAAGAAGTAATCGAATTTGGTGATGGCCCATTTTATCGCATATGCCTCGCGTTCAGTTGTTGACCAGTTGCGCTCCGTTGCGTTAAAGGTGTGTGAGGCCACTGCTATTATTTTCTTTTGGCCGTGTTTATTCTCTTGCATGAGAATGGCCCCACATGCGATATCGCTGGCGTCGGTGGTGAGGGTAAAGAGTCCGGTGAAATCGGGGAATGAAATGATTGGTGGGGAAGCGAGGCGCTTCTTAATTTTATTGAAAGCCTTGTTGGCCCCTTCGGTCCAGACGAATGTCCGTCCGGGCTTGTTTAGTTCGTTTATGGGGGCCATTAGATTGGAGAACATGTCGGTTCTGATGCTCTCGTTAAGGCGTGTCTCGATGAATTGCCGAATCCATACGAGACGTCCGATGAGACTTTGTAGTTCTTTTCTCGTTGTCGGGGGTTTCATGTCGATAATGGCGCGGACATATTCGGGGTCGGCCTTGAACCCGTCGCTATTCACGATGCGACCGAGAAATTTAGCTTCGGACGCAAGAAAATGCATTTTTCTGGGTTTAGTTTTAATCCGAACTTGCGTAGAGCAATAAATAATTGCTCCAGCGCTGTCACATATTCCTCGAAGGTTTTGGCGTGGACAAGATTATCGTCGATGTATGACGATATGTTCGCGCGTGAGGCCACTGTGTCGAGAGCCTCAGCTATGCATCGAGAGAAGATTTGTCCAGCGGATGTTAGACCGAAGGCCAGACGGGTGTATTGGAAACAGCGTCCTTTCCAAGTAAAGGCCGTTTTATGGCGGTCACGTTCATCAATAACGATTTGCCAATAGCCATTGCGGAGGTCGAGTGTTGAGAAGTACTTGTTACCTTCGCCAATCTTGTTGAATGTCGAGTCAATGGTAGGTATTGGGTATGGGTCGAGATCGACTAAAACCTTGTTGAGGGTTCTTTTGAAATTTGCGACCACTCGAATCTTTCCGTTTTTCTTGCGGACGGCAAAAACGGGACTGTTAAATCCTTTAGGGTCGTTGCAAGGTTCGATAACACCCTCACTTGCCATGCGGGCAATTTCCGCGTCAACATCACCCTCCAGTGCTTGGGCTATAGGGTGCTGTTTTTGGCTCCTGGACTGGCCGTTGGTTGGTATGCGTATGGGCTTGATGAAAGTACCCCTTCTATTGTCGTCGGTGCCGAGAATGTCCGCATATCTGATGAGTAAATCGGCGGTAGCTTCTAATTCACTACGGCTATGATGGTCTGGAAGCGATAGGCCTACGGTTTGCTTAAGCCAATGGAGTTTTTGGTTGAGAGTCAACCCGTTAGGCGATGATCTAGCTGTGGCTCGTGGTTCCTCATTGGAAATGGTTAGGGCGCCGTGTGAAAGGTTGTGAGTCGGTTTTATCCTTGGATGGAAGGTTGTAGAGAGCGGAACAGTATGTTTTAGCTTGCCAGATGGGAGTGTGTGCGCAAGTTCTACTGTGGCTTTCTGGTTATCGATAGTATAGGATAACAGTGTGTGGTATCCGAGTATGTTCTGACCGATCAAGATGGGAATGTCTGATGTCGTGATCAGTGTGTCGACGTTGCAGAAAGCGGGGGAAGTATCGTCACCCAAGGTAATGTCGCAGGTGAGCTTGCCCAGAATAGAGATGTTCCCTCCGATTCCCTTGACTCAGATGTTGGATTTGGACATGTGTCTTCTTGCATCTTCGGGTAAGCGAGAAATGGGAATGATGCAAGTCGTGCATCCGGAATCCAACATGCCTACACCGGAGAATGTGATGCCGTTGTTGCGGAGGTTGATCTGAACAAGGGCGATCGGAGATCAGGTCAGATTTGAACGTTAAATGTGTGATGATGCTGAGTGGATACATGGACCTGGGAACGAGTCATCACATCTCGTTCGGTCCCAACCGAAAATCCAGTTCGTCGAAGCGCGTCGCGTGTTCATGGTTGTGCTGATCGCTATCTGTTCCAGGTAAACCGGTGTCAGTGGTCGCTATGTGTGCTTGAGTATGAGGGGGGTGAAAATATGGGCACCTGTTGCCCTTAAAGCATGCGCAGCCTCGTAAAAAGTTTTTGCACATTACTTGTTGGCTGGGTTGGCCAGCCCTTCTTTGTGCCCGGTTGTGCTTCATGTTGTAGGTGGGGGCGGTTCGACTTTTCCAGTCAACAATGGATGGGTTCCGCCTGTGGGTTTGCCGCAGTTGCTTGTTCAGATCCAGCAACTGTAGCTGTACGTCGGCTAGTATCTTGTCCCTTTCAAGGCTACGAGATTTGTCAGAGTGTGTAGGTTGGCTCGCCATCAGCGCAGTGGTTTCAGCGGCGGTGGTGATGTCCGTTTTGATACCACGATCAAGGTAGCGTTGCGCATCGCTGGCTATACCACCCGCTGAGTAGTGTCTGTCCATAGTTTTGACGAGGTGTGGATAGATGTTAGGTGTCCATGCCTTGATCTTTTCGCTCATGAGCATGGCCCCCATTAGGGAAAACGCAGTTTCGGCCGTCATCTCAGCATTTTGTCTGTCCGACTTGAATTTTGCCGTGATGTGGACTGTGGCCTCTCGGATTGTGTTTTCAAGTCGGCCTGCAAAATCAGTGAGTTTCTCTCCCTCATGTCGCTGAAGGTCCCATGCTCGGCTTAGGTACTCCATTGCAGGATATTCCCTTAATTCTGGCTTAACATATATGGTGTAAGCCGGTCGGTAATGAAGCGGTTTACATCGCTGCCCGGTTCGAAGGTCCGGATGGATTTTGTGGCGTCCCGAAGTGACTGCTGTCGCAATAGAAGCTCATAGTTTGTGGTGTGTTGTTGCAATGTGTGCGATCGATCGTGTGCGGTAGTTTGCAGAGCAGTTAAAAGTTCGTGGAGGTCTGTTTTCAGTTCACTAATGATTAATTGTGCTTGCGGGTTATCTGCCGGCTCCATGTCAATTTTCGTTTGGAGAATCACTGCTTTTTGCTGTTTTATAAGTTCCAAGATTTCTGATCAAGAAAGGCCGGAGTATTCCATACTTGTTTTGCTGCACGCTTGACACCAGTGTTATATTCTGAGTTGTTGATACGAATGTTGTGGGCGAGAAATGCGTATGGTTGCAAAACAAAGAACGTATAGATACTCACAACAACACAGTAATGATGCTGTAGAAAATTTTTATAAATAGATTGAGTACAGATGATAGAATGGAGAAATATGTTCACAGTTAAAGAATGAATTCAGTGGTAGTAGTTACAAAGTTCTCGTGGTGAAGAGTAGTTACAAAGTTCTCGTGGTGAAGGGATGGTGGTAGTAGTTACAAGTTCTCGTGGTGAAGAGTAGTTACAAAGTTCTCGTGGTGAAGGAATGGTTTTCTTCGGAATTAGGGCAATGTTCTTAGCGGCGGCGATCGTTTGATGTATCGGATGACAGGCGCCGGACGGTGCGTAGAATCCTTAACACGAGTCGTGTGAAGGAACAAGTCTGACTGATGATTACTTGGTCCGTCTATTTATATATTTTTTGTAGGCTCACAAACGGCAATTTTTGTGCCCCGCGGGAAGCGTTCCGATTGGATATTTATTAATGTATTTTTTTTTTTGTTAATTTATCGCAAACGGAAATTCTGCGCGGAGCCGATGCGTGAGCGACTAACTTTTCATTTTGAGTTGAGAACTCGAAGTGGTAACTTCCGTTTTTTTTTCTTTTCTTCTTTTCTTTTTGTTTTTTCAAATCAAGGCAAGATCTCGTCTTGTAACAATCCTATGTACAGTTTTGAATAAATTCTGGAAGCAACAACCTACAAAACAGCAGTTATATGGTGACCTACCTCCCATTATTTGCCCATTTGGCTGTGGCTGTAGGATACACTGACTGCAGCTCTACAGTGGAGTAAGACCCCCCCCCCATGAGTGTCCTAGATATGATACTAAACAATCTGATGGTGAGGTTCCAGTGATGTTGGGGCTTTGGGGGAATACGGAATACCCCTTCATTGCCATTGGTCCCAGGTCCACTCTAGTTCGGAATGGTAGCACCTGATAGGGCCTTATCTACGGGTTAAAGAGAACTAAACTGCATACTTATGCTAAACTGAATTGTTTGAATTAGAACTCTTTGACAAAACAAAATAGCTTGATATAGAAATGTTTTTGACAATTAAACTGTACTTATGCTAAATTGAATTATTTGAAATGGAACTGTTTTTGACTTTAAAACTCTACTTTCACTAAATTGAATAGTTTAATAAAGAACTGTTTTGATATTTAACTGTGTGTAAACAAAATCTGTACTTGTACTAAACTGAATTGGCTGAATTAGAGTTGTTTGAATAAACTGAATAGCTTGAAATATAAATGTTTTGAAAATTAAACCATGTACTCATGCTAAAGTGAATTGCTTTAAATAGAACTGATTGTTTGTATAAAAATGGATTTGGCATTAAATAACCTACAAAGGCTGATATGCCATAAAATCCAACCAACCAACCAACCTTGGTTTTAATATTTCTTTTTTTTTTTTAGTCCCTTTATATTTTTTGTTACAGTTATTTTTTGGTAAAATTCTAATTTTTATAACATGATTTTAAAGTAACATTCCATTTTTGAATAAAAAACATTATATCTTGAAATATCATAAAAATGTTGAGACAGAATATACTACTCATATATATATATATATATACATATGTGTGTGTGTGTGTGTGTTTATATATATATATATATATATATATATATTCTAAAAGCCACAAAGGCTGCTGCATGTGTATTTCAAAATAAAGGTTGATGGCAAAATTCTCAGGATGGTAATTGATAAGTCAGAATAGAGCCACCACTGAAAAGGTTGGGAAGCACATTAATGAAGCTTTAAAAAAGCCACAATAAAATTTCTCTCTGTAGATTGGTATTATGAATCAAGTATCAAAACTGTTTTTGTTTCATTTTTTTCAATGTATTGGTTTTCAAATAGGTGTGTGGCCTACCAACGACCATGACATATTTTGTACAGAGGGCACATGAAATGAGATACTAAGGATTCATTTTAACAGTATGTCAACCTGCCTAGGATTATTTTATGCCAAGAGGTTAAGGAATGATGTTTATTGTATATTTATATTTACATTTTTTTGCTTTGTTGTTCCTTAAGAGTTTTTTCAGACACAGTCCTATTGAATACATATAATTCTTAAACCGATCTATTTAATCCATAAATAGGGCCCTAACTGGTCCTTCCACTCTAGATCAAGATGAAGCTGTGAGTAATGGTAATGAAGAGGTACTCTACATGCCCCAGATCTCCAGATCTATTTAACCCATCGGTGGGTGTCTAACAAGGACTGTCACTCTAGGTCAGAGTGGACCTGGGAGTAATGGCAATGAATGGATACCTCTTAGTCCCTAGATTTCCAGATCTATAGGGCGTGGAAGCAAAATTAGGAATATTCTAGTATCATAATAAATAACTTTAAACAAGATTAATTTTGATTTAAAAAATAAACAACAAAATAAGAAAATAGACACAAAACAGTAAATTTACTCAATATGGCCACCATTTTTTTCAATCATTGTATCAACACGCCTTTGAAATTATTTGCATGCTTCAAAATAAATTCTTCAGATATTTTATTCCATTCCTCATCAATGGCAGTCTTAAGCGAACCAATATTTGAATGGGAAGTTGCATTTGTTTTGTTTTCTAAAATGCCCCATATAGCGTAATCAGAGAGGTTAAGGTCTGGGCTTGATAAAGAAGCTCCAATTGTTTCGGAAAATTTTTTTTGGTTTGGTTTTAGCATTAAGCAAATGATAGATTCTTTGTCGTTTCTTTTCTTGCTCACTCATATTGGGCTGAATTTTAATTTAAAAATGTGCTTGAATGATAGAGCTAATCATGAAAATTTAGATTTATCATGTTTTTTTTTAAAGCTCGACAAATCAATCTAAAAAACTGTTATGACTGATTATTAAGGGTCAATAAATAACTCAACACGGAGATATGAGGTGCCACACAAATGTATCCAAGTTTCTGTGGAGGTTTTCCTTGGTTCAACGTACATGAAGACATGCAAGGTGCTTATTACAGCTGCTGCTCCCTTTACCAGCTTAGTTCTTGATTAATATACCCTTTGGGTAAGTCCATTATTCTGGTCATAGGTGAGTCACCTACAACAAAAACGTTTTAAAAATTATTCCATATTTTGTTTCTGCACCCTGTATTTGATTCATAAATGGGAGCCTTTAAGTCAAAGTGGACCTGGGAGTAATGGTACGAATGGGTACCCGACCACTTTTTTTTGTGGCGGTTGTTTTTACCCTTTTGATGATGTATCCACTGTCAACAGGACAGATAAGTCAGAAGGGGGCCACCACTGAAAAGGTTGAGAACAAATTTACTGTGGTTTTAAAATACTACAGTAAAATTTCTCTTGGTAGACTCTGTTTACTAATTAACTATTAAAAGTGTCTAAACAGTTTTTGTTCTTTTTTTCCCCCTTTTAACTAGTTTCTGTCGTTGTCATTAACTTTCTCTAAGTGTCTACCTAATATTTATAGGTTCTAAGTTGAAGGTTTTGTAGTAAGACTGTTAGTTAATAGGTAACCACAAGCTGGTTTTTGTAACTTGACGAACAGGTTGGGTGTTTTTGATACAATTTCATTTAGTGCATGTTTCAAATTAGAATACAGCAGAAGGTGTGGATGATACAGTGTTTATTGTCATGGAAAATTAAATTGGTGACCTGAGTTCGAATTTCAGCCGAGATGTTTCTCTTCACATGAATGCATTTAAGTTATAGATAAAATTTGTGCATAAGATGCACTATTTTTTCAGATTTTTCTGCCTAAAAGTTTGGGGTGTGTATGATATACGAGAACTATTTTAGTTAAATTTTTCCAACCACATAACTCGCAATATTTGGGATAGGGTGACCAAAAGTACCATAGTTATTTTGTTACATAGTCACAATTAACTCCATGTGCGAAATAGACATATAATGTTCATAATGATAGAACATATAAAGAACATAGGAATCTTGAAATTCGAAAACACATAACGACTTCTTGTTCAGGTAGGAAACCTTTTTATTAATTTTGAGTTAAAGGTTTCGACATAAGGAGGAAAGACAATCTCGCTATGCCGTCTTATTCATTTGGCCCCTATCTCATGCAGCACCCATGGCGCGCAAATTCGTCCCACCTCAGCGAGCCCCAAAAGTCGAACCTTCTCATTCGGCGTCTAGTTTAAACTCTCTTAACTTTCTTCAAATTCCCAAAAACCTCCGCGCACTTCCGGTGTGTGACGTCACCCGCACTTTGTCACCTGTTTCATCATCTCAGGCTATTGTGACATCTCTGAGTGACATGTCCGCTCTCTGCGCGCGCACGTTACCACCTGGATCAAGGTTGCACCTAACTAACCCACGCGCTGAGCCGAAAGGTTCTCAGCCTAACTAAACCCAAAGGCATGAACCGAAATCTTTCGGTTATTATATTACAATTTGTTAACGATTTTTTCTGATTTTTTCTGCCCAAAAGTTAGGGGTGTAAGGGTTTATATGCAAGAAATATATAATTAACGTTTTTCCGGCTACATACCTCACTATATTCGGAACAGGATGACTGAAAGTAATTTACATAGAGAGTCCAAACTAATGTATTTTAAAGCATTGCAGAAAAATATCCACAGGAAAATGTTTGTTTATAATTTTGGTTTTCCTAATGTGAGCTTATTTTTGCAGCAAGCTAGTATTTTTGTATGAACATGACCGTGTGGTTGTTCTAAATACACTGTGATATGTTTTAGTTGGTTGTTTGGGTTTTATGGCATATCAACCTTTGTATGTTATTTAATGTCAAACCATTTTTATACAAATAATCAGTTCTATTTCAAACAATTCAGTCTACCATGAGTACACAGTTTAATTGGGAAAAGCTATTCAATTCATTCAAACAGTTCTAATTCAGCTAATTCAGTTTAGTATAGAACAGAAGTTCTATATTAAACAATTCAATTTAGTGTAAGTATAGTTTCAATATCAAAAATAGTTCCATTTCAAACAATTCAGTTTAGCATAAGCATGCAGTTTCAATGTAAGTACAGTTTGATTGTCAAAAACATTTCTATTTCAAGCTGTTCAGTTCAATCAAACAGTTCTAATTCAAACAATTCAGTTAAGCATTAGTATGCCGTTAGTTCTATTCAACCTATAGATAGGGCCCTATCAGGTGCTACCATTCCGGGCCAGAGTGGACCTAGGAGCATACAAAAACAGTTTCTTTTCAAACAATTCAGTTTAGCCTAAGTACACAGTTTCAATGTTAGTACACAGTTTAATTGTCAAAAACATTTCTCTTTCAAGTTATTCAGTTTTGTCAAACAGTTCTAATTCAAACAGTTCAGTTTAGCATAAATACGCAGTTTAGTTCTCTTTGACCCATAGATAGGACCCTATCAGGTGCTACCACTCCGGGCCAGTGGACCTGAGAGTGATGGCAATGAAGAGGATGCTCTGCATTGCCCAAAGCTCCAGCATCACTAGAACCTCACCATCAGATTGTTTAGTGTCATATCCAGGACACTTGTTGGTGGTGGGGTCTTACATCTCTGCAGAGGTACAGTTGGTGTATTCTACAGCCCCAGCCGACTGGGCAAATAATGGGAGGTAGGTCACCATATAACTGCTGTTTTGTAGGTTGTTGCTTCCAGAATTTAATCAAAACTGTACATAGGATGCTTGTGTATTTCTCATCTAGTTTTTTCTCTATGATTTTCGTTAGCATCCATGTGGTGCATCTATATAGTAGTACTAACACATCACATTGACATAAATGTAAGCAACCTTTTTTGTACCAAAATTTGTGCCAGTGACTCAAAAATTTTCTGTTTCTTTTTTCTGTATTATTTTATTTTGCTTTGGGTTTTATTAAAGATCCTATCAAAATGAAATTGTGAAAAAATACTTGGCTGAGTCAAAAGTTTTGTAATATTTTGGTATCTGTTAATTTGTGGCTGTTCAAGATGGTACCCACTGGAGTTGGTAGTGTTGTGGTCGTTGGTGTGCTGACATGTGTACTCTATGTGTGATTTGAAAGCCTTTCCAGATGAACATGCAACATTCAGAAACTTCTGCTTTAAGAGTTCAAACAGGGCCATAACATTGTGGAAGTAACCAAAAACATTTGTGGTGCAAAAAATGAAGGGTTGAAGAAATTTTGCTAGGGTCACAAGAACTGCGACAATCAGGCAAGATTAGGTAGGCCTAAAAGTATGGATTTTAAAACTGTGCTCCAAGTTATCAAGGCAAATCTAGTGTGTAGCACTTGGAGAGTATCAGGTGAGCTTGCCATCTGACAGTCTTGTGTGATTTGTCTCCTTCACATTCCCTGCAAAAGTATACAGTGCTGCCAAAATGTGCCACATGCTACCAAAATATTGCAAAACTTTTGACTCACCGTTAGTATCCATTATTAAACCTACAAACCAAGTAAGATCCCTTGTTTTATACTTAGTTGAAAAAAAAATTTATTAATTTATTAATTTTCTTATACTTGGTTGAAAAAAAATTCAATAATTTTTTTTACTCAGTGAAACTTAAAGTTGTAACAGATTTTCATTAATTAATTTTTTTTAATTTCTCCAAAACTTAAAAATTTTCAAAAACTTATATTTTCATTGGATAACATTTTTGATTCACAGATTAAATGATTTAAGAAAAAAAAAATATTGGTAATTTTAAATCAATTATTAATGAGAGATTGATTAAAATGGCATACCAACACATCTAGGGTTATTTTATGCTAAGAGGTTAGAGAATCACGTTCATTATATACTCATATTTTACATTTTATATATAGTTATTTCATAAGAGTTTTTTTTTTTGCACATAGTCCTATCTAATGGGAATCATTTTTAAACATATATTTGACCCATAGACGGGACTTTAACAGATACTACCCCTCTAGGTCAGAGTGGACCTGGGAGTAATTGCAGATGCAGGTGGTCTTACCTCTTTGTAGAGGGCATAGTCAGCATATTCTAAGTGCCCAACGACAACAGAGGGAAAATTAATTGTTAAGGAATGTAGGCAATAAATAAAAATGTGTCATGAAAAACTTGTAAAAATTATTGAGGACAAGATTTTGTAGGGGGAAATGTATTGATGAGCATCTTTGTTTTTTGTTAATGAAAATGTTCAGAATCTTCAAAAGCTGTAAATATTCGTTTCCCTAGAATATTTTGTTTGTTTTAGATAAAAAGAAGATATTTAGGAAAAGATTTAAAAAAGTTAAAAAATAAACTAGAAATGAAATAAATAATAGTACAAGGGAAGCAACTCTGTTTCAAGGTTTGGTTTGGTTTGGTTTTATGGCACATCAACCATTGTAGGTTATTCAATGCCAAATCCATTTTCATACATATAAACAGTTCTATTTTAAACAACTCAGTTTAGCATAAGTACGCAGTTTCAATATCAAAACAGTTCTATTTCAAGCAATTCAGTTTAGCATAATTATGCTGTTTCAATATCTAAACAGTTTTATTTCAGGCAATTCAGTTTAGCATAAGTATGCAATTTCAAAGTCAAAACAGTTCTATTTCAAACAATTCAGTTTAGCATAAGCATGCAGTTTCAAAGTCAAAACAGTTCTATTTCAAACAGTTCAGTTTAGCATAAGTATGCAATTTCAAAGTCAAAACAGTTCTATTTCAAACAATTCATTTTAGCATAAGTATGCAATTTCAAAGTCAAAACAGTTCTATTTCAAACAATTCAGTTTAGTATAAGCATGCAGTTTCAAAGTCAAAACAGTTCTATTTCAAACAATTCAGTTTAGCATAAGCTCACAGTTTAGTTCTATTTGACCCATTGATAAGACCCTATCAGGTGCTACCACTCTTTATCAGCCTGAAGATAATTATTACGGATTTTCTTTAGATAAAAGTTTTCTTTGAAATTTACTTGATTCCTGTTATTTATTATGGAATTTTACACTTTTGCTTGTTTATGAGCTTGAGATGGTGGTATCAGTTATATTGATAACTTAAGAAATCTTAAAATTGGTTTGAGTAAAGAGTTACCCTGTCGTTTGGCGCTGTAGAAGATTAGTTGAGGCACTAGTGACATGACAATTATCGAAGTGGATTTTGCTATCAGGTTTCAAATCTTGAATGATGCATTTTCTATAGTGCTATTACCCTTTCTATTACCTAAAGACAAGAATGGAATTGTCTGTTTCCAATGAATAACTAACACTTGGACAAGAAAACGTAAAGCAAAACTTGTGAATGCCATCAGTCAAATATTGATGATTCATTCACTTGAGTAGTTTCATAAGACCACCCAACCTGTTTTTGACATTGAAACTGTGAACTTATAGTAAACTGAATTGATTGAAATAGAACTGTTTTTGACATTTAATTGAACTGTTTTGACATTTAACTGTTTGTAAATAAAAACTATAGTTATACTGAACTGAATTGTTTTAAATTTAATTTGGTGTTAAATGACCCGAAAAGGGTTGATAACGCCGAAAAATGAAACAACCAACAACCACCTGACCAATCCAAGTTTGTTTTGTGTTTCAGAATAAAGGACACTCTGCATGTTACCCCTGACCACTGCTTCGGATGGGTCCCTCCTTGTGATGGTTATGGTGTTAGGGATCTGATGCATCATGGTTGCCCACTCAATAACATTAAGGATCCCCTACAGCGGAGAGGTCTGCTCATGTCAACAAGGCGATTATTACGTCATCGTCAGTATCAACAATTTGACGATCTTCTGAGTAATTTAACTCAAATTGACAAGGTAAGAAAAATTGGTGTATTTGTTTATTTATTTATTTAATTTTGTAAGACTTGCTTAAAGGTCACCATTGGCATCCATTAAGTGCAGTCAGGAGCCACATCCTACTCCAGTAGTTATTGTCTTATGAAATAGACACAGCAACCTGAATTCAAATACTGGATGAGACTTTTCATTTCAGCAATGGGTAAACAGTTGTAAGACTAAACCCTTTAATTATAGTGTGGCAACCAGTAGAGGAGAAGGAAAATTCTGAATTCAAATTAATTGTACTCTGCTTAAAATAGTGACCTTGTATCACTTCCTGTTTGTGTCAGTAGTATTGGGTAAATACATATACATACTATTCCTATAGAATTTACTATAAGCTCAGTTCCTTCCTTGGATCAGAGTGTAGTATCTGTATATGTAAAAATCTCATGCTTATTTTAAAACATGTTACCATAACCATATATCAGGGGGGTGTCCTAGTCCTAGTGGTGTAATGGTTAAAGCGATGGACAGCGGAATCATTTTAAGCGAGTTTGTATTTCAGTCGCGCTATTACATTCACTTTCAGGCAAATACCCTTGGGAAAGGTATGAACCCCCTTATCCTCCCAGCTATGGGTTAAATAGTACCACTACTGTTCTTCTAGGAGAATGGCTTTGGCATTAAATAACCTACAAAGGTTGATATGCCATTAAACAAAGAAAAGTATGAACCCCCTTATCCTCCCAGCTATGAGTTAAATAGTACCACTACTGTTCTCCAAGGAGAATGGCTTTGGCATTAAATAACCTAAAATGGTTGATATGCCATTAAACTAAGAAACCAAACCAAACCAAACCATATATCAGGGAAAACTGGAAATAAATCCAACAGTATGAAACTGAAAATATGAAAAACACAAGGTCTTCAAAGTATGATTTTATCATTTAAATTATTTGCCAATGTTAAACGTTTTGATTCTTTCCTATGAAAACACTAAACCTTTATCGGGGTGTATGACTTGTTAAATGAAATGAAAAAATTAGAAAGTTTTTCATATGCCCTGATGAAGAAAGTTTTATATTTTCATATTTAAAAAACATTTAACATTGGCAAATGATTTAAAATATAAATAAAATCAACCTCTGAACACCTTGTGTTTTTTAATATTTGTACATTTTCATACCATAACAATGTGATTTAATCAGGTTGGTTTCTTTGTCTGAGAGCATATCAACCTTCATGGCTTGGTTTGGTTTCTTTGTTTAATGGCATATAAACATTCGTGGGTTATTTAATACCAAAGCCATCCTTGTAGAAGAACAGTTGTGGTACTTGCAAAAGTGATTCACCTCCAAAGCAGTATTTTTAAGATGGAATCAAACTAGTAATAAAATAATAATGATGGCTTGGCTTGGGTTGGTTTCTGTGTTTAATGGCATATCAACCTTCATGGGTTATTTAATGGCAAAGCCTCCTTGTAGAAGAACAGTTGCTGAAGGGATAATGCTGTTGATACCTTTCCCAAGGGGCATTAGTTTAAAAGTCAATGCAACAATTTGGCTGGAGTTTGAACTCACTTACTATGATATTGCATGTTAGACCTACCCTCTCATTATTCAGGAGTGAGATTTGGTTGCAAATACAGTGTAAAAGTTTTGACTATATATATATATATATATATATCATTAAGAAAAAACACAAACCGGTCACATTAGGATTATAAATTTATTTCTATCCTGTTATGTGTTTTTGATAAAATCAAAAAACACAAAAAAAATTAACAGCACTTCGTCAGATCTTTACCAGGAAAATTTAAATGTTTGCTTTTGAATAGTTTTCTTGTCCTGATGGAATTACTCCCAACTCCGGTTTAACTGGACCAAATAATACTTATGTATATATATATACTTATGTATATATAGATACTCCCCTACCCCCGTAGGTTGAGTTCTCTAGCGAAGAAGTAATCTTGTTGCCATTAGCGCCTTTGCAAGTCTCTTCGTATTTGAATTGAGATCTCGGTGGCTGTTAAACGAATGTATGTAAACATTAGTAATTGTGATTCATAACCGTTTAAAATGTACTTCGTAGCTAATATCTCCTTGTAGCTAAATGGTTAGAAGCTTTGGCTTGGCGTTTGAGTCAACCGGGTTTTAATCCCAGCTACGGGGAGATACTGTCTAGCCACACTGATGAGTTCTAATAGAACGAAACAGATCTGTCTGTGGATGACTATAGATATGTATATATATATATATATATATATGTGTGTGTATGTGGGTGTGTGTGTGTGTTTAGATAAAATGATATGTAAACAGCTAATAATATTTTGTGTTATTATCACTATGGAATTTCTTAATTATCTGTAATACAACAAAGTTATGTAACCACAGGTTTGAAGCTTAGTCTAACGTAAAGTTGGACGGGTTTTGATCCCGGCTTCAAGCGTCCTGTGTGTCTAGCCACACTGAAGAGTTCTGATAGAACGAAACAGTCTGTCTGTGGATGACAATATATATATACATATATATATATATATATATATATAGTGTGTGATAAAAAAATAACTCCCCATTTTAAACTTCTTATAATTCTTTTCTTAACTATAATTCTTACAAGAAACGAAATTATAAGAATTTTTGAATAGGGAGTTACTTTTCAATCAGTCCATATATATATATATATATATATATATATATATATATATATATGTATTACTTATTTATAAGTTATTAAAATTAATATATATATATTACTTATTTATAAGTTATTAAAATTAATATATATATATATATATATATATATATATATATATATATATATATATATATATATATATATTACTTATTTATAAGTTATTAAAATTAATATATATATATATATATATATATATATATATATATATTACTTATTTATAAGTTATTAAAATTAATATATATATATATATATATATATATAAGATGAACAAAATTAATAATTTGGTTTGATTTCTTTGTTTAATGGCATATCAACCTTTGTAGGTTATTCAATGCCAAAGCTATTCTCCTAGAAGAACAGTAGTGGTACTATTTAACCCATAGCTGGGAGGATAAGGGGGTTCATACCTTTCCCAAGGGTATTTGAACGTAATAGCGCGACTGGAGTACAAACTTGCTTACTACGATTCCGCAGTCCATCGCTTTAACCATTGCACCACTAGGACCACCCATACAAAATTGATAAGACAAATAGGAATATTTCTTTTGACTATTAGATTCTTATCAGATCAATTGCTTAGGTGAGAAACTGACTGTCACTAAAAACTGTTGACTTTGTGTCAATGCTATACTAACTTATATATATATTTGCTCTATCACTGATATTGAGCACTATTTATTTATAAATATATCAAACTATGTTATCAATATATATATATATATATATATATATATATATATTAAGCAGAGACACCATTGGTAATTTATAAATTAAATTACTTTAATTTATAAATTCACTTGTCGGTGTAATTCGACATATATAGGTATGACTTGTCAACATTTTGAAGTGAGGGTTAGGCAGCATATACCCAGATCTCTTTTGTCAGGCCGACTAACATCCGGGCATTCCCTAGCAATGGATTCAGCAATTGGTGAGCATCTGCTCACTATAAATAATTGCAGAACTCGTTATGAAGATGCTTGTTTCTCAGTCTTGCACAGGGCAAGAAATAAATCCCATCATAAATTTCTAGAGGCGATTTATATCTCTATGAATCGCCCCTCTCTGTGCAGGCAGTTAAACAATCACATTCTTAATATATTTGGGGAACTCCTGGATACAGGGGTTACTTAGTTTTTTTTTGTTTTGTTTTTTTTTCCCCCTCTATCTGGCCATTCTGCTTATATATTACATATATATACCCCATTTTTAGTTAAATTTCCGGTGTTCCCAACTTGAAAAGAACCGGACGAAAAGGGCCCTTCGTTGTTTTACTGTTTTACTTAAGTTCCCCGACTACAATTACCAATGGTGTCTCTGCTTATTATATTGAACAAATTTTGCTGTACACGTAATTTAATATATATATATATATATATATATATATATATATATATATATATATATATATATATATATATATAATGTTATTATATATATATGAGCCATTAGTCTACTGAGTAGAGAAGTTGCCAATGGTTTGTGAGACCTGGGTTCAATCCCAGGTCAAGTCATACCAAAGACTCAAAAAATGGTATTTGATGCCACCGTGCTTAACACTCAGCATTATAAGGTACGGGTCAAGGGTAAAGTGGAGCAATCCAGGGAATAGAGTACCTCCCTTCCCTACACCTGAGTGTAGCAGCTATTGAAAAGGGAGCCTTAGAGTCACCCTTGACTAAAGGGAGACAACTTTACTTACTTATATATACAAGGGAGAGTCAAAAAGTAATGCCTTTTTATTTTGTACAGGAATAATTACAGGCACTGGAACATGTATTATACATCAAAATGAAGCTGGGCTTCTGTGGATCACATTCCTACTTCTCAACATAGTCACCATTTCCCTCGATAGGGAAGCTTCTCTTTTGAAAGAAATCATGTATCCCTGCCTCGTAAAATTCTGTTGACTTTTCTTTGAGCCTCTTCTTCACTGCAGTTTTCCCTTCCTGGTCATGGAAATAATGTTTATTATCTCTTCGGACCCATGAAAGAGGGCTTTAGAGGCAAACCTTAGGCCAGGAGTTGATAAGCCAAACCAAACCAAACCAAACCTTTACAAATGAATCAGATTTCAGTATTAAATAACCCACAAGGAGTTGATATGTCATTAAAAAAAATAAACCAAACTAAATCTATACAGCCCAAGCAAAACCATTTGATTTATTCATTATTTAACAAGACTTTTTTTTTATGATTGTTGAATAGGAAGGAAGTGGGCGTCTTCCAGTGTCGACAGTGATGGATTTTTGCCTTGAGTACAAACTACCAGTGGACTTTTGTATTCTGGGTGCCATATTGCAAAATTGCAATCCTGGAGACGGGATGCTCTATTACAAACATTTTGTGGATTTTATCAACTGGACAAAACCGCTGCCAAGTTTTGATGAGTTTCCAATTAAAGAAGGTAAATATTTCAATTTTGGAATGGAAGGAAGTAAAGGATTATTTTGAAAATTACCCAAACGTTGCTAATCGATTATACTGTCTCAATTAAACAACTTCTGTCATTATTTATGAAGTTTTGTTTAATCTGACCAACAGGCCTTAAAACACTAAACATAGCTTCATAATCGTGCAAAATTGCAAGCTTAGGGCACCTAATGAAGATTGAACTCACTACTCAGCAGTAATTGTTTTGACAGACTAGCGGGCTAACAGTTACACCACATTGAGGTGCCCTAAAAAATATGAAGCATTGCTTAGATTTACCACAAAGTTACCAGTATGGGGCATCCAGTGAGGATCTAACTCATTACTCAGTTGTAATGGATCTGTGGGACTTGCTTGTTAATCCTCACACTGTAATAAGATAGATAGATAGATAGATAGATAGATAGATAGATAGATAGATAGATAGATATGAGCAAAGGCAGACAAATGGATATTAACAGTCTGAAATAGATAGATATGAATAGACTGAGATAGATAGATAGATTGATAGATAGATAGATAGATAGATAGATATGAGCAATCTGAGATAGACATTAAAAACAGTGAGATAGATAGATAGATAGATAGATGGATAGATAATGAGCAGTTTAAGATAGATAGATAGATAAACTTAAATATGAACGAACATAGATAGATAGATAGATAGATAGATAGAAACTTAAATATGAACGTAGATAGATAGATAGATAGATAGATAGATAATGAGCTGTCTAAGATAGATAGATAGATAGATAGATAGATAGATAATGAGTAGTCTGAGAGAGATAGATAGATAGATAAACTTAAATATGAACGAACATAGATAGATAGATAGATAGATTGATAGATAGATAGATATAAACGTAAATATGAACGAAGATAGATAGATAGATAGATAGATAGATAGATAATGAGCAGTATAAGATAAATAGATTGATAGATAATGAGTAGTCTGAGATAGATCGATCGATCGATAGATAGATAGATCGATAGATAATTTTGGGGCCTTATGCTCCGAAGCAATTATGTACAATTAATTAATGCATTAATTGTTTTAAATAAAGATAGATATTGAGTTTGAAGTATGTGTATTCTTGATGTTAACCATCAATAATACACTTACTTTAAACTCAATATCTTGTAAGAGTAGGTTGTTTCCCTTGTGTTGATGTATCACTTAGATTAAAAAAAGAAAATCAGTTGAGTTATCTCCCTTGTTAAAAAAAGCGATCATCTTAACACTTTTAAAGTACGACAAAATATTACTAAAAGAACAAATTAAATTACAATTCAAAGGAAAAAAACAAACACTTTACGCAAATGAAACTTCTACTTACGGTACCATTTCGTTAAAGTGCCTCAATATCTGAGAAAAATGGCTCTTCTGATTAAGCATCGTAAATGTCTCCTTGTTATGTAAAATATATAAATTAATCAATAAATGATAATGATGATGATGATGATGATGTACACTGTTTTATTTTTTTTCTTTATTTCAGTCAAATATATTATTTTGAAACCTTTTAAAAAATCTGTTCAATTCAAAATTTCTACTATTTGTCCTTATTATTATTTTAATCCTTTTGAGTTTTTGTGGAGTTAAAACTTATAAGAATTTTTTTTATACTTAATAAACTAATCTTGTATTATGTAAAGAACTTGATATTCATATTCTCAAGTCATCAATTTCTCCTTAATTATTTTCAGCTTCTCTAATGAATGAAGTCAACAATCCAGATACAAAGATAAGTGCAGATCCCAGAAAAGAATCTTGTTTTCATGTGGAAAAGCCAACTGCTCTAAATCCAGACATATTCAAAACCACAAATAGTGATATAAATGCCTTTGTGGGCAAAGTTTCAACAAAAGGTAAAAACATTTTTTGCTTACAAAGAGTGAGGACTGCCTTAATGGCTGGGGCTGTAGAATGCGCCAACTCAACCATTGCTGAGGGATAAGACCCCCACTTCCTATGAGGTAACCCATTGACCATGGGTGATGACCTTTAATGCTTGAGAACGGGATACTGGTGATTGAGCAGTCCATGACCCAGCAAATGAAATGGTCATGTGACTTGCAACACCCTAATTTAACCCTGACTTTTGGGTAGAGAGGCCCAATCAAATCAATCGACTGGTCATGTCAAGCCCTAACACCTATATGATTGTCCCAACTATAGTCTTCAAATTACTCTGGTGGCAAATAAGTGTCCAACTGTATTTTATCTTAAAGGTATTACAAGGTTGCTGAGAGTTATGATGAAATTGCAATACTTGAGATGATTTAAACTGTGCAAACAAATGGTTGATATCAAATTGAATTTTTAGTTTTAAATACTAATACCTAAAACCATTTAACAGCGTGCAAACAAATAATTAATATAAAATAGAATTATGGCCCAGTTGGCTAGGGCCGTTGAATACACTAACTGCATATCTGCAGAGAAGTAAGACTCCCCCAACAAGTTTCCTGGATATGACACTAAACAATCTGATTGTGAAGCTTTAGTATTGCTGGAGCTTTATGAAATGTGGAATACCCCTTTATTGCCATCGCTCCCAGGTACACTCTGGCCCAGAGTGGTAGCACCTGATAGGGTCCGATCTATGGATCAAATAGAACTAAACTGTGTACATACTCCAAAATGAATTGTTAGAAATAGACCTGTTTATATGAGCAAAAATGGATTTGGCATTAAATAACATGCAATGGTTGATGTGCCATAAACCCAACCAAACCAAATCATATATATTTAATGTATATGCATAAAGAGGATTTGACATTAAATAACCCACAATGGTTGATATGCCATAAAACCAAACTAAACCAAACCAAACTAAATGGAATTATTTATGTTAAATAGCAATACTTGAAACCATTTAACTGTGTGCAAACAATTGGGCGCTTTTAAAAATTATTTTAACCATAACCATAACTTACAAATCATATATATATATATATATATATATATATATATATATATATATATGAGGATCATTAGATAAGTTTCCAGACTTTTTTCATATGGGTACTTTTATTGATAGTACACACATGAAACTCTAGTCCCCTTCAAAGTAATCTCCTCCACCTGCAATGCACTTGTTGTACCGTTCCAACAACTTCTGGAAGGCCCCATGGAAGTCCTCTCGTATGAGTGTGTCAATGACCTTCATCACAGCCTCTTTCATCTCCTCAATTGTCTCATAACGACAGCCTCTGAGCTTAGGGAATAAGCAAAAGTCACAGGGACCAAGGTCTGGTCTATAGGGAGGGTGAGAAACTGTCTTGATGCCCATCTTGGTCAAATAGTCTGTGACAAGGATGGAGTTGTGGACTGGTGTATTGTCCTGGTCGAAATGCCATTGAGCCGATTTGAAGAGTGCTGGCCTCTTCCGATGGAATCTCTTCTTGAACTCCCTTAAAACCTCAACATAGTAACCCTAACCCTAACTGTTTGGCCAATCAACTCTGGTGTATTGACTTCTTTACTCCTCCCACACTTCTCATCATCCGTCACAGACTCCCTGCCTTCCTTGAATCTCTTATGTCACTCAACAACTGATGCTCGATTCATGCAAGATGCTCCAAAAGCAGTCTGAAGCAATCCATACGTTTCTGTGGCATTTTTTCCAAGTTTAAAACAGAATTTTATTGCATATCGTTCTTCTAAAGTGTATCCTCATGTCCAGATTGCATTTTTGCAGTTCACCAGCTGTAACAATCAGGCTTTAGTAGGGTGTATTCCAATAGCTGCTATAGCTGTACATTTGAAGCTGAAATCATAAAAATTGGTCAGTCATCTCATAAGATGTATAGCAATAACATAGCGAATTTTCAAGAGTCTACGACAATATTAAATGCCTGTACAAAAAAGTCTGGATACTTATTGAAAGCACCACGTATATATATATATATAAAACAGAATTTGGCATTAAATAACTCATATGGTAGATATGACATGAAACACATTGAAAGCAAAAGAAACCAAAGAATAAAGAGGTGGCCAGATTAAATTATTAACCTTTTTCTCAGATTATGCTGTCTATAATTTTAATGTCACTGCAGAGATTCAGCCAAACCATTCTACTGCCTTCTTTGGTACTTTTAAGAAAAGTCATTATCATTCTGAGAATTGTTAAAGGATTTTGCTATAGAAATTTTTTATAAAGGATTTTGCGATAGAATTTCTTTTCAAATAATATCATTAAAGAAAGAGATTGCAAATAATGTTACCATCGAAATAAATTATAAATAATCTTATTATAGAAATACACAGTACAAAGTGTTAATGTAGAAATACATTGTAAATAAAGTTACAAAAGAAATATATTCTAAATAGTGTTACTTTAGAAATATATTGCAAATAATCTTATTATCTGGGATACACATTTTTCTAGTCTTAAAATAAGCAATAAAAACATACTTAAGAACATTCTAGAAATTTAGGATCAAAACCGTATTAGCATTTAAGTTACATTTTTATATTTTTCAACCAATCAGCTAAAAACATAGAATAGAACATTCTAGAAAAATAGGATCAGAAGTGAACTACAGAAAATATTTAGGCTCGAAAATAAAATAGTAAAATACAAATCTGATTGGTCAATAAATGTCTATGCGCCAAAATTTTAGGACGATTCTTTGATCCACCTGTAGGATATAAATAACACAGAGTTAGGGAGCCATACACACAGCTTACACACAGATGAAGATAAGCCACTAAGCCAGTAAAGCAGTAGCCGATACTATGTCCGACAAATTCCTTTCTTTCCTCAACTAAAGTTCATGACCTCTCTTCAGATGGCCGAGAATCACATTCAAAAGAAAAACCCGACAAACTTTTTTCATCAACACGACACGCTATCGCCACAATCATAAAACCCGCTATGAACTTAATGAAAGTAAGAGTGACTTATTTACGGACTCTGTTAACATGAACATACACACATCTTTAAACAAATTTATTTTCTTCTTGCCAAACTTTATTTTCCAAAAGGCCATTTACACATCATGTATTTTGTTTGTTTTCATATTCTGTTATATGCATATTAAATTGTTTGTTGTTTAATGTTCGTTATGTTCTATTCCATTTCTTTCGCGCGATTGTAAAGTTTTGTGTTGTATTTGTAGTGGGAATAATTTAGAGAGCAATACCCGTAAATTACGGACGCACATCTACTGAAATAACATAACCCCCACCACAATTATAGAAATACATTGTAAATAATTTTATCATAGAAATAGATTACCTTTTTATAAAGAGACATTGAAAATAATTCATCTATAGAAATAGATTATAAATAATATAGAAATACATTATAAATATCATTATAAATAATCTTATTATAGGAGTATATTACGAATGATCTTATTATAGGAATATATTGTGAATAATAACATTATAGAACTACAATGCAAATAATCTTTTAATAGAAACACACTACGCACCATTTTGCTAGTTTATGCAGATATTAGTCGCAATAATAAAATTAACGAATACAAATTTACGAAAATAAACAAAATTTTGAGAGAGAGGATTTTAGTTAACAAGGGAGGTAAGTGAGTTTTAAACATTAAAGGGTTAACTCTCTTGTCGACTAAGTAAAGGAAAATAATACGCGTCATGTATGGGGGGGTGGATGAATATTAAAAAATCGAAAGTCCGCTATCTTTTCTATGAAACTTTCCTATTTTAAGTACTTGTTCATTTGGTAGGTCCTGAACGAAAACAGCTGTCATAACATTTAAATTTGTACTCTTTTCAGAAAAAAACAAACAGTATTGCACATTTCTCAAAATGAATTAGTTTTCAATTGACAGAGCTTAGAATCCGCTGACCCCACACCCAAATAAAAAAAAAAGTGTATATGACACTAAACTGCATCTGATGGTAAGACTCCACTTCTATAGGTTTGGGGAATGTAGTGTACACTTTTATTGCCATTACTTCCAGGTCTGCTGACCTAGAATGATAGTACCTGTTAGGCTCTCATCTATGGGTCAACTAGATTAGGAGTGTAGAGTATTCCTTCATTGCCATTACTCCCAGGTCCACTGACCCAGAATGATAGTACCTGTTAGGCTCTCATCTATGGGTCAACTAGATTAGGAGTGTAGAGTATTCCTTCATTGCCATTACTCCCAGGTCCACTTTGATCCCAATTAGAATTACATCAAAGGGTCAAATAGAACTGTTTAAAAATCATTCTTATTCGATAGGACCATATGCAGAAAAAAAAGATTCTTAGGAAACAACTATACAAAAAATGTACAGTGAACATGATTCCATAATGTCTTAGCATTAAATAACTCTAAAAAGGTTGACATGCCTTTAAAATCAATCAATAACTTGGATTAATTGTTTTGCCTTAAATGAAATAGTTTCTTTTGCTTAGAATTGTTTAGCAGTAACATGAATTGTCTAGAATAAATGAGTGTGTGGGAATTTAAATAAATTTAAAATAAATGTATTGAACTTAAATTTAAAGTTAAATACAAATAATTTAGTCGTTTAAATTCGACATTAGACTGCATCTGGTGGTGAAGTTTGAGTTCTGGATCTTTAAGAAATGTGGAGTGACCCCTTCATTGCCATTACTCCCAGATCCACTTTGATCTGGAGTGGTAGTATCTGTTAGGGTTCCATATCCAGGGAAAATAGATTTATGGAAAATCAACTGATTTCCACACTAAAAAGAAAGTGTTCATTTTTGTGCCAAAAACGGCCTGAGAAACTATTATTTTTCATTCTGTATTTTTGTGTTTTTGCCATTACTATATAGGCACCTCTGAGTGCTTTTAAAAATTTCTTTGAGATTTTACAGATGACAATATTTAACTTACCACACAAAAATTTGAAGTATTAAAACCCAAAATTATTTAAGAAATCTTTTTCCACATAGATTGTTAAAAATATCTTTTTTATCGATTAGAACCATAAATAAATCAACTTTTGAAAAATTTAATTTTGAGCCGACCTCAATCTTATTAATAAGCAAATAAAATAGAGCGGTCTTCAGTAGATTCATTCTGTTAATCTACACAAAACTTTTTTCTGAGTGAAAATCTAACATTCTTTTCCTTCAAGGATGCATTAAATTTCAACATTATTTAATTATTTGGAATTTAACGAAAATGGTTTGTTTACATCAGTTGTACTAATATTTCCCTTGCTGAGTTCTTTAGCTGCTTACATATTAGTGCATCAATATGCTTTTTCTCCTACATAGTGACCTACTCACACAAAGATCTTTTGTACACACAAAATATATTAATTAGATTTAGACAATGCAAGCTGTTACAGTGAATCTATGAACTTTCCTTTCTTGTAATGTAAATTTATGAATATTTATCATATTTACCCAACCTCCTCCGCTCGGGCAGGATATGACACAAGGTCAATTTTTAAGCGGAGTTTAACATGTTTGAATTCAGAGTTTTCCTTCTCCTAGACTAGTTGCCTCACCAAGGCTGAAGAACCCAGTTTGTCCTACTATTTACCCATAGCTGGAGGGAGAATAATTGGATTCATACCTTTCCCAAGGGTATTAGTGCTATGTGAAATGCAATCATTCTCGTCCAGGATTTGAACTTGTGTTGCCGTGTCCATTTCCTACAACGATAACAATTACACCACGGGCACCTCCTTTTTTTTTTTTTTTTTTTTTTTTTTACGAATATTTATGCTCTAACTAATATTATCTTTTCTTACAAGAGAAGAATTTGAAACTTGTGTTTTACAACAAACTTTTGATTCAAGTTAAATAAAAATCTATTAAATAAGTAGATCAGTGTTTTATTCAATCATTAATAATAAATATTAGATATGAATTCTTGAAGTCATATAACTTTTTGAAATCAAACCCCAACTTAGATATTTTTTCCAAAATTTGGTATACTAGCTTGTTGTCAACCAACTAATCGCAGAGAAAGAATATTAAGCGACAAAATATTAAATAACTAAGTAATCCATAAGAATTTACAATATTTTGCCATGTATCTGTTATGGCCCTGGAAGGGATCATAAAGAGAACAGAACACCCCGGTTATAGTATAGGTATATATTTACAAGAACAAAAGATGGTTACAAGAACATAGGACGGTAAGCTAGTTCATATAACCGCGCGGGGGTGAGGTTAGCTTCCGGATCTAAACTAACTTTGTCTTGCTGCGTCTTCCGGTATTATGGAGAGTGGTTGAGTCCATTAGTAGGTGATTCCACCACGACAGTATCATAGAGAACAACCTTAGATATTAAAAAAATAAATTTCATTCAAAGAATACATATAGACATTTACTGTTCCTTTTTCATCATTTCTTTCTTATTTAAAAATAAAATTACCTACAAAGTATGTATGCAAAGAAATGACTGATATTAAATTGTGACTTTTATATAACAATACTTGAAACAATTTAACAGTGTGAAAAAATTAAAAAAAAACGAGCTCAGGCTCGTTTAAAAATGTTATCATGAAAATTCTTTTAAATACAATTAAAAAACTTTCCTTTTCGAAAACTTCTCTTCAAAGTTCCTGTTTCAGGATATTTCGGTTGAACTGATTTATAAAATCTTCTTTTACAAAAATACTTTTTTTTCAAAGACACAATAAACAAATACCACAAACTTAACATTTAATTCCAACTCTGCAGAGAATGTTCAGTAATGGAGGTATAACAAGAGGGCAGATGACATTACCATTTTGGCATAAATGGTAATTGACGTAGTATCATTCTGTTGTCTCTTGTTATTTTTATAGAAAGGAAACAAATAATGAACATGTAGATACTGATGGCTTTCAATCTAGTAGTTTAATGACTGCTTGAGAGGAAGTTTTCCTTATGCCGTGAGTTGAAGAGAATGGAAAACACTTGTAAATGGTTATGCGGGAGTTTAGTGCTTAGCCAGAGGCATCGGGTCCATTTGATTTAGGAGGGAGAAATATTCGACCAAGAAATGGTCTCCTAAGGTATGCGGAAGAACAACTGTTGAAGTGAGCTCTTTTGAGGTGGATAGTCCCTGTCTGCTGTCGGAATCGTCCCAAGTTAGAGAGAGAAATGTTATCTCTCATATCGGCTGGTCTTACCTAGCTGCCAGCCAAGAGGAATGAGAAAAGAAAAGAGAGGGTGCACATAGTTAGCGCTGCCTTTTATGGTACCCGGGGAAGTGTGCCTGGGCAGAATGGCATGGGTCGTTCTCATTGGATGATTTGTATAATTTCAAAATTCTAATGGCAAAACAATTCCTGCACTAAATAATGGTTTGAAATTCTTTCTGCTACAGAGGTTTTGAATGAAAATTTTACACACATTACTCTGTTGCAGATTGGAAAAAAAGTGGCATCCCTTCCATTCGATATGACCTTGTTCCACCATTGATGAAACCTGTTGCTGATAGAAAGAATTACGGGGATGAAGGAACCTCTCATGATCTTGTCAATCCAACCATCTTTGCATGCCATGGTGTTTCCAGTAAAGATATGACGGCACCAAGAACATTTGAAGAGGTTCAGTTGTTAATGAGTTTCTTTGTCTCTAAAAAATCATGCAATGTGTTTTGGAACAAGCTTTCTGGATTTTTGTAGTAAATGTTTTTCTGCTTTTTTTTTTTTTTTTTTAAATTTCAGCACAGTTGCTAGTTTATATCAGTTGTCTAAATTTTTAAGACGAAACTTGATGATTTTTATCATTAAGGGTATTTGGACTATTGTCTTCATGTTTATTATCATTGCCACTTTTTTAACGTTTCAGTCGATATGTCCTCCAGCCTTCTTCAGGTGTTTGTCAAACTCGGGAACCTACATGGAACTTCGAACTACATCCTTTATTGAGTCCACTGGGGTCGCCTGTTCTGATTCCGTTAGGTGGAACTTGTGGGATTTGAAGGCTTTTGAAGGTCAGGGGCTAGGGGCAAGGCTGTGTTGCCGTAAATATCTGCCTCCATATTTTGGTTATATTATTTTACCCCACGTTGATTGGCCGGTGCAATGCCTTGCCCAAAGAAAGTCCCTAAAGAAATATACAAAAAGAAAAGATAGAAACAGATAAGAGGCGAAAACATTTCTTCCATACTTTCCTTTATTTTCTTGGTGAAGGGACTAACTGACGCTATGTCCAAAGACGTAACATGGTGCCCAAAACACCAGACAGCAAAATGGTGTTGTTGGTTCGACGGAAACTGCCCGAAAAAGAAAGATGATATCGTCTCCTTTTTCAAGAGGAAAATCCTTTTTTCTTTTTACGCATGCGTCATCTCTTTTTCCGTTAGAGACCTCTGGGAGTTTCTTCAAATTTAATAGTTTTTCTTTTTATCTATTTATTTATTTTTTTTAAATTCAATTTTTTGTTTATTTATTCGCTCCCTACAAACTAACAATGAAGATGAAGACAATAGTCCGAAAACCCTTAATAGTTTACATCAGTCTCTGATAAATTGCTGCCTGTGGGGGTTTCTGAAAGTCCTACCTAATTTCATGAGGAAAATAATATTAATTAAAATTTTCTTTACCTCGTTTTGTCCCAGTACCATAGCTTGAAACAGTTTACCTAAACAACCTTACGTAACAATCAATGAATACAATGTTTTTTTGAACTTTTTAATCTTTTGTTTAAAGTAACGTTTTCAGGATTTTAAAACATTGGTGGATTTTTACATCTTTTGTTTGAGAAACAAGAAACATTCATAGTAATTTTTTTCTCTGGGAAAAGATTTTTTTTCCTTAAAATTCTTTTTCATATAGTCAAATGAATAAATTAGAAAACCATCTTACTACATTTATGTATATTTTTATTATGTATTTTTATGTTAACATTACGTTTCAATCTAAAATAGACAAATCAAATTATTTGTCAGATTGTTAAATGTGCACCTGTAATTTAAAGAAAATCATTTCAATAACATTTTGATTCATGGATTATGAAAACTTTTTTCTTTTAGTTATTCCATAATCAATGGAAACCTAAGTTTCATTTGTTCACTCACACGCTCTCATTCAAAAAAATTTTAGAACAGTCAAAGGGGAATTTTTTTTTTTCTTTAAATTTTATTTTTATTTCTATTTTTTTTTAATAGTCAACTGAATAAATTATGAACCACTTTTTTTTTATGTACATTTTTATTATGTATTTTAATATTAACATTACCTTTCATTTTTAAAAGTAAAAAAATGAAATTATTTGTCAGATTGTTAAATATGCACTTGGAATTTAATGAAAATCGTTTTAGTAACATTTTCTTTCGTGGATTATGAAAACATTCAGTTTCTTCTTTGATACACAGATCCTATTCAGATTGAATATTTTCATTTTTTTTTTTTTTTCAAGTATTCATGTTTTTTCTTTAAATTTTTCCATAATCGCTAGAAACTTAAGGTAGTCTTGTGTAGAATAATTCTAGAAACCATTTTTTAAAAGAAAATATATTACAAATAATATGGACAAACGTGTATATATTGAAAAAGAAATATTACTATCTCTGTCCCATAACAGTTGTTACATTTACTGCAGTCATGGAGAAACTGCAGTTGACAAAGCCACATGCAACCTTTGGTGATTTCTGAAGGGTCTGCCTAATTTCACAAAGAAAAAGATGTTTAATGAAATATGCACCTGTAATTTAAAGAAAATCATTTTAATAACTTTTTGATTTGTGGATTATGAAAATTTTCAATTTCTTCTTTTATACATGGATCATATTCATTAAATACATTTATTTATTTATTTATTTTTAAAAAAAGTATTCATTTTTTTTCTTTGAATTATTTCCTGATGTATCATAGGAGCAGCGTGTGTTAATCACATTTATATCAATGATAATATTTTACAATAACTTCAGGAGTTTTTCCTTTATGGAAAAGTTTTTTTACTAAAGAGACAAAAAAAATCAACCTTTCCCTATTTCTAAGAAAAATGCTTACACACATTGTCTTCTTTAATTAAAATGGTTGAGGTACTTTCAACAAAAAATTATTTTCAGTTTTTTGAGTAGTGCAGCCTGCCTCGTGACAATCCATATTTTATGAGGCTAACTTCTTGAAAACGGTCGTTCATCTTTGTTTTAGGCTTAAGAATCTGGAGGAAAAAAGTGTCTATGATTCACGAATAATTACATAAGAAGGACGAGAAGAATAGAGAAGGTAGATAATTGACAAATACCCTGATTTTACAAGAGTTGTCTTTCATGGACACCGTAAACCCAGGGAATTGCTTTACGTTTAATATATATATATTAAACGTTTAATATATATATATATATATATATATATATATATATATATATATATATATATATATATATATATATTAAACATGATATATACGTATTTTTAAACGTAATATATACTTATTTTTAAAGTAATATATATATATATATATTTATTTGTTTATTTATACAAATAGATATATATTTTTAAAACGTAATATATATATATATATATATATATATATATATATATATATATATATACACACACACATATATATATATATATATATATATATATATATATATATATATATACATATATATATATATATGTATATTAAATGCAATATATATATATGTATATATGCATAAATATATGTGTGTGTATATATATATATACATACATATATTTTTTAAAGAATTTATTAATTTATATGAATAAATATATATTTCTTGGGGTATGATTCCTTCCAAATAGCAGACCTTGTAGGTTTATATATATCAAATATGCTTACTAGAATCATTAGTCCTCAGCAAGTAGGATTGCATTATGATGATGGTTTATTATATATCCCAAATAGTAATGGCCCTCTTTGCTCTAGCATACAAAAGAGGATCATAAGGGCCTTAAAGTTTTGGGGATTTAAGATAGAAATCTCATCTAATATTAAAATAGTCAATTTCTTGTATGTGACTTTAGATCTATCAAGTAATTCTCATAAACATTTCATAAAGACTAATCTGAACCCATCGTATATTAATATTAATTCCAATCACCCTAAAAACATAATTAAACAAGTCCCAAAAGCAGTAAATTTAAGAATAGGTAAGCTATCTGCAAATGAAAAAAAATTTCAAAGAGAGTAGTAAGAGGTATATAGATGCCCTTAAAAATAGTGGTTTTAAGGAGGATTTTAGGTATTTAAAAGAAGATATAACAAATGAAATTACTAAAGAAAATAATAATTACGATCAAAAGAATAAAAATAGAAAAAGGAAAATTATATGGTTTAACCCCACTTTTTGTAAATTAGCAAATATAGATGTAGGTAAATATTTTTTGAGACTGATAGATAAGCATTTTAAACAAGATAATATATTACATAAAATATTTAATGGGAAAACCTTGAAAATAAGTTATTCTTGCACTAAAAATATTTCTCAAATAATAAATAGTCATAATAATGAATTAATTAATAAATTTCATAACCGAGTAAATAATAATAATATTAATAGTAAAAAAATAGAATGTAATTGTAAATCTCGAAGTGATTGTCCTATGAATGGTTTGTGTAATTTAGATAATGTAGTATATCAAGCTATTATTTATCCAAAAGAGGACGTAAATAATAAGAAATATTATATTGGTGTTTCGTCTACTGGTTGGAAAATTAGGTATGGAAATCATAAATATTCCTTCTCCCATGAGCATCAAAATAATCAAACTGCTCTATCTAAACATTATTGGGGATTAAAAAATAAAGGGTTAACCCCTGACATTCAATGGTCCATATTGAAAAAATCTAATATCCCAAAGTCTTTCGATAATAGGTGCAATCTGTGTCTTGAAGAAAAAATCCACATTTTGCTTTTTCCAGAGCCACAAAAGTTATTAAATAAAAAAAATGAACTAATAGCTAGGTGTAGACATAGGGCTAAATTTAAACTATAAATAATTAAAAAAAGCATAGTTAATTTTGAGAATTAATGTAAATGAATAAATAAAATAAATTGTTAGATAGAAAATTGTGAAAAAACATATAATACATACGTGCTATTCATAAAGAGTGTAACTGATTACTGCTTTCTAAATAGTTTTGAAATTTTAAAATATTTTAAATAAATTAAATATTTGTTTTAGTTTAATATATCTATTAATGTATCATTAAGTGAGGTTATTAATTAAAGTTTAAATCTAATTCAATATAAAATCTGTAATTTAGGTTAAAATGTAATTAAAAAATAAAAAATTAAAAAAATTTTTTAAAAATAAATTTACTACATTTCTAACCGAAATTAAAATTTAAAACGGAAGTGGGCTTAATGAGGAGATAACTCTTCACCCCTCTTCTATCCCCTCCCACTCTTCTGTGTCTATTCTAGTTTTTTTATCAAAAAGATCTGAAGAAGTCCTGTTAATTTTTTTTCGTGTTTTTGGAAATTTCAAAAATGCGTAACAGGATGGAAATAAATTTATAATCCTATGTGACCGTTTCGTTGTTTTTCTTAACGTCATATATATTTATTTTTAAACGCAATATATATATATGTATATATACAAAAATATATGTGTGTATTGAGCTCTTTACCAGGAAAATTTTAAATATTCATGCTTGAATACCTTCTTGTCCTGATGGAATTACTCCCAACTCCGGTTTAACTGGACCAAAAATATATATATATATATATATATATATATATATATATATATATATATATACATATATATATACATACATATATGTTAAACATAATATATGTTTATTTTAAATGTAATATGTATATATATATATATGTATCAATCATAATATATATTCTGATTGGGAGAAAATGATGGTGCTGCTGTTCAACATTGCTTATAATCGAGCCACCATTGACTGGGAGAAAATGGGTGTACTACAACTTCCACATTATCTATTGACAAGCCACCACTGATCGGTAGAATATAAGGGATGCTGCACGTCCACAGTGCTTATAGACAAGCTGACACAGATCTGGAGAAAATAGGGGTTGCTGCAGTTCCTCATTGTCAATAGATGAGCCATCCCTGGGTGTGTAAATTTTTTTATTAAGATTGTAAAAGTGACATTCTTTATAAAAATGAAATAAGTAGAAGGATTTTTTTTGTATTTGTTTATGAGTCACTGTGTTTGTGAAGCAAGTTTTATTCTGTGTATAGACTAAATGATTTGGTTTGTTCTGAGATGTAGAATAGGTTAAGCTGCTTTGAAATCTCATATATCATCTATTTTGCTTCTATTTTGAGACAGTTTTGAATGATTTTGTCTCTAAATTATAGAATCAGTATAAAAATGAAATATATATATAGAGGGTGTCTCAAAATAGATGGAACCTATTGATATAATAATGAATTATTTCTGAGACAAGCGTGATAGTGGTCTTTGGAACACCTCCTGTAAAACAATGCATCATTTGAGCTAGAGACATCAAATCAATATTTTTTAAATTGATATTATATCACCTTCCAGGACATGCAATCTTTTTTAATTTCTAGTCTCAGTTATAAATCAGCATCATATTTATGGGTTGCATCTATTTTGAGACAGTTTTGAATTATTTTTGTCTCCAAATTAGTTGTTTTTTCCTCTCTTGTCCAATGCATTGTGATCGAGGATTAATAGTCGTTGCAGTATACTATTTTCAAATCTGAAATAAAAAAAAGAACACAACATTATTATTAGTAGAGTTATTAACTGTCATACGGGTCCCATGTATATTGAGACACCCTGTATATTTGTAATATAATGGCTGTGGGATTTCGTTTCATGCCTTTGGGTTTAGTTAGGCTGAGAACCTTTTGGCTCAGTGCATGGGTTACTTAGGTGCAACTTTAACACAGGTGTTTGCGCACGCGTGGACGGAGCAGACATGTCACTCAGAGATGTCACAATAGCCCAGATGAAAAGCAAGGTTACAGAGTGCAGGTGACATCATGCACCAGAAGAGCACAGAGGATTTTGGGAGATTTTGAAAAAGTCAGTTAGTAGAGTTGAGACTAGACACCGGATGAGACGGTTGGCTTTCGCTTGCTCGCGGAGGCCTTGGCAGGTGTCGCACAAGATGGGTGGGTGGGGGGTGCAGATGAAAAAACCAGCATAGAAAGATTGTGCCTCTCTCTCCTTATGTCAAAACTTTAACTCAAAGGTAATAACAGGTTTTGTACCTGAAGTGTTTTTCGTGTTTCTGAGATTCCTACGTTCTATGTGATATGTGTATATATGTATGAACATCCCATGTACATTTCGCATATTCATGTATATGGCTATAGTACATATTTGTGCAGCTTTCAAATCCTCACTGGAGTGAAGCAATGCACAATGTGTCTGTGCACCAACTACCACAATACTACCGACCACAGTGGGTACCTGCCACAGCTCGAACTGCTTTATTCATGTGATATATGTACTACAGATGAGCATCACCTACCAAAATATTGCAAAACTTTTGACTCACCTTAATAATAGAGGATTTAGAAAGACGTAGAATTAAAAGATAAATCAATAAGAGCCTGCAGCTAAGATTATCATAAAAATATTAATCTTAAACTTTCTTTTTTTTTCTAATTTTAGATCAAGGAAGTTTTCATGAATATTGGATTTAATTACGATCATGAAAGTCTGGAAGGATTTTACGACACCTTGTCAAAGCAGGACCCCAAGGGAGAAGTCAGTATTGAGTCCTTCCGACACCTTCTCAACAGTTTGCCACCTATCCATCCAGAATGTGTTCCTTAAAAGCAGATTTTGCTCAATACATTATACTTCCCAGCCAGGGAGTATTTTGTTTTTAAATTTTTTAATTACTTGTTTTTGTATTCTTCTTTCATTTTCTGGTTTTTTAACAGTGGAGAAAAAAACTGCTGATTGAACTGCATGTTAGACTCTTGGAGAAACAAAATTTGCGTTATAAAGAAAAATTATAATGGCTATATATCAGAACATTTTTCATTGAGGAAAAGAAAGTTTATATATCTGTTTTTATCCCTAATCCTAAATCTAGCAATTTTAGATTTTTATGCTATCTATCTATCTATCTATCTATCTATCTATCTAAGATCCTGCCTCCAAATTCTTTATTTGGTGTTTTAGTTCTGGTAAAAGTTTAGATTATAAATAAACAATCTTAAGACAACTTAGCATGACCTCTATTCAAAACTATATTATACTTGAATAGCTAGAAAATACTGATTTTGTATGTGCGAATGAATCTATCTATCTATCTATCTATCTATCTATCTATCTATCCTGCATTATTTTTTGAAATTTAGTGACTGAATACAGATTTGAAAACTGTTATTTGGCTTGGAATTTTGGACATACCTAATAATAATAATAATAATAATAAATTCTATCTATCTATTCTATCTATCTATCTATCTATCTTTGCCTATTCCTATCTATCTATCTATCTATCTATCTATCTATCTATCTATCTATCTATCTTTGCCTATTCCTATCTATCTATCTATCTATCTATCTATCTATCTATCTATCTATCTTTGCCTTTTCCTATCTATCTATCTATCTATCTATCTATCCTTTTCTGCTTCTATCTATCTTCACCTATTCCTATCTATCTATCTATCTATCTATCTATGCCTATTCCCATCTATCTATTTATTTATCTATCTCAACATATATATAAAGATAAATGCACGTGAAAATAGTTTGCAAGAAAAATTGCTTCCCACAACTACAATAATATGATGAAAAGTCATACATTGGTGCTATTGAACTGAGTTGGAAATATTGATGGTAGGAAAATAAAGTCAACTTTTAACGACAGAAAATATGCGAATGGTACAACATTGTCAAATCATATCTGGTTGATAAAAGATAAAACAGAAAAATCTCCCATAATAAAGTGTGATATTATGAAAAATGGCCACAGATTGTTTTTGAAGGAAAAATTATATATACTAGAACATACTGAAAACAAATTGCCGAACAAAAGAAGTGAGTTGATATTAAAGTGTTGACATATTAATAAATTTCTCAGTGTCATTTGCCACCTGTCTAATTCCATATTTATTTTCGTCTATTTTGAGAGCCACACACACACACACACACACACATATATATATATATATATATATATATATATATATATATATATTTTATTTTTTATGTGTACTTCTATTTTTACATATGACTTTGCACCATTATATAATTATGATTGATTGACTACTTTTCTCACTTTTCCTGTCTGATGATTGTGCGACACATCTAAAACTTCAAGTAACAGACCTCTAGTGTCCATAATTTGATATTTTGGGGAGTTATGTCTATCTATCTATCTATTACAATATGTTCACATCTATATATCTATTTATTTGTCTATCAAGCTGGTTAGTTCGCTAGACTCAATATGTTCATATCTATCTATCTATCTAGTTATCTCTCTCTCTCTCTCTCTCTCTCTCTCTCTCTGTCTCTCTCTCTCTCTCTATATATATATATATATATATATATTAAAATTAATAGCTCTGCAAATGAATTTCAATGTGGTCTTATTATTATCTCATCTTGATATGTGTTTCGGAGGTCATGCTCTTTTTCAAAAGACAAATAAAGTGTTTCTTTTGACTGGGGTTCTTTTTAATCCAAATTTATTTATCTATTTTATTTTTATTTTTATTTTCTATATTTTCTTTTTAAACAGATATTTTGTGAGTCTGTGTGTGTATATATATTTGTATACATGCATGTACATTCACTTGTCATTTGTTCTTTTTCTTTCTTCATCTTTGAGTAGAATGTGTATGAGAATGTATTAATACATATTCAGTGCATATCCAGTTATTGTTTTTCTATTTTATCTATCTATCTATCTATCTATGAGGTGCATACGATAAGTTGCAAGACTTTTTTCGTATGGGCACTTTTATTGATAGTAAACACATGAAACTAATCCCCTTCAAACTAATCTCACCCGGCTGCAATGCACTTGTTGTACCGTTCCAACAACTTCTGGAAGACCCTATGGAAGTCCTCTTGTGTGAGCGTGTCAATGATCTTCGTCACAGCCTCTTTCATCTCCTCAATTGTCTCATAACGACAGCCTCTGAGCTTAGGGAATAACCAAAAGTTACAGGGAGCAAGGTCTGCACTATAGGGAGGCTGAGAAACTGTCTTGATGCCCATCTTGGTCAAATAGTCTGTGACAAGGATGGAGTTGTGGACTGGTATATTGTCCTGGTCGAAATGCCACTGAGCCGATTTGAAGAGTGCTGGCCTCTTCTGACAGAATCTCTTCCTGAACTCCCTTAAAACCTCAACATAGTAACCCTAACCCTAACACTTTGGCCAATCAACTCTGGTGTATTGACTTTCTTACTCCCCCCACAGCTTTCATCATCCATCACAGACTCTCTGCCTTCCTTGAATCTCTTATGCCACTCAAAAACTGATGCTCGATTCATGCAAGATGGTCGAAAAGTAGTCTGAAGCATTCCATACGTTTCTGTGGCATTTTTCCCAAGTTTAAAACAGAATTTTATTGCATATCATTCTTCTAAAGTGTCAGATTGCATTTTTGAAATTCAGCAGCTGTGACAATCAGGCTTTAGTAGGGTGTATTCCATTTGCTGCTGTAGCTGTTCATTTGAATCTGAAATCATAAAAATTGGTCAGTCATCTCATAAGATGTATAGCAATAACTGACTGAATTTTCAAGAGTCTATAACAATTTTAAATGCCCATATGAAAAAAGTCTGGAAACTTATTGAATGCACCTCATATCTTTCTCTGTGTTTTTGTGTGTGTGTGTGTGTGTGTGTGTGTGTGTGTAAATATGAAAATATCAAAAACCAAGATATCCAGAGGATACATTATATCTAATTTTAAGAATAAAACTAAAAAAATGATTGGTTTGGTTTGGTTTTATGGAATATCAACCATTATTGGTTATTTAATGCCGAATCCTATTTTACACATATATTAAATATATGATATGTAAACACATTTTGTAGATACATACTGTTAAAAGATAAACAGTTCTATTTCTAACAATTCAATTTAGCATAAGTTACCAAAGTTAAATGGTTCCAAGTATTGCTATCAATCACCAACAATTCAATTAAACATCAGTTATTTGCTTACACTCAGTTAAAGGATCTAACAGTTCTATTTCAAACACTTCAATTTACCTTGTCATTTCTTTGCACAGAGTTTAAATGTCAGACAGTTCTATTTGACCTATAAATAGGATCCTATCAGGATATAATAATATAATATAATGTATCCTCTGAATATCTTGTTTTTTTTTATATTTACACGCACATTCCAGGCCAGAGTGGACCTGGGAGTGATGGCAATGAAGGGGTACTCCACATTCCCTAAAGCTTCATCATTACTGGAGCCTCGCCATCAGATTGTTTAGTGTCATATCCAGGACCCTCATTGGGTGGGTGAGAGTCTTATCTCTCTGAAGAGATTTAGTTGATGTATTCAACAGTCCCACCCCCCAAAGACTGGGCTAACGAAAAAATAAGAAAAATCTTTGCATTCTATTTCAAGTTTATGTAATATAATTAGTGTTCTAAATTTATTCTGAAGTGTAACATGTTTGCTAATTTTTTTTTTTTTGTCGCTGTTTATAATTTAGGAAGAATTAAGATTGAAAGTATTATTAAAAAATAATGACAGTGTGTATAGATATATCGATACAAATAATTAATGAAATCTAATTCAAATAGTTTAGTTTGGTTTGGTTTGGTTTCTTTGTTTAATGGCATATCAACTTTTGTAGGTTATCTAATGCCAAACCCATTCTCCTAGAACAGTAGTGGTGCTATTTAACCCATAACTGGGAGGATAAGGGGATATTTGCCTGAAAGTGAATGTAATTGCGCGACTGGAGTACGAACTCGCTTATTACAATTCCACAGTCCATCGTTTTAATCTTACACCATGAGGACACCTCCTTCTAATTCAAATGAAGGATTTTGTAACATTTTTACACTAATTTGACTAAATAAGGAGAGAAGTTGAAAAACACAGATTTTTCTTTGATATGATCATAGTGATAATACTAGTTTTAACAATCTTTGAATTTTTTATTATGTGTATTAACTAACATTTTAGAATGTTTAAACTCAGAATTGGGATTAGTTTCTAAATTATGTTTAGCTACCACACTGCTGAGGTCAGCTATAATAATAATAATAATAATAATGATAATAATAGGACTTAAAAGTTTGTGGATGAGTGGAAACCATCCAAAAGACAGCATTATTGGGTCTTGGAGACTTGAGGAGACTTGCTGTCACTCAGACTCCAGTGAAAAACCATCGGCTAATGCTGATGTGAAAAGCTCTAATGATATAATAATAATAATAATAATATTATTATCATTATTATTGCAAAATAATTAATAAAAGAAAATCTGCAAAATTGTCGACTGTTGCTGTCCCGCCTGACCACAGAATAAAACTGAAAGAATGTGAAAAGAGATATAAGTACCTTGACCTTGCTAGAGAATTGAAAAAACTATGAAACATGGAGGTAACAATTATACCAATTGTGATTGGTGCCTTTGGCACGGTAACTAAAGGATTATTAAAGGGCCTGGAAGATTTAGAAGTTGGCGACCAAGTGGAGACCATCCAAACAACAGCATTATTGAAAACGGCCAGAATACTGAGAAGAGTTCTGGAGACTTGAGGAGACTTGCTGTCACTCAAACTCCAGTGAAAGACCATCAGCTAACACTGATGCGAAAAACTCTAATAAGTAATAAATAATGATAATAATAATAATAATAATAGTGGCCCATAGAGAGAAAATAAAAGAAAACGTAAAGATAAACAAACATCTGGACATTACTACATTACCAAACCTCTACCAGACAAATGTAAGTTCAAACACATACTTTTTATTAAAGAAATCTCCTCTAAAAATATGGCCAAAAAAATTAAAATTGCAACAAAGTTACATAGACAATTTAGTCATCCTAGTAGTAAGAAATTATGTGACTTAGTTAAAAATGCAGGAGTGACAGATCCTGAATTTATAAAAATTTTGCAAACACCCCCAAGTTCCTGTGAAGTATGCATTCGTTACAAAAAGACTGAACCTAAATCTATTGTTGGATTTACATTAGGATCATATTTTAATGAAAATTTTGCCATGGATATCAAAGAAATAAGTAGTAATAAAGTACTGCACCTGGTTGACCATGCGACTAGATACAGTGTTGAAGTCAGTATTATCACTGATGTTGTGGACTCTGACATCCCACTTCTCTTGAGTAAAGACGCCATGAAAAGAGCAGGAACTTGCGTCAATTGTTGTTAAAAGGAAATCAGTCAAAATCAATATTGCTCTAATCATAGTTTGAGCCCTTGGAACAATCCTGAAGAACCTGGAAAAGAGACTTAGGGAACTGGAGATCTGAGGAAGAATTGAAACTGTCTAAACTATGCTCTGCTACCATTGTTAAATACAAAGAACTCAGAGTACAACACTCTGCATACGGAGACGCCTTTTTACACCCGTCCTTCTCACACTCTCACATAAACCAATATGGCTGTTTGTTTACTTCCGGTCCTAGCAAAACATTCCCTTTTCTTGAGAGTATCAGGGGAGGTCACTTGCATGGCTTAACTATTATGATACGTCTTTTGTTGTCGATTTTTATGTCCTATTTGTGTTCAGGAATTTGTTTTTTGACTGATCCTGAAGTTTCATCCATATGTTTTCTATTGTATATATTTTTTATTATATATATATATATATACATATGTATATATAATATATTTCTTATGTTTATAACTAGTTCTATTCCTCTGGGGGAATGAAAAAAAAGATTATGCAATTTGTAAATATCTGGAAAAAAATTAATAAAAAAGTACAGTTGGTGACCTTAATCGAGGGTTACCCGAAGGCTCCCTTCTCAATAGCTACTACACCGAGGTGTAGGGGAGGGCGCTACTCCATTTCCTGGATTGCTTCACTTTACCTTTGATCCTTAGCTTATAATGTTGAGTGTTAAGCAAGGCGGCATCAAGTACCATTTTTTGAGTCTTGGCGATGACTTGACCTGGGATTGAACCCTAGTCTACCGGACCATTGGCGAACACTCTACTCATTAGACCACTTGAAAATAATCAACCAGTACTGCAATATTTGGCCAAAAGTAAAAACACTGATAGAGTTACCTAAGCTCATATGTAAAAGTGCTCAATACACTTAGTAGAAGAAAAATAGAATACTTAAAAGAGACAGAAACTACCTGCCCAGGTTTCACCTAATGGATCTTCAGGATAATTCTGACTCTCTCTCTCTCTTTCTCTCTCTATCTCTCTCTCTCTATATATATATATCATCATCATGATGTCGTGCTGCAGGCACAGATATCCCTGACCCTTTCTCACCAATTCTCCCTATCATTCATCGTCTCTGGCAGGTTTTCAGGGCTACATCCTGTATCCTCACATAACTGCTGTATGTATGTTTGAGCTGGTTGTCCTGATTTTGCCCAGCCATATGTGGGGGTCTATAGAAGTACATCACTTATGAGATCGTCCCTGCTTCTCCTGTTGTAAATGCCTGCAGAGTCAGAAAAAATCTACCAAGGTTTCACCTAAATGGATCATCATGACATTTCCGACTAAAGAAGGGTTGGACCAAACTACATTTTATTGATTAAAAGAATTTAATAAATTAAAAAAAAATATGTATATATATTTTTCTAAATTTTTGAGACAAAGCTTGATGATTTTTATTATTCAGGGTTTTCAGACAATTGTCTTCATTCACAACATTTCAGCCGATATGTCCTCCAGCCTTCTTCAGGTATTTGCCGAACTTGGGAGCCTACACAGAACTTCGAACCATATCCCTTATTTAATCCACTTGTTTTGATTCTGTTTTACCATAACCAGGTATAAATGCTAAGTATTCCTGCATTGTTACTTGGCAGCAGTCCAGATTGAACCTGCAACCTCCAGATGATTGTCTCTTTAGAAGCTTAGGGAACTAACGCCCATAACAATTGTGCTATGTGTCCTGCTGGACAATTCAGAGTGAATTTTTGGGACTTATAAACTTAATGTTCTCACATCACTACAATGCATGATTTTTTACCTGAGTTCATATTCCAATTATTTTTTATCTAACCTTTTTGATTATTGGTTCCTATATTGAATTCCTATATTGAATTCATCTACTCACCAGATCACTGTAGCCGAACATATGTGTGGATTCCTTAAAGCGTCTAATTCTTCAGTGTTCATCTCTATCAATTATTTTAACTTTATCCCATAAGGGCAGATGGTTTCCGTTTTCTGCCATACCCGACTTTTCAATATCACCTCATACAACTGCTTTCCGATGTTCTTCTAACCTTATTTTTAGTGGGCAGCATGTCTTAGCTTTGTAAACTTTACCACAACTGCAAGGGATTCTGTTGGTGGCTTGACATGGAAGAGATACCTCCGGTGAGTTGAGCCATTTGTGAATATTATCCTGATGTCATATGGACTAAATATCCTTTGGATCCTTTCAGCTAGGCCTTTGACATAGGACAGACATATTGTGGTAAGTTTTCGGGTCTCATCTTTTATCCTCCTATCCTTATTTCTTGGAGCTGATGTTACGTGCTCTGGGTAGTTGTTATGCTGGAAGTTATGTCTTAAACTAATTATTTCTTCTTGATATGCATCCATATATAGCGATGAGTGAAATGGTTATTTGTTTAGCACTATATTTTTTGGGCACCACAAATGAATTACGAAACTTTGCTTTAACAACACAACAACGAAAGTTCTTTATTTGCAGCTTTGAATATGATTTGTTTTGGTGCTGCAAGACTCGTGGTGTTTAGGCTTGTTAGTGTTGGAGATGAAATGGCTTAGCAGGATGTTGAGATGGCAGCGTGTTGTTGGACGTGTGAAGGATGTGTTTAAAGTCACCGTGTAGTTTTGTATCTGGTTTTTGGAGGAGAGTCTGCGATATCTCCATGTTGTCGAGAGCGGAGTTACGCTCGGATCGACATAGTCAATTTTTGGGGTGACATGAAGTGGTGCCTGTGGAAGGCATGCTGAATGTTTCTAATTTATGTTCAACTGGGATTCCTCGTAAAGAATCCATAAATTAGATGGTTCCCTCGTTGAGTGTCCATGTTGCTGCTGCTAGTGTTAAAGCCACAGTGAGATGTCCCCACTGGGTGGCTTGTTTAGCTAAAAAACATCGCTAGGCAGGGACGACCAGAGTAACGTCTGTTCTGGTCGCCGTCTCACGCTGAAGAGAGTGGGTTTTGGCCGCTCACCTGTTTTGCTAGCCGGAAATGAAGGTCCGGGCTGAATAGGATAAGTCATCCTGATTGGGTGAAATTCAGTGTTGAATTAATTTGCGCGCCAAACTAAAATACGAGATTTTCCTCTTCTCTACACATATCACTACTAATCGCTTTTGCTTGATGTTGTAAGCAACGGACTATTCTCTTCTTCACATTATATGGATGATGGGAGTTGGAATTGAGGTACTGTCCGGTGAAGGTGGGTTTATGATACACAGATGATCTGAATCCTTGCTCTGTCTGTGTTACCAATACACCGAGGAAGGGTAATTTATTATCTTGTTCTTTTTCCATAGTGAACTGTATAGATGGTCAGATTGAGTTCACGTGATCAAGTAATTTTTAAACATCTTCCTGATGAGGCCAGAGAATAAATGTGTCATCTATGTATCTAAGCCACGTCAATGGCTTTCGTGATGTAGATCCTAGTGGCATTTCTTTGGTGTATTCTATGTATACATTGGCCATTATAGGTGACAATGGCGAACCCATAGCCAGTCCTTCTTCTTGTCGGTATATATCAGATCCCATCCCAAAGTAGGTTGTCTCTACACAGAAAGTCAACATTTCCATTAGATTATCTATCAGGATGCATAGATTAAATAAAGGATGTTGTTTGAAGTTCTGTGTAGGCTCTTGAGTTCAACAAACATTTGAAGAAGACTGGAGGACATATCTGCCAAAACGCTGGGAATATAACAATAAAGATGAAGACAATAGTCTGAAAACCCTGAATGATATCATGTAAGAAGAAGAATAACTGGTCAACCAAAATATCCGTTAATACAGTGACCTACAAAAAGTTTTTAGGAGAAATAAACTACATCCAATTTCAAAGTTTAATTACGTAATATCAACTCAACATAAATATATAATATTTGGAACTAGTATGGACTAGGTCTTCTATTTGCTAGTTTCAGTACTTGAATTTGATTTTTCGTGGATTTGATCAAGTACTTAATGTTATATTAGTGTATGGTTGCAAGGAAAGAATAAAAGCACAGTCGCAAAAACAAAGAACTGGAAGGCACATAAAAATTTTAACAATTGTATTGGAAACAAATAAGTAAAAGGTACAAATAACTGGGTTTATATAAACGTTTTGATATGGAATTAAAAAGTGGAAAAATATCCTATGCTTAATAGTGGTAGAATTGTTAGACTTACGTATAATCAGATGTTACAAGTGTGGAGAGGAGAGGGGTGTTAGGTGATTTACTGCTTAGTCGCTTCCTTCAAAGCGGAGAAGAGGAATGTCAATGTGGGTGTTGCGTGATTTCGACTTTTACCTCTCTCTCTCTCAGATTTTGAGTTCTAGTCTGCGGGGTCCTCTACCTTCTTTTGGTCTTGCTCCGCTGTAGAAAAATTTGTCTTTCATGGTGTTTTTCTCTTCTGATTGGATCTGATTGGGTTTTCTTTGTTTTTTACCGTGAAGGTCACAGATGAATTGAAAAATTACTTTTAATTATTTTTGTTTTTTAACAAATTTCATCACTATGTGCTGATCCTATGTGCAGGAGCCCCTTTTTCCATTTTGAAGAAAGTCTCAGCATCGATAACATCCAGTGAATGCACTCGTGGGCACCAGTTGCAATCATTATTTTGTGTGTACGATAAATTAGAAGAGATCTCTTTCGGTCATATAGTATTAACAATCGTCTGATCCATATTTTGCCACTCCTATAGCAATCTTTTTTTAAGAGTTGCCACTGATGTGATTTTGGTTGCATGCTCTTGAATTTTTCCATCAAGGTGCTCCCAAATGTGCTCAACTGGATTCATGTCAGGACTTTGGGTTACCCATGGCAGTGACTTGATTCCTTGCAATTCTTTCCAGGTTTTTGCTATTCTGCTTGTATGACATGGTGCTCCATCTTCTTGAAAAAGGTAGACATTCTTGTCAATTTGATTAGTTTCAAATTGTAAGAGTAGTCCTTTCTCTAATATTTGACAGTATTTTCGACCATTCAATTGCTCATCAAAAAGAAAAAAAAAATCAAGGTATATATAATTAAAAAAAATCTTTTGATGACATCAATATTTTGCCAATTTTAGATATTTGACTGATATTAATTTAGTTATCTTCCATAAAAAATCAAGGCCATAAACATCCTGTGATTAAAACGACAAAAACTGGACAACCAAAAAATTATCACATTTTATAATTCCGGGTGCCATTTTAAATTGTCACCAGTATGGTGCAAATGAACATAGGCAAATGGTAATGGTAGCTCCAGCAAGCTAATGTCTTAGTATTTTTTTTCAGATATGATCAATTATGAATTTGACATGAACTGGTGCACACTGTGTGTTTGCTGTTGAAATGTTTTTTAAATCTGGTAAATCTGTAATTGTGGCACAGAGAGCTTTTTGTACTCATTTCACGTTATGCCCGAATGTTGCCATTTTGGATAGAATTTTCAACCCATAGTAGTATCAATTTTCTATCTAGAACTGCATCATTCCAACAAAACATGAAATAAGCATGAAAAACTCTCTGTGTAGCAATTTGGTAGGTCGCGTGGTTGTTTTCAGGTCATTTAATACCGAATTAAGTCATTCTGATAAAAGTTTCAAACAAGTCAGTTTAATATGAATACATCTTCTGTTGTACACAAATAAAGGTCAAAACAGTTCTATTTCAAACAATTCAGTTTAGCATAAGAACACAGTTTATACACACAGTTAAATGTAAAAACAGTTAATTTCAAACAATTCACTTTAGCGTAATTACATGGCTTAGTTCTATTTGACCAATAGATAAAATCCTATCAGGTGCTATCACTTCAGGCCAGTGTGGACCTGAGAGTGATAGCAATGAAAGGGTACTTCACATCCTTCAAAGCTCCAGCATTACTGAAGCCTCACCATCAGATTATTTAGTGTCATATCCCTGACACTTGTTGGGGTGGGAGTCTTACCCCTCTTCAAAGATGCAGTCAGTGTATTCTGCAGCCCCAGCCAACTGGGCCATGTAGCAATTTGTGGGGATTAAATACGAAATTTTAAAAAATCCAAAAACATAAATAAAAACAAAAACATGAAATAAAATAAACAAATACAAAAATAACATTTTCTCGAGAGGCCTCTGACATGAAGTGCAATTCATGCATGCCTGAAAAAGATAGGCTTCCTGGCGCCAAAAAGAAACTCTCGGTCAGATCCCTTTACACTGTTCTTTGGAGTAGACAGCGTTTTTCTGGTTTGAGAAGAATGTACCCACCACAAAATAGTCATCAACCTGTGGAATAAAAATTGAGTTTAAAAGTATCCCTGTCTTTGTCTTTTCCATCGTTAATTCATTTACAGCTTCAACCAACAAATAAAAAGATAACAAGAGAATGGGATAAGAAGAAAAAGAAATCAGATACAAATCTCAGAACATCCCAACAATACCAACAATTCACCACGATAATCACAAAAAACCTTTCATGTACCCCACAAATTACAGATTCACCAGTCTCCAAAATGTTTCAACAGCAAATACATGGCATGCTCCAGTCAAAACCATGATCATTTCTGATAAAAAAAAATGGTAAGACATTAGCTAGATGGAGCTACCATTGCCACTTGCCTAAGCTCACTTGCACCACAGAGGTGACAGTCTAAAATGTGCAAGGTATTTCTACAGCACTTTGTATATAATTTTTAAAGAGTTTTTTAAGTAGTATCAATTTCTTTTTTTTTTACTTTTGTGCCAATTTAAATGTTTAACTGATATTAATTCAATCATCTTCAACAAAATATCAAAGTCCTCGTAACGCCATATACAAACATTCTCTTGTTTAAACGACAAAACAAAGCAAAAAAATTAGAATGACCATTTATATTTAAATTAAAAATTATCACATTTTATAATATATGTTATATCATATAAGGACACCCGCTAAATTTATTTTTATAAAATTTTAATTTTCTTTCAAACCAAAGATGGTAGGATTCTACAATTTCTAGTGAAACATTGTAAGTCAAAGTAGATATTATTAGCTATTATTTATTACCAATCTCTTCAGCATAACTCCATAAACTGTAATATTATATTTAATTTTAGGGTTGGGTCTTTTATGTGAGGCTGTAGTATTTGGTAGGCTAATGCCACTGGTTGTCAATACTTACAGTAATCTTAACTTGAGAATTTAATTTAGATTGTGGAGGGATCTTTCACATGAGGCAGATGTCTATGGTAGTTGATATTTACCCTGGTACCATAGAACATAAATATATTTAGCAAGACCAGCTTTTTAGTACTCTGGTATTAAATTTAAATTATTGGGGTCTTTTACACTATACTAATGTCTATGGTAGCTAATGTTTACCCAGGTACCATTGAACACAAGCATATTTAGCAAGACTAGCTTTATGGTACTTGTATTAAATGTAAATTATGGGCATTTTTACTTTAATATCAAATTCAAATGGTCTAACATATCTGAGTGTGACATTTACCCAGGTGCCATAAACTACCATATTCATAGCTCACCTTACTCCATATTTCTGTAATATTAAATTCAAATGTAGTTGTCTTATATATAAGGCTGAAGTGTCTAGTAAATAGCAGTGTTTTATAAGTCATACAGTATAGTATGTTCTATAATTTGTATGTACAGGTGACATTACTTGCTTTGCTTTCTATAGTTTGTTGTTTCTCTATACTATTACTTATATATATATATATATATATATATATATATATATATATATACCAACCTATTGGTCTAGTGAGTAGATTGTTTATCAGTGGCCCGGGAGACTGGGGTTCAATCCCAGGTTGAGTCATACCAAAGACTCAAAAATGGTACTTGAGACTTCCTTGCTTAATATTCAACATTATTAGGTATATATCAAGGGTAAAGTGGAGCAATCCTGAGAAAGAAGTAGTGCCTTCCCCTACACCTCGGTGTAGTAGTAATTAAAAAGGGGTAGCCTTCAGGTCGCACTCAACTTTTTACATTTTTTTGTTGTCATTCACTTATTTACCCAGATGTACATCTAGAAGGGTCGTTACTGTCATAGGAAATGGTCTGGGTGATCTGAGTTCAATCCTGGACACAACTCTTTGTGTTTCACTTTGTGCTAATGTGCTTGTGAAAGGTATCAAATTGATATCTTCTCCCTCTAACAATGGGTAAACAGATGGGCAGTTTGAGTTCTCTAGCCTTAGAGGTTGGCAAGCCAACCTAAAAGAAGGAAAATATTGAATTCATGACTTCTTTCGATACACGAGCATGGTTAGGTTACTTGCCACGTTTAAATCTTCAAATTGCATTGTATCTCTTAAATTAATTTTCTAATTTTGGTTTTTATTCTATTTCATATGTTTTAGATTCAGATTGATTGAGTTTAATGGCATGTCAACTTGTCTAGGTTTAGTTTAGCTTGGTTTGGCATATCAAACATTGTTGGTTATTTAATGCCAAATCATTTTTATACATATATATTAAATATATGATTTCTAAAAGCATTTTGTTGATAAAATTTTTAAAAGGAGCCTGAGGTTATTTTTTTTTTTTACACAGTTAAAATGGTTTCATGTATTTCTATCAAATACAAATAATTCTATTTACTATAAATCATCTATTTGCACACAGTTAAATGGTTTCAAGCATAACAGTCACAGTTCAGTCATTTGTTTGCACACATTTAAATAGATATACATGATATGAAAGAGATTAGTTTGTCAGCAATTTCATTTGCAAACAAATTAGCTCTAACTCATTTTAAAATGAGTTAGAGCTAATTTGTTTGCACTCTAAGTATTGCTAATGTTTCTACCCAGTTAAATGGATTCAATTATTGCTATTAAACACTTATAATTATATTCAATATTAATCATTTGTTTTCACACAGTGAAGTGGTTACAATTATTACTATTTAACACTAATTATTCTATTGAACACTCTTCATTCATTTGCCGACAGTCAAATGGTTCCAAGTATAGCTATGTATCACTAACAATTCAATTAAACATCTGCCATTTGCTTACACACAGTTAAATGTTTCAACAGTTCTTTTTCAAACACTTCAATTTAGCATGTCATTTGTTTGCTCTCAGTTTAAATGTCAAACAATTCTATTTGACCCATAAATAGAACCCTGTCAGGTGCTACCACTCCGGGTCAGAGCGGACTTGGGAGAAATGGCAATGAAGGGGTACTTTGCATTCCCCAAAGCTTCAGCATTATTAAAGCCTCACAATCAGATTGTTTAGTGTCATTTCCAGGGCATTTGTCGAGGGGCGTCTTACTCCTCTGCAGAGATGCAGTTAGTGTATTCTACAGCCAACTGGGTAAACCTGCCGAGGGGGATTTTATGTCAAGAGATTAGAGAATCACATTCATTGTATGTTCATATGTTATTGGTTGTTCAGTGGTTTCTTAAGAGTTTTTTTTGGGGAACAGTCCAATTGAGTAAAAATAACTTTTAAAATGACCTATTTGACCCCTAGATGCGATCCTAACAGGTACTACCACTCTGGGTCAGAGTGGACCTGGGAGTAATAGCAAAGAAGAGGTACTACATACCCCCCCAACCTCCAAAACAAGAACCTTACTATTATATACAGTTTAGTGTCCTACTCAGGACACCCCTTTTGTGAGAGGGGTCTTATAATCCAAGGGGAATAGGAATATCCAGTTGAGTGCTCAATGTCAACAGCAATCAAATGTATAATTAATTTCAGATTAAAAATATGTTGAAACTCACGTGTAGAGAGAAAACATTTTATAAAATTAAACGAAAAAAATTCAATTTTGTAGTTCCATTATAAATTAATTTCAGTAACTGGAGGTGACGGTGTCCTCTGTAAAGAGTACGGATGTAACTTGCAAGACACATTCAGCTGTGCAATTAGCAGGACAAGTTGATTTGGCATCACTTGTGTGTTATGTCGACTGATGTCTCAGTGGTAGAGTTTTGGCTCTGCATTCTGTGGTCGCTGGTTTGATCTCCTGTGGTAGAGATCACGGTATACGCTGCTGATGAGACCTAATAAGGTTGAAACAGCAGTCCAGTGTTTCTGTATGTCGTGCACAAGTGTACGCCAGATTTTCTGGTCATGGCAATTCAATTCGCAAAGGATCTGGGAATTGTGATAAAAAGCAATGGAAATAAGAGGAAAAATAAGGTTTAAAATAAATAATAATTGACAAAACTTTGTCTGAGAATGTTGAACATTTCCTTCAGCTCAGATTTTTTTTTCATCCAAAAGTTTTTCTAATTTTTTATTGTATCTGATCTTTCATCTCAAATGGAAAGTACAAGAAAAATGTTTTTTTTCTTGATATTTTCATCTGAAACTAGCAATTAGAGTTACGTGTGCTATAAATACAAGCGGGATATACACGATACTTAAACTTTCAGGTAGTTTGCTTTATAAAAGTTTAAGTATAAGTTAGCCAAAAAACAAAACCTCCATTAAGGAAATTCTTATATTCAAAGCAATTGTATAACCTCAACAAATTTATTGAAGACACGTGGAGTTAGCGTGTTGTATTTCACTGAATTTAATAAATTTTATTTCAGAAATCTGGTTTGATTTTTCATGACCATCTGGTCATGCTATTTTTTAAATTAATATTAGAATTTGTTTGGAGACAAGTTTTTATCATATTGTTGTTGTTGGCGTTCATCTGCATGTCTGTTTTATCGGCTTTGTTAGAAAATAATGCTGATTGTGAGCAGCAAGGTTAATTTAAAATAACTAAAGTCTTTCTATACATAAACACTCATAAAATGACATACTTATAATTTAGCTATGTTCTTTGCAAATGGATGGTTAAATACAAACCCTCTTCCCACAAAATTAAAGGAAAATATTTTATTGTTTTTCAATTTAAAAAGAGAATTTATCGTTTTTACAGTATCTCGTGAGTCTCTAGTTTGTTAGAGCAGTTCTTTAACCACTGCCAAGTCATATCTATAACAAAATGCATTCTGTCAGTAAGGCTTGTCTCAATTCCTGACCATTGACAATGCTTTTTTGTAACTTATTTTCGGTGTATCTTTTCTGCAAAATGAGCGATAGGAAACTAGACAACCAGCAAACCCATTGATTCTAACTGTGACACCAATCCATGATGATATTGATGCTTCTATTTAGGAAGAAGTGAATGATTCTAATTAGCATTTCATTGTTAACAGCTGTCCATGATGATATTGATACTTCTATTTAGGAAGGAGTGAATGATTCTAATTAGCATTCCAGTCATCTTCATTCATCTAAAAGTGCCTTTATTTTCCAAATTTTTCGTTTAACTGAAATGTCGATGGAAAGTACTGGAGAAGTGGGGTTTTTTTTTGAATAATTAAAATAATGAAATCATAAAAATATGCCATGATGAACTGTTTTTGCTGGGTTCTGTACAGTCACTTGCCTCCCATCCCACCAAACCATCCAAGTATGTATTTACCAACCCCTCTGCATGGGCAGGATGTGACAAAAGGTCAGTTTTTAAGTGGGATTTAAAAGGTTTGAATTCAGTGTTTTTTCTCCTAGACTGGTTGCCTAACTGTTGTGATGCTGACCAAAGAAAGACACAGGGAACACAAAAGGTTTGATAGAAAAACATATATATTCAAGTAACAGATACAAGATACAAGTGAACCTGGTTAAACAGTAGTTAGTTGATAGAAAGCTGAGAGTCCAGTGTGGTAGTGACTATCCGTTCACTGCGCAAATGATATCACACATGATTGTGTTGATTGACACTCTCGTTGACGTGTATTTATGGAGGAGGGGGAGTCCATTATGTAGAGAGTACAACACTAACCAAGGCTAAAGAACCCAGTCTGCCCTTCAGTTTATTCACAGTTGGAGGGAGAAGAGGGTTCTTTGTTTAATGGCATATCAACTCTTTTTAGGTTATTTAATGCCAAAGCCATTCTCCAAGAAGAACAGTAGTGGTACTATTTAACCCATAGCTGGGAGGATAAGGGAGTTCATACCTTTCCCAAGGGTATTTGCCCGAAAGTGAACGTAATAGCACGACTGGAGTACGAACTTGCGTACTACGATTCCGCAGTCCATCCCTTTAACTATTACACCACGAGGACACCCCCTGGAGGAAGAAAAATTGGATTCATACTTTTCTCAAGGTATTAGTGCAATGTGAAATGCAAATAAGCCTGTTTCAGGACTCATAAGCGACGTTTCCCTGTGGACACACCAGTGTTAGCCGAACAGCAAAACTTACATGCACCAACTCTGGACTTGCCAGGAGCAATGGATGGTAGAATTGAAAGAGAGAGTCAAAAGACTCAGCTAACATCTCGACATGATAATGATAAGGACGATGACTGTTCTATAGTTTATAAATCTCAGTTATTGACAATGTTCTTGATTTGGGAAGTTTTGAAATTTAAAAAAAAATCATTTTCCCTAAATATTTATATTCAAATTTGAAATTACTAAGGGGAATAAAAAAAATGCAATTTTTGAACTCTGATCAGAAAAAAATATGCTACTTCTGTCCCATAATAGATGTCATGTTCACATATGAATGTTATACACTAAATGTAACAACTATTATGAGACAGAGTTAGATTGATTTCTATTTGTTCTCCCATAATCGTTGCTACATTTATATATAAGTGTTATACAGTAAATGTAACAAGTATTATGGGACAGAGTTCGATTGATTTCTATTTGTTGTCCCATAATCGTTGCTACATTGATATATGAATGTTATACAGTAAATGTCACAAGTATTATGGGACAGAGTTAGATTGATTTCTATTTGTTGTCCCATAATCGTTCCTACATTGATATATGAATGTTATACAGTAAATGTAACAAGTATTATGGGACAGAGTTAGATTGATTTCTATTTGTTGTCCCATAATTGTTGCTACATTGATATATAAATGTTATACAGTAAATGTAACAAGTATTATAGGACAGAGTTAGATTGATTTCTATTTGCTGTCCCATAATCGTTGCTACATTTATATATAAATGTTATAGGGTAAATGTAACAAGTATTATGGGACAGAGTTAGATTGATTTCTCTTTGACATCCCATAATAATTACTACATTTGAATATAAATATAAAAACTATTATGAGACAGAGGTAAATTGATTTCTTTTCATTGTCCCATAGTAGTTGCTAAATTTGTAATAAATATTATCCATTAAATGTTACAAGTATTATGGGACAGAGGTAGGTTGATTTCTATTTGTTGTCTCATAATAGTTGCCACATTTGTACATTAATTTTATGCACTAAATGTAACAAGTATTATGGGACAGAGATAGGTTGATTTCTCTTTGACATTCCATAATAATTGCTACATTTGTATATAAATATTATACATTAAATGTAACAAGTATTATGGGACAGAGGTAATTCGATTTCTTTTCATTTTACTATAATAGTTGCTACATTTATATATAAATGTTATACAATAATTGTAACAAGTATTATGGGACAGAGTTTGATTGATTTCTATATGTTGTCCCATAATCATTGGTACATTTATATGTAAATGTTATCCAATAATTGTAACTAGTATTATGGGACAGAGATTGATTTCTATTTGTTGTCCCATAATCATTGGTACATTTATATATAAATGTTATCCAATAATTGTAACTAGTATTATGGGACAGAGATTGATTTCTATTTGTTGTCCCATAATCATTGGTACATTTATATATAAATGTTATACAATAATTGTAACAAGTTTTATGGGACAGAAGTAGATTGATTTCTATTTGTTGTCCCATAATCGTTGCTATATTTGTACATGAATTTTTTGCACTAAATGTAACACCACTGATGAAACGGAAGTAGTTGTACATTCTATTTTTAATGTTTAGAAAATGACTCGTTTTGTAAGTTATTTCTGGTTTAGAATCTCCAGCTGACAAACTTTAATTCTGTTCTGAAAAATTTCATCTCATTGTTGTTGATGCAGCAAAATCCTGGCATTGATAGAACATATCTGTTTCATGTTTAGAAAACAGAAGAACTGCGTCTTTGACACAATTTGAATGGGAGTAAATATGTGTTGTTATAATACAAACATTCCTTCGACATTTAGAATTCTTTACATATATTATGAAGAACTGGTTGAAAAAAAATCTCTTACTTTTTAAATATTTGTCGGGTTACATGAACTTTGGAATAACAACACATTCATGGGTCTTCTTATGAGAAAGAAATGAGCAGTTTTGGAGATTTGCATATTAATCATTGCTCTGATTATAATAATGAATGAAAACTAAAAAAAGAATGTAGGCATTTTGGGGGGCTTTGTGAGTTTTGGCTTCTAGTCACATTCAAGGAACACTCAGTGAGGATGCAATTCACTAGAAAAAGTTTATGAGATTTGCATATTAATCATTGCTCTGATTATAATAATGGATGAAAACTAAAAAAAGAATGTAGGCATTTTTAGGGGCTTGTGAGTTTTGGCTTCTAGTCACATTCAAGGAACACTCAGTGAGGATGCAATTCACTAGAAAAAGTTTATGAGATTTGCATATTAATCATTGCTCTGATTATAATAATGGATGAAAACTAAAAAAAGAATGTAGGCATTTTGGGGGGCTTTGTGAGTTTTGGCTTCTAGTCACATTCAAGGAACACTCAGTGAGGATGCAATTCACTAGAAAAAGTTTATGAGATTTGCATATTAATCATTGCTCTGATTATAATAATGGATGAAAACTAAAAAAAGAATGTAGGCATTTTGGGGGGCTTTGTGAGTTTTGGCTTCTAGTCACATTCAAGGAACACTCAGTGAGGATGCAATTCACTAGAAAAAGTTTATGAGATTTGCATATTAATCATTGCTCTGATTATAATAATGGATGAAAACTAAAAAAAAGAATGTAGGCATTTTTAGGGGCTTGGTCATTTTGGGGGGCTTTGTCAAGCCATATTGAAGGAACACCCATAAGGATGCAATTCACTACAAATAGTTTATGAGATTTGCATACTAATCATTGCTCTGATTATAATAATGAATGAAAACTAAAAAAGTGAATATAGGGATCTTTGGGGACTTTGGCAGTTTTGGCTCAAAGCCACATTGAAGGAACACCCAGTGAGAATGCAATTCACTACAAACAGTTAATGAGATTTGCATACTAATCATTGCTCTGATTATAATAATGAATGAAAACTAAAAAAAAAAAATATGTAGGCATTTTGAGGGGCTTTTCCAGTTTTGGCTTCAAGTCACATTGAAGGAACACCCAGTGAGGTTGCAATTCACTACAAACAGTTTATGAGATTTGCATATTAACTATTGATTGTGTGATTGATTTTAATGATATATCAGCTCATTTAATTAAAGATTTTTTAAAATAAAAAATCATGTAAGTATTTGAAGCAAATCAAAAAAAATATAATGAAGATCTTAATAATCTCCAATGAAAATGTAATCATGGATACAATAAATAAAAGAGAATTAAATAAAATTACAAAATAAAAATACAGCCCAAAAAAGGTCAATGAGCTCTCATTTATTTGTCTTTATTCCGTCAAACCTTACACAGCCACATGCTCCTCTCCTGGCATGCTTCTGGGTTGGTTTGGTTTAGTTTCTTTGTTTAATGTCACATCAACCTTTGTGGGTTATTTAATGCCAAAGCCATCCTTGTAGAAGAACAGTAGTCGTACTAGCAAAAGTGATTCACCCCCAAAGCAGTTTTATCCAGATGGAGTCAAATTAGTAATAAAAGAAGAATGATGACTTGCTGTAGTTTGGTTTCTTTGTTTAATGGTATATCAACCTTTGTGGGTTATTTAATGCCAAAGCCATTTTTGTAGAAGAACAGTAGTGGCACAAGCAAAAGTGATTCACCCCCAAAGCAGTTTTATCAAGATGGAGTCAAACTAGTAATAAAATAAGAATGATGACTTGGTTTGGCTTGGTTTCTTTGTTTAGTGGTATATCAACCTTTGTGGGTTATTTAATGCCAAAGCCATCCTTCTAGAAGAACAGTAGTGGTACTATCTAACCCATAGCTAGGAGGATAAGGGAGTTAATACCTTTCCTTAAAATATTAGTCTGAACTTGATCATAGTAGTATGAATGGAGTTTGAACTTGCTTAGTTGGAGGTTGCAGTTGAGTACGTTAGCCACTACCCTATTGGAAATCCCCCAGCCTGCTTTTGTTACTAATATTCCTAACCTTCCAGTATTGGTCAGTATCATTTGTCTTGAAGCTAATACCACTTTTTCCTTCCCACTGGGAAACTCTGTCTGTAGGTGCCTCTTGAAACATCTTAAACAATCAATTGCCTGCTGTATGCCCCCTGGTAATATAATTCGGATCTCATATTCAATGGGTGGGGTGAGGTTTTCAGTTGTAAACCTAATCTCTCTTTTTTTTTCTTATATCACTGGGTTTGTTTATACAAAAACATTTACTATAGAAATGCACTGCAAATGAGAAAAGGAATTGTCAGTGGTCAGGAATTAATGTAAGTGTTACTGACAGAATAGGGCTATTAGATGTAGAATAGATAAACATTTACTATAGAAATACACTGCAAATGAAGAAGAAAGGGATTGTCAGTGGTCAGGAATAAATGCAAGTGTTACTGACAGAATAGGGCTATTAGATGTGCAATAAATAAACATTTACTTTAGAAATATATTGCTGATGGGAAATAAAGGGATTGTTAGTGGTTAGGAATTAGTTCATATTACTATATCTTTTGACCTGTTGGATAATTGGTTTGAGTGTTCGCCAATGGCCTGGGAGACCAGGGTTCAATCTCAGGTTGAGTCATACCAAAGATACAAAAAATGGTACTTGATGCTACCTTGCTTAACACTCTGCATTATAAGGTACGTATCAAGGGTAAAGTGGAGCAATCCAGGAAAAGGAGTAGTGCCCTCTCCTACAACTCAATGTAGTAGCTATTAAAAAGGGAGCCTTCGGGTCACCCTCGACTACGGTTGCCAACTACAACTACTATTATATCTATATTCATATATAACCAATCATTATTCTTAGAATATCTCTCATATAACTGGCTCTTTGGCCTAGTGGGTAGAGTGTTTGCCAATGGCCCTGGAGATCTGGGTTCAATTCTAGGTCGCGTCATACCAAAGACTTTAAAAATGGTACTTGATACCTACTTACTTAACACTCAGCAATTTAAGGTAGGTATCAAGGGTAAAGTGAAGCAATCCAGGGAAAGGCGTAGTGCCCTCCCCTACACCTCGGTGTAGTAGCTATTGAAAAGGGAGCCTTCGGGTCACCCTCGACTAAAGGGAGACAACTTTATTTACTAATCACTCACAAGATATTGTATTTTATATCTATGGATGTGCAAAATAAGTCGTTTTTCTGAAGACATCTTTTAAAGCAGTGTTTCTCAACCTTTGCTTCTTTGTGGCCCTTTTTTGCCATTAAGAATAATTCTGGTCCACATAGGCCCAAATAGAAATTCCATCTAACTGAAAATACATTTTATTTACAAAAGTTAAAAATAGACATCCAATTAATCTGCTGCCAACAAGTGATCCATCCTGACTGGATCATCTGATGTTGAAGGATTCTAAACCCCTGAAACATTACGGAAGATGTAACTTTAGAAATAACAAATAAGAAAATCAAAACGGTTTAATCCTTGGTGAGAGTTTCTTTTAAAATGACACAGTTTCCACGAATAGATCCATGGAAACTCTCGTTTAATCTTAACTTTCAGTTAAGCTCATCAAAATATCAATCAGCTAATATCCCCGAAGATTATAGTTGGCATTTTATGCCATATCAACCACTGTGTTATTTAATGCCACACATATATAAAATCAACCCTTCCACACAAGCTGGATGTGACAGGTCAATTTTAAGCAGAGCTAAAATTTAAATTCAGAGTTTTCCTTCTCCAAAACTGGTTGTCATAGTTGAGTTAAATAGATCCAGGTATGGGCAGAGAGGAGCTATTTTTCCCAAAGGTATGCTACACAGTTCAATATTTCAAGTATAACTATCAAACTCTAACAATTCCATGATTAATCATTTGTTCCTAAAGATTAATCGATATTAAATACTTGCAACAATTGGAATTGTTGCTTAATATCAGTTTCTCAACTTTAGTTTCCTTGTGGCCCATTTTTGATGTTAAAACTAATTCAGGTCCACATAGAAATTCCATCTAGCAGAAAAGACATTTTATTTACAAAAGCAAAAAAATAGAAAATATAGATCCTTATTAATGACTATACTTCCCCTGGTGTCTATTCATCAGTTTGTCTAGTTGAACTTTCAAACCTTGGTTCAGTTTTAAGCATTCCATTTCAATCTGTAATAAATTACCTTTCTTTATGAGCACATGATTAGCTACAGAAAATCCTACCTCAAATAACAAGGAAAACCAAGTAAGAATGGAACAACCTTTTCAAATAGCAAGGAATGAGAAAGATTTTACTTTCAGCCATCCAATCAATCCTTTCCTTTCAATTCTCCCTACACCATCTCCAGGTCCCTTTAAAAAATTTCTTATGCCCATTTATGGGCAATTGGTCATTTGGTCCGCATAAATGACTAAAAAAGTAACTTTTGGTTTTTCTAAAATACATGAGTGAATTCGAGTCTTATTAAGTGACCCATTCATATGGCTTGTGCCACATTTAATTACTACTCAATAAATAATGAGGGTGCCTCGAGTGGTGTAATGGTTAGCAAGCTAGACAAGCAAACCTTCACAAACAAGTTTGACTCTCATCGGGTGCCCAATTCATGCGGCCTTGTGCCACATCTAAGCAAAAAGCTTAGTAAATTACTACTATAGCATCGACCTTATTTCATATACACAAGTCACCAAAATTATGGAAGAGAAATTTATTCCAACGTGAGACAGGTAAATTTCTGAAAGAAAAAATAAAAACATAAGTTTTCACTGCGTCGAAGGAGAAGAAATAAGTAGAAATTTCAGGGGAGAAAGAGAAAGGCAAAGAAGAAAGAGAGGAAGGGAGGGAAAGTAAGGCGACTGTAACAAATAGAATTTTAGTTTACTTCGAAGTAATAAAGCGGGTAAAAGCGAAACAAGTAGCATGGCAAATAGGAATAATATTCCGATAATATTTAAATTGAAGGCAATAAGTAAGAAGTAAACATAGTGAGATAAGGCAGATGAAACATACCAGAGTCATGTTGAAGGGGTGACTGAAGCGAGAAGGGAAGAAAAATGTCTGGCGGAATGGTTGAAAGTCCCGCCGAGAAGAATAAGTCTCGTAGCTTTCGCGATGTCGAGAGTTTGGGATTAATTAGTAAAGAGAGGATAAACTCCCAAGAGCAGAGCTTAAGGCAACTCGAAAGAGAAATAAAGAAGGGGAGAAGAAGTGAGAAATAAAGGTAGCGGAGTTAAAAAGGGGCAGAAAGTTTAACGTCGCAGCGAGAAGACGGGAAGTAAACAAAGGGGAAAGCGGTGACCAGGGGAAAATTGTCTCTTACGAAGAGAGTTCTGGATACAGACGTGACACGTACGTCTTGTTGCAGCGACTGGGGGACGCTTAATTAAATCGCCCCGTTTTTCCGGCCTTTCTATCAACACCAACGTCACATTTTACTGTAATTGCTCCAACGCCCCTTCACAATTTCAACGCCCCCATCCAACTGTTTACTCGCCAGCACCCCTCTAAAAGTTTATATCGCCACTCCTGGGGGATACCGCCCACTTTGAAAACCACTATTCTAAGCCCTGCTGATCGAGCATTGCACAAAGAATAGCCATGACTTAACTATATTATCAATATTTTTATCATATATAAGTAAGTAAAGTTGGCGACCTTTGTCAAGGGTGACCCGAAGGCGCCATTTTCAATAGCTACTACACCGAGGTATAGGAGAGGGCGTTACTCCATTCTCTAGATTGCTCCACTTTACCCTTGATCCACACCTTATAATGCTGAGTGCTATTCAAGGCGGCATCATCTACCATTTTTTGAGTCTTTGGTATGACTCGACCTGGGATTGAACCCCGGTCTCCTGAACCATTGGGCAACACTCTACTCATTAGGCCAAGTCATATATTATATATATCATGGGGAAATTTCTATGGCGTTGTAGCTAACGTGCTGGGCTGCAACACCATCGCAAATAATGTAACATAGCCATACATGAATATGTGAAAAGTACTTAGAATGTTCATAACATATATACATAAAACATAGGAATCCCGAAACACGAAAAACACGTAACGACTTCTTAGTTCAGGTACAATACCTTTTTATTACCTTTGAGTTTAAAGGTTCTTCAACATAAGAACAGAGATTCACATTCTTTCTATTCTGGCTTTTCCATCTGCCCCCCGCCCCACAACACGTGTGCCACTGGCTTGGCTTCGGCGAGCTAGTGAAAGTCAACCGTCTTCTTCCGAGCCAGGAACTCAACTGACTTTTTCAAAATCCCCCAAATCCCCCAAATCCTCCGCGCGCTTCCGGTGCGTGGCATCATTCGCACTCCCTAGCCCCGTTTCCCATCTCGGGTTTCTATTGTGACATCTCTGAGTGACACGTCCGCTCCGCGCACGTGCGTGGACACCTGCGCCCATGTTTGCACCTGGCTAACCCATGCCCTGCCGAAAGGTTCTCAGCCTAACTAAACCCAAAGGCATAAAACGAAATCCCTCGGCCATTATATTACAATAAGTTTAAACTTCAATTACGCAATTACAATTACAATACCTAGGGAAAAGTATGAACTCTCTTAACCCTCCTGCCATAGGTTTAATTGTATCACTGCTGTTCTTCTACAAGGATAGCGTTGGCATTGAATACCCCATGAAGGTTGATATGCCATAAAACAAAGAACCAAACACCCTCTCTCTGTCTGTCTCTGTCTCTCTCTCTAAGCTAAAACGTATACATAACAGCGTACTTATATAAATCCTGGAAGCAGCACTCTACAAAACAGCAGCTGTACGGCCACTTACGTCTCGTTACACAAACCCTTTCGAGTAAGATAAGCTTGGCATGTTGAGCACAACTGGAGAGGTAAGGACGAACTCATAAGTGATGTTCTCCTATGGACTACTACACATGGACATATTAGTGTTGGCCAGTCAGCAAAAGCATATATTCATAAGCTGTGTGCAAACAGTGGATGCCGCTTAGAGCGATGGCCAATAGGGACGAATGGCGAGAGAGATTCAAACGAATGTGTGCTGTCAGCCCGCCTTGATAGTGGTGACCTTACTTCGAGGTCGCAGTCCAGTGCTTTAGCCAGTAGGCCACGAGGACTCCCAAGAGAGAGAGAGAGAGAGAGAGAGAGAGAGAGAGAGAGAGAGAGAGATTATATATATATATATATATATATTATATTTAAGCACACATGCACACACACAAACTGATTTTGGTATGATATTGTTGAAAAACACAAATTTTACTTTACAAGATTCAATTTTTGGTGAACGGAAATGAATACATGCTTTTAAGAATTATGTGTGTGTGTGTGTGTGTGTGTGAGAGAGAGAGAGAGAGAGAGAGAGAGAGAGAGGAGTAGAAAGAAGGGGGGGAATGAACCCTTGACACGTAATTAATGTTCATTTTAAGATATTCCCATTTTTTTAGTTTGCACTCAGAGGAGATTGCCTTATCTTTCATTCGTTGCCCCACCCATTTTTAGTGGGTATTTCCTGATGATTTACAAAGAGATTCTTATGAAGTTCTGCTGGCATTTATCTTTTTTTTTTTTATTTGTTTTGTTTTTGTTTTTTATCAAGAATTCTTGGATTGTTTTTACAGTAGGGAATAACATAACAAACCTCGGAACGGGTGCACAATTGGGGCCTTGTACAAATTTTGTTTGAACATTTCCATACAAAGACACATCTGTTTCTTCTAAATGGAAAAAATCCTCTTAGTTGAAATTCTTTCTCTTTTTTTATGTTTTCAACTTTCGAAAAGAAAAAAAAGTGTTATCACGTTTTAATCAAGATTAAACGTACAAGGTGTCTCAAAATAGATACAACTTATTAATATGATAATGATTCATTACCGAGACACACGCAATGGGAGTCATTTGGAACACGTCGTGTAAAAAAATGCATGCTTTGAACTAGAGACATCCAATGTTCTTTTAATTATTATCATATCAGCTTCCAGGACATGCAATCCTTTTTTGAATTTCTTATCTCAGTAATAAATAATCATTATATAAATGGGTTGCATCTATTTTGAGACAGTTTCCTATGAAATTGTCTCCAAATAAGCAGTGACGCAAAATGTTATTCCCTCTCTTGTCCAAGGCATTGTCATTGAGAATTAATAGTTTTTATAGTATACAATTTTCAAATCTGAAACAAAAAAGAACACAACATTATTATTAGTAGAGTTATTAGCAGTGACATGGGTCCCATGTATATTGAGACACCCTATATTATTAGTTGTAGAGTTATTAGCTGTGACATGGGTCCCTTGTATATTGAGACACCCTATATTATCATATTTACCAACCCCTCCGCTCGGGCAGGATATGACACGAGGTCAATTTTTTTAAGCGAAGTTTACCAGCACCCTCCCCTACGTCTCAGTGTGGTGGCTATTGAAAGGGAAGCCTTCTGGTCAGCCTCTACTAGAGTCGCCGACTTTACTTATCTATTAGTGATACATAGCTATACTTGGAACTATCTAACTTTCTTGGCTTGTTTACAAATCATAAATATCTAAAACAGATGAATAAACCGGATTTGACATTAAATAACCTATAATGGTTGATATGCCATTAAACCAAACCAAACCAAACCAAACCAATCATGTTTTAAGCTTTCCACAGTGATGAAAGCCTAGTTCAGAAACTGATATGGATATCAATACTTCAACGATGAGACAGGTAGTTATAAGTTACATGGTACCAGTAAAATTCTTCAAGTAACCTGAATATATATATATATACCAAAGACTTTAAAAATGGTACTTGATACCTCCTTGCTTAACACTCAGCAATATAAGGTATGTATCAAGGGTAAAGTGGAGCAATTCAGAGAAAGGAGTAGCGACCTTCCCCTACACCTTGGTGTAGTAGCTATTAAAAAGGGAGCCTTCTGGTCGCCCTCGACTGCAGTCGCCAACTTTACTTTACTTACACCTACAGCAAAATTTGAGGTCATTTGGACAGGGAATAGTTCAAGTTATTAGATTATGAGCATTGTAAATAAGGTTAATATAGAAATAGATTCCAAATAATTTTACAAAAGAAATATATTACAAACAATTTTATAATTGAGATAAATTACATATAATTTTACTAAAGAAATACATAGCAAAAAATTTTACTAAAGAATTATATTGCGAATAATTTTACAATAGAAACAATTTTACTCTGGAAATATCCGGCAAATAATTTTACTATTGAGATATATTGTGAACAATTTTACTATAGAAATACATTGCGAACAATTTTACTATAGAAATGCATTGCAAACAATTTTACAAATGAAATATATTGTGAACGATTCTACCATTGAAATATATTTCAAACAATTTTACTATAGAAATTTACTGCAAATGATTTTACGATTGAGATAGATATATTGCGAACAATTTTACTATAGAAATATATTACAAATAATTTTACTACAGAAATATATTGCCAACAATTCTACTATAGAAATATATTGAAAACAATCTTAAAAGTACATTCAAACAATTTTATTGCCCAGTCGGCTGGGGCTGTAGAATACTCTGTCTTCCCCAACGATTGTCCTAGATATGACACTAAACAATCTGATGATGAGGCTTTAGTAATGCTGGAGCTTTGGGGAATGCGGAGCACCGCTTTATTGCCATCGCTCCGAGATCCACTCTGGCCACAGAGTGGTAGTACCTGATAGGGTTTTATCTATGGGTCAAATAGAACCCATCTGCGTACTTATGCTAAATTAAATTATTTGAAAGAGAAATGTTTTGATATATAAAATGTGTACTTATGCTAAACTGAATTGTTTGAAATAGAACTGTTTTTGACATTGAAACTGTACTTACACTAAACAGAATTATTTGAAATTGTTTTGATATTTAACTGTGTGTAAACAAAATCTATATTTATACCGAACTGAATTGTTTGATTTAGAACTGTTTGACTCAACCAAATAGCTTCAAATAGAAATGTTTTTCACGATTAAATTGGGTACTCATGCTAAACTGAATCATTTGAAATAGAACTGTTTATGGATTCGGCATTAAATAACCTACAAAGGTTGATATGCCATAAAACCCAACCAACCAACCAACCAACAAACAAACAATAAAACAGTAAAGTATTCGCCAGTGGTCTGGGAGACCGGGGTTCAGTCCCATGTCGAGTCATACCAAAGACTCAAAAAATGCTACTTGATTCCACCTTGTTTAACACTCAGCATTATAATGTGTGAATCAAGGGTGAAGTGGAGCAATCTAGAGAATGGAGTAGCGCCCTCTCCAACACCTCGGTGTTGTAGCTATTAAAAGGAGAGCCTTCGGGTCACCCTCGGCCAAGTTCACCAACTTTAATTTTTTTTATTCATATGCAAATCTCCACTTTATAAATAGCAGTTGATTGTCTGGAGGTTAAACAAGTGCAAGCCTTGTAGACGAAATTACGAGAGAAATGTTGGTGAATACTTTTAACTAATTGTAGTTTAAAATTCGAGTCTCTACAATTTTTTGGTTCGAAAATATAAAAATGACCAAGGTACTAAAACTTAAAATTCAGGATCTAGATGGTAAGATCCCAGGAGCAGAGAAAATATGGACTTAAGTAGAGGACATATTTTATTCTCATAAATTACGTGTCGCCTGATGTATACAAATTGCCCAGTCGGCTTGGGCTGTAGAATACACCGACTGCTTCTCTGCAGACGGGTAAGACCCCACTTCCTCAACGAGAGTCCTAGATATGACATTAAACAATCTGATGGTGAGGCTCCTGTAATGCTGGAGCTTTGAGAAATTCGGAGTACCCCTTCATTGCCATCGCTCCCAGGTCCATTCTGGTTCGGAGTGGTAGCACTTGATAGGGCCCTATCTATGGGTCAAATAGAACAAAACTGAGTACTTATGCTAAACTGAATTGCTTGAAATAGAACTATTTTGACATTAAAACTGCGTACTCATCGTAAACTGATTTGTTTGAAATAGTACAGTTTATATAATGGGTATTGTGTTTGCCAATGATCAGGGAGACCAGGTTCGATTCTAGGTCGAGTCGTACCAAAGACTCAAAAAATGGTATTTGATGCTGCCTTGCTTAACACCCAACATTATAAGGGTAAAGTGGAGCAATCTAGGGAAAGAAGTAGCGCCCTTCCCGACTCCTCAGTGTAGTAGCTATTGAAATGGGAGCCTTCGGGTCGCTCTAGATTACGGTCGCCAACTTTACTTTTATTTTATATGTATAAAACATGGATTTAGCATTGAATAACCTACAATAGTTGATGTGCCATAAAACCAAACCAAACCAACTGTTTGATGAATGTACAGACTTTGAAGAAGCTATTAACATTCCAAAGAGAGCTCTCATCCAAGAAAAAGTGAGATATACGTTTGGCATGCACCTGTGTTGTTTAGTGGCTCGTACCACGTGACTTCCGGTGTTGTGGAAGTATAAAAGACACCGTATTTCTCAAGCACGGCAGACAGAAGCAGAAGCAGAGATACAGCTCTGAAAGGACGTTGATCTGTAATAAGACCAACTTCGGATATAACACCAACAGCGCGAGACTTATAATACTAGTCGGATTGACTTAATCAACAATTAACTTTATTTTCACTGTGTATCTTTTCCACGATACAACAACCTATAACCAGAACTCAACAGGCTGGGGAAACGTTGGGTCAATACAGTGTGTCCAAAAAAAATTAACATAATTTCTCAGGTCAATAATTTTGGCAATTCTTATTGAAATAACATAAAATTTTCAAATAAAGTATAGAAACATATAAAGATTTTATATCTAACTGAAGAGGACAGTATATGCTTATCTTAATGAGGATCTACGAGAGAATTGGATCGGGTGTGGTGGAGATGAAAATTTTCTGATGAAATGGCTGCCGTGGTCACCGGATTTGTCTCCGTGTGATTTCTTTTTATAGGGATATGTTAGCGTTGATGAACTCAAGCAGAGAATCAGTTCCGCACTAAATAATGTTACCGGAGACACGCTAAAGCATATTTGGCAAGAGCTAAACTATCGACTTGACGTGTACACATAATTAACACTTATTAAATCGCCCCCAGAATAAACGTACGATGTTCAACACCTAAACTGTTCAATTTCATTGAGCTAGACTTAGTAATTTTCAAGATATTTGCTTTTAAAATGATGTCGAATTTTTAGGGGGAAACCTGATATCTTCAGACATTACACGGTCTGGCCAAGGACTGTAAATTTAAAGATGTTTTCGGTCAAGGTTACAAAGAGGGAGCAATGAGAGATACCGTTATAGCAAAATAATCCACGCCCCTTATATGACAGAGACTTCTTGAAAGTAAAGCGTTCACCCTCACAAAAGCTGGAAATCAAGGGTTATCCTAAATTTTGATGACTATTCTGCTGATACCCAAAACAAGTTATCAAGCAGTGTCTGTATCGGAACCCCAGACTAACGCCTTAACATCTCAGCAAGAGGAAAAAAAATGAAATAAATAAATAAATAAAAATACAAACAAACAAAACAAACAAACAGAACAAACGGAGGGCTAGTGGGAATTAGAGAAGAAAAAAGTAAATAAATAAAATAAGATAAAATAAATTAAAAAAAATGTGTCAGTTGACAGGAAGCAAGAACGGCGCATGCCTAAAGAAAGGGCCTTTCAGGCGATGAAGCGAAATTCTACCACATAAGCTGCACTCCTGATACTGGATGGATTTCCTCCTCTTAGCTGCTGATAGGTAGTGCACGTGTTCACCAAGTTTCGGACTTGGAGGGAAGGTCACGTCTCCTGTTGGCAGTAGCCTCTATTTAAAACATCTTTTGATCATACCAGAAACTTCAAACTCATAAACCCACTGAAAAAGACTCTAATACATTTTAACAATTTGCTTGGGAAACGCGACTATGTCTAATGGTTCAAGAAAAAGTTCTTCATCCCGAGCTCGTCGTTAAACCCTAAAATAAAGTAGGAATTAAAAGGTATCTTCGTCTCTTTCCTTCCTTCCTTCCTTCCTTCCTTCCTTCCTTCCTTCCTTCCTTCCTCTTGCAGCCTTCTACAGACAAATAAGCGGACAAGTTAAATGGTGTAAGAAGAAGAACAAACGAGTCAGATACTAAAAAATCCAAAGTCGTTCCAATAAAACACAGCAATTAACCAACACTGACGTGGACGACTACCAAACAACCTACTACCAACGAAAATAAATACCCACAAAAACCAAAACAATCTTATTCTCCTTAGACTTTTAGACATCCGCTGTTAGCAGGTCCTATTTTAAAAAATAGTTTTTTTTCTATCGAGGCCCTAGGTACTCCAGAAAAAAAAGTGTTCTGTACGAGGAACGAACTGCTACAATTGCAAAAAGAAAGGTCATTTCATAAAAGTCTGTTGTCTGAGAATTGATAAATTTTCTGTTGAATCACCCACCATAGCCACGGTAACTGTTGGGCTACAACGAATTTCGAAAGTCACAGTAGAATACTTTATAAATAAATAAATAAATAAATAAAAAAGAATAACACTTACCGTTCTAGACGATTCAGAAATAATCATAGTTTTATCGACACTCACATAGTTCAGTCGATAGGGTTAGACATTTGACATACTAATAAAAGAAAATTACAAAGTTTCGCAAACTACCAAATGTTATATATTTCGGAAAAATAGTGTTGTGAGGCTTTAGTGGGTAAGTTCAAATAGTATATTCTGCAGTTTTCTAGTTCGAATACTGATTCAAAAAGAAAATACAGACGACAAAGTTTCAGAAAACAAGTTTTATATAAGAGAAACAAAAGAAAAGAGAAGATAGAAATGATAAAGAATTGTAAATTTGTTTTGATTTGCGGGAACTTCTCTGAGAGAATTCTTTGAAATTTAGTAGTTTTTGTGGTTTCGTTAAATTTTTGGTTGATTTTTCAGCTTTCGTTTAATTTTACTTGAGTTTTCTGTTAAGTTGACTTTTAGTCAAATTCTCGGCTTTTGTTGTTCAGTTGAATCAAAGTAAGTTTTCTATTTGGTAGACGTTTAGTCAAATTTCTCGGATAGCTCCTTGCCAGTTTAGTTACTTTTTAACTATTAAGAGAGCAAGAGATAAATAACTTTCAGCTAGCTATCTTTTTAATGCTTCATAGGCCGGCAACCGAGCGCGAACTAAAGTTTTGGAGTTGCAGTCGAAGAAAATGGTGGGAGCAGCCCTTGATGCCTTATTGTCTATGTCCACTTTTCCACCCTGAAAGTACCAAAGTTAATTTGTTACATAGTGGTCTGTCTTATTCTTTGTTTGAAAAAAATTTTATTCAAAGTCTACCGTCAGTATGGCTCCTGCCTTTTTTTTTTTTTTTTAAACAGTCTGATGGTGAGGCTCCTGTAATCTTAAAATGGGAATGAAAATTTACAAAAGATTTAATTTATCCCTGATGAATAATTCATGCCCTGATATGATCTATGGGGAGTATTAAGGGTTTTTCGTGTGTGGTATATTCTGGGTATTGTTAGGAGATTCTGAGGTTTGTGTCTGACTCCTTTTTCTTCTTACATCATTCGTTTGTTATTTTCTTGTTGTTAGTTGAAGCTGTAAGGGAATTAAGGACGGAAGGGAAAAGACAACAATACCTTTAGACTCAAGTTTTATTTTGGAGGTTTACGACTATTTTGCGGTGTGGAATGTTCTCCTGAACCGATAGAAATAGTCGTGCTCTCTTAAATAAGGTGTTTGAAAGATATTGTGGAATCACCAGAGTCTGCTACTTGCAGGAGTCACAACGAGTTCAGGACTTAATAAGTACGTGGACTCCCTACAAACAGCCAAGAAAAAAAGGTACGTCCGTCTAAGTCGTAATGATAAAAGCCTCAGAGGAAGAGTTTCTCTTTGGCACCAGGAAGCCAATCTTTTCAGTCATGCGCAGATTGGACTCCCTCTCAGAAACCTCCTTGGAAACTGTTACTTTTGCATTTATTTATTTTATTTTTTGTGTTAATTTCTTTTTGCTTATTATTCCATCTCTACAGATCCTCGGAGAAGACTTTCAGAGCACGCACAAAAAAAGTAGAAATTTTATGTGATCAACGGACCACCTTTAAAGCTAGCATGAGGATTTTACCACGTTTGTCTGAAAATATATCGCTTGACTGTTGACCCATATCTGTGAAATCCGGAAGCAGAAATATTCATAAGGAAGGAAATAAAAAGCCTGTTGAAATAAGATATCAGGGATCCGTTCAGATCTCCATGGAGAGCATAAGTTATGGTTACTAGGGAAGAAAAAAAAGGTTAGTCATAGATTATTTACAGACGATAAATCATATTACCTCAAAAGATGCCAATCCTTTGTGGGGGATTGAATTGGTCGTTGAGTTCTCTCGAGGTTTTGTTTGAAACAAAACTGCGTCGTTCCACAATTTACTACACAAAGAAATGAACAACGCAAATAAAAGAAAATTCACAACATGTTAAAAAAAAAAACAAGATAATTTTATATACTAAGAACTAAACAAAAAAAAAAACAACAAAAAAAAAACAACAAAAAACAAAAAAAAAAAAACATACAAAGTAGGAAAAATGTCCGAATATTGTTTGTTAGATATTCGTGTGTGTATGGGTGTGACAGACACAAATACAATGTGAATGTAAATGTGTTTTTGTTTGAAACTATCTGTGTTTACGTGTGTTCGTTGTTAAAACTGGGGGTTACAATGTCACAGTCCTTACTTATGTACATGTGCGTTTATGTATGAATACAAGAGAAACCAAAATACCAAAAAAAGCGGCGCGTGTCTGTGAGGCGATTTTGGCATCCATGCAAAGTCCAGCACCTTGGAGTGTGGAAAATATACCCATTTCGTAATAGCAAAGCATGAATCTTTGCTGGCTGTTTGTTCTCCCATGTTGGCTGTTGTCTCTATCTGGACGTGGCGAAGTGTCTGAAGCGTGAGAGTGAAAGCTGTCGAACTGGGAGTCAGAACATAAGAGAGAGAAAGCTTTCAAAGGCAAAAACTATATAAGTAGCCATGTCACATGACCGGCTCCAAACGCAAGATTTATTTTTGTGCGGGGCAAAATCAAAAAGCGTCGACGAAGTGTTGCGTAGCCATATACACGAATATGGCCATGTGCGAAATCGACATGTAATGTTCATTAACGATAGAATATATAAAGAACAGGAATCTCAAAAACACGTAACTACTTCTTGTTCAGGTACGAAACCTTTTTATTAACTTTGAGTTAAAGATTTCGACGTACGGAGGAGAGACACAATCTTCTATGCTGTCTTATTCATTTGGCCACCAACTCGAGCGGCCCCCATCGGGCGCACGTTCGCCTCGCGCCTGCGAGCTCCAAAATCGATCCTTCTCGTTTGGCGTCTAAAACCCGACTCTTATTTTCTTCAAATTCTCACACAAACTTCCGCGTGCTTCCGGTGCGTGACGTCACCCGCACCTTGTCACCCAGTATCGTCTCGGACTGTTATGACATCTGAGTGACACCTCCATCCGCTCGCGCGCACCCGCGTTAACACCTGCTTCAATCTTACACCCAAACAACCCATGTGCTGAGCCGAAAGGTTCTCAGCCTAACTAAACTCAAAGGCATGAACCGAAATCCCTCGGCTATTTCATAACAGAAGTTGAAAGCACACAGCACGTGACTATTCTCACCAATCAGTTTCCTGAAACTATTTAATTTACCGACTTCTCACTACTTTTGTTTCGGGAAGAAGTGAATCTTGGATCTTATTCAAATTTTTTTTTTTTGCCTCAGGTGGTCAATGCCGGCCATTTCAAAAATATAGGAGCGTAAATCCTATTCCGCTTCCCAAAATTCTAACGATGGTTTCGAAAATAGCGAAGTATAGTGTACCTTTGTAGCACTATGGGGGCAGGCCGCCAAAGCAGACGAGTCTGTTTTGGCGCGAAACCAGACAAAGGATTCTTGGACATGAAATCTCGCCGTATCCGGAAGTGGTAAGGGGACCCGAGAATGAGAGTTGACGACGCGACCCAGAGAGTTGGAAGTTGGACAGGAGAGAGGAGGAGTTGCGGCTGGAGACCACGGAGGGCAGTTGAGACTGGACAAGAGAGGCGAACAGAGAAGTTGGCGTGGAAGAACGGAGGGGCAGTCAACACCAGACACCGAGCAGAGAGGCGAGGAGACAAGATAGGGTCCAGTGAAGAAGAGTCTCAAGATGTCTGATTCCAGTAGCATTGTGGAATTTTCGCTGGTAACCCACGCTAGCGATAGTCTGCACATGCATATAGTGTTGCAATACCTTCTTCTGCCCTTGGTAACCCCAAGTTTGTTGTTTGTTCGTTTATCCTTCTATTTTCTCCTGTCTCCCTCGATCGTATTCTTGTGTAGGTAAAGAAATGTGCGTTACCCCCTCAGCCACTAGTTGATCACCGGCCGGCTAAGAAGAAGACATGGTTAGAAGACTGAGATAATGTGGTGGGGGTGAGGGGGTAACGTTTCACACCTTAAGTAGTACCTTAAGTAGTTGTAGGCGACAAGAAGGCGCCCTTTTCAATAGCTACTACACCGAGGAGTAGGGGAGGGCGCTACTCCTTTCCCTGGATTGCTCCACTTTACCCTTGATACGTACCTTATACTGCTGAATGTCAAGCAAGGAGGTATCAAGTACCATTTTTAAAGTGTTTGGTATGACGCGACCTGGGATTGAACCCAGGTCTCTCGGACCTTTGGCGAACACTCTACCTACTCAGCCAATGAGCCGGTAGGCCTCAAAAGTGCATATCATGAGGTTCCCCTCCGTAAAGCTATGAGGTACAAGAAGGTTTTTCGTGGTATGTGTATATTGTTGGTATTGTTAGGAAATTCTGACATTTGATCCTGACTCCTTTTTCTTCTTACCCGATTCATTTCTAATTTTCATTTTGTTAGTTGAAGCTGTATGGGAATTAATGATGGAAGAAAAAAAAACATATCTTTAAAAATATCTTTAAACTCGAATTTTATTTTTGGAGACTACGACTATTCTGTGGTGTGAATTTTTTCCCGAATCAGTAGAAATAGTCGGGCCTCGACTGTCAAGGTGTTTGAAGAATATAATCACGGAATTATTCTTAACAAACTGCAGGTTCGAGAACCCATCATAATGTCTCTGTGTTCAGTGGGTAGGTTCAGAAGAGGCTGCTGCTAGAAGGTATGTTCGTTCCCTACTAACAGCAGTGGGAAAAAGGTGCGTCCATCTCAGCCGACGTGATGAATGCTTCTGAAGTGGAGTTTCTCTTTAGCTCCAGGAAGCCTGTCTTTTTAGGCACGCGCCGATTTCGCTTCCAGTCAGAGATCTCCTGGAAAACTGTTACTTTTGCATTTATTTATTTAATTTTTCTATGTTATTGTTTTGTTTTGTTTTTATTTCCCTGCTTAGCAGACGACCCTTACTCGGTCCTTGAAGCTGGTGGTAAATTGAATAATCTTAAAAGCATGTTATTTGGGATCACAAACAGAGAAGCTGGGTTTCAAAGAATTTTGGTTGAAATAATCGAAAAAGATGGCCGAACGGAAAGATTCACTTATATAGATGTCGTAACAATTTGCGGCATAAATGAAAGAGAAAATGATTCTAACCTGGCAAAGTTTAAAGAACTGGCTAAAAAGTACAATTTCACATTAAAGGAGAGAAAATGTGTCTACAGAGCAACGAAAATAAAACTTCTTGGTTATGAAGTCTGTAAACGCAAACACATTGCAAACAATATCACTAAAGAAATATATTGTGAATAATTTTACAATAGAAACACATATCAAATAAATCTGTTTACTATTAATCATTTTTGCCCAGTCAGCTGGGGCTGTAGAATACACTGACTGCACCTCTGCAGAGGGGTAAGACCCCCCCTAACAAGTGTCCTGGTATAACACTAAACAATCTGATGGTGAGGTTCCAGCTATGCTGGAGCTTTGGGGAATGCGGAGTACTCCTTCATTGCCATCGCTCCCAGGTCCACCCTGGCCCGGAGTGGTAGCACCTGATAGGGCCCTATCTATGGGTTAAATAGAACTAACAGCATTCTTATGCTAAACTGAATTGTTTGAGTAAATTGAATAGCTTGAAATAAATGTTTTTGACAATCAAACCGTACTTACATTTAAACTGCGTGCTTATGCTTAACTGAATTATTTGAAATAGAACTGTTTTTCGACATTAAAACTGTATTTACACTTAAGTGAATTGTTACATATAACTGCTTGAATAGTTGGAAATGGAAATGTTTTTGACAATTAAACTGTGTACTTATGCTGAACTGAATTGTTTTAAATAGAACAGATTATTTACGTAAAAATGGATTTGGCGTTAAGTAACCTACAGAGGTTGATATGCCATAAAACCCAATAAACCTAACCTAACCTATTAATCATTTGTTTGCTTCCAGTTAAATGGGTATACATGATATGTAAGAGATTAGTTTGTCGGTAATTTCATTTTTAAACAAGTTACAACTAATTTGTTTGCATACTAGCATTGCTATTCTTTCCACACGGTTAAATAGTTCCATTAATTGTTATATAACACTATTTCAACATTAGTCATCTGCGCACAGAGATGCAGTCGGCATATTCTACAGCCCCAGTTGACTAGGCTAGATTAATATTAAATAGAATGATTTGTGTTGGATAACAGTGGTAATTTACAAAGCTTCTTGCTTAGATGTGGCACGAGGCCATATGAATGGGGCACCCAATGAGACTCGAACTCACTCGTGTAGGTTTGCAAGTCTAGCTTGCTAACCATTACGCTACCCGAGGCGCCCTTTGTGTTGGATAACAGTGTTTGAAACTGTTTAACTGTATGAAAGCAAATGAGCTCTGAATTGTTTAAAAATAATGTTACCTACAAACTATTCGCTTACAAATCTCTCCGTCCCCCCTCTCTCTGTCTCTGTCTCTGTTTCTCTCTCTCTCTCTCTCTCTCTCTCTCTCTCTCTCTCACACACACACACACACATATATATAAATATATAAACAGTATTTGGAATTAAATAATCCACAAGGGTTGATATGCCATAAAATATAACCAAACCAAACCAAACACATGGTCTGGGAGACTTTAAAAATGGTACTTGGTACCTCCTTGCTTAACACTCAGCAGTATAAGGTACGTATCAAGGGTAAAGTGGAGCAATTCAGGGAAAGGAGTAGCGCCCTCCCCTACACCTCGGTGTAGTAGCTATTAAAAAGGGAGCCTTCTGGTCGCCCTCGACTACGGTCGCCAACTTTACTTACTATATAAAAGTAGTTATTTTTTCAGATTTAGGAATAATAAAGATTAAATATCCTTATACAAATCTATATTCACTTCAAACATTTTCCAAGCAAATGTCGACCACTTTTTTTTTAACCTACGCAGTAACCATTAAGCTGAAAGTGCTGATAGAACTGTTGTCAAGTTTGAAATGACAGCTTTACAATGAATAAGGATTTTTTTTTCTGTACGTAAAAGTCTTGGATTTTATTTCCCTTGGGTTTCTTTAAAATTATCTTGTTACTACGGTGTTTATGGAACAACAAACAATGTCGCCATAATTGCTTTTATTTATTTATTCATTTTTTAAAGGCTTCTATTCAAATTCCGAATGCTTAGTGCTTTACTTTTCTGACACTTGCTTAGAAATTGCTTCCAACTGGACAAAAGACTGAAAAAAAGAACTCTGTCTGTCTGTCTGTCACACACACACACACACACACACACACACACATATATATGGTGCGGTAGAAATACCTTCCATATTTTAAGCTGTCACTTGTGGTGCAAGTGAACTTGGGAAATGCGGAGTAACCCTTCATTGCCATCACTTCCAGGTCCACTCCGACTAGGAGTGGTAGCACCTGATAGGGTCCTATCTATAGGTCAAATAGAACGAAACTGTGTACTTATGCTAAACTGAATTTTTCGAAATAGAACTGTTTTGACATTTTAACTGCGTACCTATGCTAAACAGAATTTTTCGAAAACAAACTGTTTTTGACATTTAAATTGTGTACTTATGTTAAACTGAATTGTTAAAAATAGAACTGTTTTTATGTATAAAAATAGATTTGGCATTAAATAACCTACAATGGTTGATATGCCATAAAACAAAACCAAAGTGGTAAAATTCTAATATTGTACGGTTGATCATATTCTTCGATAATTTTGCAATGTTTAATCTGTGATGAAGACCAGCACGTGAGTAATCTTCACTCTTATCCCCCAAAATTAGAAGTTTAGAATTTTGTATAGGCCAGATCCTTGGTGGTCTAGGTGGGCCAAGTTGACCAGTTGAAATGGGAATTAAATTTTGAGGTGGAGCTACCTGTAATATAATTGCCGAGGGATTTCGTTTTATATATCTTGCCTTTCGGTTTAGTTAAGCTGAGAACCTTTTGCTTAGCGCATGGGTTAGTTAGGTGCAACATTAACGCAGGTATTCATGCGTGTGCGGGGAGGATGCGTCATTCACAGATGTCAAAATAAAATTCCCAGATAGAATATGTGACTGGGGAGGGGAATGACATCATGCCCGGAATTTGAGAAAAAGCAGTTAGTTGAGTTCCTGCGTCCGAACGGGAAGGTTGAGATTCAGACCTGGGCGAGGGCAAACGACTTGGTGCGCTACGGGCGCCGCGCGTTGGTTGGGTTGAGAGCTGACAATGTAAAAGCAGTCAGCATAGATAGATTGTGTCTCTCTCTCCTCATGTCGAATTACCTTTAACTCAAAGGTAATAAAAAGTTTCGTACCAGAACCAATTGCGTAAAGTTTCGTGTTTTTAGATTCCCTACGTCTATTTCAGATATCCATGTATCATGGGTATTTTATATACCCTCTCCTCTGATTGAGACAGAGGAGAAGGTTTTCCTAATGGATATTGTAAAGTAAAGTTGACGACCTTAGTCGAGGGTGACCCGAAGGCTCCCTTTTCTATTGCTACTACACCGAAGTGTAAGGGGGCGCCACTCCTTTCCCTCGATTGCTCCACTTTACCCTTAATCCTAACCTTATATGAGTGCTAAGTGGTGAGTGCTAAGCAAGGCAGCATCAAGTACCATTTTTTTGAGTCTTTGGTATGACTCGACCTGGGATTGAATCCCGGTCTCCTGGACCATTGGCGAACACTCTACTCATAGTTATTGTAAAAAGAGTCAAGTCAGCCTATAATTTTATATCTGGCTATGTCCTGTTATCAGCTTTGCGCGGGCCAAGATTTGTTATCAATTCGTGAAAAGAAAATCGTTCTGAACTTTTGTTTCGTATATCATTTATACATTTCCTCCGTATCCCAACAATGAATTAAGTGGGGAATCCCCGTAGCGTAGTAGCTAACATACTAGACTGCGACATCGTAGGGAAGCGAGTTCGAATTCCAGTCGTGCTATTACGTCCACTTTCGGACAAATACCCGCTGGAAAGGCTCGGAGTCTCTTAGCACCCCAGCTATGGGTTAGATAGTACCACTACTGTCAACAGGGACAGCTTTGGCATTAAATAACCTACGACGCTTGATATACCATTAAAACAAAGAAATAATTAAGCTACTGACACTTAGCGTAAATCTGTTTCCGTGACGGTTTGTAAAAAAAATCCGTTATTTAAAAAAAATTTCGTCGTATCCGATGAAGCCATATTGGAGAAACATTTCATTATACAAATAAAATGTTAATTTTATCAACTCGGCTTTTAATTTTTCATTAATATTTCTTGATATATATATATATATATATATAACATGGTAATCTTAAAACGGGATTTCTTTCAAACTGTGGCTGTGTCAATAATTCTGTATGGATGTACCATATAGATGCTAACAAAACACATAGAGAAAAAGCTAGATGGGAACTATATAAGAATTCTACGAGCTATAATGAAGCCTTTTTTGAAATAAAGACGAAATATCATCTTTAAATCTGTTGTCAGTGTTTTGGTTTATCCACTTTTCTACTTTTTTTTTCTCTAAAAAATCGATAATTATCGGTCACATTAAGATAATTAATTTATTATTTTAATGTGACCGATTGTTGGTTTTTGAAGAGAAAATTATTTGCTCAGGGTTTTTTATTTACATTAAGATCTTGATTGAGATTACTTAAATTTAATATTCTATTTTTGAATATTTTATTGGTCTTGCTTGGAATTGTTCCCAACTCCGCATTTACTGAATTAAATAATATCTTATACACACACACACACACACACACATATATATATATATAGAGAGAGAGAGAGAAAGAGAGAGATAATCAAAATGGTCCATTAGAAATGATAAAATCCAGATATATTTGGCTTTCAACAAAATTAAAATTATCATTTATTAAAAATGTATTAGCTGTCTACTTTTTTGTGAATGATAATATATATATATATATACTCCCCTACCCCCGTAGGCTTGAGTTCTCCGGCGAATGAAGTAATCGTGTTACCATTAGCGTTTATTGCAAGTACTTCATATATGGATTGAGGTCTCGGTAGCCGTTAAACGGATGTATGTAAATAATAGTAATTGTGATTCAGAACCGTTTAAAATTTACTTCGCTGCTACTGGCTCCTCGTGGCTGAAGGGTTAGAGTCTTGGATTGGCGTTTGAGTCAACCGGATTTCGATCCCAGCTACGGGAAGTTAATATGCCTAGCCACACTGATGAGTTCTGATAGAACGAAACAGATTTGTCTGTGGATGACTATATATATATATATATATTATACCAGTGTTGGTTGTCACTAAATCACTTTGTGGGTTTGTGGCGAACCAAGTGCAATATAATATGGAGAGTGCTCAATATCTAGGATTGAGCTATTATATAATAATAATAAATAAATATATAATAGATTTATATATTTAATGCCATGGAATTTCGTCTGCGACCCCTGGGTTTCATGGAGTTTTTACAAAACAACAATCATCAGGCAGTTAACTGCCTGATCATTGTTGCTTTGTAAAAACCCCATGAAACCCAGGGGTCGCAGACTAAATTCCATGGCACCAAATATATAAATCTATTATATATATATATATATAATATCTTGTCAGCATCCACATTTGATGTTTTGCAACCTCAAGTCAAACATGTATAGTCACCTAAGGAGACGGGGTGTATAATGATATTCTCCGGTGAAATAAATTTATAATGACAATTTAACCAGGTTTGAGTTTCCTTGTAATTGTACTATATATATATATATATATATATATTGTCATCCACTGATGGACTGTTTCGTTGTATCAAAACTCTTCAGTGTGGCTAGACACGTAGGATGCTTGAAGCTGGGATCGAAACCCGCCCAACTTTACGTTAGACTTAGTATCATACTGCTCAGCCAACAAGCGAACCACGTCAGTTCGGGAATTATAAGGCATTATGTAGTAGATTACGTTTGTTTACATTTTTGCCTTACCGGATACCAGAGTGCTCAATTCGTTCGAAGAGCTTTGCATTATGCGTGCGGCAGCCATAAATTCCTTCGCCAGAATGCTCAACCCCCATGGGAGAGCGTATATATTGTAATCCACAGACAGACTGTTTCATTGTATCACAACTCTTCAGTGTGGCTAGACACGTAGGACAATAATTAAACTGGAATTTCCACGGGTTCAACTAGTCTGTAATTACATTTTTCAAACTTGTGGGGTCAGCCACTTGACCGCAAGAGTAGTTGATATAACGTTCACGTTTTATTTTCCATTAATAGAAAAAGAGAAAATTTCAACCCTCCGACCGACTTTTTCAGGCTTGAATAATTTATTATTATAATTATAATTCTCCAAGTGAAGAGTTTAAAATCACCACCAGTTGAGTTGCTGGCTTGTATCAAAATGATGCATTTTTACTGCAAATCCTATTCAATAACTGTCCCGTCGGTGGAGCTTAGAATATGCTGGCAGTACCCCTTGCAAAGGTGTTAAGACCCCGTTCTTTCCAAAAATGGGTGTCTTTGGTATGTCACTAAACTGCATCTGATTTCAGGCTCCTGTTCTGGAGACTTGTGGAATGTGGAGTACCCTTTCATTGCCATTACTCTGACTCGGAGTACCTGCTAGGATCCCATTCATAGGTCCAATAGTTTTTTTTTTAAATTATTTGTATTCGATAGGGTCGTATGTAAAAAAAAAAAACCCTAAATCTTTTTTTAGATGAAACCTGATAATTTTAATCATTCATTCGAATTGTAGTCTTCATCTTTATTGTTATAGTGACAACGTTTCGGTCGATGTATTTTTCGACCTTCTTCAGATGTTTTATGCCAAACTCTAGAGCCCACACGGAGCTTCGAACCGAATCCTTTATTGCATCCATGGGGGTAACTGTTTACAATAACTGCGTACAGGAGTTCAGCTGTGGTAAGTATTCCTTGTTATTAAAAAAAAAAACTCTTCAGAAATAAGCATATGAACAACTACTACCTGACTACACATATTTATATTTATAAATATGTGTAGTGAGGCAGTAGTTGTTCATTGAAGCATGTTTCATTAAATAATAAAGACAAATTTTGTCTGTATAATCTATTTAAGATCATTTCAAGTTTCCTTATAAGTGTCTTAGTTTCAAGTTGGAATTGGCAGATGAATTTCTAAAAATTGTCCCGGGCGCTTTCGGACCCTTCATAGGCTATCAGCAGGGGTTGCTTGCTTGTGTAAAGTGTGTTGTTTTTAAAATGAATTTTGAAAGTTTTTTTATAACATAACAAAAATATGTATTTAAAAGGGAACCCTATTTAAAAAGGGAACGCTCTTATATATATATATATATATATACGCTCATTGGACTAGTGGGTTGAGTGTTCGCTAATGGCCCGGGAGACCAGGATTCAATCTCAGGTCAAGTCATCCCAAAGACTCAAATAATTACTTAACACTCAGCATTATAAGGTATGGATCAAGGGTAAAGTGGAGCAATCCAGGGAAAAGAGTTGTACATTCCCTTACACCTCAGTGTAGTAGCTAATGAAAAGGGAGCTTTCGGGTGGCCCCCGACTACAGTCGCTGACTTTACTTACATAGTTTACTTATATATATATATATATATATATATATATATTTGGGAAACTGAAGGTGAGAAAAAAATTCTTTTTTTTGTTTAGGCCCTGGTAGGAATTTTTGTAAAAAATAGGCACCGAAAATGGAATACTTTTAAAGAGGAATAAAAATATTTTTCGACCAACAAGTTCTGATGAGGGTCATCATAAGGTCAACACATATGGTGACCCAGGATCGCTGGGTCAAAGAACTTTCTTCAACCAATCAAAAGGCCAGAAAATACCTAAAACAGATTTTTGGAGACAAGACAACGGAGCTTATTTCGGCCCTTCAAAGGCTACAAATATCAGGAAGAACGACAACTCAAACTGTGGCACAGTCGGCTTGGGAGCCGGACAAATGGGCCACATATATGATATACGTGTTTACTGGCCTCTGGCCATACAACATGTGAGATCTGTCCCTCCAAGCAGCGGTCAGCTAAGCATGCCAATGGACCACGCCCGCTCAACCAGCATGCAGTGCCGGACAACAGTAACAGTGAGACCCTCTGGAAACCAATACGTACACCCTTTAAAAACACAAGGCCATGTTCACTACCATGAGACGCGTGACCCGTAAGAACAAGACGCTCTGGAGCATACATAAATAATCTCTGAAATCTCAGAATTTTAGACTATGTTAGCTACCAACCCCCATGCACATAAAGTCCAAAATCTTTGAGAGAGAAAGAAAGGGCGATCAAGAAATAGTATCAACCGTCGTCACCTCCTGAAGTCTGAAAGTCTTCACTTACTCATCGAAGACACTGGACTGCAATCATCTCCTCACTTAAAATACTACCACTATTCTCGAACAAGCACTGAGGGAAATTAACCCTTGAAAAAACGCCTTTTTGCCTTTCTTCGTCACCAGTCAAGTTTACAAAAAACTCTTCTACCTGGTTAAATTTAAAATTTTAAATAAGATGCTCAACAGAAATATTTGATGAAGCTTATATTATTTTTTTGAGCACTCTCCTTTTTTAGTATTTCTTTGGAAATTTCCAGCATTTTCACATTTTATACGAATCAATCGTTATATATATATATATACATATATATATCGAGGGAAGTCTCCGTGGCAAGGTGAATAATGTATTGAACTGCAATAACCAATCGATCTATTGCTTTCACTTTTGTACGAATACCCATGGGAAAGGCATGAACCCTCTTATCCTCCCAGCTATAGTTTAAATAGTATTATAGGAATTAGACAGTATTATAGGAATTCATGGCGTGTGTTTGGTATTCATTGATACTACCACCAGCCTTTTCCTATAATGCATTCGGCTATCCTAAAACAGAATATTTCGGTTAGGAGAAACAAAGTCCATTTAGACTTCAACGACATACATTTCATACAAATGTGTAGTATACATGATTAAGAAATATGAATAAACTGTCCCAAACTATGAAAGCTACAAATTCTGTCCCATAGCGGGTAAAAAACTTACATTTCTTCTAGTGTAGGGAAAAGGTTTACATGGGACAATTTGTACGCGCGTGCGGCACGAAAAAGCCAAAGAAAGGGGTCCTCTTCGTCAGGTGTCTGCCACAAAAATGGGTAGACCTCGCTTCTCAAAATGTTACATGACCAACGGTCACGTGATTCTCGGAAGCTCCGCCCATAAATCCCCAAAAGGGAGACCACTATGCTTAGTTCCCCAACAGTATCACTACTGTTTTTTTTAAGGATGACTTTGACAGTAAGTAACCCTTGAATGTTGATGTGCCTTTAAACAAAGAAATCAAACGTTTACTTTTATTGTATTGTTAATAATTGAATTTCCTATTTAATTTTTCATCCCATGTTGAAGTCCTGATTTATATGCTCGGTTAAAGGATGGAAGTTACGGGCTTAGATATCTTGCTTCTCTGCATTGTATGAGGAAGCCCGAAAAATTTCTTAAAATTCACGTGTCCAGTCGGCTGGGTCTGCAGAATACACCAACTGCGTCTCTGGGGTAAGACCTCCTTGACGAACGTCCTGATATGACATTAAACAACCGATGGCGAGGCTCCAGTAATGCTTGAGCTTTGAGGAATGCTTAGTACCTCTTCATTGCCATTCCTCCCAGATCCACTCTGGCCGGGAGTGGTAGCACTTGATAGGGTCCTATCAATGGGTCAAATAAAACTGTTTGACATTCAAACTGAGTGCAAACAAATAACTAATGCTATATTGAACTGCTAGAAAAAGAACTGTTTGATCATTTAACTGTGAGACTGATGTTTAATTGAATTGTCAGTGATATATAGCAATACTTGGAACCATTTAACTTTGATGACACGCTAAATTGAATTGTTAGGAATAGAACTGTTTGATCATTTAACTGTGTGCATCTATAAAATAGATTTGCAAATCATATTCCAAATATATATGTAAAAACAGGATTTGGTATTAAATAAGCAACAATGGTTGATATGCCATAAAACCCAACCCAACCAAATCATATAAATTTAATATATATGTATAAAGAAGATTTGGCATTAAATAACCAACAATGGTTGATATGCCATAAAACCCAACCAAACCAAATCATATATATTTAATATATATGTATAAAAAGGATTTGGCATTAAATAACCAACAATGGTTGATATGCCATAAAACCCAACCAAACCAAATCATATATATTCAATATATATGTATAAAAAGGATTTGGCATTAAATAACCTACAATGGTTGATATGCCATAAAACCCAACCAAACCAAATCATATATATTTAATATATATGTATAAAAAGGGTTTGGCATTAAATAACCGACAATGGTTGATATTTGCAAAATAGATTTGCAAGGTAAACACATAAAGGCAAAAGAATATGAAACTCACTGAGGGTTTAGGGCTTGTTAACAATCTTATTTTCTTGGTGCCTTGTGGGGTGTTGCCACCAGGACTTGTTCAATATTGCTCGCAACATTCTTGTGTAATTGCCGTCTAGCTTCTTCTTCAGTTGTTTAGTTAGCGTCCAAGTAGTGCATCCATAAACAGTTCTATTTCAAACAATTCAGGTTAGCATAAGTATATTGTTTAGTTCTATTTAACCTATAGATAGGACACTATCAGGTGCTACCACTCCAGGTCAGAGTGGATCTGGGAGCAATGGCAATAATGGAGTACTCCGCATTCCCCAAAGCTCCAGCATTACTGAAGCCTTACTATCAGATTGTTTAGTGTCATATGCAGGACACTCATTCGGGGAGTTTTACCCCTCTGCAGAGATTCAGTCTGTGTATTCTGCAGCCCCAGCTGACTGGGCTAAGGAGTAGATTGGTTTGAAAAGAAAAAAAGAAAAAATAGGTAAAATTGAGATGGTTAAGTTTAAATGTTTAGTTTGGTTTCTTTGGTTTCTTTGCTTAATGGCATATCAACCTTTATAGGTTATTTAATGCCAAAGCAATTCTCCTAGAAGAACAGTAGTGGTACTATCTAACCCATAGCTGGGAGGATAAGGGAGTTCATACCTTTCCCAAGGGTATTTGCCCGAAAGTGAACGTAATAGCGCGACTGGAGTACGAACTCGTTTACTACGATTCCACAGTCCATCGCTTTAACTACGAGGACACCCCCTTAGATGTTTGGATTTTTGAATGAAGCTTAGTTGAGGAAAAGGGATCTAGAAGAGGGATTTAAAAGAAAGTTAACATTTCTATGGGAGTGCCTTTACGATAATATGATTTTAAACAGTCACCACAACTTTAAATATCTCCAGAGAATACACCATGTCGTACTTGTAAGCGAGTAAGTTAATTTGAACTCCAATCATGCAATTACATTCACTTTCGGACTAATACCCTTGGGAAAGGTATGAATGCCTTTATTCCTCTAGCCATAGGTTAAATAGTACCACTGCTGTACTTCTACAAGAATGGCTTTGGCATTAAAAACCCATAAAAGTTGATATGCCATTAAATAAACTAAACCAAGCCAAGCCAAGCCATCATTATTAGTTTGTTACTATAAACTTAAAACTATAAACTTAATAAAACTGCTTTGGAGGTAAATCACTTTTGCTTGTACTACTACTGTTCTTTTACAAGGATGGCTTTGGCGTTAGATAACCCATGAAGGTTGATATGCCAATAAACAAAGAAACCAAATCAAGACAAGCCATCACTACTATTTTATTACTAGTTTGACTCCATCTTAATGAAACTGCTTTGGAGGTTGTTACGAACTGGCTTTCACTGGGACTGCGATAGCTGGCGCGTAACGAGAATAAAAAATATATATATAAAATAATAATGAGAATGCCTAAGATTCGATAAAAAATAAAGGCGAACAATGGGAAGGGAATTTCTCCAATCGAAGACTCTTAGTAAATCACAGCGGAATAAGCGACAAGCACTCACAAAACCAACATAACATAATTTGAAGATTTAACAACAAAATTTATTACAACATTAACAATGTAATGAGGGAAAAACAAGAATAAAAAAAGGTTTAAGAACAATAGGGGATGGAAAAATAACAATACTATTTATATATAAAATCCGAGACGAATCACAACTCAAATAGATTTGCAAGGTAAACACATAAAAGCAAAAGAATATGAAACTCACTGAGGGTTTAGGGCTTGTTAACAATCTTATTTTTTTTTTCGTTCTTTTTTTTTCTTTAAGAGGCTTGAATTTAAGTACCACGAGGGGTAGTTCGGTTTCTGTTATCTATTTCTTGGTCACATTTCGGGTGGATTGGAACGAAGCTCCTGAATGGATGTCAACGCCTCGAAGTCAGGACTGCTACTACTACTGTCACTTTTCGAGAGTCAAAAACAAGAAGGGTCTCTCTACTAGTTCTTAGAGCTGGCCACGTGGCTGGTAAGGTCACCCAAAGTTCACTCCAAGAGTTCAAAGCTAACTGAGATGGGTAAATAGTGGAAAGGGGTTGACTTGCAATTCCATTTCTTGCCGTCTTCTTTTTTTTCTTTTCTCTTCCTCTTTTAGCCTCATGAACTACCAAGCAAATCATGCGTGAGAAGAAAGGATAGGCTTGGCGCCTCGCCTTCTCAACTTTATTTTTCGTCTCGGAATAAGAAGGACAAATAAAACACATTTGTAATATACATAAAAAATATATTTCTCCTTATTGATCTATTTTCTACCCCACGTAACAAGGGGAATCACTTTTGCTAGTACCGTTATTGTTCTTCTGTAAAAATGGATTTGGCATTAAATAACCCACGAGGGTTGATATGCCATTAAACATAGAAATACCCTTAGGAAAGGTATGAATCTCTCTATCTTTTCAGCTATGGATTAAATAGTACCACAACTCTTCTTCTACAAGGATGGTTTTAGCATTAAATAACCCACAAACGTTGATATGCCATTAAAGAAAGAAATCAAACAAAGCCAAGCCATCATTATTATTTTATTACTAGTTTGACTCTATCTTGATAAAACTGCTTTGGAGGTGAATCACTTTTGCTTGTACAACTACTGTTCTTCGACAAGAATGGATTTGACACTAAATAACTTACAAATGTTGATATGCCATTAAACCAAAAAAAAAAAAAAAAAAAAACAACAAACAAAACCATTTTGAATCTCATCTTAAAAAACTCTAATATACTAAGATGATTGAGCTAATTTAGAAGAATTTTCTGATTAAGTCAATTTCTTTTTATTACAAAAACTTAATATATATCAGGGGCGGAAACGGGACTAGTGCTACTCTTGCCCGGCACGACCAATAACTCGGTCAATGTTATTCAAAATGGATTAAAAATCATCCATTAATTTAAAGCAAACATACTTAGTCTGATCTCAATTAAATTACGTATCTATTCAAGTTTCGATAACTAAGTAGCCAAAAGTTCATAAATATATCTGGGAATAATACAACGATGCTGTTTTGAATGGATGGTCTTTGTCCAGCCACCGTCAGATTCATTGAACATCACATAAAATCAGCTATAATGTTGAACACGCGCAATCCGTGCCCAGCACTAGACCCTTATAATAACAGTAATGTTAGAGAAATCCGCTTCTGGCTGTAGCCAATAGCAAGAGCAACTCAAAACACCGTGCTCAAAAATATTAGCACTATGTAACTGCTGACAGCTGTCTTGGGAAGAGGGAGAGGGACCGAGAGAGAGAGAGAGAGAGAGAGAGAGAGAGAGAGAGAGAGAGGGGGGATATCATCATCATCATCGCTATGGTAAATGTTGGTTAAACGGCGTGTTTTAATTCGTTTTTTCACTAACAGATCTCTATTTCTTTAATGAATGTTACATATATTACATTCTGTAACTAAAATTTGTTTATTTGAATACATTTTCAACAAATAATCTTTATTCTAAGCGAAATTGAAACTACTAGCTGTGTCTGTGTATATTGTCATCAATTTCTTTATTCTAATAAACATATTTTTCTCGTCATAGTAATGAACATCTCTTTTCTTCTATACTTTTGAAAGGAAAAAAATTATCTTATCTACTGTATTAACAAGACTACAAATTATATAGTATCTTGATTGTTTAAAAAAAAAACACCATGCAAGGTACGTTTGTCAATCTGTGCTATACAATGGAGAATCACGCAATAGCAACTATGATGACTTACTTTGGGTCCACGGACCAAGGGTTGGGAACTGAAGTTGACAGAGGGCGGGGGGGGGCACGAGTAGCAAAAATAGGCTAGAGTCGTCACTGATATATATATATATATATATATATATATATATATGGGTGTTTGGTTGTGGATGGGTGTGTGGTTAAGAAATATGACTTAGAAATAAAAACAAATCTCTTGAAAGTAATTTATTCATGTGATGACATTTTCAAGTATACTTCATCATAAAATATTTGAATATTACTGTGGGGAAATCCTGTGGGGTGTGTGCATGTGTATGTGTATGCATTTGTGTTTACATGGGTATGTATATGTCTGTGTGTACACTCATGTTTGCATATATTTGTGTGTGTGTGTGTGTTATAGGACTTGAGATGATTTGATACCTTAAACTTTTTCAAAAGTTTAGTTTAAAAGTTTAAAAAAGATGTATATTATCAATCTAGATTCTCTCTCACTCTCTCTTTCACTTTCTCTCTCTCAATATATATATATATATATATATATTTTTATATATACAATGAGAGACAATGGAATAGATAGGTTGATAAACTTTCTCTCTCTCTCTCTCTCTCTCTCTCAATATATATATATATATATATAGTGAAAGACAATGAAATAGATAGGTCGATTGATAGGTATATAGGTCGATAGATGGATAGATAATCTCTCTCACTCTATTTCTTTCTCTCTCTCTGTATATATATATATATAAACATAACCCATCAGAAATGATATATCACAGCAAGCTTTTATTGGAGGAAAACAAATTACTATGCTAATTTGATAGTTCTCTTCTTCACTCCTTCCTAAATAGAAGCATCAGTATCATCAAGGATCCCATTACAATGGGAACACAACAAAATCACTGATGCAAAATGTTAAAGATTATAATAATAATATTCACTGCTTAAAAGCTGGAATAAAACTTAGGGGGCAAATGTATCAATGGGCTTAGAAAGATGCCACAATTATATTACCCACAATGCTTTGCTCACTATAAAGAAAACTGTCCTTTCAAACTCTTACATACACAATAAGTGAATTTCATTGTCAAAGATAAATGAAATTGTAAGAGTCATCATTTGATGAACCGTTTGCATGAAAATTGCTGGGGGTGTATTATCTGGGATAAATTGGTGGTTTAGAGAGAGAGTGGGGCGAGAGGGAAATAATAAGCTGTTTTGCAAACAAATTGTGAAAGAGAAAAGTGATTAGATAGATAGAGAGAAAGAAAGAGGAGAGAGACATGTGTGGGGGATAATAAGCTGTTTTATATACAAATTGTGAAAGAGAAAAGGGATAAGATAGATAGATAGATAGATAAAGACAGAGAGAGAGAGACAGGCAGACAGACAGATAGAGAAAGACAGAGAGAGAGACAGAGGGAAAGAAAGAGATGGGGGTTGATAAACTTTTTTGCAAACAAATTGTAGGAGAGAAAAGTCATAAGATAGATTGATAGATAGATAGAGACAGACAGACAGACAGACAGACAGAAAGACTGACAGAGACAGAGACAGAGAGAGAAAGAAAGAGATGAAGAGATAATAAACTCTTTTGCAAACAATTGTGAAATAGAAAAGTGATAGATAGATTGATAGATAGATAGATACAGTGAGAGAGAGAAAGAGATATGGGGAGATGATAAGCTGTTTTGCAAACAAATTCTGAAAGAGAAAAGGGATGAGAGAGACAGAAAGAGAGAGAGAGATGTGGAGGGAGATTAGAAGAAATAAGATGTTTAAGTAGGTCCAAAAGAAGCAATAGAATTATAATGTTGATAGTTGGTTGGTGTGGGGGGGGGATATATACTGGAAGAATGAAATCTAAAAAAGAAAAAAAATTCTCCACTCCAAATAACTATCTGTCTCATCCCTATCCCACATATGGATTCATCCCTTTTCCTACAGCATTAGCATGAAGTGAAACACAAACAACCTAGCCTCATCCAGTAAGTGTATATATATATATATATATATATATATATATATATATATATATATATATATATATATATATATATATATTCTACAAGTGGAGCCATCAACAAAGCACTTAAGTATAATTTCATCTATTTTAAGTAGGACACATTTTCATTTCAAAGGACTCCATACTACTATTACTACTGAAGGAATCCATAGTACTACTAGTAAAGAACTCCATACTACTACTACTACAACTAAAGGACACCATTCTGCTACTACTATTACTATAACTACTGCTACTACTACCACTCCATACTTCCAAGAAAGGACTCCATAGTACTATTACTGCTACTAAAGGACTCCATACTACTTCTGCTACTACTACCAAAGAACTTCATGCAACTACTACTACCAAAAGGTTCTATACTACTACTACTACTACTACTACTACTACTATCAAAAAACTCTTTACTACTACCATTAAAAAAAGTAAAGTTGGCAACCATAGTCGAGGGTGACCCGAAGGCTCCCTTTTTGATAGCTACTACACCAAGGTGTAAAGGTGCACTACTCCTTTCCCTGGATTGCTCCACTTTACCCTTGATCCGTACCTTATAATGCTGTGTGTTAAGCAAGGAGGCATCAAGAACCATTTTTTGAGTCTTTGGTATGACTTGATCGGGGATTGAACCCAGGTCTCCCGGGCCATTGGCGAATATCCGGCTACTACTATTAAAAGACTCCATACTACTACAACTATTAGATAACTCTACACTACTACTGTTACTACCAAAGGGCTCTATACTAATACTAAAAATATCAAAAGACTCCATACTATTACTACTACAACTACTACTACTACTAAATGACTCCATACTACTACTACAAATTCCATACTAAAACTACAAAAGGATTCAATACTTCTATTTAAAAAAAAGCCATACTACTACTACTACTACTACTACTACTAACAAAGAGCTTTATACTACAATTACTACTTCCATTAAAGGACTACTAATATAACTACTACAACTAGAAACTTCATATTACTACTACTACTACTAATACTACTACTATAGAATACTATACTACTACTAAAGGATTCTGTACAATTACTACAATAGAACTTGATACTACTACTAAAGAACTCCATACTACTACTATTACTAAAGGACTCTTTACAACTACAACTACTACTCTTAAAGGATTCCATACTACTTTTACTACTACAACTACTAAAGAACTTCATACAACTATAACTACTACTAAACAAATGTAAACAAATGACTTATGTTTAATTGAATTGTTCCTTATACATAGTTATATTTAAAACCATTTAAATTTGTTGACTTATGCTAAATTGAATAGCTGGAAATAGAGCTGTTTGATAATTTATCTGATGGTAAACATATGACTGAGGTTTAATTGAATTGTTAGTGATACATAATAATACTTGGAACTGTTTTCAAATGAATGCGTATTGTTGAATTGAATAATTTAGTGTTAAATAGCAATACTTGTAAGCACTTCACTATTTGCAAACAAATGATTTATGTTGAATAGAATTATAAGTGTTACATAACAATAATTAAAACCATTTAACTGTGTAGAAACAATTGTGATACTAATATGCAAGCAAATTAGTTCAAACTCATTTTAAAATGAAATTACTAACAATCTATTTACTTACAAATCATATATGTATATCCATTTAACTATGTGCAAACAAATGACTGAAGTTAAATTGTGACTGATATAAAGTAGTACTTGAAACCATTTAACTGTGTGCAAAAATAAAATATTGCCCAGTCAGCTGGGGCTGTAGAATACACTGACTGCTTCTCTGCGGAGGGGTAAGACCCCCCCCAACGAGTGTCCTGGATATGACACTAAACAATCTGATGGTGAGGTTCCAGCAGTGCTGGAGCTTTGGGGAATGCAGAGTACCCCTTCATTGCCATCGCTCCTTGGTCCACTCTGGCCCGGAGTGGTAGTGCCTGATAAGGGTCCTATCTATGGGTTAAATAGAACTAACAGCATACTTATGCTAAACTGAATTGAGTAAACTGAATAGCTTGAAATAGAAACGTTTTTGACAATTAAACTGTACTTACACTTAAACTGCGTGCTTATGCTTAACTGAGTTATTTGAAATAGGACTGTTTTTCGACATTAAAACTGTATTTACACTTAACTGAATTATTATATATAACTGCTTGAATAGTTTGAACTGGAAATGTTTTTGACAATTAAACTGTGTACTTATGCTAAACTGAATTGTTTTAAATAGAACTGATTATTTACATAAAAATGGATTTGGCGTTAAATAACCTACAAAGGTTGATATGCCATAAAACCAAACCAAACCAAACCAAAAATAAAATAAGCTTAGGTTCATTTAAAAATGTTATCAATAAAATGTGTTTACAAATAATGTATTTAATACATATGTATAAATAGGATTTGGCAATTAAATAACCTACAATGGTTGATCAAACCAAACCAAACCAAACCCAACCCAACCCAACCAAAACCAAACCAAACCAAAAACATTTATTCAACAAAACAAAGAGATGGTTTGTTTGTGTGTAGGACAATCTATCCTGAAATGTAAGTAAGTTTACTGACTGTAAGTAAGTAAAGTTGGCAACTGTAGTCAAGGTCGACCCGAAGGCTCCCTTTTCTATAGTTACTACACCGAGGTGTAGGGGAGGGCGCTACTTCTTTCCCTGGATTGCTCCACTTTACCCTTTATACATACCTTACACTGCTGAGTGCTAAGCAGGGAGGCATCAAGTACCATTTTTAAAGTCTTTGGTATGATGCGACCTGGGATTGAACGCAGATCTCCTAGATCATTGACGAACACTCTACCCACTAGACCAATGAGCTGATATTTAAACTATAGTTGGGGGGGATAAAGGGGGCTCATACCTTTCCCAAGAGGCATTAGTCCAAAAGTGAATGTAATAACACGAATGGAGTTCAAACTCCTTTACTATGATGTCACAGTTCATAGGGACTTCCACTACTTATGGTGGAGGGGTTGGATAAATACGTATTTTGGTTAAATAAGGACAGAAAATTTTTATGATAATCTTTCAAAAAAGATGACTTCTTTTTTCATCATCATCATCACGTCACACTGATAGCACAAAGCTCCCTGATCCTTTTTTCCATCCAGCCATAAAAATTAAAATGCCAACCTATAGACAATTCCTGCAAGACTTGTTCGATAGCTTTGGTTTTCTTTAGTCAATCGAAGCAGGTAACTTCATTCTCTGGCTGCGTGTAGTTCAGGGTCACCTGAAGGCTTCCTTTTCAAAAGCTAGTACACTGAGGTGTAGGGGAAGGTGCTACTCCTTTCCCTGGATTGGTCCACTTACTCTTGATCTATACTTTATAATGCTGTGTGTTAAGCAAGGAAGCATCAGGTACCATTTTTTGAGTCTTTGAACTAGGATTGAACTCTGGTCTCCTGGACCATTAAGTGAACCCTTTAACCATTATGCCATTGAAAAATTCACAAAATAAACATTCCTTGATGATGGTGTGATGCCAACCTGGATAGGAATCAGTTAATTAAACTTATTTATCAATGATTTTAACACACACACACACACAAACATACATACACACATATACACCAACATACACTCTCACACACACAAACACACACACACACACACATATACACAAACATACACACACACGTACACACAAACACCCTCACACACTTACATACAAATATACTCACACAAACATATACACACACATACATACACATAAATACAAACACCCACACACACTTTGTTTGTTTGTTTGCTATTTAACGGCAAATCGGGTTATTTAATGCCAAATCCATTCCTTTAGAAGGACAGTAGTGGTACTATTTGACCCATAAATGGGAGGATAAGGGATTCATACCTTTCCTAAGGATATTTGTTTGAAAGTGACCATAATAGTGCGACTGGAGTTTGAACTTGTGTACTACGATTCCACAGTCCAGCACTTTAACCATTGCACCATAGGGACCCCCCCCCACATAAACACAAACACACTCTGGAGGTGCCTATGGTATAATGGTTATCGTTGTAGGAAATGGACACGGCGACACGAGTTCAAATCCTGGACAACACTGATTACATTTCACATAGCACTAATACCCTTGGGAAAGGTATGAATCCAATTATTCTCCCTCCAGCTATGGGTAAATAGTAGGAGAGACTGGGTTCTTCAGCCTTGGTGAGGCAACTAGTCTAGGAGAAGGAAAACTCTGAATTCAAACCTGTTAAACTCCGCTTAAAAAAATTGACCTTGTGTCATATCCTGCCCGAGTGGAAGGGTTGGGTAAATATGATAAACACACACACACACTAAACTATCATTCAGAAATAAGTACACTCCTAACATTTTCTTCATCAAAAGTTAATTTTCTTCAAATCCAAAGCTATCAGGATTTTATTCTAGTCAAACATTATACAATCAAAACAGATAGTATTAAGTATTATTTATCATAAAAACAATGTTTGGTTTGATTTGGTTTTATGGCATATCAACCCTTATAGGTAATTTTAATGCCAAATTCACCCTTACGCAAACAACCAGTTCCACTTAAAACAATTTAGTTTAGCATGAGTACACAGTCCAACTGTCAAAAACATTTCCATTTCAAACTATTCAGTTATATATAACAATTCAGTTTAGGGTAAGTACAGTTTCAGTGTCAAAAATAGTTCAACTTAAAACAATTCAGTTTAGCAAAAGCACACAGTTTTAAATGTAAATACAGTTCAATTGTAAAAAAAACATTTTTATTTCGAGCTATTCAGTTTAGTCAAGTAATTCTACTTCAGCTAATTCAGTTTTGTAAAAGTACAGATTTTGTTTACACACAGTTATATGTCAGAACAGTTCTATGTTAAACAATTCAGTTTATTATAAATACAGTTTCAATGTCAAAAAATAGTTGCAGTTATATGTAACAATTCACTTAAGTGTAAATACAGTTTTAATGTTAAGGGTGATAATAACTGGGCTACAGGACACTTGTGGTGGGGTGGGGTGAGGTTTACCTCACTGAAGTTAGTGTATTCTACAGCCCAAGTTAACTGGGCTGTACTGTTTTGCATTTGGGAAGGAATTTTTGATTTTTAAGGTGATCTGTCTTGAGTAAATATATGTATACTATTAATTTCTGCTTCGAAAATCATCTCATAGAAATTAAAATTTGTCTGTGAGAGTGTTGTGAGAAAAAGATTTAAAACTAGTAATAAAATAATATTTAAAATGAATATTGTCTATGCCTCATCTATCTTTCAGTAAGTAAAATCCTTTCCCTACAAACCCAGTTGACTGAAGCTGCATTTCAAAAAAGGGGTAAAACCCCAACAACTAGTGTCCTGGATACAACACTAAATTGTATCTGATGATGAGGCCCCAGTCCTGGAAATTTGTGGAATGTTGGCTGGTTGGTTGGTTGGTTGTTTTGTTTTATGGCATATCAACCCTTTTCATGTCATTTAATGCCGAATCAAGCTATTTTGATGGAAGTTAGTTTTTTCAAGGTCTTCATGTTTGTTTGGGTTTTATAGCATATCAACCATTGTAGGTTATTTAATGCTAAATCAATTTTTTTTTACAAATAAACAGTTCTATTTCAAACAACTCAGTTTAGCTTAAGTACCAAGTTTATTTGTCAAAAAAATTTCTATTTCAAGCTATTCAGTTTAGTTCTAATTCAAACAATTCAGTTTAGTATAAATGTAGTTTTTGTTTACACACAGTTAAATGTCAAAACAGTTCTATTTCAAACAATTCAGTTTAGTATAAGTACAGTTTCAATGTCAAAAGCAGTTCTATTTTTAAAAATTCAGTTTAGCATAAGTATGCAATTTACATGGCAAAATAGTTCTATTTCAAGTAATTCAGTTTAGCGTAAGTACGCAGTTTAAATATAAAAACACTTCTATTTCAAGTAATTCAGTTTAGCATAAGTACACAGTTTAGTTCTATTTGACCCATACATAGGACCCTATTAGGTGCTACCACTCCAGGCCAGAGTGGACATGGGAATGATGGCAATGAAGGGTTACTCCACATTCCCCAAAGCTTCAGCATTATTGGAGCCTCACCATCATACTGTTTAGTGTCATATCCAGAACACTCATTGGGGAAGTCTTAACCTGTCTGCAGAGATGCAGTCAGTATATTCTACAGCCCCAGCCAATTTGGCTGGGTGGGAGAAGGGAAAGAGGGTTCCAAGTATTGCTATCTATCATTAACAATTCAATTAAACATCAGTCATTTGTTTACACACAGTTAATGAACAAACAGTTCTATTTCTAACAATTCAATTTAGCATTAGTCATTTGTTTGTGCACAGTTTAAATTTCGAACGGTTCTATTTGACCCATTGATAGGACCGTATCAGGTGCTACTGCTCCTTGCCAGAATGGACCTCGGAGCAATGGCAGTGAAGGAGTATTCTGAATTCCCCAAAGTTCCAGCATTACTAGAGCCTCACCATGAGATGGTTTAATGTCATATCCAGAACACTCATTGAGGGAGTTATACCTCTCTGCAGAGATGCAGTCAGTGTATTCTACAGCCCCAGCCGATTGGGCTAGGTAGGAGAAGGGAAAGAGGGTAGAGAAATAGAAGCTGGGGAAAAAAGATCTCTAAGAGCATTTTAAGTGTATTGTATTAAAAATTTCGCTATGATGTACTATTTTTGCTGGCTTACAATTATACCTAGACACATAGATAAGTTTTCGAAAGATGTTCCATAGTATGAAAAAGGAAGATAGTACAGAAAATTATATTTGCATGTTTCAATTGTGGAATAATCTCAGTATTGAAACATGTTAATCTGACTACCATGTTGGCAGGGCTTAGAGTATACAGACTGTATCTCCTGCAGTGAAATAAGACCTCCTCAAAAAAGAATGTCTTGAGTATAACACTAAATTGCATCTCATGATGAGGCTTCTGAAAAGTGTGGGGTACTCTTTTCATTGCAATTACTCCCAGGTCCACACTGAAACAGGGTGATAATAACTGGGCTACAGGACACTCGTGGTAGGGTGGGGTGAGGTTTACCTCTCTGAAGTCAGTTAACTGGGCTGTACTGTTTTGCATTTGGGAAGGAATTTTTGTTTTTTAAGGTGATTTGAAAATTTCCACAAAATGTTTACTTTGCAAAACTTGGGCCATAAGAAAAATTTGTTGAAGAGTTCATCTTTTGGAAGCCTTCCAGAAATATCTTCTGAGTTGTTAAAAAGAGATATTTTTCTGTAGATATTGAAAATCTTTTTTTTCTTGAAATTCTCTTCAGAAGTTTGAACTCTGGCCTTCTTCAGGTGTTTGTTATCTAAATTTCTGAGACGAAGCTTGATGATTTTTATTATTAAGGGTTTTTGGACTATTGTCTTATAGCGGTTGTTGAGGGAATTAGTTATTTTCCCTAACACTATAGATTTTATGGGCACAAGAAATGAATTACAAGACTTTGCTTTATAACAACACACAAGAACGAAAGTTTTTATTTGCAGCTTTGAGGAGGTTTGTTCTTGGCGCTGCAAAACTCGTGGTCTTTAGGCTTGTTGGTTTTGGAGACGCGATAGCTTAGCGGGATGTTGGAAATGGCAGCGTGTCGTTGGATGTGTGAGGGAAGTATTCAAGGCCACCGTGTAGCTTCGTGTGTCTGGTGTTTCGGGGATAGGCGTGCGTTGTCTCCATTACAGTGTACCAGAGGTGAAAAGGGAACTTGTCGAGAGCGGAGTGGCGCTCGAATCGACATAGTAAATTTCTGTGGTGCTTGTGGAAGGCATGTTGAACGTATCTAATTCATATTCAACTGGGATTCCTTGGTCTAAAATATTAGACGCAAAGAATCCATAAATTAGAAGGTTCCCTCGTTGAATGTCCATGTTGCTGCTGCTAGGGTTAAAGCCACGGTGATATGTCCACACAGGGTGGCTTGTTTAACTACAAGGCATCGCTAAGCAGGGGCGACCAGAGACACGTCCGTTCTAGTCACCGCCTCCAGCCGAAGAGAGTGTGTTTGGCCGCTCACCCGTTTTGCTAGCCGGAAATGAAGGTCCGGGCTGAATAGGATATGTCATCCTGATTGGGTGAAATTCGATGTTGAATTAAATAGCGCGCCAAAACAAAATATGAGATTTTCCTCTTCTCTACAGTCTTCATCTTTATTGTTATTTCCACAATATTTCAGCCGATATGTCTTTTGGCCTTCTTCAGGTGCATGGTTTGTTGAGGCAAGAGCCAACAAAGTGCCAGCAAAATGCACAGACTCGTGTATGCTTCTCGTTGCTGAATTAAGACTAGAGAGAGAGAGAGAGAGAGAGAGAGAGAGAGAGAGAGAGAGAGAGTTTGATTTTGCCCTGCCGTTTTATATGCTGCTTTGGTCACAACACCTAGTGGCAATCAGGAGTACAATTTGGAAGGCAAGGATTGTAATCCCTACCATGTGCCCTATATCTCAAACCTTCCATGTGAAACCAAGCAAAGCCTTGTAAATTCTTCTTCACTGGTTACAAAACCTGGAACAATCATGGGGGCGCAATTGATGTAGTGTGTCTTGGACAAGAATAGCCTGGCAGAGCCCATCCTTCTCCAGGTCTACAACTGGTTTAGATTTAGTTTTTCTTCTTGTCATACCAAAGTTAAAGAGCCCAATCTGCCCTACTATTTATCCATTGCTGGAAGGAGAATATCTTTCCCAAGAAGCTAAGTAAGTGTTATGTGAAAAGCAAATAGAGTCCTTCAGGATTTGAACTTGAGTAGCTGAGCCCACTTGGTATGACGTATAATGTCGTAAACAGCTCCATCATTAAGTTGAGATGCTCACTCGGCAGTTTTATTTGTCAGTCCATGCAATAAAAATAGATAAATAAATAACCCGAATCTGGATTCATTGTTGTTTTCTTAATGTCTTTATTCTTTTGAAGTTATTTTAGAGGGGGAAAAACTAAATGATATTGATGAAATTCACGTAAACTTTCAATATTTTAACCACAAACAAACAAAGAGGATTACTCACACTCCTGATTACAATATGTGCATATGTCTTTGTGTGTATGTGACTGAAAGATAACAAGTGCGTATCTGCTGCTCCCACTGTTTTCGTAGTGACTTAGTAAAAAAAGAAAAAGAAAAAAGTTTCATTCCAGCTTTAGACTTGGTATTTAAGCAACTCTCCTTCTTTTTCTTCATCTTCTTTACGTTATGTTGAGATCATGAAACACTCGCAAACAGTTACAACATAAGATGGCTAAAAAGCTAAGACGAAAAAGAAAAGGTCGATCGAACTTTTTCGTTACAGAAAAAAAAGTTAATGGAATTTTTTCTTTACGGTAACAACGAGCAAAATTCCTTCACTTAGGAAAACCCGATGACAAATCTGTTGTTGAGAAGTGACCAATTCCCTCGACAACAACAACATTTGGTTTGTTTTTCAATTGAAGAAGAAGAAAATAAGACTGTCAGCTTTAAAAATTCTTCCTGTTGTTTTTTTGATTCAAACGGATCGGATTTAATTTCTCTTATTTAAAAAAAAAAAAAAAACCCAAGCACATCAACAAAAAACAAGAAAAAACACCAAAAAAAATCTTTTTTTTACAGCTCTTTGAAGTAAGTTACAATTTTTTTACTTTATTCTTTATTTCTTTTTAATGTTTATTTTTAAACATATGTGATCGTCAATTTAAAATAAAACATTTTTTTAATTTCTGGTATTTTTAATTCATGATGGAGAACTTTTTTTTAAAAAAATTAAAAACAAACAAACACAATAAAAGAAAGCAAAAAATAAAAACAAACACAAAAAATCCCAAGTAAACAGCTTTTTCGAAAGTTGATTGTGATAAATCTTGAAAGATGTAAAAAAAAAAAAAAAAATTACCAAGTACTATTTACGATAAACTGGAGTGGTCACTTGATTGTATTAGAGAATTTAATCAATTTATTTATTTATTTATCTAATCATTTGCCCAATAACTTATACGATTTAGGATTCATATATATTTTTAAAGTTATTTTATTTTGTTTCCTTGTAAATTCCTAAGAAAATTTTTCATTTAAAAATTTCCTTTTTTTTAAACGTAGAAAACAAAACAAAACAAAAAAAAACCGAGACAGTTTCAAGTTTGTTTTTTTTTTTAATTTTTTGTATCAGTTTTAAAATAAATCTTCCTCATCTCTGTTAAAATGAATAATTCTCATAAATCCAGCAAGAGAAAAAAAAATAAATAAATAAAGAAAAGCATATCATAGCAATTTTTTTTATTCGAGAAATAAACTTAAAATTCTCCAAAGAAAACAGTTTCCTGCCTGTGTGGTCAGTGTCCGTGCTCAGATGTGGCACAAGGCCAGTTGTATGGGGTCACCCACTAAGACTCGAACTCACTTGTAATGGTTTGCTAGTCTAACATAATCGTTTTTTTTTTTAAAGATAACAATGAAAGGCTGATTTTAATTTAGAAGTGTTATCTCTTTCTAAATAAAAGCATCAGTATAATCATGGACTGTTGGCACCCCATGGATTCACGGGTAGTCTAGTAAGTTGTATTAAAAAAAAGAAGAAGATATATGTACGCATTGTTTTTTTTTTTATAACTTTGACCAGAGTAAAAGAAAAGTCTGGAAAAAAAAGTTAATCGTTTTCGGGAAAAAAAAACCAAAAAGGAAAAAATATTATTGTTGCTTAAAATCATATTTCAAATTTTTCTATGTTGAATTTTAAAATAAAAACTTTAATTTAAATTATTTTTTTTGGATAAAAATAGAAATGGTAACAGAAATAAATCACTTTCTTTAATGTTTTGTCAAAACGTTATATATTTTTTTCCACTGCAGAGTCTCAGAAATAATTAATTACATTTATTTATTAAATGAAACAAAAAAAAATCTATAAACAAACATTCTGACGATTTTTTTTTTTTTGCAAAATAAGGGAGACTACTCCAACTTGGTTAATTACTATACCTTATGTGCAAAAGTTCCCAGCACTTTTGTTTACAGCGCAATATAATGACATCAACGAAAAATTATTATTTTTTATGTAAGAAATAAGTATGTGGAAAAGTTTCCAGCGAAAAATCAAGTTAAAATTTCAGCGAAGTTGCTTAATTTTCAAACAGAGGAAGTGATCTTCCTTTTATATTTTTTTCTTTAAAGGCATATCAACCTTTTGTGGGCTATTTAATGCCATAGTACAAGGACAGTCATGGTACTAATCCATAGCTGGGGGGATAAGGAGGTCCATACCTTCCCCTAGGGTATTTGTTGGAAATAAATGTAAAAAGCACGCTTACTACGATGTCGCAGTCCAGTACGTTAGCCACTGCGCTACGACGACTCTCCCTTTCTTTATTTTACCAACATAGTCCGAAAAATTACCATAATTATTTTATCAAAACATTTACTAATATTCAGAAGCATAGATAGTGTATTTATTTTATTTTTATATTATTTACATCGTTTTTATCTTCAGAAAGACAAAAGTTTTAAGTTAGTAAGGAAAGCAGTGAAATGGTGATTAGAACTACTCCCGCCTCTACTTACTGAATAGAAGTATCAATATCATCATGGAACGTTGTTATAGCGAGAACCCAACAAGTTGACGGGTCGTCTAGTATCTTTTAAAGGTCAGGAATGGCAAGGGTTTTTTTTTTGTATGTCTTAAATCTGTTTATTTATTCATTCTTTTTGTTTAATGATTTTCTTTTGAAAGATTGACATGTTTTCTAAAAAGAAAAAAAAAAAAAAAACGTTTTTCAACTATGTTACGAATTGTGTGTTGTCGTAGATCAATTTTCAACAGTGCAATAGTATTAAACGTGACATCATTTTTTAAAAATTGTGACCGGACAAATCTTGCAATTTTAGTTCGAAATACTCTTGAATAACTCTCATGGGTGACTCAAGCAGCTGATACCCAAACAAAAACAATGAATTATATGTTTTTTCTATGAAATTGTTGTATTAAAGAAAAAAGAAAAAAAAAAAAAGATTCTAAACTAAACTAATGTTTTAATATTTGTAATGCAACAAAAATAGATCTAAGTTCTTGTAAACAATAATTAATGAAAAGTTATTCATGTAAATAAAAACTTGAAAAGGCTGAAAACTTGTAGCTTTTCCCATTTCGTGAAGTACGAGCTACTTATTCAGGTGGACACTCTAGACTTTTTTGGCATCAACTTTATGTAAAACTCAATTTAATCAGTAAAATAAAAATGCCATTAATAAGATTGTTAAAATATGTGAGTCAGAAGTGATGTATTAATAATTATTTTTTATTTCACCGGAAATGTAGTGATACAATTTTTAAACGCACCAAGGCACATTTGGTTTCAAGTATTGCTATTCAGTGTTTGCACACAATTAAATGGCTTCAAGTATTTAGAACAAACACAAATAGTTTTATTTGCTCACAGTTAAATGGTTTTAACTTTTGCTATCTGACACTAATAGTTTTATTTGCACACAGTTAAATTGTTCCAAGTATTGAAAATGATTATTTCTATTTAACTCATAGATAGGACCCTCATAGATACTACCACTTCTGGCTAGAGTGAACCTGGGATAATGACAAGGAAGGGGTAGTTGACGTTCCCTAAACTCCAAGACTGGAATGTCACCATCAGATGCAGTTTAATGTCATATCAGGACACTCCTTATCCCTCTGTAGAGATGCAGTCTGCATATCCTATAGCCCCAACTGACTAGGGAAAAAATGGAAATACAAATGTTCCATGAATGCAATTCCCTAACTGTTGGTCGACTTATATACATAAGCGGCCCAATATTGGTAATGCCTTAAGGGGCCTTTTTACTGGAACATAATCAGAAAAAGATGGCAGCAATAAAGCACGTGTGTTGTCACACATGAGTCTTGGAGTTATTTCTACAAAACATGGTGTCAGAAGGACGAACTTGACGATAATCTGAGTGAGTACTACTTTGTTTAAAACATCAAAAGATGATGTCAATCAACCCACCCCAAAGTTTCGACTGGACAGTAAGAAATTTGCATAAAGCCTTTAACGAGTGGCTTGAAGAAGTGAATCTTTTTTTTGAATTCCAGAAATTTGAAAGCGAAGGTAGAGATAATACCACTAAAGCTACAAATGTTGAAAAGAAAAAAAGAAGTTTGTTTATTTACCTTTTAGGAAAAAAGGGTCAACAAATATACAAAACCCTAACAATTTAAAATACAAAAAGGGTAGTGACATAATCATTGCTGATGCTCTTTCGCGAGCCCCAGTAGTGGATGACAATTTCCATTTTAATTTCAGTGAAGTGAATCTATTAGAATTTCTTGCTGTAAGTGAACAGACCAGAGACAGGCTAGTCAGTACCACCAAAGAAGATAAGGATCTACAGAAGCTCATAAAACTAATTAAACAAGGCTTCCCAATGCAATATAAAGTCCTCGAACCTCAGTTGAAGCACCTGTATAAATTCAGAGTACCTATCAACAAAGGATGATCTAATATTTTATAAAGACAGAGTCTTTGTACCTGCCTCAATGAGAAACGACATGAAGAAGAAGGCACACACAAGCCATTTAGCTGTTGAAAGTAACATGAGACGCACCCTAGACACAATCTTCTGGCCAGGAATGAGGCACGAACTACAGGAATGTTATATCAACTGTAAACAGTGTAGCAGATATTCTGCAAGAAATAGCAAAGAGACACTAATCACAAGACCAGTGCCGGAATACCCATTCCAACATATTGGCCTCGATACCATGACACTGGATGGAAGGAAATACCTAGTCTGTGTGGATTATTTCTCCAATTACACCTTGGTTGATCAACTTCACGGAACATCATCATGGTGCACAATCAAGCTGATAAGGAAACACTTCATGAGATATGGCATCCCAGAAGAAGTTGTAAGTGATGGGGGCCCTGAATTTGATAACAAAATGATGAGAGAATTGGCCCATAAATACGGATTTAGATGGAATCCCTGCTCACCAGAGATGCCGAACTCCAATGGAATGGCAGAATCAGCTGTAAAACAAATAAAAAGCACCATAAAAAAATGAAATAATGAAAACAGCAATCCTTGTCTGGCCATACTAGAATTCACCAACACACCATCAAAATCCATAGGAATGTCCCCAGCACAGAGATTCTTTGGAAGACAATTGAGAAGTGTACTGCCTACGATGAAGAAATTTCTATCCCCATTTAATGTGGAAGAAACAAAAACTAAAATACAAAAGGCAAAACAACATCAAAAGAAATACTATGACAAAAATGCCCATGACCTGATAGAATTAAAAGAAGGTGACCAGGTGACTGTGCAGCCATATGGCAGGAGCCAATATTGGAAAAAGGCAGTTGTCATAGAAAAGTTTGAATACCGACGATACATGATCGAACTGGAAAATGGGAAAAGACTAATGAGAAATAGGAGACACCTAAGACTCACAACTAAACCAAAACATAGCAACATGACGAAAACAAACCACAAACAAGATATCACCAGCTGTGACAGTGAACAAAACATCGAACAGCAACAACCAGACATGGCTGAAAGACAACCACGTCTGAAGAGAGTCAACGCAGGCAAGACACCCAACCGATATGGTGAATGGCAACTCACATAAAATGAACACTTCAGACTTTTGTATGTGTGGGGGATGTTGGTCGACTTATATACATAAGCGGCCCAATATTGGTAATGCCTTAAGGGGCCTTTTTACTGGAACATAATCAGAAAAAAATGGCAGCAATAAAGCACATGTGTTGTCACACATGAGTCTTGGAGTTATTTCTACAAAACACTAACCACGAGGCAAAAAATAATGCTAGATGGATTGGTGTGCCATTAAACTCAATCAGTCAATCAATCAGTTGAAAATTGGACTGTAAATTGTTTTATTCACTATAGCATTTTGAGCAAATTACTCTAATAAAAATCTCCTTATGATGTGCTATTTTTGCTGATTACAGTTTTACATACACACGCATACATTGACATAATGGTTAGAGTTTTTGCCAAAGGTCTGGGAGACTGGGGTTCAATCGCAGGTTGAGTCATACCAAAGATTTAAAAATGGTACTTGATGTTTATAAGGTACAGATTAAGGTTAGTGGAGCAATCTAGGGAAAGGTGTAGCACCCCCTACACCTTCAGGTTCCCCTTGACTATAATCAACTAACTTATATATATATATATATATATATTCCTTTATTGGAATTTGAAGATTTTGAAAGAAAGAAAAAAGAAGAATACATCAAGGAGTATCTATAGAAGACACACACAAATACAATATATATATATATATATATATATATATATATGAAAATGTACAAAAATGAAAAAACACAAGGTCTTGAGAGGATGATTTTATTACTTGAATTATTTGACAAAATCAAATGTTTTGGTTTTTATACCTTTATTAGGGTGTATGAGTTTTTGTTCTCCATTAACCCTGCAGTTTTATTTTAAATCTAATATATATATATATATATATATATATATAATTTTTTCTTTTTTTTTTTTTTTAAAACCCAACAATCGGTCACATTAAGATGATAATAAATTTATTTTCATCCTGTTAAAAACATAATGTGACCGATTGTTGTTTTTTTTTGAAAAAAAATTATTTGCTCTGTGGATTTTATTTACTTTGAGCTCTTTACCAGGATTATCTAAATTTAATATTCTATTTTTGAATATTTTCTTTGTCCTGATTGGAATGATTCCCTTTTCCAGATTTACTGGATTGAATATTTTATATATATATATATATATATATATATATATATATATATATATGTATATGTGTGTGTTTATGTGTGTATGTATGTGTTCCTTTGTTGGAATTTGAAGATCTTGAAAGAAAGAAAGAAAAAAGACGACAACATCTAAAAGTATTTATAGAATTTAGGGCAGTTCTTTTAAAAAGAGATGGTCCCAAGAGAAATGTGGATGATGTGTGTACTGACGTCAATGGAATATTGTTTTTACACTGACAAAATAGTTTTCCATTAATCTGAAACCCTTCATTTTTATTAAAAAAAACAATTTTAATATACAATTTTTGAAAATAAATGACACTTATAAATGTTATATTTAGAATGTTTTCTAACCACCTACAATTCAGTATTCAATATGTTGCTTCACATTTATTTGGTTTCCTTTGTTTAACGGCATATCAGCATTCATGGATTATTTAATGCCAAAGACAGTAGTCATACTATTTAACCTATTTCTGAGGGGATAAGAAGGTTCATGCCTTTCTCAAGAGTATGTTCGAAAATGAACCTCATAATGTGGCTAGAGTTTGAACTTGCTTACTACAATTTTGTAGTTCAACACCTTAACCACTACAACACAGAGATTTCCCTTTTAATTAGGTATGTTTTTTAGTAAAATAAAAATAATCTGATTTTTTTATAAAGCATTAAATTTATTCACATGTTATTTTGTAGAATGGAAATCTCTTCTTTAATTTTAAAAATTAGAATAACTTCACTTAATTTTTGAATTAAAATAGTTTCATGATGTTTTTTTAAATTTTTTATTTAAAATAAAACTGTTAGGTTAATCTCAATTCCCATTCATAGCAACACATAGTCACTAAATTGTTCTTGGGACCATCTCTTCTCAAAAGTTCCCTATAGAGAAGATTTATTATTATCATAAATGTCCCATGCTTTGTAGTGACTATTAAGTGATTTTTTTTTGTCGATACTGCTATATGGATGCATGACATGGACGCTAACTAAACGTTTGGATAAAAAGTGTGATGGCAACAACACAAGAATGCTGCGAGCAATAACGAATAAGTTCTGGAGGCAGCACCCCACAAAGCCAAAGCTGTACAGCCACCTACCACCCATCACGAAAACTATCAAAATTAGACAAACCAGACATATGGGACACTGCTGGAGAAGTAGGGATGAGCTCATAAGTGATGTACTCTGTGGACCCCTTTACATGGATGAGCAAAGGCAGGATGACCGGCTCAAACCTACATACAGCAGCTCTTTGTGGGTTATTTAATGCTAAAGCCATCTCTGTTGAAGAACAGCAATGATATTATTTTACCCATAGCTGTGGAAATAAGAAAATTCATACCTTTCCCAAGGGTATTAGTCTGAAAATGAATGCAGTAGTCTTACATGGACTCCTTATTAGCGATTAACACCTGAGTTCTCATGGTGAAGAAGCTGGACTGCAGCCTCAAAGTAAGTGAGTTTGATTGGTTTGGTTTGTAGGGTTTTATGGCATATCAACCATGGGGTCCAGAGAAGATGCTGATAAGATGCAATAAAGAAAGCCATCATCCAGCAGAGTGGGCCCTGGGCCTCCGGTTGAGCAGCCCTGGAGAACGAGAAAGACACAACGCTGACGGCCATAACTTTGGGGTCAAAATATTTCAGTTATGTTCGGTCTCCAGCTCCCTCTCACACACAAACCTTGAACAACCCTTTCGAACCCTTGCAATAAAGTGAGAGGTAAATTTTGTTAAAGAAGTCTTCCTGCGTCTGTCATTAAAAAAAGAATTATATTTTGTTTAAAATTGGTAATTATAATTTTTAATTTTAATTGTAATTTTTTTTTTTATTATGATTAGAAATGGTGATCTGAGTTCAAATCCATATGGATCTGTTGTTTTGTTTTGTGGCTAATGCCCTTAGAAACAGCATGAATCAATCTGTTCTCCCTTCAGCTATGGGTAAATAGTTGGGCAGACTGAGTTCTTTTGCCTTGGTTAGGCAACCAGTCTAAGAGAAGGAAAACGGTGAATTCAAATGAGCTGTACTCTGCTTAATGATTGACCTTGTGTCCCATCCTGCATATGGTGGAGTGATCAGGTAAACTTCACACTAGATGGGTCAGCAGGTGAACTGGGTTATAAAATTAATGTTTAACACACCAACTTTTCCTGTAATGATTTTGTTGCAATACCTGTTCCGACCAACTACTCTCCAGCCTGCAGCAATGATGTAAACAAACAAACAAACAAACAAACAAACAAAAAAAGCAAACAAGAAAGAGGATAAAAAAAGGCAACTATTGGAAGACCTCTTTTGCAGTTTTCTTCTGAAGCTCACACCATCGGTGTTACCGTAAGATTACAGAAGAAACTGGAAACAATTACTATGCACTTGAGAAACAGGCAGATGTATCAACATCTTTTTCTGATTGGTTGCTGTGATGAGCAGTTACCATTAAATAGTTTGAGCTTTTCCACGTGTTTTTTTTCAAAGTTCAAAATGGCAGTAGGTTTAGCAAGTTCGTGGTATGCATGTTAGGGTCCAATCAACACAGACAAGGTCAGCAAAGTGAAGGGGTCTGATGGTTAAAGTATCCAGTCAGCTCTACTATTTACCCATAGCTGGAGAGAGAATAGTTGGGCTCATACCTTTCCCAAAGGTATCAGTGCAATATGAAATGCAAACAGCCTTGTCCAGGATTTGAACTTAGGTCACCATATCCATTACCAATGGTGACAACCACTACACTACGAGTATCTTTTCCTGCAGCTTATCATACTTTTCAATGATCCTTACTCTTTGTTTTTATAAAAATGAAAAATACCTTGCACGTACTATATCGCTATAGTAAAGTTATATATATATATGTGTGTGTGTATATATATATATATACTGTAAATAAGTAAGTGATATAAGCGTTGAATTAAAGGTTAAAGAATGATAATTCCAAAGGTTAATATAATGATAATAAATGTACATGGCTATGGAAGGGAAACCTCAAGAGAGAAACTGAATCTCTTCTTAGAGCAGCACAAAACAACGCCATAAGGACAAATGATATTAAAGTGAAAATTAATAATATGCAACAGAATGACAAGTGTAGGTTAGGCAATGACTAAGACGAAACGGTTTCTCATATAATAAGCGAACGCAGCAAACTAGCACAAAAGGAATACAAGAGTTGACCTGACTGGGCGTGAAAGGTGATCCACTGGGAATTGTGCAAGAAAATGAAATTTGACAATACTACCAAATGCTATATGCACAAAGCAGAATCCATTCTAGAGAATGGGATGCAAAAAATCCACTGGGATTTTGAGATACAAACAGATCATCGAATCCCAGTCAGAAGATCAGACTTAGTGATAAGCAATTAGAAAAAGAACTTGTCTAAAATCCACTTTGTGGAAATAAAAGAAAGTGAAAAGACAAACAAATTAAATGATATACCATTTCAACAAAATAAACCATTTATTTTGAAACATATATCAGGAAGAAATCTAATCACCATCTTTGACTCCATTATATTATTGATATCATTATTATATATATTAGGTTGTACCAAAAGTATTTTTGATTTTTACTTGGAAACATGTCTAATGTACACATCTGAAGATGATCATTGCTATACAATTATCGGAAATGCTTAACTTTTTTTTTTTTTGTATTGATAAATATGGTTTGGTTTCTTTGATTAATGCAATATCCACCTCTATGGGTCATTTTATCCCCAAGCTGAACATTAGTATAATGGTTAGAGTGTTCGCCAATGGCTTGGGAGACCTGTGTTCAATCCCAGGTCGGTTCATACCAAAGATTCAAGAAATGGTACTTGATACCTCCTTGCTTAACACTCAGCATTATAAGGTACAGATCAAAGGTAAAGTGGAGCAATCCAGAGATAGGAGTAGCACCCCCCCTACATCTTGGTGTAGTAGCTATTGAAAAGGAAGCCTTCAGGTCACCTTCGACTATGGTTGCCAACTTTACTTATATATAATTATAATTATATATATAAATATATATGAAGTGTAATTATATGTTTTTAAGTATCAATTTTTAGATGAGGTGGGGGTCATTTGTTTGCACACAGTTAAATGGTTTCAAGTATTGCTATCTAATGTTGCATATTGACCTTTGACAGATCTGTCAGTCAGAAATTTCCTGCACAGGATGCATCTGTATAAACAAGGGGACAATGAAAGTGAGTCCAAAAACTCAAAAAATGGTACTTGATGCCTCCTTGCTTAACACTCAGCATTATAAGGTATGGATCAAGGATAAAGCGGAGCAATCCAGGGATAAGAGTAGCGCCCTCCCCTATACCTTCATGTTGTACCTATTGAAAAGGGGAGACTTGGGGTTACTCTCGACTGCGGTCGCCAACTTTATCCCCAAATCATCCTTATAGAAGTAACATTGTTGAGGATATAAGGGGATTTATACCTTTCCCAAGGGTATTAGTCTGAAAGTGAATGTAATAGCATGACTGGAGTTTGAAATCATTTACTACAATGTTGCAGTCTAACATAGAGGGATAAGGGGGTTCATGCTTTTCCCAAGGATATTAGTCTGAAATTGAATGTAATAGCATGACTGGAGTTTGAACTCACTCACTACAATGTTGTAGTCTAACATAGAGGGATAAGAGGGTTCATGCCTTTTCCAAGGGTATTTGTCTGAAAGTGAATGTAATAGCATGACTGGGGTTTGAACTTGCTTTCTACAATGTTGCAGTCTAACATAGAGGGATAAGGGGGTTCATGCCTTTCCCAAGGGTATTAGTCTGAAATTGAATGTAATAGCTTGACTCTTTAATCATTATGTCACCTGGACTCCCCTTGCACATACAAATGTCTTCATTATTTAAAAATAGTGTCCCAGCTATGACACTAAACTGTATCCAGTGGTGAGGCTACAGTTCTGGAGCTATGCAAGATGTGGAGTATTTCTTTATTTGTTATTACTCCCAGGTCCACTCTGACCTGGAGTGGTAGTACATGTTGGAGACTCATCTATAGATCTTATAGATCTGACATAATGTTTAAATTGATTCTAAAGTACCTTTGCTTTTTGGCTTAGTTGACTAGGGCTGCATTGACTGTATCTCTGCCGAGGGGGTAAGACTCCCCCAACAAGTGTCCAAGATCTGACATTAAACAATCTGACCGATGAAATAAAATCCAGTAATACTGGAGCTTTAAGGAATGTGGAGTACCCCCTTCATTGCCATCACTTCCAGGTCCACTCTGGTCCAGTGTGGTAGCACCTGATAGGGTCTTATAGAACTGTTTGACATTTAAACTGTGCACTTATGCTAAACTGAATTATTTGAAATAGAATTGTTTGATCATTTAACTGTGTGTAAACAAGTGACTGATGTTTGATTGAATTGTTAGTGATACATAGCAATACTTAAAAATATTAAAATGTGTGGAAACAACAGTTTCTAGCTAACAAAGGAAAGAAGCAGAAGGTACCCCACACAAACAATTAAGGACGTGGACTATGCTGATGACGTAGCACTTCTGGCAAAAACACCCACCCAAGCTGAAACCTTGCTACATAGTCTGGAATGAGCAGCTGCAGGCATAGGCCTCCATGTCAGTGCACACAAGATGGAATATATGTGCTTTAATCAAACAAGCAACATCTCCATACTAAATGGTAGCTCTCTGAAACTAGTAGACAAGTTCACCTACCTAGGAAACAGTGTCTAATCAACTGAGATAGACATCAGCACGTGTCTAGCAAAGGCATAGACAGCTATGGATAGGTTATCATTCATATGCAAGTCAGACCTGACCGATGAAATAAAACCCAGTTTTTTCCAAGCAGTGGTTGTATCGGTACTGCTATATGGATGCACTAAATGGATGCTAACTAAACTTATTGAGAAAAAGCTTGACAACAACTACAAAAGAATGTTGCGAGCAATATTTAACAAGTCCTGGAGGCAGCACCCCTCAAAACAGCTGCAGTATGGCAACTTACAACTCATCATGAAAACTATCCAAGTTAGATGAACCAGACATGCAGGGCTGAAATCATAAGTGACATACTCCTGTGGGCCGCTTCATGTAGATGTGCAAAGGCAGGATGACCAGGTAGAACCTACATACAACAGCTCTGTGGTGATACAGGATGTAGCCTTGAAGACCTGCCGGAAACGATGGACAATAGAGAAGGGTGGTGGGAGAGGGTCAGGGAGATCCGTGCTGATGACTCGACATGATGATGATGATGAAGAGTAAATGGAATTGTTCGAATTAGAAATAAGTGAAACATTTAACTCAATGCAAAAAAAGAAAAAAAATGAGCTTAGGCCTGTTTAAATATGTTATCTACAAAATATGTTTAGAAATCATATATTATATATGTATAAAAGGAATTTGACAGTAAATAACCTACAATGGTTGATATGCCATAAAACTCAACCAAACAAAATTATATATATTTAATATATATGAATAAAAGGGATTTGGCATTAAATTACCTACAATGGTTGGTAGGCCATAAAAACCAACCAAACCAAATCATATAGATTTAATATATATGTATAAAAGGGATTTGGCATTAAATTACCAACAAAGGTTGATATGCCATAAAATTCAACCAAACCAAATCATATATATTTGATATATATGTATAAAGAGGATTTGGCATTACCTACAATAATTGATATGGCATAAAACCTAACAAAACCAAATCCTATATATTTAATATATATGTATAAAAGGGATTTGGCATTAAATAACCTACAATGGTTGATATGCCATAAAATTAAACCAAAGCAAACCATATTTGCTCTTAAAACATTGTTATTGTAACTACAAATGGAGTTCAGTGGGCTCTGAAGATGTGTTAATGTATCCGCAGCAGAAGGTTAAGTCTCCTCCATCGACAAATGTCCCAGATATGTCACTAAACTGCATTGGATAGTGAAGCTCCTGTCCTGGATTTGGGGAATGTGGAGTACCCCTTCATTGCCATTACTCCTAAGTCCACTTTGTCCTGTCTGCTGGGATTGTAGAACATGCATCTCTCCATAAGAGGAAGACTCCGCTATCAACAAATGTCCCAGGTATGACACTAAACTTCATTGGCTGGTGAGGCTCTAGTTCTAGAGCTTTGTGTGATGTGGAGTATTTCTTCATTGCCATTATTCCTAGGTCCATTCTGACCCGAACTGGTAGTACCTGTTTGGCTTCCATCTATGGATTAAATAGAACTGTTCAATTATTTACTAAGGAGCTGTGTGCAAATTATATTACATAAGAATGCTTCATTTATAGAACTCTAACGAATCATTTGAAAATAAAGTTACAAACTATTCACTTATGATATATATATATATATATATATATATATATATACTAGCAGAAGTATACATACAGTGGCAGCCATAATGTTCATAATGGCATATTTTAGTATTTTGTTCATTTTTTCAATCGTTCTGATCATTTTGGCTGCCCTGGGTTTTTGCAGTAAATCACTAAATCATTCAATACTTTTTTTTTATCATCTCAAATAACAGCAAAATTTCACAGAATAACAATCAATATCATATTTATTGTCATATTGAAAATTATAGAATCTAAAACAATTTAGATAAAAAATTATACTTAGTTTTTCTGACGAAACTATACTGTTCTGAACATTCTGGCCGCCAATGTAGATATATATATATATATATATATATATATATATACTATTAGAAGTATATATATATATATATATATATACACAAATTGGTCATACAAAAGTCAGACCTGTCAAGTAGCAGTCATGTCAATACTGCTGTATGGATGCACCACATAGATGCTGACAAAGCATATTAAGAGAAAACTTGATGGCAATTGCACAAGAATGCTGCAAGCCGTATTGAACAAGTCCTGGAGGCAGCATCCTACTAAGCAGCTGCTGTACAGACACCTACCACCCATCTTAAAACCACCCAAATTAGATGAGCAAGACATGCAGAACACTGCTGGAGAAGTATGGGTGAGCTCATAAGCGATGTATTCCTGTGACCAGATAGAACCTATCTACAACGGCTCTGTACTGATACAGGATGTAGCATGGAATACCTACCGAGAGTGATGGACAATAGGGACAAGTAGCGAGAAAGGGTCCGGGAAATCTGTGGTGGCGACACGCCATGATGATGATGATGATATATATATATATATCAGTAGAAATATATATATATATTGTCATCCACAGACAGACTGTTTCGTTCTATCAGAACTCTTCAGTGTGGCTAGACACGTAAGACGCTCGAAGCCGGGATTAGCAGCAGTACCTTCTCTATGACAAGGATAAACGGATTTTAGGAACACCAGTGAGTGAGATAAAAAGGTGAAAGTGAGATAAGAATTCGGAATGTGTCCTTATTTAAAGTTGAAAGATTTTGTCAATTAATTCAAATCAATTCTTTTATTTTATCAATTGTTTTTTCTTTTTTCTTTTTTTCTTTTTTTCTTGGTTTACTTTCAAAATAAAGAGATAAAAATATGTAACTTTATACTGATAAAAAATTTCAAACGTTTTTATGATTCTTTTTTTGCGTTTAATAAATTTTTGTTTTCTGGCTCATTGGTCTAGTGGATAGAATGTTTGCCAATGGTTTGGGAGACCGGGGTTCAATCCCAGGTTGAGTCATACCAAAGACTTTAAAAATGGTACTTGATACCTCCTTGCTTAACACTCAGCATTATAAGGTATGTCTCAAGGGTAAAGTGGAGCAATCCAGGGAAATGAGTAGCGCCCTCCCCTACACCTCGGTGTAGTAGCTACTGAAAAGGGAGCCTTCTGCTTGCCCTTGACTATGGTCTCCAACTTTACTTTACAATTAGTTGCTCAATTACAGAACAACTTTTTTTAATTAATGATTTAAAAAAAAGCCGTATAGCTTTAATATATTTTCTGTCTAAAAATTTAATGATAAAAGAGACTAATAATTCATGTATTACAATACTTTATTTTAGGAATTTTTTTTGTTTACATTCAAAGTATTAAAAAAAATATAACCTTAAACTTGTGAGTGGTTTAAAACATTATAATTTTTTTATGACTTATAAAAAAAATATGACAAAAATTTAAATTCAGTTCTTAATTGCTTGTTGAGTTACAATGATAAAAAATGTATTCATTTTATAGGGTTAAAAAAGACATTTTATAGGGTAAAAAAACGTTTTATAGGGTATAAAAATCATTTTATTGGTAAAAAACATTTTATAGGTAAAAAAAACATTTTATCGGTAAAAAAAACATTTTATAGGTAAAAAAAACATTTTATAGGGTAAAAAAACATTTTATAGCTAAAAAAAACATTTTATAGCTAAAAAACATTTTATAGGGTTAAAAAACATTTTATAGGGTAAAAAAAACATTTTATAGGGTAAAAAAACATTTAAAATGTTGTTTTTTTTACCCTATAAAAAATAACAATAAAAAAATGCTAAGAATTAAAAATGTATGGAAAATGTTGTTTATTAACTGAAATGAAAAGTATTCCTTTGTTCTAGAAATAGTTTATTTCTTTTATTTAAAAAAAAAGTTTTTGAGTTAAAAAATTAGTATATTTTGTTGTAAGAAACGAGAAAAGTATTTGCTAAAAAATCAATTTTTGTGTTATCGATAAACAATGCTTTCATTTAATTTTTGTTAGTTTTTCTTTTTTTACCTTCTAGAAATGTAAAATTATAGGTAAAGAGAAGCTGATAATTCAAAAATATTTGTATTACAATTTCTTTTTATTTTAAATTTACTTTTAAAATACTATTTTAAAAAAGGTACCCTAACCCTTGCTTTAAAACATTTTGATAAATATTTTTAGTCCTCCCAAGAAATTAAGAATTTTTTTGCAATTAGTATTAAATTACAAAGCAATAATTTTTGAAAAAGAATTAAATTCAAATTTTGCCAATGGAATCTGTGTAATATTTAAAAATGAAGACAAACTGAAGAGTTGTACATGCTTTTTGTACTTACTTATGAAGATCTGTGTAGAGTTCTACAAATCAAATGATTTTTATTTATTGAATAAGTCATTTAATCAGTAAAAATCAAAAAGGAAATTTTGTATTTTTTTTATAAATATATTAAAGTGTATATGGGATTTTACTGCTGAATGGCATTTTTTTCTAAGTTATAAATTGGTACATACTTTTCGAAACTGACTGAATTCCTTTATATATGGCCCAGTCAACTGGGGCTGCAGAATACACCAACTGCATCTTGGCAAAGGGATAAGACACCCCGAATGAGTGTCCTGGATATGACACTAAAAAATCTGATGGTGAGGCTCCAGTAATGGTGGAGCTTTGGGGAATGTGGAGTACCCCTTCATTGCTATTGTTCCAATGTCCACTCTGGCTCAGAGTGGTAGCACCTGATAGGGTCCTATCTATGGGTCAAATAGAAGTAAACTGTGTACTTATGCTAAATTGAATTGTTTGAAATAGAACTGTTTTTTGACATTTAACTGTGTGTAAACAAAAAACTGTACTTATGCTAAACTGAATTGTTTGAAATACTACTGTTTATATGTATAAAAATGGATTTGGTATTAAATAACCCAAAATGGTTGATATGCCATAAAACCAAACCAATCCTTTATATATATAGATATATATTGGCCTATTGAGTAGAGTGTTTATCAATGGTCCAAAAGACAAGGGTTCAATCCTAGGTCAAGTCATAACAAAGACTCAAAAAATGGTTCTTGATGCTGTCGTGCTTAGCACTCAGCACTATAAGGTGAGGATGAAAGATAAAGTGGAGCAACCTAGAGAATGGAGTTGTGCCCTCCCCTAGCTATTGAGCCTTCGGGTCACCCTTGATTAAGATCGGCCACTTTACTTACTTATATGTACAAATATTACATCGGAATAATATATATATATATATATATATATATATAATGCATAATTCTTCCAAAATTCTAAACAGTTACATAATTATGTAGAGAATAGATAAAAGTAATAATGAACTAAAAATATATATACATTTAATTCCGATAGACATCACACAATGGATAGAAAAATTTTTTTTAATTATAAAAATATTCTTTCAATTGATTCTTACTTATTTAAAAAACAAAAAAAATAAAGAGAGGGGAGACAAAAAGATATGTGCAAGAAGTTGGAGTCAAAACTGGATGTAATGTCATCGTCTGGTGTCATGTTTCCTTATATAACAAAATATCTTAACATGACTCTCAAAACTTTCAGCAACTAAAATCTTGTCAATTTTACTTTAAGAAATAATCTATTTATTTATTCATTAAGGAAAACATAGTGACAGACACTATTATAATAGATTCTCTACAAATTTATTAAGATAGGGATTTATAACGAGGTCCTAAAAAAAGGTGGATTCCATAGCAGCTAGAATATCCAAAACAACTTATATAAAAAATAAAGTTTCAGCAACATAAACAATAGCTGTAGCACCACTAACAACAATAGTAGTAATGAGAGTGACAATAATATTAATTCTTACAATAAAAAACTAAATATAGGAAAAGAAAGCTGATCTATTTTAACCCCATTTTCTGTAAACTTACATATATTAATATGGGCAAGTACTTCCTTAAGTTAATAGACATTTCAACAAGGACAACCCATCGAATAAATTTTTTTTTTATAGGAACGCACAAAAATTAGTTACTCTTATGCCACCATAAAATAGATTTAAAATAATTTATAATCATAACAAGAATTTAATTAACAAATGGCTAATTGATAATCAGCGAACAAATAAATTACTTTGTAATTGTAGAAAAAAAGAAGATTGTCCCATGGGAGGAATGTGTAATTTTGAGAAAGTAGTCTACAAAGCAACTATTTTCCCCATTGAAAATAGAAAGAAGGAGAGGGTTTATATTGGAATCTCAGCCAGAAATTGGAAACAGAGGATCTGCAATTATGGACACTTTTTTTCTAACCATGTATTCAGAAACCAAACAAACTAAACATCCTCTCTAAAAATAATAACATCATATTCACCTGGATACCAAGTCACATTGGTATCCAAGGAAATGAAAAAGCAGACAAAGCTGCAAAAAAAGCTCTTCAAATTGATATGGGCAAATCAAAAATCCCATATACAGATCAGAAACCAACCATAAAGAAATTTATATCAGACAAATGGCAGAAATCATGGGACAATCAGACCCAAAACAAACTCCATGAAATACAAGAAGCTATTGGAGAGTGGCTGATAGGCCACAGAAGTATCAGAAGAGAAGAAGTAATACTTGCCAGATTGCGTATTGGGCACACTCACATTACTCATTCGCACCTGTTAAAAGGGGAGGATGCCCCAGTGTGCCCAACATGCAAAGTACAACTCATAACCAAACATACCCTTCTAAATTGTAACAACCTTAAACATATCCGCACTAAGTACTATCAAGCAAGAAACCTGAGGGACATCTTTAAGAATACAAACCCTGAAAACATTTTTAATTTTCTAAAAAAAAGCAACTTTTTCAGCAAGATATAACCAAACATCTCTATAGAACCGCTACTTTAATGGATGAAATTCAAAATAACCTTTTTGGCATTAAGTGACCCACAGGGGTTGCTATGCCGTTAAACAAAACTCAAACTCAGAAACCAAACAACCCTATCAAGGTGGTTTTGGAGTTTGAGAGATAGGGACCTAACTCCACAAATTAAGTGGAGATTTATGAAGAAATCTTCGGTTCCTGGAAGCTTCAACAGTAGACATAACGTTTGCCTGGAGAAAAGAATAAGTATCATTAGATATAAATTTAAATAAATGTAATGAGCTAATTTTTAAATGCCACCATAAAATAAATTTAAACTCATATGAAAAAGGTTAACACTAGAAAAATTGATAGTGATAACTATAAGTAAAGTAAGTAAAGTTGTCTCCCTTTAGTCGAGGGCGACCCAAAGGCTCCCTTTTCATTAGCTACTACACCAAGGTGTAGGGGAGGGCACAACTCCTATCCCTGGATTGCTTCATTTGATCCTTGATACATACCTTATAATGCTGAGTGTTACTTGATCCTTGATACATACCTTATAATGCTGAGTATCAAGTACCATTTTTTGAGTCTTTGATATGACTCGACCTGGGACTGAACCTCAGTCTCCCAAGCTATTAATGAACTCTCTAGCCACTAGACAAGTGGGCCATATTGATATTATTGGTAATGTGCAATAATAATAATAATAATAATAATGATGATGAATTAGCAATAATTGTAATAATAATTACCTTTTATCATTAGTAATATAATTATTAATGATTAGTATTTATTATTATAATATCAATGATTTTAATGGTAGTTAGATTGACTGTATTCAGAATGAGAAATATATAAAAATATTAAATAAAGACAGAATTGTAATTTTACATGGAAATAAATAAAACCTAAAAATTTTAAAAAACTAAACTAGGCAAGTCTGATATTAGTTATAATGTGTATCGCTACATTTCTCTTGATAAATAAATAGAGAGATTTTTTTCTTAAGATAAAATAGGTTAAATTATTGACAAGATTTTAGTTGCCAAAAGTTTTGTGAGTTATGTTAAAAATTTTTTAGATACTTAAGGATATATGACACCAGACGATGACATTACATCCTGATTTGACACCAACATCCAGCTTTTTTTTTTAATTCCCTAAACTTTATTTATTTAAAAAATTTTTTTTTTAAACAAGTAAGAATCCATTGAAAGAATATTTTCATAATTAGAAAAAAATATTTTTTTCTCTCCATTGTGTGATGGCTAACTGAAGTGGTTGGTTTCTCTAATGGAAGCTGAAATAAATCTATAATAGCCAAATGACGGTTTTTTGCCAATTATATGAATTCGCTTTGTATGAAATTCACAAATTCATATATCAATTATCATACATTGAGCACTCCTGGAGATTTATAAGAATCCTCTTATATATTTTCAAAATTGAATCATTCCCAACACATCTTCTTTGGAGATATATATATATATATATATATGTGTGTGTGTGTGTGTGTGTTTATGTGAATTATTTTAAATAAAGGATATCATAACTAGTTGCACTACTTTGACTAAATAAGGAAATAATTTGAAAAAGCCAGGTTTCTTGATAGTATTGGGTTTTTGATCTGGTTTGGTTTTATGGCATATCATATGAATACAATATGGGAACTGATAATTAAAAAGGTTAGATAAAAAAAATCTGAATATGAGCACAGGTAAAAAATCATATATAATAGTAGTAATCCTAGTCAAGTAAAAACATTAAGTTTATAAATCCCAAAAAATTAATTCTAAACTATTCAGCAGGACACATAGCGAAATAGCAGTTATAGATGTTGGTTCCCTAAGCTTCTAAGGAGACAATCATCTGGAGATTGCAGGTTCAATCCTGACTGCAGACAAGTAGCAATACAAGAATTCTTAACACTTGTACCCGGTTATGGTTAATGGAATCAGAACAGGCGACCCCTGTGGATTCAAAAAAAGGATGTAGTTCAAAGTTCTGTGTAGGCTCCTGAGTTCAACAAGCACATATCGGAGGACATATCGTCCGAAACGTTGTGGAAATAATAAAGAGGAACACAATAGTTCGAAAACCCTTAATGATAAAAAGTATCATTAACAATTCAATTAAACATCAGTCATTTGTTTACACTCAGTTGAATGTCAAACAGTTCTATTTCTAGCAATTCAAATTAGCATGTTATTTGTTTTCACAGTTTAAATATCAAGTACTTCATAGATAGGACCCTAACATGGGCTACCACTCTAGGCCAGTGTAGATCTGGGAGTGATGGCAATGAAGGGATACTCTGCATTTCCCAATGCTCCAGCATTACTGGAGCCTCACCATCCGATTGTTTAATGTCATCCAGAACACTTGTTGGGGGAGTCTTACCTCTCTGTAGAGATGCAGTCAGTGAATTGTAGAGCCCCAGCAAACTGGGCTTGATAGTATTGGGTTTGAAATGATGCTAGATTCAACAATATTTTGGTGTTTTTTAAAACTAATGTTGTATACTCATATGCAGATGCATGCATAAACATAACAATGCAATAATAATGAGCGACACAGTCTTTTAGAAAAATATACCTCTCACTTTATTGAAAGGGTTGTGTGTGAGAGGGAGTTGGAGACCGAACAGAACTGCAACATATTGACCCCCCACTCTTATGGCCATCAGCGTTTCTTTCCCGTTCTCCAGGGTTGCTCAACCGGAGGCCCAGCCTCTCTAGGTGCTGATTTTCTCTACCGCATCTTGTCTCTAACTTGTCTGGTCTCCAAAACTCAATTGGGGGTCCTGAAGGCCCCTTCTGCCGGATGCTGTTTTTCTCTACCGCATCTTCTCTCCAAACTGATTGAATTTCCTATGCAATCAGTTATATAATAGTTGAACGCCCACCTTCTTGTGGACATCACAATCGCACTCATTCAACCCGTCCACGGTCAAGGTTATATTCTGATATTCCTTGAGTGGATGCACCTGTTATTTACATAGGCGCATTTCCTATTTTGACAGTCTGGCTGGGTCGTAGGTCAATATACAACACTAATATTAATCTTAAGATTAATCTTAAGATTAAAGTTTTGATTAGTTTCTAAATCATGTCTGACCAAACTATTATAAGCATTTGTTTGATTTGTTTGTTGTTTAAAGGCATATCAACTTTCTTGGGTTATTTAAGACCAAATCTATTCTTCTTGAAGAGCAGTATTAGTAGTAGTACTATTTAACCTATAGCTGGGAGGATAAGGGGGTTCATAACTTTCCCAAGGGTATTTGTCTGAAAGTGAACGTAATAACAACTGGAGTTCGAATTCGCTTATTATGATTCCACAATCCAACATTTATGCCACAGGGATACCCCCATTAGAATTTGTGTTTTTCAATAATGATAATGATAATAATAAGTAAGTGAAGTTGGCGACCTTAGTCGAGGGTTACCCGAAGGCTCCCTTTTCAATAACTACTACACTAAGATGTAGGGGAGGGCGCTACTCCATTCCCTGGATTGCTCCACTTCACTCTTGTTCCTTACCTAATGCTGAGTGTTAATCAAAGCAGCATCAAGTACCATTTTTTGATTGGTTTGGTTTCTTTGTTTAACGGCATATCAACCTTTGTAGGTTATTTAATGCCAAAGCCATTCTCCTAGAAGAACAGAGGTACTATTTAACCCATAGCTGGGAGGATAAGGGGGTTCAAACCTTTCCCATGGGTATTTGCCCGAAAGTGAATGATATAGCGTGACTGGAGTACGAACTTGCATACTATGACTCCGCAGTCCATCACTTTAACCATTACACCACGAGGACTCCCCCACCATTTTTTGAGATTTTGGTATGACTTGACCTGGGATTGAACCCTGAACTTCTGGACCATTACAAACACTTAACTCATTAGGCCAATGGCCCAGTGTAATAATAATGATAATGATGATAATAATAATAATTTGGTTTCATCATTTATAAATAGATAGAAAGATAGATGGTTTGGTTTCTTTGTTTAATGGCATATCAACCTTTGGAGGTTATTCAATGCCAAAGCTATTCTCCTGGAAGAATAGTATTGGTACTATTTAACCCATAGCTGGGAGGATAAGGGGGTTCAAACCTTTCCCAAGGGTATTTGCCCGAAAGTGAACGTAATAGCTAGAAAGATAGATGGATGCATCAAACAGAATAGCTAGAAAGATGCATCAAACATAATAGCTAGAAAGATGCATCAAACGTAATAGCTAGAAAGATAGATGGATGCATCAAACAGAATAGCTAGAAAGATGCATCAAACATAATAGCTAGAAAGATGCATCAAACGTAATAGCTAGAAAGATAGATGGATGCATCAAACAGACTGAAAGAGATAGAAAGAATAGGCAAGTTATAGAATGTCTGAAACTGATAGATATGAACAGAATACAATCAATATTAACGGAGATAAATAGATTGACTGGTGCGATATGAAATTTTTTCTATTTATTGTTTTTTTAGGAAATGTGGAACGTCTTTTAAAATGAATTTTTGAACACTGATTAGCATCACATAGATTTGAAACAGAATTGCAACCAATGGAAATAGAATGCGTAAAACTTTCTCATCTATTAATTTCTTTTAATAATTCAAATGCCCTGATGAAGGTTAAATGTTTTCATATTTAAAAACCAAAATGTTGGTATATAATTCAAACTATGATTAAAATCATCCCCTGAAGATGTTTTTTTCTTATATGTACATTTTCATACATTTCCAGTTTTCTCATATATATATATATATATATATATAATGTGTAATATTTATGCATATATATACACATACATATATATGAATGAATATTATAGATAATTTTTATAAATTATATATATATATATATATATATGATTTAAAATATCTGTGCATATGTATAAAATTATATATAATATTCGTGCATATCTATATCTGTATGATATATATATATATATATATATATATAATACTTATGTACATATTTGTATCTATACATATTGTATAATACTTATATGCATATATATATATATGGAGAAATCAAAAAGATTACTGATATCTTTCTGAGGAATGGATACTCAGACAATGTCATATCAAGTAGTATTAGATCAACAATATCCAAATTTAATTCCATTAAATCATTTGGTCCCTCTAAATGTTCTGTGTATCGGAAGCTACAATGGATTGGGGCTGTCATCCAGCTTTTTGCTGATAAAATCTCTGGGTTGGTTATGCCCTGTCTTAACTCTGTTAAAATGAGAACCATCTTCGTCACTAGATCTGCATTTCAGTCTCTGCAAAAGGACGTCTTAAATATACTGCAACAAGTAAGATGGTTTATAAATTTCAATTTCTGTGTGATGCTGACTGTATAGGTTGGACTATTCAAAGGCTGGAAGTTCGAGTTAAGTGACACTTTCCATGTGAATTATTAAGATGGTCCCAAAACACAAGATCTGAATTTTCTCAGAGAATTGGCCATTGGTGATCACTTACTGAACATTATATATGGCCGACTAATTATTCAGATGATTGTTTCTCTATCTTGTTCAAGACGAGGTGCAAAAGATATTTAGCCTTCTTAGAAGTTATAGCTATTATGCTATATTGCCCTACCTTTGTAATATAATGGCCGAGGGATTTCATTTTATGCCTTTGGATTTAGTTTGGCTGAGAACCTTTCAGCTCAGTGCATGGGTTACTTAGGTGCAACATTAATGCAGGTGTTCACACACGTGCGGGCGGAATGGACGTGTCACTCAGAGATGTCACAGTAGCCCAGATGGGAAACGGGGCTACAGAGTGCGGGTGACGTCACATACCAGGAGCGCATGGAGGATTTGGGGGATTTTGAAAAAGTCAGTTGAGTTGAGACTAGACACCGGATGAGAAGGGTCGACTTTCGGGGCTTGCAGAAGCCAGACAAATTTGCGTGCTACAGGCACCGCCCAAGATGGGGGGCAGATGACAAAGCCAGAATAGAAAGAATGTGTATCTCTCTCCTTATGTCAAAGAACCTTTAAACTCAAAGGTAATAAAAAGTTTCGTACCTGAACTAAGAAATTGTAAGTGTTTTTCATGTTTTGAGATCCCTATGTTCTATGTTATATATATATGAACATTTGATGTACATTTCACACATATTCATATATATGGCTATGGTACACCTTGTGCAGACAGAGAAGAAAAGTTGACATTCTTTGTTGGTTTGGGGAACTTGGTGGTAAATGTGGGAGTTGAGTTTTTTTTTTAAATATCTCACTGTTTCTTTTTAAAATGCTTCTGGTGTAATTATTGAAAAAGCACTGGATGGAAGGGTCCCTTAAATTTATTTTTACTATTTTAAATGAAATAAATGAATAGATATAATTCTACTATTTTTGTTAATTTAAAAATTTTCATGTACCAAAAACGTATTCAAATATATATATATATATATATATAAGTAAATGTATATTAGTTTTTATATATACTCAATACCATGGAAGCATGTCTGTTGTCAAGCTTCCATGCTATTAAATATATATAAAAACCAATATATATTTACTTATTATAGCTCTATCACAGATATTGAGCACTGTTCAAATCATATCGCAATTGGTTCGCTACAAACCCACAAAGTGAAATAGTGACAACCAACACTATTACAATATATATATATATATATATATATATAATGTTGTAATAGTATATATATATATATATATATATATATATATATATATATATCATATTTGTATATGCATATATACATGTATATAATGAATAATATTTTTACATGCATATATACGTATATAAATAATGTATAATATTCACACACACACACACATATATATATATATATATATATATATATATATATATATATATATACATATACAATGAATGATATTTGTATATATATATATACACATCTGAAATAAAGATGATATATCATTTTTTAATCCATTGTCAGTGTTTCTGTTTATCCTCTTTTCCACTTATTTTTCTTATCTTAGATTTACCAAATCTGCCATTTCTCCATCCCCCTACATATATGGAATGTATAATATTTATTGTATTTGTATATAAATTCATATGCATATACTATGTATATATAGATAGATATATAAACTAATGTATTACATATGTAAAATAATATTTGTATATACTAAATTGAAATTTAGACGTATTATTCGAACAAGTGAATTTTCTAGTTATCTCCCTTTAACCAGTTTATTAATCAAATCCGCATAGAAGGGGTATCAAAAAGTATTTTGGGAGAAGTTTAAAATTTTTTTTTAAAATTCAAAAATTCAAATGGAAACGTGGACAGTTAAACAAGTTTTATCATAAAGTGAGGATGTCTAGACTTTGTCTTCATTAGTATCTACACATCTAAACTCTTGTGTCAACAAATCACGGCCAATTCTCCACACATTTCGATGTTAATTAGGTTAGTTGGTTGTGTTATACAGCATAGCAACCTTTGTGGGTTATTTAATGCCAAATCCTATTTATACCTATATATCAAATTATATGATTTGTAAATATATGTTTTTCATAAATATATGCAGATATGTAAGTAAAAAGTAAAGTTGGCGACCTTAGTCGAGAGTGACCCGAAGGCTCCCTTTTCAATAGCTACTACATTGAGGTGTAGGGGAGGCCGCTAATCCATTCCCTGGATTGCTCCACTTTACCCTTGATTACTCTTACCTTATAGTGCTGAGTGCTAAGCAAGGCAGCATCAAGTACCATTTTTTGAGTCTTTGGTATGACTCGACCTGAAATTTAACCCCGTTCTTCCGGGCCATTGGTGATCACTCTACTCATTTGGCCAATGGACCGGTAAATGCAGATATGTAAATATATATAAAATATATAAGATTTGAATTAATGAAATAAATAAGATTATACAGTGACACACATAAGTATTGGATACATATTATTTTCTGTTATAACTCTAGTTTATGTTTGCCATTTTGCCTGATATTTGGTAAGTAATATCTCATATAGTTGTTTTAGTTGAATGTGGAAGGAAAATTAAAAACTTATAGTTGAATCCTTTTTTTTTCATCAAAGTTCAAAATTACCCTTTGCAAAAGTATTGGATACATCAATTTGATATTTCATTGTGTAGCCTCTGTTTTGTTTCACTGTTTCCAGTTGCTTTCTATAGTTGGCCACAAGTTTTCCACACAGATCCAGTGTTACTTTACCCCATTCTTCCTTGCATAATTCCTCTAATTGCTTGATATTTTATGGATTCTGCTTATGAACGTTAACCTTCAAAGTATTCCACAAATTTTCAATTGGATTCAAGTCAGGAGACTGACTTGGCCAATTGAGAGTACTAATACCATTATTTTCAAACCATTCCTTTGTAAGTTTTGTAGTATGTTTGGGATCATTGTTGTGTTGAAGCAAGAAATTCCGACCATATCTTAAAGAAGTTGCAGATTTCTGAAGGTTCTTCTTTAGAATCTCCCTGTACATGCTAGCATTCATTCTACCATGAATAACTTTTAACTCACCACTGCCCTTGGATGAAAAGCATTCCCATATCATAATGGAACCACTCGTTTCATCCGACCAAATTACCTTTTCCCAAAACTGCATACCTTTCTTTTCATAAGTTTCGACAAACTTTAATTGGTCATTGACATGTTTGGTTTTCAGTAAAGGCACTTTTCTTGGTGATCTTGAATGAAAGCCTGTACGATATAGAGCTCTGCTAATGGTATCCTTACTTACATTAATTCCAGCACCCTAGAGATCAGTTTTAATTTCAGAATGAGTAATGAAGGGGTTTATTTGCACATTTCTGCTGATCCACTTTGAAGTACGCTCATTTATTTTTCTTGGTCTTCGATTTCTTGGAAGGTTTGCTGTACTGTCACCATACTTCTTATATTTTCTGATGATATTTCCTGCTGTACTTAGTGCTAGATTTATTTCTTTGCTAATTTTTTGGTAACCTTGTCCTCCTTTGTGATGTTCAATGATTCTATCTCACATATCTCTGGATAATTCTTTAGTTTTTGCCATTTTTAATCCTTGAATTGCAAAATGCTCATCAAAAAGTCAGATGATTAGTAGCACTATCTTGCAAAAAATTGTGTGCTTCTCTGATTGGTCAGAGATAACATTCCAATATCATCCAAAATTTGAATATCTAAAGTCTTTTAAAATGCTCATTTTTGATAGGAAATTTGAAAAAATGTGTCACGTCTCCAATACTTTTGCATAGGGTAATTTTGAACTTTGATAAAAAAAAAAAGGATTCAACCATAAGTTTTTAATTTTCCTTCCACATACAACTAAAACAACTTTACAAGATATTACTTACTAAATATCAAGCAAAATGGCGAACATAAACTAGTGTTATAACAGAAAATAACATGTATCCAATACTTATGTGTGTCACTGTATATATGATTTGTAATTATATATAATTATATATGATTATCACTGGACATTGGCATAATGGTTAGAGTGTTCGCTAATGACTTGGGAGACCTGGGTTCAATCCCAGGTCGAGTCATGCCAAAGACTCAAAAATGGTACTTGATGCTGTCTTGCTTCACACTCAGCATTATAAGGTAAGGATCAAGGGTAAAGTGGAGCAATCCAGGGAAAGGAGTTGCGCCCTCCACTATACGTTGGTGTAGTAGCTATCAAAAAGGGAGCCTTTGGGTCACCTTCGACTAACATCACCAACTTTAATTATATATAATTATAAATATATATGATTTGTAATTATATGTTTTTAAGTAACAATTTTTAGATGAGATGGGGATAATTTGTTTTCACACAGTAAAATGGTTTCAAGTATTGCTATCTAATTTTGCATATTGACCTTTGACAGATCTGTCAGTCGGAAATTTCCTGAGTAAGATGCATCTGTATAATCAAAGGGACAATGGAAGTGAGACGGGTGAGTTGGGAACCGGAAGAGGAACACATGGGCATTTTGAATATCATATAAGACCCAGTTTTAAACCCCCAGAGGACAGGCGGTCAGTCAGGAGAAGTGGGCGGTCAGAGTAGAAGCTGCTTTGGGCATGGTCCTGCAAGGCCAAGTAGTCTCGTGTTGAGAACATCTTGTTAGGAGAAGCAGGTAGATTTGGAGATCAGTCAGTGAGAGCCCAGAGGGACGACTAGCTGCTTTCGCTGCTTTCCCCACTGGCTGAGAAGCAGAAAAAATAAGGCTTTGAATATGTGTTTCCACATGGTGTAAATTATAGCAGTCCTGTGTCTGTTTCTTGATCAGTCTCTGTCTCTCTCTGTCTCTCTCTCAGCATTTCAACCCTTTTGTAAATAATCATGATGTTTATATTTTTATTTACAAGTATTGTTGCCTCTTCATTTGTATATAATGCTGACACTAATAGTACTATTTTCACACAGGTAAATGGTTTCCTGTACAGTAAATGATTAAACAGTTCTACTGTTGGGACCTTAACAGGTACTACCACTCTGACTCAGTGTGGACTTGGAAGTAATGGCAATAAAGGGGTATGCAACATTCCCCAGAGCTCCAGAATTGGAGCCACACCATGGGATACAGTTTAGTATCATATCCAGGACACTCATTTAATGAGAGGTGCGGTTGGCATATTCTATGGCCCAAGCCAACTGAGTTCATTAGTTTGTTTAAGAGAGTGCTGAGGTCAGAGTTTTTATTGAAGTAAATAATTTGTAAACAATCATAGCTTCAAATAAATATTTTTGGTACAAATAATTCATACATAGTTTCAAGTATTCCTATCTGATACAAATAATTTGCGCACACTTGTATGGTTTCAAGTATTCCTATCTAATACAAATAATTTGCACACATTTATATAGTTTCAAGTATTCCTATCTAATACAAATAATCTACACACGTTTATATAGTTTCAAGTATTCCTATCTAATACAAATAATTTGCGCACAGTTGTATGGTTTCAAGTATTCCTATCTAATACAAATAATTTGCGCACATTTATATAGTTTCAAGTATTCCTATCTAATACAAATAATTTGCTCACAGTTGTATGGTTTCAAGTATTCCTATCTAATACAAATAATTTGCACACATTTATATAGTTTCAAGTATTCCTATCTAATACAAATAATTTGCACACATTTATATAGTTTCAAGTATTCCTATCTAATACAAATAATTTGCGCACAGTTGTATGGTTTCAAGTATTCCTATCTAATACAAATAATTTGCACTCATTTATATAATTTCAAGTATTCCTATCTAATACAAATAATCTACACACGTTTATATAGTTTCAAGTATTCCTATCTAATACAAATAATTTGCGCACAGTTGTATGGTTTCAAGTATTCCTATCTAATACAAATAATTTGCACACATATAATTTCAAGTATTCCTATCTAATACAAATAATCTACACACATTTATATAATTTCAAGTATTCCTATCTAATACAAATAATCTACACATTTTTATATAGTTTCAAGTATTCCTATCTAATACAAATAATCTACACATTTTTATATAGTTTCAAGTATTCCTATCTAATACAAATAATCTACACATTTTTATATAGTTTCAAGTATTCCTATCTAATACAAATAATTTACTCACAGTTATATCATTTCAAGTATTTCTATCTAACACAAATAATTTTATTTAATATCAATCATTTGTTTGCACACAGTGTAATGGTTTCATTGGTGCCTTGGGTGGTGTAATGGTTAGCAAGCTAGACTAGCAAACCTTCACAAGTTAGTTTGAGTCTCATTGGGTGCTCCATTCATACGGCCTCATGCGACACCTAAGCAAAAAGCTTAGTAAATTGAAATGGTTTCAAGTATTCCTATCAAATACTAATAATTTGTACACAGTTGTATGGTTTAAAGTATTCCTATCCAATACAAATAATTTACTCACAGTTGTATAGTTTCAAGTATTCCTATCTAATACTAATGATGTGAAAGTAGTTCACTAAAACATGTTTTAAGTAGCTTATAGCATTCTTTTGTAGTTCCCATCTTGCTTTTTTCTCTATGTGTTTTGTTAGTATTCATGTGGTGCATTCATACAGTAGTACTGACCCAGCCACAACTTGGAAGATATCTTGTTTGATTTTATTGGATAGATCAGATTTTCATATGATTGATAGTGTACGGTCCACACCATTGTAAAGCGGGGTGTCCCTGTGGTATAATGGTAAAAGTGCTGGACTTTGGAATCATTGTATATGTGTTCGAACTCCAGTCACACTATTACATTCACTTTTGGACTAATGCCCCTTGGAAAAGGTATGAACCACCTTATCCTCCCATCTATGGGTTAAATAGTACCACTACTGTTCTTCTAAGAAAAGAAAAGGATGGATTTGGCATTGAATAACCCGAGAAGGTTGATATTCCATTAGATAACTAAAACAAATAAACATTGCTAAGCATATATTAACATCACTTTCAGTAGATGAGACACTGCTGCTGAGGTACGTGAAATTGTCTATTAATTTCAGAGCACTGCCACTTCATTTGTTCAAAACCCACGTACTCTGTTTTGTTTTGGAACACACGGAGACCAATGTCTCCTGCTGCCTGCTCCAGGCTATACAGCAGGGATTCGGATTGGGTAGATGTATTTGCAAGAAGCACTATGTCATCTGCTTAATCTGCGTCTGTAATAGTTTCTGCTGGATATCATCTGCTTCTTGCCTTTTTTTAGTGTAAAGCCATAATGATCCTATTTACCAACCCCTCTGCTCGGGCAGGATATGACACAAGGTCAATTTTTAAGCGGAGTTTAACAGGTTTGAATTCAGAGTTTCCTTCTCCTTGACTAGTTGCCTCACCAAGGCTGAAGAACCTAGTCAGTCCTACTATTTACCCATAGCTGGAGGGAGAATAATTGGATTCATACCTTCCCCAAAGGTATTAGTGCTATGTGAAATGCAATCAGTCTTGTCCAGGATTTGAACTCATGTCGCCGTGTCCATTTCCTACGACGATAACCATTACATTACATTAGAAGACACTGAAAGAAAAGCAACAACACAATTCCACATTTTATCAAAAGAGGAATTTTAAAGATGCTTCAACCAATGGGAAACTCACAGGAATATGTGTATAGAATGGCAGGTGGACTATTTTAAGAAAATTAATGCTTCATTCATTGCTTGTTTCTGTGTTATTAAATACAGCTTCAGTTTTGATACTTTTTGACATCCCAATAAATCAATTATTATAAAAGTTAAAAATACATTATGCAAGATTCAAATGATAATGAGTTGAATAATTTTCAATTTATTATCATTATAGGCTGAAATCAGTCATTTTTTACAATTATATGATTTCAAATAACTATTCCAATAGTTATTTGAAACCATATGATTGTGCACAGATAATTAATCCGGCACGGTCAACTGAATACACTGCCTGCTTCTCTGCAGTGGGGTAAAACTGGATATGACTCTAAACAATCTGATGGTGAGGCTCCAGTAATGTTGGAGCTTCGGGGAATGCGGAGTACCCCTTCATTGTCATTACTCCCAGGTTCACTCAGGCCCAGAGTGGTAGCACCTGATAGGGTCCTATCTATGGGTTGAATAGAACTAAACTGTGTACTTGTGCTAAACTGAATTGTTTGAAATACAACTGTTTATATGTATAAAAATGGATCTGGCATTAAATAACCAACAATGGTTGATGTGCCATAAAACCAAACCAAACCAAATAAAATATTAGTATTAGATAGGAATACTTGAAACAATAGCATAGTTTGTTGGGTTTTATGGCATTTCAACCTTTGTAGGTTATTTAACGCCAAATCCATTTTTATGTAAATAATCTGTTCTATTTCAAACAATTCAGTTTAGCATCAGTACACAGTTTAATTGTCAAAAACATTTTGATTTCCAACTATTCAAGCAGTTATATGTAACAATTCAGTTAAGTGTAAATACAGTTTCAATGTCAAAAAACAGTTCTATTTCAAATAATTCAGTTAAGCATAAGCACACAGTTTAAATGTAAGTACGGTTTAATTGTGAAAAACATTTCTCTTTCAAGCTATTCAGTTTACTCAAACAATTCATTTTAGCATAAGAATACTGTTAGTTTTATTTAACCCATAGATAGGGCCCTATCAGGTGCTACCACTCCGGGCCAGAGAGGACCTGGGAGCGATGGCAATGAAGGGGTACTCCGCATTCCCCAAAGCTCCAGCACTGCTGGAACCTCACCATCAGATTGTTTAGTGTCATATACAGGACACTCATTGGGGGGGGGGTCTTACCCCTCTGCAGAGGTGCAGTCAGTGTATTCTACAGCCTCAGCCGACTGGGCAATAGAATTTCGGGAATGGTATTCATATTTATTCTATTTTATTGATTAAACAGTTGTGCAGTAGAAATACATTCCATATTTTAAGTTGTCACCCTTGTGGTGGAAGTAAGTAAAGTTGTTGACCGTAGTTGAGGGTGACTAGAAGGCTCCCTTTTCAATAGCTACTACACTGAGGTGTAGGTGAGGGCGCTACTCCTTTCCCTGGATTGTTCTACTTTACCCTTGATATGTACCTTATATTGCTGAGTGTTAAGCAAAGAGGTATCAAGTACCATTTTTAAAGTCTTTGGTGTGACTCGACCTGGGATTGAACTCCGATCTCCCGGACCATTGCCAAACACTCTACCCACTATGGCAATGATAGCTCCATCAAGCTTATGTCTTACTATTTTTTTTTATATAACCAGTTACAATCAGAGGTTGGACTAGTGCACACTGTACATTTGCTGTTGAAATGCCTTTTAAGATTGAGTCTGTAATTGCTACAAACAGAAATTTTTATGCTCATTTAATGTTGTATCATGATATCATTGTAGGAAATGGACATAGCGAACTGAGCTCAAATCCTGGATGAGGCTATTTACAATTCCTATAGCGCTAATACCCTAGGGAAAGGTGTTAGACCAACTATTTCCTCTCCAGCTATGGATAAATAGTAGGGCAGACTGTGCACTATAACCTTGGTATGTCAAGGAGAAGAAAAACTCTGAATTTAAACCTTTTAAACTTTGCTCGAAAATTGACATACATCAGAATGATGGTAAAATTGATACTACAGTAGATTGAAAATTCTACCCAGAATAGCATCATTCTAACAATGAGCATAAAAAGCTCTCTGAGTAGCAATTATAGATTCACCTATTATGGGAAAATTTATCAACTCCCCATGAGTCATAAGAAAAGAAAAACACAAGGCAAATAGCTGTTTCCTGAAACAATTTTATGTTGAGCATTGAATTCATGTCTCAAAATAGGAAAAAGAAACTTTAAAAGCAGATTTTCTGTATGTACATTTTCTTTTTCTTCAATTTTTGAAAAAAGAGATTTACGTTTATGATGGAAGCTGAGAGAAAGGAAAAAGAGAGAAGTAACAACAGAACAGAGAAAAAGAGTGAAAATTCAAATATAGAAAGTTTTAGTGAAAGGAAAAGGAAGAAAATGAAAAGAGAGAAAGTATAAGATTAAGTGCTGTGTCTCTTGTCAACAATCATGTCAGAAACATAAGAAACAAAGAAAAAATTATAATAAGAAATTTATTTAAAATTTAATAAAAATTCAATTATATATTCCTAATGATATACATAAATTCCAACATGTATATGGAATATGATTTTAGTTAAAAAAAGAAACTAAATGACCTGTTTTTACCAACCGGATGTTGTTTAATATGTTGCCTGTTTGGACAAAACACTCTTATATCAGAGTCTGGGGATAGTAATACTCGAAAATTGAATCTGAGTAGTAAGGAAGAGGGAAAAAAAAATGTCATGAATGGAAGTCTTCATAGGGTTTCCTGTTGTTAATTGAAATGGACCATTTCTTGGAGTGGGGTTTCTTTCTTTGGCATCGTGGCTAATGAGCTCTATTGCAACATTAAGTTGCGAGTAAGTTCAAATTCTTGTAGTGCTAATACGCTTGCTTTTGGATGAATATCTTTCGGAGAGGTGAAAACCTCCTTCATCCATCCTATGGGGTATATGGAGATACTACAACAGTTTTTCTGCAAGGTTGATATGCTATTAAACAAAAAGAACCAAACCAAGAAACTATTCTTTCACATTGAAGGTGTAAAGCTTCTTATCCCTCCAGATGTGGGTTAAATAGTGTCATAGCTGTCCTAGAAGAATGGCTTTGACATTAAATAACCCACAATGGTTGATATGCCATTAAACAAAAGAAACCAAACCAACCAAACCATTTCTGATATTTCAAATGTACTCCTTCCAAAGCCTTTATTATCATTATTATTATTATATTCCTTTGAGAGTTTTTCACACCAATACTAGCCGATGGTTTTCCACTGGAGTTTGAGTGACTGTAAGTCTCCTCAAATCCCCAGGACTCTTCTCAGTATTCAGGCTGATCTTTCCTCCGATTTCTAAGTCTTCCAGTCCCTTTTACCAATCCTTTGGGGATTGTTCCAAGTGCACCAATTACAGTCGGTATCACAGTCACCTTCATGTTCCATAGTTTCTTCAGTTTTCTAAATTAGCTGAATTAGAACTGTTTGGATAAACTAAATAGTTTGAAATAGAAACGTTTTTGACAATTAAACTGTGTACTCATGCTAGACTGGATTATTTGAAATAGAAATGACTATTTGTATAAAAACTGATTTGGCATTAAATAACCTACAAAGGTTGATATGCCATAAAAACCAACCAACCAACCAACCAATCAGTTTTCTAGCAAAGTCCTGATATTTATCCCTCTTTTCACCTTCTTCTAAGTTTACTCAGTGATCTGCCATAACGGCGAAGTCCGCTATTTGGCAGGTTCTCTTTTTTTGTTGACTATCACTGGGTCTGGTTGTTTGGCTGAGATTAGACAATCCGTTTATTATTATCATTATTATTATTTTACTCATTAGAGCATTAACTGATGGTTTTTCACTAGGGTCTGAGTGGCAGCAAGTCTTCTCAAGTCTCCAGGACTCTTCTCAGTATTCTGGTCAATCTCGAGAATGCTTTAGATTAGATGGTGTCCACTTGTCCTCTAATTTTCAAGTCTTCCAGTTCCTGTACAAATCTTTTGGTGACTGTACCAAGTGTACCAGTTACAACTGGGATCACGGTCACCTCCATGTTCGATAGTTTTTTCAATTCTCTTCCTTAGTTTTTGCGAGCTTTTCACACCTGTGTTAGCTGGTGGTCGTTCACTGGAGTCTGAGTGACAGAAAGTTTCCTTAGGTTTCCAGGACTCTTCTCAGTATTCTGGCTAGTCTTAACAATGCTGTGGTCTGGATGGTCTCAACTTGTCCTCTGATTTCAAGGTTTTCCAGTCCCTTTACCAAGCTTTGGGGACCGTTTCAAGTGCATCAATTACAATTAGGTATCTGTTGTGGTCTGTTAGGGGCCAGAAAGAAAACAGGGAAGAAGAGAAAGTAGGTGGAAAAAGTGTATTGAATAAACAGAACATATATACAAAATAAGAGTGTTAGTACAGCAGGTAGAAGTGTCCGTTTGAAACTGTCAGGTTCGACTGCTGGGAGGAAGTCTCTCCGAGAGTAAAATAGGGTTAGTATCTATGAAGGAGGAAGAGTTCATTATCGTGTAGGTAGGGCACAATAACAGTATCACAGTCACCTTTATGTTCCATAGCTTTTTTTAGTTCTCTGGCAAGGTCTGAGTACTTGTTGCTCTTTTTGTTTTCTTTGATTTTCATTCTGTTGTTTACTGGAATGGCAAAATCAACTAGACAGTAAGTTCCCATTTATTATTATTATTATTATTATTATTATTATTATTCTAATTTGAGAGTTTTACAAACAAGCATTAACTGATAGTTTTTCACTGGAGTCTGAATCACTGCAAGCCTCTTAAAGTCTCCTCAAGTCTCCAGGAATCTTTATTGTTATTATTATTATTATTATTATTATTATTAATAATTTACTGCTTCTGACTTTTTTACACAGCGATTAGTGGCTGATCTTTTGCTGGGGTCAGATTGACAGATTTAAAAAAAAATTATGCCATGAAAAAGAATCTGAGAAAAAGTGACTCAATTTTAAGCTTGCTGGACTTGTTATTTTATGTATAAGCTGTCATGAAAGTGGTCCATTTTATTCATAGACTTGCCAGTCAGCAGCAGGAACAGTAGCACGAGGTATTCATAGTGGAATTAGCCAATCAGCAAAGAATAAGAGCTTATTAGATCAGTGGCAATTATCCTTATTACTATTCTACAGTTTTCTTCTGGCAAGATGTATCTTTTGTATAAAGAATCTCCGAACTGAAGTTAAAAATGGCTACCCAAATTCTAACAGGTTATGTGCCCAGCACGTTTCCACTTACATATACAGGAATATATAATATATACATAATATACATGCAAGAAATATTGAAAAGAATTTACGAATGTGTTACAACAGATAAATTATGAACATATTATTCTATGAACAAACAGTATGTAAAAGAAATACAAAGACAGAAAAAGGCTTACTTGATGATATTTCCAGTTCAGTAGTGATAGTCAAGGTAGGTTTGGTGTGGTTTTATGGCATATCAATCATTGAAGGTTATTTAAAGCCAAATCCGCTTTATACATACATATCAAATATATATATGATCTGTAAACACATTTTGTAGATAACATTCTTAAATGAGCTTAAGCTTTTTTTTGCATACAGTTAAATGGTTTCAAGATTTTCCATTGGAGTTTGAGTGACAGCAAGTCTCCTCATGTCTCCAGAACTCTTCTCCTTATTTTGGGTGATCTTAATAATGCCATCGTCTGGATAGTCTCCACTCGTCCTCTTCAAGTTCCTTTACCAAATCTTTGGAGGTTGTTCCAAGTACACCTATTACAATTGGTATCACTGTCACCTTCATGTTCTATAGGTTTTTTAGTTCTCTGGAAAGGTCTTGTTCTTACATTACCTTACAACACTCTGTTTCCAATCAAAGGAAAAAAATTATCTCTATAAAGAAAGGACATACTTATTACTAGGGTGAGTAAAAAATTTTGCAATATTTTAGTAACATGAGGTACAATTCAGATTATGCCTCATGCTGAGGTCATGAAGGACAGTGATATTGTGAGCTTGCTTGATACTCTCTGAGTGCTACAAGCTGGATTTGCCCCTATGACTTGGAGTTCAGCATTGGAATCCACAGTTTTAGGCTTACCTGATCTTGCCTAATTATTGAGGTTCTTGTAACCCAAGTGAAATTTCTTGGGCTACACCTTTACCTTCCATACAACAAATGTTTTTGTCGTAGTAATGCCACGAACAATCTTACCTCAAAGAAACAGAAGGTGTGCTCTCTCTGCTACTGGCACACGGAAACCAGAAGAAGAAAAGGATGCAAGAGGTGTGACTTGTTTCATGGAGGAGAACGAGATAAGCCTCCGTGAAGTGGCGAGATTTGATGAACATAAAAGAGACTAAGTTTGAAGTGGAAAATGGCAGCATTTTGCTGATGTCTGATTGGTGAACATCCATCTGTTCATTTTGCAAGTTAAGTGAGTTGACTAGCCCCCAATAGGTTGATTCCTCTTCAACTAGACTTCTGAAACCAATTAGAGTTTTTGGTTGCTTCCATAGAATTATGGCTCAGTTTGAAGTTGTAAGGCATAGTTTCCCAAATTAGACAATGTTGCATCTTCATCAGCTTTTGAATCATATCTACAGTGAAGCAATGCTCATCACCCTTATTCTATCAACCAATCTGGGTACCTGCCATGGCTCAAACTTCTTGACAGTTGCACATTAGATTAAAAATTACTTTTTAAGATGGTTTAGTTTGGTTTGATGACATATCAACCATTTTAGGTTGTCTAATACCAAATCCTCTTTATACATTTATATTAAATATATATGATTTGGTTTGGTTGGGTTTTATGGCATATCAACCATTGCAGGTTATTTAATGCCAAATGATCTTTATACATATATATTAGATATTTATGATTTGGTTTGGTTGGGTTTTATGGCACATCAAGCATTGTAGGTTATTTAATGCCAAATCCTCTTTATACATATATATTAGATATATATGATTTGGTTTGGTTGCGTTTTATGGCACATCAAGCATTGTAGGTTATTTTATGCCAAATCCTCTTTATACATATATATTAAATATATATGATTTGGTTTGGTTGGGTTTTATGGCACATCAACCATTGTCGGCTATTTAATGCCAAATCTTCTTTATACATATATATTAAATATATATGATTTGGTTTGGTTGGGTTTTATGGCACATCAACCATTGTCGGCTATTCAATGCCAAATCTTCTTTATACATATATATCAAATATGTTTTGTAAACACATTTTGTTAATTACATTTTCAAATTAGTTCAAACTCATTCTTTTGCACACTTAAATGGTTCCAAGTATTCCTATATATCACTAACAATTCAATTAAACATCAGTCATTTATTATCAATTCAATTTATTTGCACACAGTTTAAATTTCAAACAACCCATAGATAGGACCCTTTCAGGTGCTACCACTCCGAGTCTGAGTTGACCTGTGAGTGATGGCAATGAAGGGATATTCCGCATTCCCCAAAGCTCCAACATTATTTGAACTTTGCCATCAGATCGTTTAATGTCATATCCAGGACACTTGTTGGGTGGGGGGCGTCTTATCCTTCTGCAGAGTTGCAGTTGGTGCATTTTTCAGCCCCAGCCAAATGGACTCTACTTTTAAAGAATTTTTTAAGTGTATTGCTTTTATAAACATCTTGCTATGAAGTGCCGTTATTGCTGGGTTATGGTTCTTCACTAGTCCTATAACCTGGTTTGAGTGTAGGAGTGCTATTGATGTAGTATCCTGGTATAGCCCATCTCTCTCCAGGTCTACAGCTGCTTTAAATTCAGTTTTCTCTGTACTTGACAAGTTTATATACCAAGATTAAAGAGCCCAGTTCTCGACTCTTAATCCATAGGCGAAGGAAGAATATTTGGATTCATGTTTTTCCTGAGGATATTAGTACGATGTGAAATGTAAACCGTCTCATTCATGCCCATCCCTTTCCAGGCTTCAGAGATTGACATTGCACCACATCAGCTCGCTTCTTTGCCCATGCCAACCAAGTTGTTTGGACTGCTGGGCTGGGATGTACTTCAGCCAGCCATGTTTGGTAGTACATGGATCTGGTTGGGTGTAATTTGGCTTTGGTGGCAGTTGGTTGAGGCTCCTTAACACGGGTACTGGGAAGCTGGCATTCATGTCACATGTGTTAAGACCAGGCTCTTACCTGCTCTGGCAGAGCTTCGTTTATTGCCTGGCACCTGAGGCACCCCTTTTTTAGAGGGATGCTGATAGGGCCTGAGGCATTTTTGGAGCTGCCAGGCATGTCTAGGCTACATTCCTGTCTGATCCTCAATTTAAAAAAGGTCTTGTGCTGTACTTTAGCATAGTGGGATGCTAAACAAATACCACCCCATTCAGGATTTGAACTAGGGTCGTTAAATCCACTTCCAATGACAATAAACATTACACGACAGGTGCCTCCAAATGACAGAACTATTTACATATAAAAAATCACCAGTGCCAGATGAGACATGTTGGGTGCTGCTCAGGGCCACAAAAAATTAACACCTAATGACAAAAGTAATTAAATCACATAGTTTTATCAATTTTTATCTAATTTGTGTCATTAGAAGAATTTAAGAAAAAGGCATACAAAGCAGTGGTCGTATTGATACTGCTATATGGAACCACTACATAGATGCTAACTAAACATATCGAGAAAAAGCTTGACAGCAATTTCACAAGAATGCTGCAAGCAGTATTAAACAAGTCCTGGAGGCAACACCCCACAAAGCAGCAGCTGTATGGCCACTTACCATGCTGGACATTGCTAGAGAAGTAAGGACAAACTTATAAGCTGTGGACCCCTTCACATGGACGAGCAAAGACAGGATGACCAGCTAGAACCTATATACAACATCTCTGTGCTGATACAGGATATAGCCTGGAAGACCTCCTAGGAGTGATGGAAAATAGAGACGGGTGATGAGGGAGGGTCAAGGAGATCTGTGCTGGCAGTGCAACATGATGATGATGATAACATGCAAGAAATATTGAAAAGAGTTTGCAAATATTTTTCAACAGATAAATTATGAATATAAATTATGAATGGAGGTGCCCATGGTGTAATGGTTATTGTCGTAGGAAATGGATACGGCGACACGAGTTCAAATCCTGGACGAGATTGACGGCATTTCACATAGTACTAATACCCTTGGGAAAGGTATGAATCCAATTATTCTCCCTCCAGCTACGGGTAAATAGTAGGAGAGATTTGGTGAGGCAACTAGTCTAGAAGGAAAACTCTGAGGTCAAACCTGTTAAACTCCGCTTAAAAATTGACCTTGTGTCATATCCTGCCCGAGTGGAGGGGTTGGTGAATATGGATAAACTATGAATATATTATTCTATGAACGAGCAGTATGTAAAAGGGGTACAAAGACAGAAAAAGGCTTACTTGATGATATTTCCAGTTCAGTAATGGTGAAGCAAAAGTCGACGTCTCTACTGTTCAAAAAACAGACACGAAAGAAAATGAGTAGGGATTACTGGGATTGTCATCACAATCCATAGACATGCCCTTTATCCAAGGGAGGCAATTTTTTATTGCCTTCCCATAATTTAGTTTTTATAAAGTAAGAAAATAACTTTTACACAGGGCCTTGCACAATAATCTTTAAGATTTAAAATTTCTGCCATGCAGGCACAAGTAACTGTAAGGTGGTTTGAGGTATATATTTGAGCAGCAGCAGCAGCAGTTGTACTGATGCCATTTAAGTTGTTATCAATACTCCTCTAAAGTCTAGTATTTTCATCTATAATCATATGCCACATTGTTAATTTTTTTTTGTGCTATTATGAGTGAGTCAAAAGTCTAATAAATATTAAATTCTTTCCAATACATGGCTAATAAATAGATTCCTGGGGAATTCTGGTTGATAAATGGCTCATTGTATGGTTTATTAAATTTTTTGACAAATTGCAATGTACAATCTAAATATGAATGAAACAGCCAATTTAGCTCCCTTCCTGGCAGCAGCACCCCACAAGACACCAACTGTACGGCCACCTGCCCCCTATCACGAAAACTATTCAAGTTAGACGAACCAGACATGCAGGACACTGCTGGAGAAGCAGAGATGAACTCATAAGAGATGTACTCTTATGGATCCCCACACATGGCCGCGCAAAAGCAGGACGACCAGCATGAACGTACATTCAGCAGCTATGTGAGGATACGCGATGTTGTCCTGAAGACCTACATAGGGCGATGAACGATAGGGAGGAGTGGTGAGAGAGGGTCAGGGATATCCGTGCTACCAGCGCGATATGATGATGATGATGATGATTGTATAGTGAGACATCTTCTAGCCTGCTTGATGCCATGATTCCATGATTAAACTTGCCCAGTTGACTGGGGTTATAGAATACATAGTTTGCAGCACTCAGTTTGATTAGCTGCCATTTTGAATAGCTTCAAAACAAACATTTTTGTAAGATTAAAATAATTTTTGCTGAAAACCAATTTCAAACGATGCAAAGTTTATATTTATGGAAAAAAACCTCTGAAAAGAAGTCTATTTTGCTTTTTAAAAAATTCACTATCTTTATGAAATGACCTTATATATATATATATATATATATATATATATATATATATAGTCATGTTTTGTTGTATATCACAACTTTTCAGGGTGGCTAGACACCCAAGATTCTCAAAGCTGGGATTGAAACCTGCCTGACTTTTATGCCAGCTGAAGATTCTATCGCACAGTCACAAGGAAGCTAATGTAAGTGAAGGGATTTGAAATGCATATATATCACTTTTTATTTTGTTAATATATATCTGCTTAACAGTTACCGAGAGCTCAATTCATTTGAAGAGCCTTGTCTTACGTGAGTGGCAACCATTATATATATATATATATATATATATATATATATATATATATATAAACAACAGTATATTGTTTTCACTATCTTACTTGGTGGGTTTATGGCTGACCAAATACATATAATTTGGAGAGTGCTTAATATCTGTGATAGAGCTATTATATAATATATAAATAAATAAATATATATTAGTTTTTATATATATTTAATAGCATGGATACTTATCTGCGACCACTGATTTCATGCCGTCTTTATACGGCAATCATCGGGTTGTTAAAGAAAGATTTTAGAGAAATTGAAAATATCAAAAAGATATAATCAAAAGAATTATTACATTAAAATTGTGTATAACTCTTCTTTTTTTTGTTTTGTGCGTGTATGTGTGTGGATTATATTTGCATATTGTCGTGTGTGGTCAGTGGGTAGAGTGTTCGGCAATGGTCTGGGAGACCTGGGTTCAATCCCAGGTTGCGTCATACCAAAGACTTTAAAAATGGTACTTGATACCACCTTGCTTAACACTCAGCAATATAGGGTACATATCAAGGGTAAAGTGGAGAAATCCAGGGAAAGGAGTGGCACCCTCCCCTATACCTCAGTGTAGTAGCTATTGAAATTTCTGGAGATTTCTGGTTGCTCTCGACTAAAGGGAGACAACTTTACTACTTTTTATGTATGATGCACTGAGTGGTAGATTTAAGGTTGTCTCATGAATATATGTGTAACGAAAGGTGGTGGAAGTCGAGAGATGGTTAGGGATTTGTCCGAATAAAATTTTTTTATTGTGTGTAGTGATGATTTTAGCTAAGGGACAAAGTTATCATCATTGCATTATGAAGAAAATGAATTTTTGATTTAACATGTAAGTATCAATATATATATATATATATATATATATATATTATTTTCGTATCATACAGTTATATGGTTTTAAGAATTCCTCTCTAATACTAAAAATTTTCAGACAGATGTATTTGACCCATAGGCAGAACACTAACAGCTACAACCACTCCAAGTCAGAGTGGGCCTGGGAGTAATGACAATGAAGGGGTTCTCCTCTCTCCCCAGAGTCTCAGCCCCAGAAGCAGTTCAGTATCATATGCAGGACACTTCTTTTTTTGGGAGGAGTGTCTTACTCCTCTGCTGTGGATATTGTCATCGTATTTTAAGCCTCTATTGAAATTGCTCTTATTGATGTGTGATAACACACATTTATTTTTTTTTAATGTATAATATTTATATGTACTAAATAAAAATAAACCCTGTATATTTTTCATGGGTCAAATTAGTTGTTATTAAAACTTAAAAAGAGCTGTAAAATGTGATTGATTTTAACCGCATGTCAACTGATGTAGGGTTATTTCAAACTTAGAGGTTAGGAAAACATCTTCACTATGTGTTCATATTTACATTTTTTAAGAGTTTTTTTTCTTTTTGTACATGGTCCTATTGAATACAAATCATTTCTAAACAGTTCTATTTAACTTATGCATGATACCCTTACAGAGTCGACCTGGGAGTAATAGCAATTAAGGGGTGGCTCTACACTCTCTTCATCTCCAGAACTGGAGCCTCACCATCAGATGCAGTTTAGTGTCATACTAGGACACTAGTTTTGGCAGGTATCTCTCTAACTTAGACAGGGCAGTGTGTTTTTATTGGTTGAATCATGTTTTCAACAATTGTCTGATGAGTTGAGAATTTTAATGCATGAAAACAGTATGATTGCAGGACGTTAAAAAAACCCAGGAAAATGAAAACGGTTAACATGTCATTCTGTCAGCTGATTTTTGGTAATGGAGCCATCATTTTTAGTAATGGCACCATCATTTAGACCATTTTATTGTCTGTCAGGAACGTCAAAGAAAGACTAATCGTGTAGTATCCACATGTATATCTAACAGCATATAAATCCGTTTACATTTAATATTACAGAACTAGCAGTGCTTCCTGGTGTTGCCTGGCACAAAAGACCTGAAAGTTAACATTAACTGTAACACAGTGAGCATACAATTCTATGGTTGGTTTGTTGATTTTGCTGTACTTCAATCTTTTTTGGGATGCCAGAGTTCTTTAAAAATTTGAGGGTTGGTTGGAGTTTTACGGCATACCAAACCTTATGGGTTATTCCATATCAAATCCTGTTTTTAATATATATATGATATGTAAGTGAATAGTTTGTAGGTAACTTTATTTTCAAACAAAGTTTTAAGTGCTTATTTGTTTGGAGACAGTTAAATGATTTAATGTATTGCTATCTAACACTAATAATTCTATTCAATATTGATTATTTGTTTGCATACAGGTAAATGGTTTCAAGTACAGTTATTAAACACCAATAATTCTATTCAATATTAATTATTTGTTTGCATACAGTTAAATGGTTTCAAGTATTGCTATCAAACACCGATAATTCTATTCAATATTAATTAGTTTGTATACAGTTAAATGATTTCAAGTATTGCTATTTGATATAAGTAATTCTATTTATGAATTTAAGTGATATAAATAATTTGCACGCAGCAGTATGTTTTCAAATGATAATTTGTAGTAACTAATTGAACAGTTGGGACCCTAACAGTTATCTTTAATCTGGATCAGAGTGAACCAGGGAGTAATGAAAATGAGGGGGTATTTCACATTCCCCAAAACTCCAGGACTAAAACCACACCATCAGATGTAATTTTTTTGGATGGGGATAATCCACTGCAGAGGTGCAGCTGGTACATTCTACAGCCCCAGCCACAGGGTAGTCATTTTTTTAAATTTATTTTTCATTTTTTTCCTGGATAATTGTACAGTTTCAAGTCAATTATGATAATGCTTTGTACACAAATGAGGGTGTCTCACCTTTCTGCAGGGAATATATGCTATGATAAAATCCAGGATTATCCCCCTTAAACGAACTCTTAAAAGACCTCTGTTAACTCAAAATGGCTGCCTTGCCTGCTACAGTAACAATAATAATAAAAGTAAAGTTGGTGACCTTTGTCCAGAGTGACCCGAAGGCTCCCTTTTCAATAGCTACTACATCGAGGTCTAGGGGGAGGGCGCTACTCCTTTCCCTAGATTGCTCCACTTTACCCTTGATCCTTACCTTATAATGCTGAGTGTTTAGCAAGGCAGAATCAAGTACCATTTTTTGAATACTAGCACTATAATGTTTAATAAAGATGCAATTCTGGTTGGTTGGTCAGTTGGTTGGTTGTTTTATGGTGTATAAACCCTTTTCGGGCCATTTAATGCTGAATTAAATTTCAAACAATTCTGTTTAGTATAAGTATGGTTTTTTTGTTTACCCACAATTGAATGTCAAAACAGTTCAATTAAATGTCAAAACAGTTCTATTTCAAACAATTCAGTTTAGCATAAGTATGCAGTTAAATGTGAAAATAGTCCTATTTCAAGCAATTCAGTTTAGCATAAGAACACTCTTTAGTTCTATTTGACCCATAGATAGGACCCTATTGGATTTACACTCCTATATTTTAAAATGGCTGTGATACCGCTTGTGGCCGAAACAAAGATGGTGGATGTCAGTAAACTAATCAGTCTCGATAAACTATTGGCCAGGAAAGTCACTTGATTTGTGCTCACAAGTACCTTTGATTTTATCCTGCGCATTTGGTGACGACTACATGACAAGGATTGCCTATATATACTCTCGTCTTCCAAGAACTCATTCTCTCACATTTTGACTTCCAGAGGCAACACTCTTTCTTTTCATTTCATCTTCCAGAAACAGCTTGACCTTGCCAGTTAGTAAGACACAACTCAATATGCGTAACATGTGTGCGTATACATTCTGTGACCTTTTTCTTTCCTGTTCTGCATTTTCGGCTAGACTTGTTCCAGTCTCATGCACAGCCTCAGACATTTTGTCAAACCCCGAAAGAGACAAACAACCAACATGGGAGAAGACACGTTTCTCCTAGAATAGATAGCTATATTTCTGTATATTGATACTTAGTCAACATACATTTTATAGTCTACAGGACACTTTTAATATTTAGTCTTTCACCATTATATTCGTGTTAGTTACATAAACACACACACACACAGAGGAATATTTAACAGGCTATATTAGAATATTCATAATGTTTAATAATGTTTCATTTTTATGTATTTGTTGATATATAAATTTATTTTTGTTTGTATTGCTTTGTTTTGAATGCTCTTTTGTCTGTGCCGTTTACTTCGTTTACTTTTCAATCTGATGGTGAGGTTCCAGTGATGCTAGAGCTTTGGGGAATGTGGAGTACCCCTTCATTGCTATTGCTCCCAGGTCCACTGATAGGGCCCTATCTATGGGTTAAATTGAACTAACTGCATATTTATGCTTAATTGAATTGTTTAAATTAGAAATGTTTGACTAAACTGAATAGCTTGAAATAGAAATGTTTTTGACAAATAAACTGTGTACTTACATTTAAACTACGTGCTTATGCTAAACTGAATTGTTTGAAATGGAACTGTTTTTGACATTGAAACTCTACTTGCACTAAACTGAATTGTTTGATATAGAACTGTTTTGACATTTAACTGTGTGTAAAAAAATCTGTACTTATACTAAACTGAATTAGCTGAATTAGAACTGTTTGAATAAACTGAATATCTTGAAATAGAAATGTTTTGACAATTAAACTATGTACTCATGCTAAACTAAATTGTTTGAAATAGAACTATTTGCATAAGAATGGATTTGGCGTTAAATAACCCACAAAGGTTGATATGCCATAAAACCCAAACAAGCAATCATTTAAAAAACAAAATCAGCTATTTTTCACACCTTAAGTGTGTATCAAATATTTTTAGCTTATAACTCAAGTTAAATGTCGCCCTGTTAACTAGGGCTGTAGAATATGCCGACAGCACCTCTGCAGGTGGGTAAAACTACTCCTCCAATGAGTGCTCTGGACATGGCACTAAACTGAATCTGATGGAGAGGTTCCACTCCTGGAACTTTGGGAAATGTGGAGTACTTCCTTCATTGCTATTACTTCCAGCTCCACTCTGACCCTGATTGGTAGTACCTGCTAGAGTCCCATCTATGAGTAGAAAACAACTGTCCAATCATCTATTAAGAATTATTATTATTAGTTATTTGAAATCATATAACCGCACAAATTATTTGTATTACATTGGAATACTTGATAAATAGAATAACTAATGGTAAATAGCAATATTGAAATCATTTAACTGTGGGCAAACAAATGATTAATATTAAATAGAATTATTAGTGTTTGATAGCAATACTTGAAACCATTTAACTGTGTTGTGAATTGAATTACCATGACCAGAAAATCCAGTGAACACCTACGCATGACATATGGAAAAACTGGACAGTTGTTTCAACCTTATTACGTCTCATCAGCAGTGTATACCGTAATCTTCAACACTGGAGATCGAACCAGCAACCACAGATTGCAGTGCCAAAACTCAACAATTGAGCTATCAGTTCATATTGCACACAAGTGACACCAAATTAACTAGTTATGGTAGTTGCATTGCCAATTTATTTAAATGTGTCTTGCAAGTGACACCTGTACTCTTTACGTGGCCATGGAGGTGACCTCCATGGCCACGTCTTCCCAAGAGGATTAAAAATACGCATCAAGGGTAAGGATACAGAGCAACATTTTCTTTTTTTAAGTAGAGGAATTTCTGGTCATGATAATTCAATTTACAATATAATTCCTCTACTTAAAGAACAATCCAACTGATAGGCCTTGTGGGTAGAGTGTTTGCCAATGGTCCAGGAGACCTAGGTTCAATCCTAGGTCGCGTCATACCAAAGACTTTAAAAATGGTACTTGATACCTCCTTGCTTAATACTCAGCAATATAAGGTACTATCACGGGTAAAGTGGAGCAATTCAGGGAAAGGAGTAGCGCCCTCCCCTACACCTCGGTGTAGTGGCTATTGAAAAGGGAGCCTTCTGGTCGCCCTCAACTATGGTCACCAACTTAAAAGAGGAAAATGTAGATCATTTAACTGTGCGCAAACAAATGATTAAATAGAATTATTAGAGTTAGATAGCAATAAGTAAATAAAGTTAGCAACTCCTTTCCCTGGATTGCTCCACTTTACCCTTGATCCTTACCTTATAATGCTGAGTATTAAGTAAGGCAGAATCAAGTACCATTTTTTGAGTCTTTGGAAAGACTCAACCTGGGATTGGACCTAGGTATGCGCGTAATTGGTGATACTTGAAACAATTTAACTGTATATAAACAAATGTGCAATAACAACTCCTTTTAAAATGTTTCCAACAAGCTATTCATTTATAAATCCTATATACACAGGGGAACCTGGATATAAGAGAGGTTTTCTCTGGTCGCAAATTAGAGCCTGTGTTACCTAAACAAAATAGACCAAACCCGGATATAAGCGATGTACCATCCGGTCCTGATAACTCTCTTATATCCGGGTTACAATATATATATATATATATATATATATAGGATTTGACTTTAAATAACCGACAAGGTGTTGATATGTGATGAAACATCAATCAACCAGCATCAAATGTAAAATAAGTAAACTTAATGACATTTTTGTTAGTCTGGTTGACTAAGTTATCTCCCTTGCATTATTTCTTCACTGGAAATGTTATGAGCTAAAATATCTTTTTGCTATGTTTGGTTACCCATAATTATTTGTGTATAAGACGCACTCTTTTGGTAGATCTTTTTATTTAGGGATACGTACGTATTATACACAAGAACTATATAATAAACTTTTTCCTGCCACTTGATCAAAAGTACTGCAATTATTTGTGTTTAAGATGCACTATTTTTCTAGATTTTTCAGTCCAAAAGTTAGGTTTGGTTTGTTTTCTTTGTTTAATGGCATATCAACCTTTGTAGTTTATTTAATGCCAAAGCCATTTAATTTTATTTATTGTCAAAGCCATTAATTTCATTTAATGCCAAAGCCATTCTCCTAGAAGAACAGTAGTGGTACTATTTAAATCATAGCTGGGAGGATAAGGGTGTTCATATATTTCCCAAGGTTATTTGCTTGAAAGTAATAGCGTGACTGGAGTATGAACTCGCTTACTCCAATTCCACAGTCCATCGCTTTAACCATTACAAAAAAGTTAGGAGTGCATATTAAGTACAAGAACTATATAATTAACTTTGTTTGGTCACATGCCTTACCATATTCAAATGAGATGACTGAAAGTAAGTTATATCTTAAATCCAGACTAAGGTGTTTAATAAGGGAGTTTGCATAGTATAGTGGCTAATGTGCTGGATTATGACATCATAGTAACCAAGTCATGCTAATACATTCACTTTTGGTCTAATACCCTTAGGAAGGGTATGGATTCCTATATCCCTCCAGCTATCGGTTAAATAATACAACTGATGTCCTACAAAGATGGCTTTGGCATTAAATAATCCATGAGGATTGATATGCCATTAAACAAAGGAATTGATCATTATTAATGTGTTTTATGATGTTACAGACAAATACCCACAGGAATGTTTGTTGGTTTATAATTTTGTTTCTCTTATTGTGAGCTTATTTTTACCACAAGCTTGTAGTATTTTTATGTGAACATGTCCATGTGTTTGCTCTAAATGCAGTGTAAATTTTGTGTTTTAAGATATTATGTAAACTATATACATTCTTATTTTTAGTTCGTATGAACCAGTCATCATCATCGTGGTATCAGCACGGATATCCCAGACCCTTTCTCGCCACCCCTCCCTATCGTCCATTGCTTCTGGCAGGTCCTCAGGGCTACATCCTGTATCGGCACAGAGCTACTGTATGTAGGTTCAAGCTGGTCGTCCTACCTTTACTTGTCCATGTGAAGGGGTCCACTGGAGTACATCACTTATGAGCTTGTCCCTACTTCTCCAGCAGTGTCCTGCATGTCTGGTTCATCTGATTTTGATAGTGATTGGTGATAAGTGGCCGTACAGTTGCTGCTTTGTGGGGTGCTGTCTCTAGGACTCGTTCAGTATTGCTTGCAGCATTCTTGTTTAATTGCTGTCAAGCTTTTTCTCCAGATTTTTTGTTAGTGTCCATGTAGTGCATCCATATAGCAGTATCGATGTGACCGCTACTTGAAAGAAACTAACAAACGTTGAATTTTGCTTAACTTTAGCTTCTATAAATTTTAAGAAGTCTGTACAGTGCATATTATACCTTATTTACCCAACCTCTCTGCTCGGGCAGGATATGACACAAGGTCAATTTTTTTTAAAGCAGAGTTTAACAGGTTTGAATTCAGAGTTTTCCTTCACCTAGACTAGTTGCCTCACCAAGGCTGAAGAAACTACTCTGCTCTACTATTTACCCATAGCTGGAGGGAGAATAATTGGATTCATACCTTTCCCAAGGGTATTAGTGCTATGTGAAATGCAATCAGTCCTCGACCAAGATTTGAACTCGTGTCACCGTGTCCATTTCCTACAACGATAACCATTACACTACGGGCACCTCCTTACAGTGCATATTATACCGGATAAGTTTTTTTCAGAATTTCCTAGTCCAAAGCTAGGTTTGGTGTTTGCTGTTTTTAATGGTATATCAACCTTCTTGGGTTATTTAATGCCAAATCCATCATTCTAGAAGGACAGTAGCAAAAATAAGGTGTGCATGTTACACATGAGTGTGTGTTTTATACAAATGATTATAGTAAGGGCAAAGCTTTTTCCTTTTTTTTTTTCAGAATGAATGAGGTTGAAATATCCAATGATTCGAGTTATGAGAAGGTGATCCCAGAAATTGTCCAGAAAGTTAAAGTAGTTACAGTTGGGGACATATCAGTCGGCAAGTCATCCCTTGCAATGCGATTCACAAAAGGAATATTTGAGGACCAGTATAAACCTACAGTTGGAGGTAAGAAATGGTCTTAAGTTTGATGGAAGCATACTATCAGTATCCATGGATTTCTCTGAATGACTCTCACCCATTGGATGAATTCACTTCTAACTTTGATTTTGAAATTTACCAATATAGCAATTCAAGTACAGGAATAAATCGCAATTCAAACATATGAATATATAGGAAAAGGATTTGATTGGGTTTTATGGCATATCAACCATTGTAGGTTATCTAATGTCAAATCCTATTTATACATTCAATAATTTTCCAGACTTTTTTTGTACAGGCATTTAGAATTGTTGTAGACTCTTGAAAATTCACTATGTTATTGCTATACATTTTATGAGATGACTAACCAATTTTTATGATTTCAGGTTCAAATGAACAGCTACAGCAGGAATTGGAATACACCCAACTAAATTCTGATTGTCACAGCTGGTGAATTTCAAAAATGCAATCAGGACATAAGGACACTTTAGAAGAATGATATGCAATAAAATTGTGTTTTAAACTTGGAAAAAATGCCACAGAAATGTATAAAATGCTTCAGACTGCTTTTCGAACATCTTGCATGAATCGAGCATCAGTTTTTGAGTGGCATAAGAGATTCAAGGAAGCCAGGGAACCTGTGAGGGATGATGAGAGGTGTGGGAGGAGTAAGGAAGCCAAAACACCAGAGTTGATTGGCCAAAGGGTTTAGGGTTAGGGTTACTATGTTGAGGTTTTAAGGGAGTTCAGGAAGAGATTCGGTTGGAAGAGGCCAGCACTCTTCAAATCGGGTCAGTGGCATTTCCACCAGGACAATGCACCAGTCCACAACTCCATCCTTGTCACAGACTATTTGAGCAAGATGGGCATCAAGACAGTTGCTCAGCCTCCCTATAGTCCAGACCTTGCTCCCTGTGACTTTTGCTTATTCCCTAAGCTCAGAGGCTGTCGTTATGAGACAATTGAGGAGATGAAAGAGGCTGTGATGAAGGTCATTGACACGCTCACACAAGAGGACTTCCATGGGGCCTTCCAGAAGTTGTTGGAACAGTACAACAAGTGCATTGCAGCTGAAGGAGATCACTTCAAAGGGGACTAGAGTTTCATGTGTGTACTATCAGTGAAAGTGCCCAAATGAAAAAAATTCTGGAAACTTATTTTATGATCCTCGTATATCAAATATATATGATTTGGTTTGGTTGGGGTTTATGGCATATCTACCATTGTAGGTTATATAATGCCAAATCCTGTTTATACATATATATTGAATATATAGGATTTGGTTTGGTTGTGTTTTATGACACATTAATCCTTTTAGGTTGTTTAATGTCAAATCCTTTGTATAGATATTTATCAAATATTGTTGTATTGTGGTAAGGAAGAGATAAACAGTGAAATAGAGTTAATTATTTATTTACTGAAGTAGTACAGTCCAACAAATATAAGTCTCCCGCTGTTGGTGTTACGTCCGAAGTTGGTCTTACTACTGACCGAGATCTTTACGTACCAATGTGCTTAAGAAACGCAACGTCTTTTATTCCTCCGAGATACCGGAAGTCACGTGGTGCGAGCCACTATACCACAAATATATATGATTTGGTTTGGTTGGGTTTTATGGCATATCAACCTTTGTAGGTTTTTCAATCCCAAATCCTTTTTATACATATTTATTAAATATATATGATTTGCTTTGATTGGGTTTTTGGCATATTAACCCTTGTAGGTTATCTAATGCCAGTAGGGTGCTCTCAGTGACTGCTTGCTGGCTATGACTCAAGCCCTCACTGACTTCAACTGACAAGCAGGCATCTGCATGTATTTTTTCATAATGCTTAAATCAAGAGACTGTTTCCACTTATTTACACAGATGCATCTCAGTCAAGAGTCAATATGCAACACCATTACTCCCAGGTCTACTCTGACCCAAAATAGTAGTACCTGTTAGAGTCCCATTTATAGGTCAAATAGATCTGTTTAAAAATTATTTATATTTGATTGGACCATGTGAAAAAAAAAACTTCTTAAGACACATCTACGCAAAAACATGTAAATATGAACATACAATGAATGGGATTCTCTAACCTCTGGGCATCATATGATGCCTTGAGGTTAGGAAATCAAACATGGTGACATTCTGTTAAAATCAACGATGCAATCAATTATTACACTTCCTTCTAATTTTAAAATTTTCTAATTAATTTTGATTTCATCTTGTATCTTTCAGCAGTCTTTGTATTTCGAACAATCAATTATGGCCGGCGACGTATCATATTTCAAATTTGGGACACAGCCGGGCAAGAGCGATTTAAAAGCCTAGTACCAATGTATTTAAGGGATGCTAAATTTGCCCTATTGGTATATGACATCACTGATATGGTAAGTAATATATGCTTTGCAGGAAGTGGTTTTTACATTGGCTGAATTAGAGGAAATTACATGCTTTAATTAGGTTGTTTAGGCATATCAACCTTTGTAGGTTATTTTATGCCAAATCCTGTTTATACATATGTATTAAATATATATGATTTGGTTTGGTTGGGTTTTATGGCATATCAACCATTGTAGATTATTTAATGCCAAATCCTGTTTATACATATATATTAAGTATATAGGATTTAGTTTGATTGGGTTTTATAGCATATCAACCTTTGTCGGTTATTTAATGCCAAATCCTTTTTATAAATATATTTGAATATATATGATTTGTAAACACATTTTTAGATAACATTTTGAAATGAGCCGGAGCTCTTTTTCATGCATACGGTTAAATGTATGTATAAACAGACTTCTATTCCTTTTACACCCTATTCACTAAATGCATACGTATATATATGTACTCATGTATGTATAAACAGACTTCTCCTATACCTTTTGTACCCTATTCACAATACTCTCTCTCTCTCTATATATATATATATATAATGTATTTATACCCTATTCACTATACACTATATATATATATATATGTATATATGTGTATGTAAATGCATACGTATATATATGTATTTATGTATATATAAACAAACTCCTCATATTCCTTTTACACCCTATTTACTCTACACTATATATATATATATATATATATATGAATATTTTCCTAGGTTGTATACATACTCTGCAGTGAGCACTATTTCTTGCAAACATTTCTCATTTACATTAATCTTTATATGTAATATTGTATATACGCTCCCACACACATGTGGGTGGGAATATTTTTGAGAAAGCAAAATACATTTCTTTTTTTCAGAATTTTTTTCCATAAATGTAAACTCTTTATTGTTTGGAATTGGTTTATACCAAAACTTATTTTAATTGGTAATGTATTCGCCAATGGTGGAAGACTGGGGTTCAATCCCAGGTCAAGTCATACCAAAGACTCAAAAAAATGATACTTGATGTCATCTTGTTTAGCATTCAGCACTATAAGGTGAGGATCAAGGGTAGAGTGGAGCAATCCTGGGAATGGATTACTCCCAGGTCCATTGCACCTCGGTGTAGTAGCTATTAAAAGAGAACCTTCCCAGGTCCATTGCACCTCGGTGTAGTAGCTATTGAAAAGAGAACCTTCGGGTCACCCTTGACTTAGGTTGCTAACTTTACTTACTTTGAGGCTGCAGTCCAATGCAAAATAGAGACTCTCCCACTTGAAACCTTGTGTTATCACCTAATTAAGGCTTTGTTCATTGCAAAGGATTTTGTTTTTTTAGTAACATGCTTAAATTATGTATTAATGATATAAACCTCAAGAAAGAACCTGAATTTCTTTGGAAAGCAGCACAAAATAATGCCATAAGGACCAATTATATTGGAGTAAAAATCATTAATATGCAGCAAGTGTGGATTATTAGGTTATGTGGTGACAAAGATGAAAGGGTTAATGACATAGTAAGTGAATTCAGCAAACTAGTCCAAAAGGAGTACAAGAGTAGGCATGATTGGGTAGGAAAGGTGATCCTACTGGAATTGTGCAAGAAATTGGATTTGACCATCCTACAAAATGCTCTATGCGCAAACCAGAATTTCTCCTTTAAGAATGAAATGCTTAAGGTTCTCTGGGATTTTGAGTTATAAACAGATCACTCACTTTTGACAAGACCTAGTGTTAATTATCAAGAAAAAAAGTACTAACCATCTTGTAGATTTTGCTATAACCAACAATATGAATATGTAGCAGTCCAAAATTACATACACCTCTTATGTATATGGGGTGTCCTCGTGGTGTAATTGTTAAAGCAATGAACTGCAGAATCGTAGTACGCGAGTTTGTACTCCAGTCGCGCTATTACGTTCACTTTCGGGCAAATACCCTTGGGAAAGGTATGAACCCCCTTATTCTCCCTCCAGCTATGGGTAAATAGTAGGACGGACTAGGTTCTTCAGCCTTGGTGAGGCAACTAGTCTAGGAGAAGGAAAACTCTGAATTAAAACCTGTTAAACTCCGCTTAAAAATTGACCTTGTGTCATATCCTGCCCGAGCGGAGGGGTTGGTAAATAGTACCTCTTATGTATATATTTTTAGTTTATCATTTCTTATAAAATATTATACAATCAGAATGGATATTATTAGGTATTATTTATTACCAAACTCTAGAGCATTAAAACTCTATAACTAAAAATATGAATATGTAGTAGTCCACAATTAAGTACACTCCTTATATACTTTTTGGTTTCATTATTTCAAGAGAAACATTATACAATCAAAATGGATATCATTAGGTATTAATTATGACCAAACTCTACAACCTTGAGAATATGTGATCAAAAATCAAATAAATGAGTGTTTATCGACTTTTTGTTTTGTTTTCCAGAAAAGTTTTGAAGCCATTCCTTCTTGGTTGCGGTACGTTCATAAATATGCTCCCCCTGACATCCAAATTGCACTAGTGGCTAACAAAATAGATCTTGTTCACATGCAGAGTGTGGATCCTCAGGTGAGTTCGTACATTTTGAAATTTAGAACCTTATCAGATAATCTTATAAATAAAATGTTGATTTCCTTCCCAACCAAAAATCATCATCATCATCATCGCATGCTGACAGTATGGATTCCTTTGACTCTCTCTCACACTATCAGTCCCTATCAACCATTACACTTGGTAAGTCCTCTAAACGGCACCCAGTGTCTGCACAGAGTTGGTGAATGTAAGATTTGCTGGTTAGCCAACACTGGTGTTTCCATGTGTAGGAGGCCATATGAAAAGGTTGAGCATGTGTTTGTCCTTACTCCCTTAGCCGTGCCTTTGGATAGTTTGTGAGATGGGAGGCTATTGGCCATCCAGCTACTGTTTTGTAAGATGTTAAAAGGTTATTATTTCTAGTTAAACATTTTTTAATCAAAACGGATATTATTAGGTATCATTTATTACTCAACTCTAAGGCACTAATTTCATGAAGAGTTCAGTTGTTATAATAACATGGTTTTGAATTTGTTAGGAGAGGCATGAATCTATCTGTTCTATAAAGAAAATAGTAGGGCAGACTGAGTTCTTTAGCCTTGGTTAGTGTTGTATTGTGGCAAGGAAGAGGTACACAGTGAAATAAAGAGTTTATTTATAAACTGAGGTGGTACAGCCCAACAAATATTATAAGTCTTGTGCTGTGGGTGTTACATCCGAAGTTAGTTTTACTACTGACTGAGATCTTGCAGAACCCTTGTGCTTAAGAAACACAACGTCTTTTATACCTCCGTGATGCTGTAAGTCACATGGTACTAGCCACTATACAACAGTTAGGCAACTAGTCTAGGAGAAAGAAAACTTTGGTTTCACTCCCAGTATGACACTATGAAGGGGGTGCGCTAAGCAGAAATCTTTTTGTTTGTTTTGGCGTGAAACCAAAGGCCTGAACTCGAGATCTTGACGTGATCGGAAGTGGGCAAGGGAATACTGGTCAAAGAGAAGTTGGAAGAAGGAACCAAGAGAAGGCAGTTGGCAAAGGGAGACGCAGAGGGACAGTCGACAATGGTCAGCAGAAGGGAGCAGTGAGGGAAGACCAGTCAAGATGAGTCAGCATTCCTCGTGGCTTTGTGGAAATTTCGCAAAGGATGCACTTCAACATTAGTCTACAGAGGCAATGGGAACGCAGTGTCACAGAACCACCTTTCTTGCATTTGAGTTGACCCAAGCCCACATTGTTCGTTTGTTCTTTGTTCTTTTTCTCCTGCTCCCTCGGTTTTATTTCTTGTGGCCATAAAGAAATGTGAAATGCCCCAGCAGAAACCACTAGATGATTCACCGGCCAAGACAGAATTGTTTCAAAGAAGTTGATGTACAGGGGCCACGGGGGTATTTGTTGTATACTCATCTACACATATACATGTTCATGCAGCATCACAATGACATAATAATTAAGACGCATGGATGAAGGACGCATGAAGACTTCTTTAGAAAAATATTTACCTCTCACTTTATTGCAAGGGTTTGAAAGGGTTGTTTAAGGGTTTGCATGTGAGAGGATGCTGGAGACCGAACGTAAACTTCATATTTTGACCCCACTGTTATGACCGTCATGTTGTGTCTTTCTCTTGATGTTGGGGTCCACTCCATCGGGGCTTTCCGAGGGCCCCCTCGGTCGGGTGTGGCTTTTCCTACCACATCTCGTCTCTAACCCTCTGGGAGTCTGCTGGCAACTGCATCGGGGGTTTTCCGAGTGCCCCCTCGGTCGGGTGTGGCCTTCCCTACCACATCTGGTCTCTACTGTCTGGAATTCGACTGGCAACTGCTCTGGGACCCAAACTCAATTGAGTTAAATAATAACTCAACACCCACACGATCACCTACTGGATCTTTGAAATCGAATGTTTAATCGTCATCAAGCGGAAATAACTGTCATGCAGTTCAGAGGTTACTCTCTTCCGGTGCATGACTGTAATGGCAGAATGGGACCTTCACCTTTTCGCATATCATAAGCCTTAATCCGCCCACGCGATCTCTTTCGATTACTGGCCGTTGGAATGTGTCACTTCCTTCCGGTGTATCACCTTGGAATAGCATTTTTAGGCCGGGGCGAGGGTCAAAATATAACATATTGTCACACTAGTCTACAGTCCAGTTTTAGCTACCTCTGATTGTTACTTGTTTCACTGTATGCTCACGATGATTTAACAAGCAAGAGGAAGTGGAAGCTTCAGTGAAGGAGATTTTTGCCACAGAAGACAAAAACTGGTGTCAGTGTTTGATCAGAGAATTGGCCAAAAGGTGGCTTCACCCACTAAACCTTGTTCCTTTGGATTATTACTTGTTCCAATTCATGGCCCACTTCCTGCGTTTTGTGATGCTTCACTTCCTGTTGGTTATACCAACAGGAAGTAGAAGTTTTGTGAAAGAGTTCTTTGCTTTGAAGAACAAGAACAGACATCAGCTTGAAATCTAAGAACTTGCAGAAAGTGCAACTGAAATACTCCTACTACACATAGATGCTTGCACCATCATGGTTCTCAGTAGACCCGTGTTTGCCCAGTCGGCTGGGGCTGTAGAATACACCAACTGCACCTCTGCAGAGGGATAAGGCCCCCCACCAATGAGTGTTCTGGATATGACACTAAACAATACGATGGTGAGGCTCCAGTGATGCTGGAGCTTTGGGGAATGCAGAGCACCTCTTCATTGCCATTGCTCCCAGGTCCACTCTGGCCCGGAATTGTAGCACCTGATAGAGCCCTATCTATGGGTCAAACAGAACTAACTGCATACTTATACTAAACTGAATTGTTTGAATTAGAACTGTTTGACTAAACTGAATGGGTTGAAATAGAAATGTTTTTGACAAATAAACTGTGTACTTACATTTAAACTGTGTGCTTATACTAAACAGAATTGTTTGAAATGGAACTGTTTTCGAAATTGAAACTGTACTTACACTAAACTGAATTGTTTTGTATAGAACTGTTTTGACATTTAACTGTGTGTAAATAGCTTGAAATGGAAATGATTTTGACAATTGATCTGTGTACTCATGCTAAACTGAATTGTTTGAAATAGAACTGATTATTTCCATAAAAATGGATTTGGTATTAAATAACCTACAAGGGTTGATATGCCATAAAACCCAACCAACCAGACCCTTGTAGCACTACGGTACAACATAAATATTTGTACCACCCTCATTTTAAAAGATCCATGAGTGTGTAATGGTTCATAGGTAGTAGATACATTATATAAATTTTTATCAAGGATGGATTTGACCAATGCTAACTCCTAATTTAAAAACCTTAATAACCCATGTGACATGTAAAGCTGGCTAGCAAACAACAACATACACCCAATCACCTCTTGACCCTTATCTGTTGGGAGAAGAGAACATTTATCTCTTCTAACTTCCCGACTGTTTTTGGAGATTTTGAAAAGGGATGCGAAATAACAGTCAAAGAGAAAAAGTTGGTTGGTTGGTTATTTTGTTTTAAGGCGTATCAGTTTTTTTGGGCCATTTCCTCCTCCTCATCATCATGTCATGACATTAGCACAGATCTCCCTGACCTTCTCCTGCCACCCTTCTCTATCGTCCATTGCTTCCGGTAGGTCTTCAAGGGTACATCTTGTATCAACACAGAGCTGTTGTATGTAGGTTCTAGCTGGTCGTCCTGCCTTTGCTCGGCCATGTGAAGGGGTCCACAGGAATATCTCATTTATGAGTTTGTCCCGACTTCTCCAGCAGTGTTCCGCATGTCTGGTTCGTCTAACTTGGATAGTTTTCATGATAGGTGGTAAGTGACCGTACAGCTTCTACTTTGTGGGGTGCTGCTTCCAGGACTTGCTCAATACTGCTCACAGCATTCTTGTGTAGTTGCTGTTAAGCTTTTTCTCCATGCGTTTAGTTAATGTCCATGTAATGCATCCACACAGCTGTATTGACATGACTTCTGCTTGCAAAAAACTGTGTTTTATTTTATTGGTCAGGTTTGACTTCTATATGATCGATAGCCTATCAATAGCTGTCCATGCCTTTGCTAGTCATGTGTTGTTATCTATCTTGGTTGATATTCAGTTTAGCATAAGTACACAGTTCAATTCTATTTGACCGATAGATAGGACCCTATCTGGTGCTTCCACTCTTGGACTGAGTGGACCTAGGAGCAATGGCTATGAAAGGATACTCCACATTCCCCAAAATTCCAGCATTACTGAAATCTCACCATCAGATTATTTGGTGGAGATTCTCTTACCCCTCTGCTGAGATGCAGTTGGTGTATTGTGCAGCCACAGCCAACTGGGCCAGAAAAAGTAGGTAACTGTTGACAAGAAGCACTGGGAACACAAAAGATATTCAGTTTAAACAAGCTTATCGCATTTTTATTGCCTGTATAAATTGTACAATAATAATGATATATAATAATGATATATATACATTAAAGACAATTTAAGTAAGTAAAGTTGACGACCGTAAGCGAGGATGACCAGAAGGCTCCCTTTTCAATAGCTACTACATCGAGGTATAGGGGAGGGCACTACTCCTTTCCCTGGATTGCTCCACTTTACCCTCAATAAGTACCTTATATTGCTGAGTGTTAAGGAAGGAGGTATCAAGTAACATTTTTAAAGTCTCTGGCATGACGCGACCTGGGATTGAACCCAGGTTTCCTGGACCATTTGTGAACACTCTACCCACTAGGCCAATTGCACCTAAACTTCTTGTTTGTTGCTTTTGTTGTTTTACTTATTTTTGCTGACTTTTTGTGTTACTTAGAATTTTTTGTTTGCCACTTTCCAATACGGACTCAGAAGCACGATGCCTTAAGTATGCATTAAATAATCCAGCAAGGATTGAAATGCTGTAAAATTGATTAAGATGAAATCAGAATAGTGGATGTTGCCATTCCAGTGAACCATAGATTGAAATTAAATAAAAGGGGAAAGACAGAGTGCCTGAATCTTACCAAAGAGTTGTAACCTTGCTGTGAGGAAAAGTGACAAATAGACAAAACAATGTCTTGGTTCACTAATACAAAAGTTTATTCACTACTACATCTCTTAGTAGTCATTGAGAAGAAAGAAACAGAGAATGAAAAAAGAGTTAACTGCTTTATTTGTGATAGAAACAAACCGTCATGAAAAGAGTTAACTGCTTTAAGATAGGCAGATAGAAACAAAGCGTCATGAGAAGTGAGAGGGCGGACATGGACCTTCATATTATTTTTTCTCGTTTTCTGTCTTCACAGCTTTGTGGCAGGTGTGAGACACTTTCACAGAGCTCACTCAAAATGGGTGCTATGATTTTCGGCCATCTTCACATTGTTATGTCTCTTGTCCCACTGAAGTCTCTTTTCCAGTTTTGTATTCCGTGTCCAATCCTCTAATAGCTTTTCTGTTTGAGTTTCTTCCAGCCAATCAGTACTCGTCCCTAATTCGCTGCTGATACATTTCTTTTTTCAACCCGGGTGTCAGCTGCTATTCTGACCTAGACTTGGGGATCTCCTACCCATTCACCTTCCTATTCATTTCTCCCTTAGAGCTTTTATCTCTCTTTGTGACCACCTTCAACCTCTTTCTCTTATACGTCCTTCTTTTCCACCATCCTGTGTTTGACTACTAAATCCAGCAAGGAAACTACTTATTACTAAAACAATCACCCATCATCCATAATGCTCGGCTGCTTTTGAAGAATAAAACAAATAAAGTTAGTAAAGTTGGCAACCATAGCTACTACATTGAAGTGAAGGGGAGGGGATTACTCCTTTCCCTGGATTGCTCTACTTTACCCCCCGATATGTACCATATATTGCTGAGTGTTAAGCAAGGAGGTATCAAGTACCATTTTTTAAGTCTTTGGTATGACTTGACCTAGGATTGAACTCCAGTCTCCCGGAAAAACAAATAAGTTACTAAAATATTGCAGAACTTTTAACTCACCTGAGTATTTTAAATCTTTGGTTCAAATTTTGTCTCTTTCAAGCCGTATACATATAATAACCCTTCGACCCCTGTAGGCTTTACACTTTGAGTTTTTGACTGAAGATTAACTGAAAATATAAAATATCTGTTATTTAATAGTCTCATTGGCTGTATTACTAGGCAGTAGCAATGTAGAAATGGGAATTCCCTAGCCTGAATTCAGACTGCCCAGTATAAGTACTTCGAGGTAATAGAACAAATACTGGACCGTTGGGTTCTAAGGTTTAAAATAAGTGAATTTTTATAGATTTGTCATAATTTTTATTTTCAGGTTGCACAGCAATTTGCAGATGAGAATGGTGCCATATTTGAAGAAGTGTCCGCAAAAACAGGAACAAATGTAGATAGTCTCTTCACAAGATTAGGTGTGTATCTTGTTATATCTATTCTGTAGTGTTATGGCATTTTCTATAAAGATTGAAGAACAAGCTTGATCTCTCTAATCATATTTACCAACCCCTCCGCTCGGGCAGGATATGACACAAGGTCAATTTTTAAGCAAAGTTTAAGAGGTTTGAATTCAGAGTTTTCCTTCTCCTAGACTAGTTGCCTCACCAAGGTTGAAGAACCTAGTCTGTCCTACTATTTACCCATAGCTGGAGGGAGAATAATTGGATTCATACCTTTCCCAAGGGTATTAGTGCTATGTGAAATGCCATTAGTCTTGTCCAGGATTTGAACTTGTGTCACTATGTCCATTTCCTATGACGATAACCATTACACAACAGGCATCTCCTTGGTCTCTCTAATGTTCATCAACTCTAAATGGAAATTTGATTCTGACTGGGTGTGTTCAACTTTTGGCATTAGGCTGAACCGAAGCTTAGTGAATGACATTAAAAACCATTTAAGTATGAACAAATTATTTGTATTAAGAATATTTACTTCAAGTTATAATTGTTTACTATTAATTATTATTACTAGTGTATATATATATATATATATATACACATATATTTCTTGGAATGATAGATTCTGGTGAATCTGACAGTATGATGGAAATATGTGAAAAGTTGGATAAAAAAAATGAAATATCACGCATCTAAATCAGAGTTTAGTGTTTGATCTATCCAACTTTCCACACATACACACACACACATATATATATATATATATATATATATATATATTGTCATCTACATATATATAGGGGGGGTCCTTGTGGTGTAATGGTTAAAGCGATGGACTGCGGAATCATAGTAAGCGAGTTCGTACTCCAGTCGTGCTATTACGTTCACTTTTGGGCAAATACCCTTGGGAAAGGTATTGAATCCCCTTATCCTCCCAGCTATGGGTTAAATAGTCCCAATACTGTTCTTCTAGGAGAATGGCTTTGGCATTAAATAACCTACAACGGTTGATATGCCATTAAATAAAGAAAACAAACAAACTATATATATATATATATATATATATATATATATATTTTCATTTACAGACAGGTTTGGTTTGGTTTCTTTGTTTTAAGTGCATATCAACCATTGTAGGTCATTTAATGCCAAAGCCACCTTTCTAGAAGAATGGTAGTGGTACTATTTAACCTATAGCTGGGAGGATAAGAAGGTTCATACCTTTCCCAAGGCTTTTTGCCTGAAAGTCAACATAATAGCACGATTGGATTTCGAACTCACATACTATGATCCCGAAGTCCATCGCTTTAACCATTAAACCACAAGGACACCTCCCCCACAGACAGACTGTTTCATTGTATCACAACTCTTCAGTGTGGCTAGACACGTAGGACGCTTGAATTCAACTTGACTTGAATTTATTGACTCCACATATATGCCAGTATTTAATGTACTGTTTTAATTTTTGTTTTTCCAGCAAAGACCCTTCCGATGGAGGAACCTGAAAAGCTCCCAGAAAAGAAGAAAATCCCTGTAAATCCGAAACTATATTTAAACAATGATCCAGTATCATTTGGCAAATGCTGCAAGATCAGATGATATTTCACACTTTCTTTGTTGATCTGAGTTCACTGTTGTATTTTCATTTTTGCTATCTCTTTCATTCGCATTTGTTTTTAACTTAAAAAAAGAAAAAAAAAAGAAAAAACTAAAAAAAACAATTAGCTCATTTTTAAATAAAGAAATTAGCTCATTTTTAAATTAAAAAAGAAATTATTTTTGTAATTTGTGTTATCAGCTATCTATGAAATTTGTGTTAACTCAGATTTCCTAGATAACACAAATTTCATAGATAGCTGATATTAGCTATCTATGAAATTTGTGTTATCAGCTATCTATGAAATTTGTGTAATCAGTTATCCATGAAATTTGTGTTATCAGCTATCTATGAAATTTGTGATATTGGCTATCTATGAAATTTGCTCTCAACACAAGACGACTTAGAGATTGATTGATTAATTTTAAATTATTCTATACCTATATAGATTGATTGATTAATTTTAATCAATTAATTAATTCTATACCTTATAGATTAATTAATTTTATTAATTAATCTTATTAATTAAATTAATTTTATTAATTAATTTAATTTTAATCAATTAATTAATTCTATACCTTATAGATTGATTGATTAATTTTAAATTATTCTATACCTAGAGGTTAGGGAATTGTATTCCATTTTTTTGTAGTTGTTTCTGAAAACTTTTTTTACCACTTTTTTGCTTGCCCAGTCGGCTGGGGCTGTAGAATACACCAACTGCATCTCTGCAGCGGGGTAAGACTCCCCCAACGAGTGTCCTAGATATGACACTAAACAATCTGATGGTGAGACCCCAGTGGTGCTGAAGCTTTAGGGAATGTGGAGTACCTCTTCTTTGCCATTGATCCCTGGTCCATTCTTGCTCGGAGTGGCTACCACTGATAGGGTCTTATCTATGGGTCAAATAGAATTAAACTTTAATAACGCTAAACTGAATTGTTTGAAATTAACTGTTTTTAGATTTACTAGTGCAAACAAAAAAACTGTACATCGAGCTTTTTCTCCATGTGTTTTGTTGACATTCAAGTGGTGCATCTATACAGTAGTACTGATGTAGTCCCAGCTAGGAAGAATTACTGTTTTATTTTATCAGAGAGATCAGATTTCAATATGATTGATGATCTGTCAATAGCAATCTACACCTTTCCCAGAGTTTTTCACTGTAGTGACACATAAATAAATAAAAAAGAACAAAGAAAAGCATAACAAAAGAAGCAAGCTGTCATGGCTAAATTGAAATTTGAAACACATCTCTTCCAAGTTTAATATATACCTCCCAAATGAAGAGCTCTTTTGCCAGATGTCCTGACCACAGATATATAAAGATCAGTTGAAGACACTTAGATACCAGAAAATAATTTTCATTCAACAAGTTGAAAAGCTATGTCATCAGTGCTTCTTTTATCACATATCAAAATATTACGAATAAAATATACCCACATAAGCTAGATGACGACCCAACAGATATATAAAGATCAGTTGAAGACACTTAGATACCAGAAAATAATTTTCATTCAACAAGTTGAAAAGCTATGTCATCAGTGCTTCTTTTATCACATATCAAAATATTACGAATAAAATATACCCACATAAGCTAGGTGACGACCCAACAGATATATAAAGATCAGTTGAAGACACCTAAATACCAGAAAATAATTTTCATTCGACAAATCGATATGCTACCTCACAAGTTTATTTTTTGTCGTATCTCTGATAACGTCTTGACTCTTAAAAAAACTAAAAGAAAAATGGAACCATTTTCCGCAAAAATGTTTATCCTGATGATGACCTAAGGTTGAAACTAGTTGAAAAGAATTATAAGAAATATTGGGGGTGTCCCCTTGGTGCAAAGGTTAAACTGCTGGACTTGTGGCTTTGAGGTAAGCAAGTTCAACCTCCAGTTGCCCTATTACTTTCATTTTCAGACAAATACTCTGGGGAAAGGTATTGAACTCCGATATCTCCCAAGTTAAATACTTAGCTGATTGGGCTATGTCTCTTTTTCATGATAGTTATTGATTGTGACTAATAAATAATTGACTATGAGCAGTCAACTATGAATATTGATGCATACTTACAATTAATTAAATTGGTGATATTTGATATTTGGGTGATTTGAATTTCAGCGACACTTTCTTTATGTAAGCGACCATAAATCTATTAATGTCTGTTTATTTATACATTATTGCCCATCAGTATATTCCTACCATTGGAATAAAAAGTGACTTTCCTTCTAAACCAAAGCTATCATAGCCCAGTCGGCTGGGGCTGCAGAATACACCAACTGCACCTCTGCAGAGGTGTAAGACCCACTCCCAATGAGAGTCTTGGATATGACTCTTAACAATCTGATGGTGAGTCACAAGTCCTGGAGCTTTGGGGAATATGGGCTACACTTTTGGTGTATTGTCGAAGTGAATAATACACAGAGGGCTTGATATATTTATTCAGCACCAGTATCCGCTACTAACAAATACATAAAATCATTAAAGGTTTTTGGACTATTGTCTTCATCTTTATTGCTATTTCCACAACTTTTCGGCTGATATGTCCTCCGACCTACTTCAGGTGTTTGTTGAACTCGGGACACAGCAGGGCACATAGCGTAATGGTTACAGGCATTGGTTCCCTAAGGAGACAATCATCTAGTGGTTACTGGTTCAATCCTGAGTAACAATACAGGAATACTTAACACTTGTACCTGGTTATGGCTAATGAAATCAGAACAGGTGACCTCTGTGGATTCAATAAAGGATGTAGTTCGAAGTTCTGTGGAGGTTCCTGAGTTCGACAAACACCTGAAGAAGACCAGTGGACATATCGGCTGAAACGTTATGGAAATAACGATAAAGATGAAGATGATAGTCCAAAAACCCTTAATGATAAAAATCATCAAGCTTCATCTAAAAAATTCAGACAACTAAATACATACAAAAAAGACAAAGTACAATAGGTTACAAACAATTAACAAGAGAATTCACCAGATATTGCGGGGGTTCAAAATGCTGTATAGCCAAACAAAGTAAGATAAGTCTGAATATTAATCAGCTGATTCAATCAACCCACAAAGTCTTTAATCGTCGGCTATTTATGGTTATGAGCAAGTTCATCTGGTAAAGTGCTAAAGGGAAGTTTAACTTCTCTTCAACAACTTTCATTGCCATTACTCCCAGGTCCACTCTCACCCGGAATAATACCCTAATAGGGTACTATCCATGGGTCAAATACAATGGTTTGACATTTAAACTGTGCGCAAACAAATAACTTATGCTAAATTGAATTGTAAGAAATTGAACTGTTTGATCATTTAACTGTATGCAAACAAATGGTTGATGTTTAATTGAATTATTAGTGTTACATAGCAATTCTTGGAACTATTTAACTTTGTTGACTGATGCTAAATTGAATTGTAAGCAATAAAACTGTTTGATCCATTAACTGTGTGTAAACAAATGACTTATGCTAAATTGAATTGTAAGAAATAGAACTTTTAACCACACAACTGAATGTAAACAAATGACTAATGGTTAACTGAATTATTAGTGATACATAGCAATACTTGAAACCATTTAACTGTGTGTAAACAATTGAGTAATGTTGAATAGAATTAATAGTGTTGATTAGCAATACTTGAAACTCTTTAACTGTACACCTAAATTTAATTATTGGTATTTCATACCAATATTTGGAACAATTTGACTGTGTGCAAATAAATAAATAGTTTTGAATATAATAAGAGCAATATTAGTATGCAAACAAATTAGTTTTAACTAATTTAAGAATGAAATTATCTACAAACCATTCACTTAGAAAACAAATCCATTTAAACGTGTGCAAAGAATGATTAACAGTAAATAAAATTGTGTTTAATAGAAATACTTGAAACCGTTTAACTGTGTGCCAAAAAAAATGAGCTCAGCTCATTTAAAAATTTTATCTACAAAATATATCTATTTACATATATATACAAAATACATAATATATTAATATACATATATATTTAATGTATATGTATAAACAGGATTTGGCATTAAATAACCTACAAGGGTTGATATGGCATGAAACCCAACCCAACTAAACCAACCCAACGAAAGATACTTATAAATTAGCATTTCTTGTGGAATATTATACAATTAATTATTACCAAACTCTAGAGCATGTAACCATGTGTGTGCATGAACATGCACACACACACATATATATATATAGTTATCCACAGATAGACTGTTTCATTGTATCACAACTCTTCAGTGTGGTTAGACACATTAGGTGTTTCAAGCGGGAATTGAAAGACGGCTGATTTTATGTCGGTCCGATCTCTTACCCTTTAGCTATCATTATCTCAGCGTAAGTGAAGGAATTTTAAGGTATATGTTCATATATGCTTATCGGACACTGGAATGCTTAATCCATGAGAAGAGCTTTCCTGATGAACTAAAAGTAAGTTTGTAAAGTTGGCAACCATAATAGAGGGCGACCAGATAGCTCCCTTTTCAATAGCTACTACATCGAAGTGTAGGGGTGGGTGCTACTCCTTTCCTTGGATTGCTCCACTTTACCCTTGATACGTACCTTATTTTCCTGAGTGTTAAGCAAGGAGGTATCAAGTACCATTTTTAAAGTCTTTGGTATGACGTGACCTGGGATTGAACCAGGTCTCCCAGACCATTGGCAAACACTAGTCAAAGTAAATTAGTGTGTTTAAAAAAATTGATACCATTTGAGATCTACAAGGTGTTTATAGAAATGTTGATATCATTTTGTAGTGTTATAACTTGACCATTTTCCGTTCAAATGAGCTTAAAATTAATAGAAACGACACAAAACTTCTATATTTAATGTTTGGATACCTTTTTTTTTTCAGTGAATAGCATTTCTATACGAGAAAAAAAAATGAAACAGAATTTTGAATTGTTTCCACACACTGTTAAAATTTGAGATTATTTGAACGAGAATTTGACAAGTTATTTGATTTCGAAATATATACATGTATATACATATATACATTTTCTTTTGGATCATAGATGTCAGATTTTATAATTTCATGTTAAACATTATACAATAAAAACAGATATTCTTAGATATTATTTATGACCAAATTCAACAGCACTGAAACTCGTCAGGTAAAAATGGGAATATATACTAGTTCCAACATAGGTACATCCTTTATATATTTCTGTAATTTTATCTTTGGTTACAGAGTTTCAATGGTGTAATGTTTGGTAATAATACCTAATCATATCCATTTTACTGAATAATATTCCCCTTGAAATAATATAACCTGGTATCTATGATGATATCCATAAATATAGAACACCATATATATATATATATATATATGTAATCAAGTCATACTGATTATTTGGAGTTTCCTGACAATCTTTTAGGTGCTGTTTTTTTTATCTCATCCATCGATGTCACTCGTATAGATAATTCACAGTAGTTTCCTGACTGAACTATTTGATCCAGGTCATTGACCTACAAAGTTCCTCAGGTGAAGCGCACCGTTAACCAGACCTTGGTTTCATCTACCTTACTTCACATCCACTTTACTTCACATCATCCATGCTGCATCCCATGGCTTCCATTCTTATGTACTTGTGCGGATTGTATAATATTCTCCTCCCTCACTGAGTGTTTTCCAGAAACAGACCGGGCAGGATAACTTGCAGAGTTTAACCACTTATCTTAACGCAGGGTTACACATCTTCAGTGATTTGCTTGTAGGGTTTTGATAATGTCAGTTTTTCTTCTCAGAATATATATATATATATATATACACGGATATAATGAATAATGTATACCTATATATATATATATATATATATATGCCATTTATATTGATGAACATATTAAAAAGATATTTAAAGGTTTTAAAAGTTTGTTTTCAAAGTTTTAAAAAGATATTTTAATCCTTATCTATAAATATATATCTGTGTATGTTTGTGTCCACTATATATATATATATATATATATTAGACACACACCCAGATATATATTCATTGATAATGATTAAAATATCTTTTTAATATATAGATATAATGATTGAATATATATACATTCAATCATTATATCTATATTATAAAAAGGTATATTAAAACGATACTTTAATTATTAAAATATTTTAAACGTTTTAAAAGCTTATCTTACAAACATGTGAATATTCCCACCTGGTATTGTCCTATTCTATTTTTTTTACTGAGTCGGGAGCTAATTAACTAGACAAGTACTTGTCGTGTTAATATTGTGACCTGGTATGCTACCGAGAGAGGAAAAGTAAGATCAATTTCCCCTACCCTTCTGTGTTTGAACTAATAAGCCCCAAGGACTGACCGTTAAGACAGTCAGAATGAAGGTCAAAAGCCACCAGCATTCCATGACCTATAATCGGTTGGACAGAGAAGGGAATGTAGGTCATTGTAGTAACACGACCGGTGGAAATAGAGGAAGAAGAAAAAAAGGCCAAATGATTGGCCAGACCCTTTTGCGCCAAACTAATACCTTTTCGTCAGAGGAAATTTGGAAAAGAATCTTTAGTTTTAGGACAGAAGTCGGCGTGAAAGGATGTGCTGACTTTTAACCAAAAAGCTCCGGGGAGGCCCCGTAAAAAGCATAGAACAGAATCTTTGGACAGAAATCAGCAGAAGGCTGATTCAGCCGATTATGGAGGGATGTCACTCGTCCGTAAAAGAAAGGAACCTGAGAAGTAAGCCCTATCAAAGATAAGTACAACTTAAACTGTTTTTACTCCTAACTTTCCCAAATATTGGAAATTATATGTACTCAGAAAAAAGAAAGAGAGAAATAGAAAGGATTCTGTTTCATAAACCGTACATTAGAGAGGGGACTTATATACTTTCTCAAGTAAAAGAAAGAAAAGAAAAAAGAAAGAAAGAAAGAAAAAAGGAGAAAGAAGAAAAGGACTGTTGAGAGAGACACTTGTGTTTGACTCTGCCTGCTGGACGATAGTTGAAAAGGAAAGGAGAAAAGAAAAAGAAACTGTTTTTTCCTAAATCTTATAATTCCTTGTTTGGTCGTCGCCTATTAAAGCTTTGTTACATTTTAAATCCCCCCTTGTTTTGAAATCTTTTGGTTATGTCATTTATCTATCAAGTCGCCTTCTTTTGCACATATCTTTTTCAGCTTCGTATCGCTTTCATTAATTCTCGCTATTCACCTTAAAACGTTATAAGGGAATTTTGGAAATTTGACTACAGTGAATGATATTTTGTTTTAACCCAGAAGTCCATGCTTTCCGTTATCCGAGGGGTAAGAAAACGAAGGGCTTGGTGGGGTATGTGAAAGTGGAACTGGAAACCCCCTTGCCAGCGGGTTTCGTAGTGTAATGGATATCGTTGTAGGAAATAGACATAACGTACCGAGTTCAAACCCTGAACGGGTCTGTTCGCATTTCACATAACGCTTAGGAGAGGTATGTATCCAACTCTCCAGCTATGGGTAACTATGGCAACCGGTCTTAGGAGGAGAAAAACTCCGAATTCAAGCCTGTTAAACTCCACATAAAAAATGACCTTACATCGCATTCTGCTCGTATGGAGAGGTTGGTAAATATATACATCAATAGTTACCTGAGCGCACGAGGAGGACTTTTTTGTTGTTTTGTTATTTTTTTATATCCGTAGCTTATTGATGTTGCTGTAGTATCTTAATATATTCTTATTAAATATATTATATCTTAATGTATTCCTGTTAAATATATTATTTATACATTTCGGGAAGTGTGTATCAATTAAATTTATAAACATTCGTCTCAGTTTGGTTTTTATGGCATTATTGAAGGGCGTGTTTCTTTTTCTTTTGTTGTCGCTGTTGTTATTGATATTATTGCCACAACAATTGTTACTATCGATGTTTTCAATCTCATTTATATAAATGATGAATTGAATGGATACCAGCTATTGGATTGCTGGGAAGGAGGGAAGATATTTAACCGATTTCTCTCTCATCAAAGACCGATATTAACATTAGTCTATCCGTAAAAACCAATCACCTAATAGACGGAAGGAAAAAGCAAGATAAGCTCATTTACACATACAGAAATATTTAATATATAAATAATATACCAACAAGTAGTATTGGAAAAATGCACAAACGGGTCCCAACAGATAAAAAAATATTCATGTTATTCTACTAACAAGCATCTGACTTTCACCCTCAAACTTCACTGGGGTTGTCCTCGTGGTGTAATGGTTAAAGCGATGGACTGCGGAATCTGTTGCAGAAAGAAACCTGTATTTTTGTTTGGCGCATAATTTAATTTGACCGTTAGAGTCGCCGAACATTTTCACCCAATCAGGATGACCTGTCCTATTCAGCCCGAACCATATTTCCTAGCAGCACCAAAAATTAAAGAAAGCCCGCGAAACTCTCTCTCCCTCAGAAATCCTCAATGGGAACGGACGTCTTATTGTCTGCTCCTGAATAGCAGTGGCAGCATCATACACTATGAGGAGAGCTATCTAGTTTATGGACCCCTTGGGTCTATTCTTCAAGACCAAGGGATCCTAGTTAAAAACAAATTAGATGATACACTCTAAGAACTTTCTACCTTCTTTCCTTCCTACGAGACATGCAGCATACCAGTGTAAACCCCTTTACTTCATGCTGCTATTAAAGCCTTGATACAAAACCTAACGACGTCTTCGTTCTTCTCCACTACCTTTATTTTCCATCAACATCTAGCGAGGGGATAACAACCAACGAAATACCAACGCTACCAACGAAATACCAACGCTACCAATGTAATACCAACATAACCAACGTAAAAACCAACCTTAAACCCAAAACCTAATAATAATAATAATATCCCCATAGCTATAAATGGCGACCTTATGACTTGTAAGAACACGCAACCACATATAAAAACAAATTAAATATACCACTACAAAATGGAAAATAAATATCAGAACTCAATATCTCCTCCTACAAATCGTAGTAAGCGAGTTCGTACTCCAGTTGCGTTATTACGTTCACTTTCGAGCAAATACCCTCGGGAAAGGTATGAACCCCCTTATCCTCCCAGCTATGGGTTAAATAGTACCAATACTATTCTTTTAGGAGAATGGCTTTGGCGTTAAATAACCTACAAAGGTTGATATGCCATTCAACAAAGAAACCAAATCAATCAAACTTCACTGTTTTCGTCGTGTAATGTGGATCGTTTCGCTTTCTTGAAGGCCTTTTGATAAATTATTAGTTATTAGAATGTAGCTCCATCCTAGTTTCATCACCGAATATAATCTTATTCCAAGCATCTGCTGGTTCAGTCGGTTGGGGCTGTTGAATACACCGACTGCATCTCTGCAGAGGGGTAAGACTATCCGAGAGTGTACTGTATATGACCCTAAACAATCCAGTAATGCTGGAGCTTTTTGGAAATATGGAGTACTCCTTCATTGCCATTGCTCCCAGATCCACTCTGACCCGGAGTGGTAGCACCTTATAGGGTCCTATCTATGGGTCAAATAGAAGTGTTTGACATTTAAATTGAACTCATGCTAAAGAGAATTGCTTGAAATAAAATTGTGTTGACATTTAAACTGTGTACTTACGCTAAACTCAATTGTTTGAAACAGAACTGTTTTTACATTTAACTGTGTGTAAATAAAAAACTGTACTTATCCTAAAGTGAATTGTTTGAAATAGAACTGTGTATATGTATAAAAATGGATTTGGCATTAAATAAGCTACAATGGTTGATATGGCATAAAACTAAATCAAACCAAACCGAATACAAGCATCTTTGCTCATACCTCCTTAACCAACTTAATCTTGCTTTCAAAGGCTTTCAAAGCGCTAGTTTGTTAGCAATAATGCACTGCTTCACTCCTTGTTCTCGAAAGATGTGCTTAGTAGTATCGACCGATACCAAATTGCACAAATTGTACACATCCACCACTTGCCTTGCAATCTTCTTGACAGAACTTTTACTATCCTCATTAGTTTTTGTACCTGCAACTTTCGAGGGTGACCACACGTTGGTCGAGCCGAAATACTTCCAGTGCTTTGAAACTTCAGGAGGATATCAGAAATGCTACTTTTTGAAATTCCGAGTTCCTGAGCAATAGCTCATACTATTAGCCCAGAAGTTAAGAAATCTTCACATCCATTTCTTTGGAAAAATTTTACCATGATTTTAGATATAATTAAAATGGATACAAAGACAGAAAAAGTCTTACTTTCAACTGAAGAGAGTTGAATAGTTATAGCAGGAGCATGAGATGACGTCTTTACTGTTTACTTAGCTGCTTTGGATGTAAGGGTTATACCTCGGTAGTTCTTGGCTGATCTGAGGTCGCCCACGAAAGTAAAAGCCCGCTTCCCAGATGGAGACACAGACTACTTCAACATTGTAGCAGGAGTACTACAAGGAGACACGCTAGCCCGATACCTCTTTATCATCTGTCTAAACTACGTGCTTAGAACATCGATTAATAAAATCAAAGAAAACGGCTTCGAGCTGACAAAGAAAAGAAGCAGAAGGTACATCGCAAAAACAATTACCGACGCTGACTACGCCGATGACATAGCGATTCTGACAAATACACCCTGCTATATAGTCTAGAACGAGCAGCTGCAGGCTTAGGCCTCCATGTCCATGCACACAAGACGGAATATATGTGCTTTAATCAAAGAGGCGACATCTCTTCACTAAACGGTAGCTCTCTGAAACTAGTAGACAAGTTCACCTATCTAGGAATCAGTGTATCATCAACCGAGACAGACATCAAAACGCAAGTAGCAAAGGCATGGACAGCTATCGATAGGCTATCGGTCATATGGAGGTCAGACCTGTCTGATAAAATAAAACGCAGTTTTTTTCCAGGCAGCGGTCGAGTCGATACTGCTGTATGGATGCACGACATGGACACTAACTGAACGGATGGAGAAAAAGCTTGATGACAACTACACAAGAATGCTGCGAGCAATCTTGAACTAGTCCTGGAGGCAGCACCCCACAAAGCAGCAGCTGTATGGCCACTTACCACTAATCACGAAAAGTATCCAAGTTAGACGAACCAGACACTGCTGGAGAAGTAGGGACGAACTCGTAAGTGACGTACTCCTGTGGACCCTTCACATGGACGAGCAAAGGCAGGACGGCCAGCTAGAACCTACATATAACAGCTCTGTGCCGATACGGCATGTGACTTTGAGGACCTGCCGGAAGCGATGGACGATAGAGAATGGTGGCGGGAGAAGGTCAGGGATATCTGTGCTGATAGCGCGACATGACGATGATGATGATGATGATGATGATGATATTTTATGTAAAAAAAAAAAAAGAAAAGAAAAAACGAAAGAAAAATACATCATATTTTACCTATCAAGCTTTTTTTTGCCTACAAATATTAAGTATTTCCGACCTTTGTTTGTGTAGTTGTATGCCGAACGTAACAAATTTAATTAGTAAAAGTAACACTAAAAAAAAAAAAAAATCAGTAATAAGCAACGTATTGAGCCCCCTAAATGCAATTGTATCAATAAAGCCCCTCAAGGGGGAAATGTCAATATGAATATATAGGGCACAAGGTGGAGGTATATAGTTATAGACCTAACTATAGTAGCTTTAGTATGGTTTGGTATTGGTTTAGGTTAATGGCATATCAACTCTTTATAGGTTATTTAATGCCAAACCCATTCTCCTAGAAGAAGAGTAGGGGTACTATTTAACCCATAGCTGGGAGGATAAGGGGGTTCATACCTTTCCCAAGGGTATTTGCCCGAAAGTGAACGTAATAGCGCGGTTGGAGTACGAACTCGCTTACTACGATTCCGCAGTCTATCACTTTAACCATTACACCACGAGGACACCCCCGTAGCTTTAGTAGTAATAGCAGAAAAGTATATGTAAGTTCTACACAAGGACCTTTCAAAAACATTACAATCATATATAGACATAAGTAAAGTAAAAGTAAAGTTGTCTCCCTTTAGTCGAGGGTGACCCGAAGGCTCCCTTTTCATTAGCTACTACACCCAGGTGTAGGGAAGGGCGCTACTCCTTTCCCTGGATTGCTCCACTTTACCCTTGAACTTTACCTTATAATGCTGAGTGTTAAGCAAGGAGGCATCAAGTACCATTTTTTGAGTTTTTGGTATGACTCAACCTGGGATTGAACCCCGGTCTGCCGGACCACTGGCGAATACTCTACTCATTACGTGTGGTAAATTAAAAAGAATCTAGGTACAGATCCTATAGTAAAATGGAAGATATTAAAAAAACGTCGTAAATATAAGGCAGGAGATAAATATTGTCAACTATGAATGGAGGAAAAACTAGCAATTTCTTCTTATAATAATCCTAATAAATTACTCAACCAAAGGTCGTAAATACTTCATATTTGTTTGTTTGTTTGTTTGTTGGGTTTTATGGCATATCAACCTTTGTAGGTTATTTAACGCCAAATCTATTTTTATGTAAATAATCTGTTCTATTTAAAACAATTCAGTTTAGCATAAGTACACAGTTTAATTGTCAAAAACATTTCCATTTCTAACTATTCAAGCAGTTGTATGTAACAATTCAGTTTAGTGTAAATACAGTTTTAATGTCGAAAAACAGTTCTATTTCAAATAATTTAGTTAAGCATAAGCACGCAGTTTAAATGTAAGTACGGTTTAATTGTCAAAAACATTTCTATTTTAAAGCTATTCAGTTTAGTCAGACAATTCATTTTAGCATAAGTATGCTGTTAGTTCTATTTAACCCATAGATAGGGCCCTATCAGGTGCTACCACTCCGGGCCAGAGTGGACCTGGGAGCAATGGCAATGAAGGGGTACTCCGCATTCCCCAAAGCTCCAGCACTGCTGGAACCTCACCATCAGACTGTTTACTGTCATATCAGGACACTCGTGAGGGAGGGTCTTACCCCTCTACAGAGAAGCAGTCAGCCGACTGGGCAATACTTCCTGTTTGTAGGCATAAAAAGCTTGTTTACTTGGTATGTAAAATATATATTTTCTTTCGTTTTTCTTTTCTTTTTTATATGTTAATTTCTTAAATACTTTCTGGTGGCCTTTTAATCAATAAAATGTTTGTTCCAATCCTTCTTTCGCCAAAATTATCCCGATGATCCGGTTTGATGAAACCTAGGTAGATAACTTCTGGCTCTGTAGGTATTCGTAAATATAAAGATACAAATATATATTTTTAAATTAAACGAAAAAGAATCCAATTTTTTAATCCCATTATAAATCTATTTCTGTAATATTAAATGACTTCATCAAATCGAAGAAAAAGTTATATATTTGAAAATAATGTAGAAGCGTTTCTACATTATATTCAAATATATAACTGTATTTCTTTCATCTGATGAGGTCATTTAATATGACTGAAATAAATTTATAATAGAACTGGTGTCGGATGAATTTGACCGAAATGTTAGAGCTAAACCCACACGTGCGGTTTCATTTCTGGCAACTCTTGCAAGAAAGTTAGGCAGAACTACCTCCAGCCTTTGGTGGAATGTTGAGAATAACGGCCAAAGGGATTTATTGTGATGAACCTAAGTTTTTTTTGTTGTTTAATTTGTATTTAATGTGGCTCAGGAAGACCTGTATTTAGTATAATAAATAGAAATATTGTGGTGTTTAACTTATTTCATTAAAAGTAACACTTTTAGGATGAGAAATAAGAATTTTTGAGGTCAACCAAATACTTATGACTGGTAGTGTGTATATATGTGTGTGTGTGTGTGTGTGTGGTAGTTTCTAATGACAAAACCACGGTGAAGGCAACCCTTCTAGGAGAAGTAAATTCCAAAATCAAAATTGGATAAGGAAGCTCCATCATCAAACATCTGCTGACTTGTAGGCGTTCTTTGACGGGAAAAGCCTAAGAGATGATATATATATATATATATTGAGAGAGAGAGAGAGAGAGAGAGAGAGAGAGAGAGAGAGAGAGAGAGAGAGATGAGGGGAAATCTGCAAAGATTAATAAAAACACAGTTCTACAAATTTAATAAATTTTATTTCTTTTAACTCGAATGAAAATTTTGTGGAAAAATTTAGAATAACTGTCTCTTTCTTGATAAGAAACGGAAACGTTGGTTAATGTGCTAATATGCACCAATATGATATTGAAAAAAAAAAACCCTGGTTCATAGGTGCTTGCATTTGGTTTAAACTAGGTAATTTATTTTGCATCAAAAGATCTTCGTATTACTATGTTGAGGGTAAGTGTGTTTATGATGCTAATATGTATTGGTAATGCGAGGTGAGAATAGTATGCAATACAAGCATCTTTATCGTAAAATAAAACATAAAAATGGATAATACTTTGATGAAATAGTGAAGCGATGTTGAATCTAAAGACATTCCGAGGAATTTAATACTGGAAAATTACAGAAATTAACTCAGAAATGAAAACAAAAATACCTATAAAGACTCTTTATTGAGTACTGAAAAGTGACGTATTTTACGGCTTTTTTGTGTAATTCAGTGAGTCTTCAAATTAGATCAAAAGTGGATTAATCTATCAATGATTTTAATTGATTAAAATGTGTTTTTTTAATAAATAATGTTGCCGGGAGAAGATTTATTGCATAATTTAGGGGTTTTGATCCTACAAGTTTAGCGTGGCGAATTCAAATATTATCGTCTGCAACCCGAAAAAAATTCGGCGTCCTGGATAAAGGCGCTGATTGGTCGAAAAAGATAAAGATACAGCTTTAAATTTTAAGGCTTCGAAGAGCCTCTTTTTTACACGAAAATTTTTTTTTACTATGGAACTTACTTGATTTTCCATATATATATATATACCGGGACATTGGCCCAGCGGTTAGAGTGTTCGCCAATGGCCCGGGAGACCTGGGTTCAATCCCAGGTCGAGTCATACCAAAGACTTTAAAAATGGAACTTGATACCACCTTGCTTAACACTCAGCATTATAAGGTACGGTTCAAGGGTAAAGTGGAGCAATCCTGGGAATGGAGTAGCGCCCTCCCCTACACCGTGGTGTAGTAGCTATCGAAAAGGGAGCCTTCGGGTCACCCTCGTCTATGGTCGCTAACTTTACTATATATATATGAAGAAAATATAAAAACAAAATAATCCAAAAGTAATGAATTTATTATGATGGAAAGTCTACGTTAAAACGTTTCGGTTTTAATAAACCTTCATCGGGATTTTAAGATGGTGAAAAATGTTACATGAACAACGATGGATGCATTATTAAAATAACTGAAGAGAAAGTTTTTCTTTGTATACATATTTTTCTTCTGTTATACATCCACCAAATATTTACTTATATATATATATATATACATGATATATAATACATGCATCAATTGTATATATATATATATATATATAATATATAATACATCCATCAATTGTATATATATATATATATATATATATATTTGTGTTATAGAAAGAGCTTCAGTCTACTGATAAAGCCATGGTGAAGGCAATCCTTCAAGAAGTTAATTCTAAAATCAAAACTGGAGAAAGGAGCTTCAGCACCAAACCTCTACTGACTTGTATGTATCTTTTGATGGAAAAATCCCAAGGGAAAACACTCCGAAATAAAACCTGCGTAATAGCCTGCTATTTCGATATGCTTGTCACTGAACTGTCGCTATGTAAACCAGGAAAATGTCATACAAGCATATGTCACTATAATTAACCAGGTTCAGATGTCTTATTACCTCATTATCTTGGATATTTTTCACCAGTTAAATTAGTTCGTAATCAGGATGTTTGAGTGGTAATTTTGTAGGTAAAGTCGGCTATCATCAATCAAAGTATCGGCAGTCATCATCATTTTTGACAATTAAAAGAAAAATTTGCTTTGAAACTTTCTTAGTCCAGTGAGTATGTTAAGCAAATTTATTAGCTTTCTTGTTTGGTCTTGTTAAAGAGTTGTTAAAAGCACAGCTATAGGCTAAATAGTGCCACTGCTGTCCTTCGACAAGGATGGCTTTGGCATCAAAAGAAAAGATTTGTAAGATTTGTAGCAGAAGGCATTTTGGTTTGGCGCGCAATTTAATTCGACGCATAATTTCACCCTATCAGGATGACCTATCCTGTTCAAACCGGTTCTTTTTTCCGGGCAGCAGAAATTGGGTAAGCTGCCAAACACAGTCTCTTTGGCTGGAGGACGCCGTCCAGTGCAGACGTCCTATTGGCCGTTCTCCAGTAGCAGCAGCAGCAGCATGGACACATGAGGGAACCTATCTAATTTATGGATTCCTAGCGTCTAATATCTCTTAGACCAAGGAATCCCAGTTGAATATGAATTAGATACATTCAATACGCCACCACAGGTACAACTTTATGTCACACCCAAAATTGGCTATGTAATATAATCCTTTATTCCGTTCTCGACACCTAGCTCTCAATTCACCCCCAAAATTGGCTATGTAATATAATCCACCCCCAAAATTGGCTATGTAATATAATCCTTTATTCCGCTCTTGACACCTAGCTCTCAATTCACCTCTGGGCCACTTTAATGGAGACAACGCACGCCTCTCCACCAGACGCACAAAACTCACGGTGACTCCAAAGTTTATTTCCTTCAACGGCAACATGGCTTTCGCTAAACTACGGCGAACACAATCCCTCGCACGTCCGACGATACGCACTGCCTTTCTCAACTTTCTCATAACTCCATTTCGTCTCCTTACTCGCTACAAGACTTGCAGCACAAAAAGCAAACCCAATATTCCATGCTGCAAATAAAAACTATTCTTAAAAACACATTTCGACTTCGACATCTTGAACATTCTCCTTTACATACCCTTTATATACCTAACTACAATTAGCGAGGGAATTACACACTTAGCGAGGAAACGACACAACGTAAACACACGCACTTTACAACCATTCCTTGCTAATAACACTTCTCACTCGCCCAAATAATAACAAAACCTAACCCTAAAGATTTGTATATGAAATAAATTTTAAGAATGAATACATTCATCCTTTAAAAACAACATCATTGTATCATGAAGCATGAGGTAATCATTTCAATTGTTTGATGCATTTGTTTAATACAAATCCACTAGACGGATATTGCAGCATACGTTTTTCTTCATCGGCAATTCCAGTAAACCAGTCATTGGCCACTTTCATGTTTTTCCATTGAAATGATTCGCTAAGAATCTTGCTTGGTCTGTACGAAGATGAAGGCATTTTCCTCTTGGTCTGGGTAGGGTTTGCTAGCGAAAGACTGAGAGAGGGAGATGCTTTGATTAATTGATTGATTCATTTCAAAGGCACGTCAAACCGTCCAGGATTATTCTATGTGAAGAGGTTAGGGAATAGATTTCATATTTACATTTTTTGCGTTGTTCTTTTTTGTACACGGTCGAATACGAATAATTTTTAAATGGATCTATTTGAGCCATAGATAGATACAACCACTCCGGGTCAGAGTGGATTTAGGAGTGATGGCAATGAAGAGGTACTTTACAGAGCTCCAGAACTGGAACTCCACCATTAGATACAGTTTAATGTAGTAACTAGAACACTCGTTTTTTTGGGGGGAGGAGGTATTATTCCTCGTAGGGGATACAGTTAGCATATTCTCAGCCCCGTCGGCAGGATGTGGAGGGAGATGCGTGCGTGGACAGGCTGCTGTACAAAATTTCTTAAAAAAATTTTTTTTTTCGGTTTTCCCTCGTACCTTTTGATCTCGGTCATGAGAATGGATCGTCGTAAGTTACATAAAGTCCTAAGTCGATGACTATCTTAATACAGAACCCTCCATGAATAAGTTCACCGTTTCCACTTAAAAAATAGATTGATACATAAAAAGACAATTTTCTTCAAAACTAAAGATGATTATTTCTAGCAGAACGTTACACAATGAAAACGGTTATCATTAGGTATTATTTGTTACAGAACTTTACTATTTTTAATCTCTCTAACCAAACCTAAAACTGCATCACTTCTGTAACCGAATTTTCCATGACTAGATATAAGGAGTGTATTTATTTTTAGGACTGCTACATATTCATTTTTAGGACTGCTACATATTCATTTTCTTTTTAATTGAGATCCAAGTGGAGATACTTTGTTTTTTGGCATAAACTGTCGACTTTGACTTGAATTAGATTTGATAACATTTGATGAGGACTGGGAAGTATTTAGATTCTCGTTTGTCTCTGCTTTTGAAAAGCTGTTCTGCTGCAGTTGTTTCTCTTCGCCCTGTTGTTGGTTATCCGATCTAGAGATGTCCTGTAGGTCGCCCAATCGAGAGATGTCCTGTTGATCGCCCGATCGAGAAATGTCCTGTAGATCGCCCAATCGAGAGATGTCCTGTCGGTCGCCCGATCGAGAGATGTCCTGTCGGTCGCCCGATCGAGAGATGTCCTGTTGATCGCCCGATCGAAAGATGTCCTGTTGGTCGCCCGATCGAAAGATGTCCTGTCGGTCGCCCGATCGAAAGATGTCCTGTTCGTCATCCGATTGAGATTGTTGGTCTTCTTCAACAATTATCTGAACTTCTGGAAAATCGCATTTACTGTTTTCTTTTTGCTCAATACCAGAATCAGCACTGCTACTTGAGGTCGAAGTAACTTCGGTCACATTACTGCTTCGACTGGTCAACCAAAAACAAGGCTCCTGTAAAGAAACCAATATTTGATATATATACATAAACAAAACCAATATATATATATATGTATAAACACACACACACACACATATATATATATATATATAACTGGGAACATGGAAATGAATGCGATGGTTGTTAACTAAACAAATATGAAAAAAAGTTATTCAAAGGATATTTCTTTTCATAGTTGAATTATTTGCCACGTTCACTGTTCCGGGTTTTTTTTTTCAAACCATCACCAGGGCAATGTTAATATATGATGCCGTATCTTCTGAATTATATTTAGTTTTAAAATAAAACGACAAACTCTCAGCATTTTCTTACCGTTAGTAGTGTTCTGGTTTGAAATAATTGACGTGATCAGAGTTCAAAATTTATTTTAAAGCGTGATTTATTAGCTATATATATATATATATATGTATGTGTGTGTGCGTGTGTGTTGTTAGGCAGCAGTCGTTCATTTAAGCATGTTTGATTAAATAGTAAAGACACATTTTGTCTGAGTAATTTAATTAAGATCCGTTCGAGTTTCCTGACATTGTTGATGCCTAACATTGACAATAACCTAAACCATAAACAATCAATAAACTTATACTACAAAAAATAATTTCATAGTAATTATAAAATAGAGGAACATATATTAAAAAACCTTATCTAAAAAAATGTTCTCCCTACCGATCCTACCAAAAAAGACTTTTTATGCACCAGTCCAGAACTCTACAACAAATTAGAAAACCTCCAACCTAATTATTTCTAATAACACTTCCTTCTCTACTGAACTTCTTGATAGGACAAACATTGTACATATGTTCAAATGTCCCTTGGGAGGCTGTATCTCCAACGAAAATAATTCGTATGTTGGTCTTACCACTACAACTCTTTCTAAACGACTGACAATGCACCCTAATGATTTTAGCTCCATCGCATTACATCTTGAAACCCATTCTATTCCTAAATCCAAGTTTCGAAAAATTCTAGTTGAAAACACCACTAAGACACTTATCAGGAAACTCAAAAGGATCTTAATTAAATTGTACAGACAAAATATGTCTTTACTATTGTTATGAGGACATATCCTACCATACCCCAAAGATGGACTCGTCCAACCTAAACATATTCTCCGAGCTTAGCTCGCTCGGGGGAGACAACTTCTCGTTCAGCCCGTATCTTCATTTTGATGAAGATCTTGAAAGTTCATATGTATATAATCCACATTCTCTGCAATTTAACTGCCCACACCGTACCCAACCCTATATTTCTTTGCCCCACTAGACCAGGACCCCCGTCCCACCTAGGGTAGGTTCGGCTTGTTTTCGGTGTTTTCGGACACCGGAAAACAATCAGCCTCCATTTTCGTAGACGGGGGGATGGGAGGGACGCCAAACGGGGAATTTTTCCTTGGTTTCGTCCTTTTCGTTTTCGGTTTTTTTTCTCCCATCCCCATCATTTACTTTTATTGTAAAAAAACCATAAATTGTAAATAAAATCATACATCGTAATCGGGGTTTTAAGTAGGTCTTTTTCATAGAGCAAATGTGGTATTTTGGTGATTGCTGCGCGCATGGCGATGGATGAATGGATATATATTAGCTAGGCCCCCTTAGAATATATAGAACAGCAAGACCGCTCCCTTCCCCCCCAAACCTCAAGGCCTTGTGCCTTCTTTGCATTTAATACATTGAAATTAAGGGAGACAACTTCTCGTTCCTTACGAGACATTTGACAGAGGGACTGCAAGCCGAGCACGGCTAGTACTTCCTTTGTATGACTTCCTTTTTCTGCTAATACAATAACGTTAACCTATCACCCGTTGTTTGAGTTGTTCTTCCACCGGTCTTATCTGAAGACCACAACAACTATTTAATCAAACATGCTTATATATATATATATATATATATATACGGTCTAGTCGGCTGGGGCTGCAGAATACATCGACTGCATCTCTGCGGAGGGTAAGACTCCTCCAATGAGTGTTCTGGATATGATGCTGACTAATCTGATGGTGAGGCTTGACTTATTATGGAGCTTTGGAGAATGCAAAGTAGGCCCAACTCTATCCCAGAGTGGTGGCACTTGCTAGGGCCCTTGATAAGGGACAGACAGAACTAGACTGCGTACTTATGCTAAACTGAATTATTTGAAATGAAGCTGGACTTTTAAACTGCGTTATTATGCTAAACTGAATTGCTTAAACTAGAACTGTTTTGACATTTAAACTGCGTATATATGCTAAACTGAATTGTTTGAGATCAAACTGTTTTTACATTTAACTGTATGTAAAGAAATGACTGTTTAATTGAATTGTTAGATATACATAACAAAACTCGTTGACTAAATTGAATAGCTCAAAATAGAACTGTTTTTGACATTTAAACTGTGTACTTAAGCTAAACTGTTTGAAATTGTTGAAATTTATATGTATAAAAATGGACTTGGCTTTAAATAACTTACAATGGTTGATATGCCTTTATTTCCTCTAACATCTCTCTTTCTCTCTATCTCTCTTTCAATTCTTTTTCTGTCTTTTCCTTTTTTTAGTACACGGTCCAATCAAATACGAATAATTTTTAAACAGGTCTATTTGACATATAGATGGGACCCAAACAGGTACTGTCACTCCGGGTCAGGGAGTAATTGCAAAGAAGGTTAACTCTACACACCTCAGATCTCCAGAACTGGAGCCTCACCATCAGATTTAGTTTAGTGTCCCACCTAGTACACTCCAGCGTATTCTAAGCCCTAACGGCACACCCGTAGATATACGTCAGTGCAATTTTCAAGTGTATATATATATATATATGTACACACACACACACACACACATATATATATATATATATATATATATATATATATATATATATATATATATTGTAACGGTAGCACCATGAGGCAAAAAAATGAGGTAAAAGCCTCGACTGGTAAAGAAGTTGTCTTTTCGCAATGGGTCTTCGTTCCTTCTTTCACCCTTCTTTCACCGTGAAACTAAAAACAAAATAGAAAACAACTTCTGTAATCCCTTTCACGCAGGTCAATAATTCGGGCAAATACAGATACAGTGTGTGATTCTTACCTCTGTTCGCCTCAAAGAATGCTCCCTTCGCAAAGTTTAAAATCGCAGCTGTCAGGCAACACGTGTGTTCTGCTCGGAGAAATGGTAATAAAATGCTCGATTCCTTCTGGCCGTGTCACGTGTGTGATTGGTCGGTGTATAATGGTAATATGTCCCAACTCTAAGGACGCCCGTACCAAACAAGGGGGATAGCTCCCTCATTTACATGTATATAACATGGTAGTGTCTGTGACCATGGGTTTCAAACATTTTAGATTCGTCGACGAATGCAAAATGCATAAAACCCAAGGTCATAGACACTATCATGCTTTATAATATATATATATATATATATATATATATATATATATATATATGTGTGTGTGTGTGTGTGTATGTGTGTAATCGCTTTATCATTGATACTGAGCATTATTTAACAAAACTGCAACATTTGGTCGTCCATTAACTCACCATCTTAGCAAGTAAAAACCATAAACCTCTTTATTGTCCTAATGAGAAGAGTTTTCACTAATGGTCCGGGAGACCGGGGTTCAATCCCAGGTCGATTTATACCAAAGACTCAAAACATGGTACTTGATGCCGCCTTGCTTGGCACTCGCCATTATAAGGTGAGGATAAAGAGAAGCAATCATGGGAATGGAGTAGTCCTCTTCCCTATGCCTCAGTGTAGTAGCTATTAAAAAGGGAGTTTTCGAGTCACCCTCGACTTAAGTCGCCAACTTTATTAAGTAAATAAAGTTATATATATATATATATATATATATATGTGTGTGTGTATGTGTGTGTGTGTGTTTTGGTTTGGTTTAATGGCGTATAAACCTTTTTGGGTAATTTAATGTCAAATCTTGTCTATATAAACGATTTTCAAGTGAGTACTTTGTTGGTAATAATTTTTAAACGAGCCAAATCTCATTTGTTCGTTAAATAGTTAAATCGTTAAATAGTTAAATAGTTATTTGTTAAATAGTTTATCGTATTGCAATGAAATACTTATCGTTCTATTTGCACAGAATTAAATGATTTCAAGCATTATCATTTAATATTAAGAATTCAATTAAACATTAATAATTTTTTGCTCACTATTAAATTGTAATATAATGGCCGAGGAATTTCGGTTTATGCCTTTGGACTTAGTTAGGCTGAGAACCTTTCGGGTAAGCACATGGGGTACTTAAGTGCAACATTAGTGCAGGTGTTCACGCGCACGCGCGCAGAGCGGACGTTTCACTCAGAGATGTCACAATAGCCCGAGATAGGAAACGGAGGCTAGCGAGTGCGAATGACGTCACGCACCGGAAGCGCGCGGAGGATTTGGGGAGATTTTGAAAAAGTCAGTGAGCTGAGACAAGACACTGCACGAGAAAGTAATAGCGCGATTGGAGTACGAACTCGCTTACTACAATTCTGCAGTCCATCGCCTTAACCATTACACCACGAGGACACCCCCCATAAACAATCTGATCTTTGGGAAATGTGGAGTAACCTTTCATTGCCATTGCTCCCAGGTCCACTCTGACCTGGAGTGGTAGCACCTGATAAGGCCCGATCTATGGATGAAATAGAACTGTTTAACTATTCAAACTAATTGCAAACAAATGATTGATATTTAATTCAATTGTTAGTTATACATAGATATACTTGCAACCATTTAACTTTATTGACTTATGCTAAACTGAATTGTTTGAAATAGAACTGTTTGACCATTTAGCGGTGTGTAAACAAATGACTGATTTTTAATTGAATTGTTAGTTATACAAATCAATATTTGGAATCATTTAACTGTGTGAAAAAAGAATGAGTCCAGGATCGTTTAAAATGTAATCAACAAAATTTGTTTACAAATCATATATTTGATAGATATGTATAAACAGGATTTGGCATTAAATAGCCTACAACAGTTGATATGCCATAAAACCAAACCAAAACAAAACCATGAACCATGAACACTATAAGCAAACAAATATATGTAATTATCAAGTATCCCTCCAATCGATCAATCAATTATTTATTTCATTCTAACAATTTATATATTTAGGACGAGATGACTGAAAGTTAGTCATGTCTATAGTCCAAACTATTTTATTCATTATATCTATACCAAAAAGAAAAATAAATTATTATACCTAACCCAAAAAGAAAAAAAAAAAAAAAAAAGGAAAATAAAATGAAACCAAAAAAAATAACGATACTGACACTAAATAACCCACCAGGAGTTGATATGCCGAAAAAAATCGTATTAAATCACCATATTTATGACGGGATGACTGAAAGTACGTAAATCATGTCTATAGTCCAAACTATTTTCTCCGCAAACTTGTCCGTGTGTTTGCACAAAATACCGTGTAAATTTTGTGTTTTAAGACATTATTTAACTAAACTAAAAGAATAACGATACTGGCACTAAATAAGCCATCAGGAGTTGATATGCCGAAAAAAAATTCGGATCAAATTAAAAATAAATTTTGATGTCGATATGAAAGAATTATCAACAAATATCGATCTTTACGTGTTTGATTCGTTTATTTTAGTGTCGTCATTTAAACAAAAAAAGATAATAAATGATTGGCTCCTTAACGGGTCTTAGAATACTCAGACGGGTAAGAAACCCCCACCCTCTAAAAAAAAAAAAAAAAAGAAAGCGCTGTCCCGGATATGACACCAAACTACATCAGATGGTGAGCTCCAATTCTGGAGATTTAGGAAGCATGAAGTACTCCTGTATTGCCATTACTTCTAAGTCCACTCTGACTTGGAATGACATTGTTGGCTTGATTTTTTTTTTGTTTGATGGCATATCAACCTTTGTGGGTTGTTTAATGCCAAAGCCACCCTTGTAGAAGAACAGTAGTGGTGATTCTTGACCCATTGCTTGGGGAAGATAATGGGTTTCATCCTTTTCCCGAAAATGAACGTAATAACGCGATTGGAAAACGAACTTACTATGATATCCATATTTACCCAACCCCTCCGCTCTAGCAGGATATGGCACATGGTCAATTTTTAAGCGGAGTTTAACAGGTTTGAATTCAGAGTTTTCCTTCTCCTAGACTAGTTGCCTCACTAAAGCTGAAGAAATCAGTCTGCTCTGCTATTTACCCACAGCTGGAGGGAGAATAATTGGATTGATACCTTTCCTAAGGGTATTAGTGCTAGATGAAATGCAACCAGCCTCGTCCAGGATTTGAACTCGTGTCGCCGTGTCCATTTCCTACGACGATAACCATTACACCACGAGCACCGAACTTACTATGATATCGCAGTCCAGCTCGTTAGCCAAGTTGCAACGGAGATCCCCTCTAGAGTATTAATACCCTTTAGGATCCTATCTTCGGGTCAAATAGATTTGTTCAAAAATTATTCGTATTTGATAAGACAAGGTAAAAAAAAGAAGCTGCTACACAAAAAAATGTACATATGATAATGTTGATTAACAAGATTAATTTTCTTCAGATACCAGTAATTTTTTTAAAAATCTATAGTGGAAAATGACACTTTCAAAACGGACATAATTAGGTATTACATTGTCGCCCATAAATAAACACCCCTGTAACACTTAAAAAATGTGACTCAATTTTCTTTTGAACCAAAGATCTCGGGGTTTTATGGTTTCAAGCGAAACACTATACAATCAAAATGGATATTATTGGATATCATTCATTCCCAAACTCTACAGTATAGGGACTCTGTAACCAAAAATATGTTTCAGTCAAAAAATAAGCATAGTTTTTCACTATACTTTAATTATTTGTGTATAAGACGCATTATTTTTCCAGTTTTTTCAGCCCAAAGGTGCAGATTATAAGCGAGAACTTTATTTCCAATCACATGCCTCACCATATTCATGACGGAATAACTGAAAGTAAGTCATATCTATAGACCAAACTATTTTCACCACAAACTTGTTGCATTTTTGAGTGAACATGTCCGTGTGTTTGCTCTAAATACCGTGTAAATTTTGCGTTTTAACCTATATAAATTATTTTTAGTATGTATGGACCAATAAAATTTAAATAAAGGTTAAATATTTGGTCAAATTTATCGGCTAGAAATTCGAAAAGGTTTGTGCGAATTATATACGACAGTTTTCTTCAGAATTTCGTTGTCCAAAGTTAGGGGTACGTGTTTTACACAAATTACAAAGGTATCCATGCAATTTTATTTTTAGTTATATAATTTCAATACTGTATACATTATTTTTTGTTATATAAAAACTTATTTCTAAGAAAAAAATCATGCTGACCACGTGCGACACTTGATTTGGCCGGAGTGGAGAAGGGAGAAGTAATCCCAGAAAGTGCAGCACCAAAAAGTGACTTCCTCCTTTTGTCAAACTACTATTTGACCCTTAGTAAGAATTCGGGGACCCGAACTGAAGGCATGAAAACTTAAGCCAGCAAATGGGTTTCATCACTCGCTTCATGAATGGAGCTCCCCAAGAAATAAAAGTAAAAATAAATGAAAGTCGACAACTGAAGAAAATTCAACTGAAAGAAAATTCAACTGAAAGAAAATTCAACCGAGAATTCTGCGGAAAAGAACCTTAAAGAAGACTCGAAATTTCATGAACTCTAAAATTTTTCGATGAAACAAAAAAAAAAAAAAAAAAAAAGAAAAAAAAAAAAAAGAAAAGAAAAATACTCAAATTCAAAAAAATTTGTTTCCCGGACACTCTCAGATAAGTTTCCCACAAATTGCACTAAAATTTGCAACACTTTATCTTTTCTATCACTTTATTTCTCGTTTCCTTTGTATAAAATTCCCTTTTAAAAACTTTATTGTCTGTGTTATCATTTTGGAACCAGTATCTGAATTAGAAAGCTGTGGAACTTACAGTTTAAATTTACTGTTTGAATTACCGTTAATGGCACACAAAATCCTCCTAAAAACATTTTCCAGTTAAATACTAAACTTGGCTTTAGTGTTACTCACTTCATATAAAATTTTATTCCCCCTTAAACTTTCCTTATATTGAAATTTTTATCCCCCAAATTTCTTTATATTGCAAATTTTATTTTATCCTAAAATCTTTTCAGTTAAATATCATATCAACTTTTATAGTTTTTTTAATGCTAAAGACATCCAGCTGTAGTACTATTTAAACCCATTGTTGGAGGGATAAGAGGGTTCATGCCTTACCCAACTGAACGAAAGTGAACGTAATAGCGCAGATGGAGTTTGAATACGTTTACTTTAAGGTTGAAGTCCAGCTAGTTCGCCATTACGCCACAGAGACACCCCCCCATTTGTCTTGAGCAGATAAAAACATATTCAATCAGTATATTTTTTTGCAATACTAAAAATGCTACGAACCTTAGAATCGCTTTCAAAATCGCTTTGTATTTCAAATATTTTCTCGGCAGACAGAATTTCTTTGACTTGTTCTGATATTTTGATTTCGAAAGACTTTCTACCACTTAAGAGCCTCTTTGCTTCATTTAAATCGTGCCCAAGAATGTAGACAGCGTTCGGCGATACCACGTGACTAGCCTGTACGTTTCCTATATGCAAAGCTGATCTCAGCTGTAAGCTACTCAACTCTTCCCTGTCAATCAGCATGTTTTCTTGACAATCTAGTGCCATGTTGGTTAAAGTCACTGTATTCTGAACCAAATTGGATTCATGAAGGTCCAACCCTGCAATATATACCCAGGTGCCAGTCTCTGCCGCTATTTGGTACACCTGCCGCCGCTCAACGTTTGTCTCAATGAGAGTGTGGATCTTTTGCAAAACCGAAACGACTCTCTCTGGCGTGTTAGTTGACACAAACAGCTTAAAGTCATGCAGTTCCATAACGAGAATACAGTTGTTGCTATATTGTTTGAATTGGAGTCCATCAACGCCAATCAGATTCGAAAGTAAGGGTTTGGGGATGAAACGGCTTAGTTGTTCTTCCATCGTCTGCTTTGCCAAATTAAGTTCGTTCGTTCTCTCCTCGATTCTCTCTTCTAAGTGGATGGTATATTCCTCCATCGCTTCCATCATGCTGTCTAACACACTTTTACGTGATGGCTTTGCATGTTTAAGCATTTTAAGAATCTGATCAAAAGACGGTCGACTGGAAGGAATATCAGACCAAGCAATTTCCATTGTTTGTCGGACGCTGAGGGGCAAATCGTCAGTTGGCTGGGGACGGAGGTTATGGAACTTAATAGCGTTGAGGACCTCGCTCGGATTCATTGTATCAGCGTGTTCCACATAAGGATCGTCTCTTGTAAAAATCTCCTGTAGGATTATCGCGAAGCTGTACACATCGCAATTATTGGTTGGAAATTTAGTAAAAGAGGATATTAGAATTTCAGGGGCAGTCCAAAAGTCTCTAAAAGCAGAAGCATACTCCCCAATCTCGCTGGCATCTTTCCGCATCCAGAGAACAGGATTTTTAGTTGGATGTATGAAGGAGTATAAACGACAATACTCCCAGTCGGCAATTTTAACCATCCATCGTGAGTCTAGCATACAACAGGAGGTTCGAAGATTTCCATGTATTATCCCCACAGTGTGGAGAAAGCTCATCCCGCTTGCAATATCGATGGACAAGGAAAATTTAAAGTCTTCAGTCAGATTAAACTTCTCATCTTGAAGAATGTCCAAGAGCGGCCCTTTCGACGAATATTCACTGACCACGTATCTATCCTCGATGTCAACTTCGGTCAGACCATAGAAACGAAGTACATTTCGATGGATTACCTGATCTCTCATCCATATCAGTTCTCTTTTCGTCCGCCAGTCAATATTATTGAATCCCTTTAAATTCAGAAGTCGGATCCCGATTTGGTGGGCTTTCCATCGTCCGGGCCATTGCAAAATCTGGGACAGAATCAAGTCACCGTCTGGAATATCATCTAGAGATTTCAAAGACTTTATAGATTTACTGTATATCATTCGAGATTTGGAATTGGTCAGCTTCTCATCAAAATAAAAGAGAATGTCTTCAATGTTAATATTCCACTCGTCGTTATTAATCATTTTCATTAGTTTTAGTCGTTGATGGATTATGTAGCTCAGAAGTGCAAGTATTAGTAAAATGACAAAAGGCGCGGTCGCCGCGACTGGGGTCCTCCATGTTTGCGCCAAATATTTTTCCTCGGCCTTGTCCGCTTCGACCATGTCCCACACAGACGCGCCATCACAGGTAATCGTCTTAAGCACATCTTTCTCTATTTGCTCAGCGACTACCTCTGTAATCGGGACCATTCCTTGCTGGACGCAGAGATTTTTCGCCTCCTTCGATGTCGAGAACCAACTTATAAATCGAACAAGCTCTTTCATGGCAGCACAAGATCCAGTTACTCTGAGGCGAATCAGCATGTAGGTAAACCCGGCAATCGGATAGGTATTATCGCCAGTTAAGTCCACAAGGGAGCCTGTTAGTGATTTGGCAAGTTTTAAGCGTGTGTTTATCGCATTCTGAACGGCAGCTTCGTCGTTTGACGATATAAAAAAACCAGCTTTATTTCTAATGTTTGCCAGATCTAATTGAAGCCCTTTCGATTCACTGACAGACATATAGCCGATAGAATACTTAAACGAAGCAACAATACCAGCCAATCCACTGCTCTGTTTTCCGAAATATTTGATCGCCGTATCGTTCCATTTATAAGGAATCTCCGTTGTTTCATTCATCCCTTCCACGAAATTACCATATTGATTTTTCCACGCTTGACTGAAGGAACTTAGGGCAGATGTAAAGATGCCAGTTGTTCCTGATTTTCCGCGACGGACGACCACAATTATTTCCTTATGGGGCATCTGTACATTCGGGTTGGACATTTGGAATGTGGTATCATTCCAATAATTAAAAGTTCCGTTAAAAATGCCGACTACTTGTTCACGGGTAAGATTTAAGGTAAGACCCAACTTCTTCATTTCGGGTAGATTGTAAGCCAATGCGATCGCCCTGCAAAAAAAGTAAAGAAAAAAAAAACAAGATTAAAAAATGCAATGTGAACTAAGGTAAAAAAATCGTACATAGTAGTAGTGAGTATCTAAAGTATCTAATAGGTTGATGGAGACATTAGGTTTATAAGTCCCTATAAGTTATCGATACCGGACATTGGCCTAGGGGTTAGAGTGTTCGCCAATGGCCCGGGAGACCTGGGTTCAATCCCAGGTCGAGTCATACCAAAGACTCAAAAAATGGTACTTGATGCCTCCTTGCTTAACACTCAGCATTATAAGGTACGGATCAAGGGTAAAGTAGAGCAATCCAGGGAAGGAGTAGCGCCCTCCCCTACACATTGGTGTAGTAGCTATCGAAAAGGGAGCCTTTGGGTTATCCTCGACTATGGTCGCCAACTTTTACTTTATAAGTTATCGTCGCAGGAAATGGACACGGCGACACGAGTTCAAATCCTGGAAGAGACTGATTGCATTTCACAAAGCACTTATACCCTTGGGAAAGGTATCAATCCAATTATTCTCCCTCCAGCTATGGGTAAATAGTAGGGCAGACTAGGTTCTTCAGCTTTGGTGAAGCAACTAGTCTAGGAGAAGGAAAACTCTGAATTCAAACCTGTTAAACTCCGCTTATAAATTGACCTTGTGTCATATCCTGCCCGAGCGGAGGAGTTGTTAAATATGATATGATAAGTCCCAAAAATTCAGTATGGATTATCCAGGAGGACACGTGGTGTAGTGATATAGGCGTTTGGTTAAAATGACTTTTTAGTGAAATCACATGGAGGCTGAAGGTTTAATAACAACTATAAGTTAAAAAAAAGATAAAAAGACAAAAATAATAATTACAATCGCTTAATTGCCCAGTCGGCTGGGACTGTAGAATATGCCGACTGCACCCCTGCAGAGGGTGATGAGCCTCCTTCCAATGAGTGTCCTGATTATGACACTAAATAATCTGATGGTGAGGTTTCAGTGATGTTGGGGCTTTGGGGAATGCATAGTACCCCTTCATTGCCATTTCTCCCAGGTCCTCTCTGGCCCAGAATGGTAGCACCTGATAGGGCCCTATTGAAAAAGAACTGTTTGCATAAAAAAAATTTGTCGTTAAATAACTTACAAAGGTTGATATTTCCCCACCAAAAACCAACCAACCAACCAACCAACGCTTAACACTCGAACTTGGCTATAGTTAACAAAATTAGAAAAATCTACCCTGAGTCGATTAAATAAAGAGAGCAGTCTGAGCTTTTGTGTGGCCTCTCGAGTCTGACATGATACACCTGCCAAAGGACGTTGTGGTGATGAAGATAGTAGTCGGAGTACTTTTGTTGTACAGCCATAATGATATCAATAACAACAATAATAATACAAATACAGGCGGTACGAACGAGTTTATTTCTTTCTACTTTTAGACGTTGGCAACACGAGGAGAGAGACACAAATCATAAAAGCCTATGCTAACCATACTATACTGACCTCCTCCCTACGCACGGCACATCTTGTGATGACTAAGATCTTAACTCATCTCTATCGGTCGAGATCCAAACTTATCTGCTTTGATCAGATCCGAAAAACCCAGCCGCGCGCTTCAACGGTCGAACTTCAACTTACTGTCTTTTCAAAATCTTCAAATTCTCCGGACCATCTCTTCCGGGTATAGATGTCAAGCATCCACTCAGTTCACTCCAACGGCCGTCCAGCCCCATTTCCTGTCAGGGGGTTAATTATGACAGATGATGTTAGTCATATCCTTTCCGCACAGGCGTAAGAGTGCACCATTTGACTATTTCACCTGAACAAAGAAGCACTGAGTAGTTCAAAGCCTTACCAAACTAAATAATAAAATATGATTAACGAAAAATAATTAATAATACCCATTACCTTAATTATATAATACTTTAGGTAATAAAAAAAGCAACGTACATCCAATTTTAGTATGCTGAATCACGTCATGGGTGGTATGGCAGTAGAGTTTGAGCCTTCCTGCCAATAACCCATGAATTTTTCTGCCTTTTTATAGATAGCTGCTGATTAGCTGTCTGAAGAATGACATTTGGCATGAAAGACTGGACAATGCAGAGATGTGTTATTGATTTGTTGATTTTAACGGCATACCAGTCTATCAAGGATTGTTTTAGGCCTAAAAGTTGGTGAATTGCGTTCATTGAACGTTCATATTTATATTTTTTATTTAGTTGTGGCATGAGGGTTGTCTTTTTTTTTGCACATGATCTTTAGTCGAGTGGATGAGTTAGTAGAAACAGCAGACTCCTCATTCAATTATTTTATTTTAACCGAGAGCTAAGTATACAACAACGTCGTGTGATAGCAGCCAAAAAATTGATAATATGCAGAAATGTGCAGCAAACTGGCACAAAAGGAATACGAGATTAACGAACTAAAACTCTTCTAACACAAAACATCGCCATAAGGACCAACTGTGATAAACAAAATCGATAAAACGCAACAAAGTAGCGAATGCAGGTTACGTGGTGACAGAGACGAAACAGCAAATTAGTGCCAAAAGGTTATAAGACCAGAAACGACTGAGTGGTGAAGGTGATCGACTGGGAATTGTGTAAGAAATTGAAATTTGACCATATGAATAAATGGTATATGTGCAACCCAGAATCCGTCCCGGGGAATAAAATGCACAAAGTTCTATGGCATTTAGAGATAGAAACGGATCATTTAATTTCAACCAGACGACCAAACCAAGTGAGTCAACAATAGCAAAAAAAAAAAAAAAAAAAAAAAAAAAAGAAAAAAAAAAAGAAAAAGAGAACCTGCCGAATAGTAAACTTAGCCGTTCCGGCTGACTACAGGGTAAAACTGTAAGAAAGTGAAAAGCAAGATAAGTTCCTAGACCTTGCTAGAGAACTGAAAAAAAACAAACTATGGAACATGTAAGTGATAGTCATACCAATTGTAATTGTTGGGCTCGGTGTTGTCAACAAAAGATTGGTACAGGGACCGGTAGACCTAGAAATAAGAAGACGAGTAGAGACCATCCAACTACAACATTGTTGAGATCGGCCAAAATACTAAGAAGAGTACTGGAGACTTTAGGAGACTTGCTGTCGCACACACTCCAGAGGAAAACCATCAGTTAACGAAAACCATCACTTTACAAATGAGTAAATAATAAGTGGGGACCGTCTACATTACAGCCTTGTAAACGAATGTTATATGAAAAAACAAGAAATCTAATAAATTGAACGTTTAAAATTCTGTAGAACTTTAACACATAAACGGATTATTCAAATAGGTCAAAAGACCAGACCTACGTTGTATAGCAGAGAAAGAAAGCAACACTGATGTATAAAATATAATCGGCTTCTTTTCTTTCCCATTTTATTACCCAAAATATACGGATAAGAGGGTCGTGTAAGAGAGAGTCGGAAACAGCCGAGCAGCATACACACAGGAACCGAGGTACAAATCTTCCATAAGACACTATTTTTTCTCTCCTTTCAAGTCCGGTTGAAAATGTCCTGTTTGTATAATATCCCAGGTGCCCACGCAAATTCTCGTGGTCACATCTCTTTCAGCCCACCGCCTACGCAGCGCACGGGATCAAGCTTCCTTCTAGCACGCCACCCACGCAATTTACGCGGCATTTCCGCCGGGAACACCTGTGTCCCGTTTACTTTAGATTCCAGGTGCGTCTCCTGTTATTTTCGTTCCCAGTGTCCGACTTCCGCAGCTGCATTAACATGTCAAAAGGGTCTTCAAGTCAATATCTAACAGTTTGTGTTAATCAACAAGAAGCAAAGAACTTGTCAACCTGTGGATTTCGTTGTTCCAGAAGATCATAAAAGATAGTGAAAAGATAGATAAATACTTGGATCTTACTAAAGAGTTGAAAAAAGCTGTGGAACATGATAATGATGGAGATACCAATTGCAGTTGGTGCACTTGGAACAGTCCTCAAAGGCATGGGAAAAAGATTGGGGAAACTAGCGATCAAAGGAAGATTTGAGATAGTCCAGGCCATGGCACTGTGAAGATCAGCTAGAGTACTTTGGAAAGTCCTGGAAACCCGTGGAGACTAGTAATCACTCAAACTCCAGTGAACAATCAAAAGTTAAAACGGGTGTGAAATACTTGGAGTGAAATAATAATAATTGGCAGAGATGAAAAGATTATGTTACATGAAGGTGACAGTGCTACCGATAATAAACAGAACTCAGAACAATCAAAAAGGCACAAAAGTAAGAGACTGGGACAACTGGGGATGAGTTCAATGATTGAAACTGTTCAGACCAAAGCAGAAGAATTGAAAATCTTTCTAGTAAGAAATGTCAGCTAAGTTATAGGAATGGAATTTGTTATTGGAAAGCCGGGGAGATTTGCTGTCACTTAATATTCCGTGAAAAACCACCAGTTGAAACCAGCGTGAAAACTCTCGATGGTTGATCATAATATAATATATAAAAATTTGATATATAATAAACAACCTAAGTATTTTGGGGAGATTTCACTCAAACTGGAATTTATCGAACACGTGGAATGAAGCAATCACAGCTCTCTTAAAAGTCACATGGAGTGTCTGTGGAACTCCCAATGTAATCCACCGGAATCATCAATTCGATCTCTCTTTTGCTTTCACCAGACCAGCGTTTGATATCTGTGGTTATCGGTGGACTACTATCTTGCAACAAGCCCAAGACAACCAGTGAGAAAGCTGCCTGTTTCTCATTATCCCCTTCACCACGCTGCGACCCTAAAACCTGAAGGAGTACGGAGCCAGCAACCTCAAGGGGGAAACAGCCGACTAATAGTGAAACCTCTCACGTGGCGTCCCAGTTATGAGGACGTATTTTCAACGACCCAACTAAGAAGCCCGTTATCTACAAACCATTTCTTTTCATCTCTTTTCCTTCCTTGAATAATAAAAAAGTCGAACTAGTTATTTACTAAGATTACCTTAGATATGGCAAAAGCCTAGATGTACCATAGCCATGATATGGCTATGTGTGAAACGTACATTGAATGTCCATAAAGAGAGAACATAGGAATCTGGAAATTCGAAAAACACGTAACGATTTCTCAGTTCAGGTACGAAACTTTTTATTACCTTTGAGTTTAAATGTTCTTCGACATAAGGAGAGAGATTACACATTCTTTCTATTCTGGCTTTTTCATATGCACCCCCTCATCTCGTGCGACACCTGCCCACGACCTCGGCGAGCAAGCGAAAGTCGACCCTGTCCAGTTCTCAACTCAACTAACTTTCTTCAAAATTCCCCAAATCCTCCGCGTGACGTCATTCGCACATAATAGCCCCGTTTCCCATCTGGGCTATTGTGACATCTCTGAGTGACACGTCCGCTCCGCCAGCGCGCGCGTCAACACCTGTGCTCAAGTTTGCACCTAACTAACCCATGTGCTGAGCCGAAAGGTTCTCAGCCTAACTAAACCCAAAGGCATAAAACGAAATCCCTCGGCCATTATATTACATAGAAGTATAAGACCCGAAGTCTATGTTAAGCTCTTGACCCAATTTGCTTTTCTGCACTTCGTTAATCTCTTTCAAAATTTGGGTTTAACCAGAATTACATTCAGGGATAAAATCCCCACAATCGAAATTAATCGGTTAAGAAGTTTTAAGATGCTATATAAAGATAGGGAGGCTGATTACATCGGATAAATCAAGCTTAAAGAGACACAACAACAAATAATAAATAAAAATATATTAGAAAATTATTTTCAGATCGGATTAGTTATGGGTGAGCAGATGTTCGTGGAAGAGTTTCATTATCAGAATAGATTACTTTAATTTAAGCTAATAGGATCATATATTTCTCCGTGTTTTCTCAAATTGAATAATAAGGCAAATTTCGACCAACTTCTTATCTGATGGAGTCGCAATACCTCATGTTTATGTCCGTTAAAACTACAACAGATATTATAATCATTATCGTCATCAAGGTGTATCGACAGCACGGATTCTTCAGACACTTTCTCGCCATTTTTCCTATCAATCACAATACTTGATAAGTCTTCTAAAAATCACCCTGTGTCTGCACAGAGATGATGAATATAAATTTTTCCTGGTGTAGCCATGTGTAAGAATCAATAAGAGAACGTCAATGATAAATTCGTCTTGAATGGCTTGCGAGATGTGAGATAACTAGGGGGCTGTTTTCAGGATTTGTTCAAAACTGCAAATGACATCGACGTTTTTTTTCCAAGCGTTTTGCTCGAGTCCAAATGATGAAACCAAACAGTTTATCATATTTACCAACCCCTCCTCTCGGGCAGGATATGACAGAAGGTCAATTTTTAAGCGGAGTTTAACAGGTTTGAATTCAGAGTTTTCCTTCTTCTTGACTAGTTGCCTCACCAAGGCTGAAAAAAATCAGTCTGCCCTACTATTTACCCATAGCTGGAGGGAGAATAATTGGATTCATACCCTTCCCAAGGGTATTAGTGCTATGTGAAATGCAATCAGTCTCGACCAGGATTTGAACTCGTGTCGCCGTGTGCATTTCCTACAACGATAACCATTACACCACGGGCACCTCCATTAATGGTTACAGTTTTATTTTATTTTATTTGATATGCCTTAAAAACCAAACAACCAATCAACAAAACTTTCACAGATTATTAATGATAAAAAGTAATCCCTTTTCTTATTGGTGTTATATAATTACGGAATGATTTTTTTATATTAATCATTTTTCGTTAATTATATTTCATCCTTCAGTTTGGTTGGGCTTTGAACTATTCGGCTCTTAGTGCAGGTGTACACACATTGAGTACAGTTCACGCTCGTGCGCAGAGGATATGATAATTACAAATGTCATAATAAAAACCCCAGATAGGAAAAGGAATGACGTCATGCCCAGAAGCGATGGGCTGAGAATTTGGTGATTTAAAAAAAAGCAGTTAGTTGAGATTTGACTCTGGGGCGGGCCAGTCCGGGCCAGTCCAGCTGGGGGTTGAGATCATGGAGTTCTGCAGATCCCTATCGACAGAGATCTTGGGGGCTACGGGATGCGCAGCGCGTTTGTTGGGTCAGATAGTACAGTCAGCATAGTAAAAATTGTGTCTTTCTCTCCTCGTGTCGAAAAACTAAAGTCAAGAAGTTAATCATATTTACCAACCCCTCCGCTCGGGCAGGATATGACACAAGGTCAATTTTTTTAAGTTAGCGACCGTAGTCGTGGGCAACCCGAAGGCTCCCTTTTCAATAGCTACTACCCCGAGGTGTAGGAGAGGGCGCTATTCGGGAGTAGTATACTATAAAAACTATTAATCTTCGATTCCAAAGCCTTGGACAAGAGAGGAAACAATATCTTGCGTCACTACTTATTTGGAGAAAAAATCATTCAAAAGTGTCTCACAATTTATTACTGAGACAAGAAACTAAAAAAAAAAGATTGAATGTCCTGGAAGCTGATATAATAACAATCAAAAATCACATTGATTTGATATCTCTAGTTCAAAGGATACTTTTCCACAGGACGTGTTCCAAATAACCGCCATTGCGCTTGTCTCAGTAATAAATCATTATAATATCAATGGGTTGCATCTATTTTGAGACACCCTTTACAGCTTACTAGATTGTTAGTTGGTTGTTTGGGTTTTATGGCATATCAACCTCTATAGGTTATTTAATGCCAAATCCATTTTTATGCAAATAGTCAGTTCTGTTTCAAACAATTCAATTTAGCATAAGTATACAGTTTAATTGTAAAAAACATTTCTATTTCAAACTATTCAGTTTATTCAAACAGTTCTAATTCAGCCAATTCAATTTAGTATAAGTACAGATTTTGTTTACACACAATTAAATGTCAAAACAGTTCTATATCAAACAATTCAGTTTAGCGTAAGTACAGTTTCAATGTCAAAAACGGTTTCATTTCAAATAATTCAGTTTAGCATAAGTACGCAATTTAAATGTAAGTACACAGTTTAATTGTCAAAAACATTTCTATTTCAAGCTATTCAGTTTAGTCAAACAGTTCTAATCAAACAATTCAGTTTAGCATAAGTATGCAGTTTAGTTCTGTTTAACACATAGATAGGGCTTTTATCAGGTGCTACCCTTCCAGGCCAGAGTGGATCTGGGAGCAATGGCAATGAAAGGGCACTCTGCATTCCCCAAAGTTCTAGCATTACTGGAACCTCACCATCAGATTGTTTAGTATCATATACAGGACATTCGTCAAAGGGTGGGGACTTACCCCTCTGCAGAGGTGCAGTCAGTGTATTTTACAGCCCCAGCCGACTCGGCAATAACTAGTTTGTGTTATAATGGTATAATATTTTTTAAAAAATTGTGTAACTCTTATCCTCATTCTGTTGCTTTTAGTATAAAAATAAAAATATCCACCAAAATGTCCATGTGTTACAACAAAGAATAAATCAAAATGAGAATAATAGTCAAAGAAAAACAGAAACGCTGAAATTTCGAATTCTTGAAAACCTTTTCTTATATTGGTAGATAGAAAGTTTACCACAAAGAGCGTTGAAGTAAAGCTCATGAGAAAAGATAAGGATAAAAAGAATTTGGTCTTTTTCTCCAGCAAGTAAATGAAGCAAAAATTACAAACATTGCTTTCAGTAGATAAGATATAGCTACCGAGCTATATGAAATGGATTTCTTATTTTAGAAATTTTCCGTTTAATGACTAGATAAAACCATCTTGATTAAAATATATGAACACTGTTTGATCTGAGTTCTCGAAGAGACCAATGCCTCTTGCTACCTTCTCCAAAGATTTGGCTTGAGCAAGTGTATTTGCAAGAAGCGCGAGACCATCTGACAGTCAACTGGGGCAGTAGAATACGCCAGCTGCGTCTTTGCTGGAGGGTAAGATCCTCCTCAACAAGTGTCCTGGATATGACACAAAAAACTTCTGATGGTGAGGCTCCATTTCTGAAGTTTTGAGGAATGTGGAATACTCTTTCATTGGCATTACTTCCAGGTCCACTCTGACCCGGAGTGGTGGTATTAATGTTCCTCCAAAGTGAGTTTTTAGATTTAAATTATATTTTTTGTGCCAAGTGGGGTGTCTTCGTGGCGTAGATCGTAACGTGCTGGACTGCGGCATAGTTGTGAGTACCACTATGGTTCTTCTGTAAGGATAGTCTTGGCATGAAATAACTCACGAGACCCCCCCCCCCTAAAAACGATCATTTTGCACGCACAAATTTTACTATTAATTCTTCGAAAATCATGTGACTCAAACGTCAAATAAATATTAAATTCTTTCGAACACAGGGCAATTCAGATGTCATGAATGAATTCCTGGTAAAATTCTGGTCCATATAATTAACCATATGATAAACTATACAATAGGCGCCATTTTTTGACAAATTTGCGATATTCAACCCGAATCTCCACGAAAAGGCCGATTTAGTCACACTGAGTGAAAAACTGCAATAGTACAAATTTACCAAGCTTTTTGCTTAGATGTGGCACAAGGCCGTATGAATGGGGCGCCCAATGAGACTCGAACTCACTTGTGAAGGTTTGCTAGTCTAGCTAGTTAACCATTACACCACTCGAGGTGTCCAGTTGTAGTATTAAGAAAGTAAAGTAAAGTTGGCGACCTTAGTCGAGGGTCACCCGAAGGCTTCCTTTTCAATAGCTTCAATAGCGCTGTGGTATAGGGGAGGGCAATATTCCATTCCTTGGATTGCTCCACTTTACCCTTGATACGTACCTTATAAAGTGTTAAGCAAGGCAGCATCAAGTACCATTTTTTGAGTCTTTGGGATTGAACCCCGGTCTCCAGGACCTTTGGCGAACACTCTACTCATAAGGCCAACACCCGAAGTACGTAATTGTAGTTCAAGTAGACTTTGAAAGTAATTAAGAATCTAGTTTATTTTTTTTTATGTCTAATTAGTCTAACTGTATCTAAACTGATGTCTTTTGTACACGTTGAGTACGATCAGAAGGAATCGGAGATGCAATCAATGTTTGATAAATATCAGATATGCGTGCCTCAATTCAGTGTGAGGGGATCGAATCGCACAAGAGGACATTGTAGTTGACTAGAACTGACATGTTTGCTTTGGAAACAGGTTGTCAAAGAAAATCTCATTATCGCAAACCGATTAGAATATTTATGACAGGGATCAACACAGGACTTGGCAAAAACAATTTCTTTAATTTTAAAAATGTTCATTTGCAACCTCTGAGTTAAATAATGAGTCCGTTATATTCTTTTGGTTGTTTGGTTTGGGTTTTATGGCATATCAACCTTTGTAGGTTATTTAATGCCAAATCAATTTCTGTACAAATTATCAGTTCTATTTCAAACAATTCAGTTTAGCATAAGTACACAGTTTGATTGTCAAAAACATTTCTATTTCAAACTATTCAGTTTATTCAAACAGTTCTAATACAGCTAATTCAGGTTAGCGTAAGTACAGATTTTGTTTACAAGGTAAAATGTCAAAACAGTTCTATATATAATAATTCAGTTTCGTGTAAGTACAGTTTCAATGTTAAAAAATGTTCAATTTCGAATAATTCAGTTTAGCATAAGCACGCAGTTTAAATGTAAGTATGATTTAATTGTGAAAAGCATTTCTATTTCAAGCTATTCAGTTTATTCAAACAGTTCTACTTCAGCTAATTCAATTTAGTATCAATACAGATTTTGTTTACCCACAGTTAAATGTCAAAACAGTTCTATATTAAACAATTCAGTTTAGCATAAGTACACAGTTTAATTGTCAAAAACATTTCTATTTCAAGCTATTCAGTTTAGTCAAACAGTTCGATATCAAGCAATTCAGTTGAGTGTAAGTTCAGTTTCAATGTCAAAAACAGTTCCATTTCAAACAATTCAGTTTAGCATAAGTACACAGTTTAATATCAAAACAGTTCTGTTTCAAGTAATTTAGTTTAGCATAAGTACGCAGTTTAAATGTCAAAGCAGTTCTATTTTAAACAATTCAGTTTAGCATAGATACGCAGTTTAAATTCAAAAACACTAAACTTCCGAAACCACGGTTTAGTTCTATTTAACCCACAGATTGGGCCCTTATCAGGTGCTACCACTCCGGGCATGAGTGGACCCAGGCGCGATGGCAATGAAGGGGTTCTCTGTATTCCAGATAGCTCCATCATTACTGGAACCTCTCCATCAGATTGCTTAGTGTCATATCCAGGACACTCGTTGGCGGAGGTGTCTTATCTATCTGCAGAGAAGCGGTCAGTGTATTCTACAGCCCCAGAAGACTGGGCTATCACCATCAGATCATTTAGGACACTCGTTGAGGCGGGGGTGATCTTACTCCTCTGCAGAGGTGCCGTCAGTGTATTCTACAGCCCTCTCCCAGCCGACTGGGCACACTATATTCTTTTGCTTTTACAACTGTGGGTGGGGCTTTGAAAATAATGAATATATCCCTAGCAGAAGAATAAGACCCCCCATTTTCCCAAAGGATAGGCCCTATGCATGACACAAAAATGCATTCAATGATGAAGCTCCAGTTCTGGAGATATAGGGAGTGTAGAGTACTCATTTTTTGCCATTACTCCCAGGTTCACTCCGATCTAGAATAGTTGTCGGGCCGTATAGATTGTTTTTTTTTAAATTAGTCGTATTCGATAAAAGTGTGAGCAAAAAACAAAACTATACAAAACAACAAATCCCTTAAGAAACAATTACGCAAAAAATTCAAATATGAACACATAACGAATGAGATTCTCTAACCTATCGCCATAAATAATCCTAGACGTGTTGGCATGGAGTTAAAATCATGCCTCTCATTCTCTCTCTCTCTCTCTCTCTCTCTCTCTCTCTATATATATATATATATATATATATAGAGAGAGAGAGAGAGAGAGAGGGAGAGCAGTGGTTCCTAATCGATTTTGGGCCATGTCCCACTTTGGTATTTCGAAAATTCTGATACCACCCAGCAATATTTATTTCTTACATATTCAAAATTTTATTCCAATTCATGTGTAAGAAGCTTAAAAGGCCGTTAATTTGGCCCCACCAAAATTTTGTATGCCCCAACAAGATATTACCACGTTCGAAGTTACTGATATGCCTTCTCTCTAGTTTACTTCTGGGTCAATTTGGGAAAGAAAGAACCCTATATTAGCCCAAGCGCTTTTGATTATTTCACTGTTCATCTTTGGGGGTCATGTTAGATCGTTTGTTGCAGTGAGTTTATAGATAGTCGGAGTGGCTTTTCTTTTCTTTTTTTTCTTCTAATAAACTATAGATGGGGTTGGTTGATTCTGTTAGGATGGGTGGTTAGTTATTCATATTTACCCAACCCCTCCGCTCGAGCAGGATATGACACAAGGTCAATTTTTTAAGCGGAGTTTAACAGGTTTGAATTCAGAGTTTTCCTTCTCCTAGACTAATTGCCTCGCCAAGGCTAAAGAACCTAGTCTGCCCTACTATTTATCCATAGCTGGAGGGAGAATAATTAGATTGATACCTTTCCCAAGGGTATTAGTGCTATGTGAAATGCAACCAGTCTTGTCCAGTCTCGTGTGGCCGTGTTCATTTCCTACGACGATAACCATTACACCACCATTGCACCTCCACCTGCTATTTTATTTATTGCAGTTTTTTTTTATAGTTATTGCTTCGAGGATATGTAAACAGTTTTTATTGTTATGGCCTAGTGGGTAGAGTGTTCGCCAATGGTCCGGGAGACCTGGTTCAATCCCAGGTCGCGTCATACCAAAGACTTTAAAAATGGTACTTGATGCCTCCTTGCTTAACACTCAGCAATATAAGGTACATACATATCGAGGATAAAGTGGATCAATCCAGGGAAAGGAGTAGCGCCCTCCCCTCCTCTTCGGTGTAGTAGCTATTGAAAAGGGAGCCTTCTGGTCACCCTCGACTATGGTCGCCAACTTTATATATGGTTTTTGTATCATTAGGATCTTTCTTATGCCTGAGTATTTGAGTTTGTCAGTGTCTTTGTTATGCTTTGTTATTATATGCTATTTTAAGGCAATATATATATATATATATATATATATATATATATATATATATATATATATATATATATATATATATGGAAAGTAGGGATTTATAGAGAAACAAAGTCAGTCGACACTATAGCGTTTCGGTTCGGCTGAACTATCATCAGGACTGGGAGGGGTTTTATTAGTGATGTTAAGTGTGGATGGATGTATAAAAAGTGTAAAAATACATAAATTTTTAAATATATTTTTACACTTTTTATACATCCATCTACACTTAACCTCACTAATAAAACCCCTCCCAGTCCTGATGATGGTTCAGCAGAACCGAAACGCTATAGTGTCGACTGACTTTGTTTCTCTATAAATCCCTACTTTCTATTTGGATTACTTGTCAATTTTTCTTCACAAATTGTCGGATTACTATCCATTATTTTCTTCCATATATATATATATATATATATATATATATATATATATATATATATATATATATATATATATATATATATATACGCAGACAAATGCTCTTCGTCTTAGATAAAAATAAGAGAAATAGCAAAAATAACTTTGAAATATGAAACTAACAGATATGACCCAGGTCCTTGTTACATTCTCAAAGAACCTCGGAAAACTGACGATCTGAAGAAGAATGGCATCGACTAGAATGCTTGGTTTTAGTTTCTCTCCTTAATGGCATATCAACTTTCGTGGCATCTTTGTAGAAGGACAGTGATGGTACTATTTAAGCCATATTCCAGGGTATAAGTTTCTTGGTATAATGGCTAAAGTACTGAAATGCAAATTTGAAGTAAGCGAGTCCGAACGTCGCTTTCACCACTGCATTTACTTTTAGACTAATATCCATGGGAAAGGTACGAATCTCTTATTCTGTCCCGGTTATGGGTTAAATAGCATTACTTCTTTTCTTCGACAAGTCATTAAGCGACGGAACGAACCGAAAAACTTTTGAAAGTACTACTCATAATTATTTGAACAAGCTAAAAATCTATTTTTATTGCCTAAAAATCCAAGAACCGTTAAGGATATTGAGCAGGATTATTAGTTTGCAAATTATTTGGTTGCAGCAATGTTAGTTTGCCTTTTTATTCGCTTATAGATTCTTAAGAAGATTTCAGATTAAGTAAACCCCCCCCAAAAAAAAACAACCCCCCCAACAAGCCTGATAAAGACTAAAACAAAACCCAAGAATTTTATCATTTAGGGTATTCGAACTATTGTCTCCATCTTTATTATGATATTCACAATGTTTCGGCCGATGCAACCTTCGGCCTTCTTCAGGTGTTTCATGTCGAAATCAGGAGTCTATACTGACCTTCGACCCGAACCCTTTACTTAATTCACCGGGGGTAGATTGTTCTAATTTGTTGGTTGGTTGCGTTTTATGGCATATCAACATTTGTAGGTTATTTAACGCCAAATCCATTTTTATTCAAATAATCAGTTCTATTTCAAACAATTCAGTTTAGCATGGGTACACAGTGTAATTGTCAAAAACATTTCTATTTCGAACTATTCAGTTTATTCAAACAGTTCTAATACAGCTAATTCAGTTTAGCGTAAGTACAGATTTTGTTTAAAAGGTAAAATGTCAAAACAGTTCTATATATAACAATTCAGTTTCGTGTAAGTACAGTTTCAATGTCAAAAACTGTTCAATTTCGAATAATTCAGTTTAGCATAAGCACGCAGTTTAAATGTAAGTATGATTTAGTTTAGCACGTAGTTTAAATGTAAGTACGCTTAATTGTCAAAACAGTTCTATTTCAAGCATTCAGTTTAGTCAAACAATTCAGTTTAGCATAAGTATGCTGTTAGTTCTATTTGGTGCTACCATGCTGGGATTAATGGCAATGTATGGGTGCTCGTATTCCCCAAAACCCCAGCATTACTAGAACCATACCATCAGATTGTTTAGTGTCATATCTAGGACACTCATTGGAGCGGGGGGTCTTACCTCTCTGCAGTGGCGCAGTCGGTGTATTCTACAGCCCAAGCTGACTGGACAGCACACAGAGTTAAATGTCAAAACAGTTTTTTTTTCTCAGATAATTCAGTACACAGTTTAGACGCCAAAAGAGTTCTATTTCGAGCAATTCAGTTTAGCGTAAGTACGCAGTTTAAATGTCAAAATAGTTCTATTCTAAACAATTCAATTTAGCATAAATACGCAGTTTAAATGCAAAAATAAGTATTGTAAAGAAAGCACGGTTTAGTTCTATTTAACCCATTGATAGGACCCTTATCAGGTGCTACCACTCTGAGCCAGAGTGGACCTGGGAGTGATGGCAATAAAGGGGTACTCCACATTCCCCAAAGCTCCATCATTACTGGAACCTCACCATCAGATTGTTTAGTGTCATATCCAGGACACTCGTTGGAGGGGGGTATTACCTCTCTGCAGAGAAGCAGTCGGTGTATTTTCCAGACCCCGCAACCGACTGGGCAATTCTAATTTGTGAATATATCAATAAAGATGGCGACAATAGTCTGAATTCTCGAAATGAGAAAAATCATCAAGCTGAAGAGAAGAAATCTAGACAAATAAAGCTAAAAAAAAAAAAAAACCGAAACACAACAGTTTTTTTTTCCCTACATTTCGATAAAGGGGCCACGCAATTGCTGGTGGCTCAGTTGCAGAATATCGGCTCTGCAGTCTGTGGTCGCTGGTTCGATCTCCAGTGGTGGAGATCACGGTATACACCGCTAATGAGACCTAATAAGGTCGGAATAGCTGTCCAGGGTTTCTGTATGTCGAGCATTGATCTTCGCCAGATTTTCTGGTCGTGGTAATTCAAATCACTTCTTTTTTTCCTTGAACTGTTTAATATTTTAAAATTGCAAAATCAGCCAACCTTGCATCCATGAAAATCCCTTCAGATATTTGAACTATAGAAATGGTTAGTTGCTTGTGTTTTACGGGATATCAAACCTTGTGGGTTATTTAATGGCAGATCCCCTATATATATATATATATATATATATATATATATATATATATATCAACCCCTCCGCTAGGGCAGGATATGACACAAGGTCAATTTTTAAGCGGAGTTTAACAGGTTTGAATTCAGAGTTTTCCTTCTTCTAGACTAGTTGCCACACCAAGGCTGAAGAACCTTGTCTGCCCTACTATTTACCCATAGCTGGAGGGAGGATAATTGGATTCATACCCTTCCCAAGGGTATTAGTGCTATGTGAAATGCAATCTGTCTCGTCGATATATATATATATATATATATATATATATATATATATATATATATATATATTGTGTACTTAGGCAACAAGTCATTATTTAAGCATGTTCTGTTGAAGAAGACGTATTATTTTCTTTATGTCTTTATTTTCCTACGTCTTTATCGAGGTCAATCTCTTAAAGATCCTAAAAAGAATATATATAATTATGTAATTGTAAACCCCGAGAAATTTGTCCCATGAATGGACTATGCAAATTAAATAACGTTATATATCAAGCTATAATTTACCCTAAAGAAAATATCACAGATAAGAAAACTTATATCAGACTAGCTTCCACTAAATGGAAGGACAGATATTTAAATCATAAGTTTACCTTCTCCCACGAACCCCTAAAAAACCATACGGCACTATCAAAACATTTCTGGTTTTTAAATAACAAAGGTTTAACCCCTGAGATTGAATGGTCTATTTTGAGAAAATCAAATACTCCAAATAGTTGTAACGGTAGATGCAATTTATGCCTCGAAGAGAAAATTTATATTTTAAATTATAAATGGCCTGATAAGTTATTAACTAAGAGAAGTGAATTAATAGCTAGATATAGACATAAGACTAAATTTAAACTATAAAAATTTAAAAACTTAGAAATAAATAGTGAAACCAGGAAAAAAACATATCCAACATATACACTAAAAAAATAGGTAGCTAATTAAATGGTATCAAAATTAATACAAGCATTAATATTTCTCTTAAAAGTTAATTATCAAACTTAACATGAAAAGAAAATAAACTCAAAAAGTAAATGAAAAAGTTAAATTACCGTAATTATAACTGATAGAAGAAATTTGAAAAATTAAAATAAAACGGAAATTCAATAAAATGAGGAGGTAACACCTAATTCCCGCCCCCTACACTCCACGTATCTATTCTGGTTTAATTTAAAATCTAATTTAAATTTTAATTTAATTTTAATTAATTATCCATTGGGTCTGAAGAAGTCCTGTATTAATTTTTTCTTCATGTTTTTGGTTCACACCAGGAACAGAAAATACAGGATGGAAATAAATTTATAATCCTGAATTAACCGGTCTTTGTTTTTTTTCTTAAAGATATATATATATATATATATATATATATATATATATATATATATATATATATATATATACAACAGTACATACTTATATGACAGATATGTCATATAAATGTATTACTAAATATTAGTTTAGGTCCACCGATGCATTTCGACGAAACTATCGAAGATATGAAATTACGAAAATTTCAGGTAGAAATTATTTTATGTCATCTTCGGGGTGGGAATTATGAATTTAAAATGATGGTTTAGACAATGCAGAAATATATTCGAAAAAGATTACGTCATGGAACAGAAATTTGACAAAAAAATTTTCTACCGAAAATTTTCATATTTTCCTAACTTAGGAAAACGCCTCGGTGGACCTAAAATAATATTTAGTGATACATTTTTTTTCATCCATTTATATATATTTTTCTTTCTGCTTTCTTCTTTTTACAACATACCTGTCTGATTAAACTTCATATCTTACTCGATATACATATATATATAGTTTAGATTATATATATATATATATATATATGACCTAAGCTGAGAATTAATTTTTATTTATTGCGGACTTTTCCCCCTCATCTTGGTAGTTTTTGTGTTGCTTCTTCTTTTACTACGTTTCGGCCAAATTTCACCTCTGGCCTTCTTCAGGTGATTTACCGCGAAACAACACAAGAAGAAGAAACAACAGAAAAACTACCAAGATGAGGGATAAAAGTCTGCAATAAATAAAAATTAATTCTCAGATTAAAAGCCTCATCACAAAAATGATTCCAATTAAAGACAAGTACATGACCTAAACTATATATACAATAGGTATAGTATATGATCTAAATTACACATACACGAGCAAGGGGGTTGACGGCTTTCACATACGTGTAAATGTAAAATTCTTTTCATGAATTGAGCACTCCGGTAGCCGATAGCGTATATGTAAATATATATCTAAAAATCCCTTCACTTACGCTGAGACTGAAGATAGCTCAGGGGTAAGCTATGCGATTGACGTAAAAAGTCAGTTGGGTTTTGATCCCAGCTTAAAGCATTTCGCCTGTTTCGCCACACTGAAGAGTTGTTATACAACAAAACTTTGTGGACGACAAAAATTCTAAAAAAGGGAACCCTTCCTTTCGGTCATGTCTCATCAGAGAAAAATACCGTGACAGATAAGCAGTGATAAGGAAATAGATAGGAGTAATGACCGACGAAAAACTTTTATGTATATATATATATGTATGTTTGTGTGTGTGTGTGTGTGTGTGTGTGTGCATTCGCTGACAAAAAAATTTAATACTTTCGACTTACCCAGCCATTGTTGGGAAGAATACCAAATTCTTGAATATAGTAAGGTTCTCTAGATTTTCAGTTCCCGCATATTCAATACTTGTCCCTGACAGCATAAGCTCGTTACCCTTGCTGCTACCGGTCGTCTCATACGGCATTGTCAACCGTACATGATTCTGGCGCAGAGTCTGATAGTTTTCGATCCACCTTTTATAGACGGTGGCCGGGAAACTGGCCCCGGCCCCTCTGATGGTTACTTTGGGTATTTCTCCCAAAACTGGGTCCCATGTCGTCTGGCTGTATTGCCAAATGACAAATATTTGTATGATGCAGGGAGAGATGGAATGGATTTTCACCATAGCTGCCTGAAATTAAAATATAAAAATCGCTAACGTTAATCGAACAAGGGGAGGTGTAGAAAAAAAAAAAGAAAGAAAGAAATTTTGATTGATGAGGAAAAAGCGTCTCGTGAATATTTTGAATAACAGAAACGGGATGAAATGGGGAGGAAAAATCGAAACTGATGGACAATACTACTGGATAGAATTACATAAAAAATGAAATGTGTGAATATGGTCAGAGTAAAGTGTAAAGGGTGGAAGTTGTTGAAAGATTAGGACAGATATGGGACGTTACACTAGAAGGTACAGAACTTGAAATGTCAAGATAGATGACTTGTCATACAGCCAATTAAGATTTTACTGACGAGAGGAAACAGTGTATAAGAAAGAGAGAGTGGGAAGGAGAGCTAAGATGGAGTGTGAGAGGGGGATAAAAGGAGAAATGAAAAGAGAGAGAGGAGAAAGGATCTGATAAAGAGTGGGAAGGAAGAGAAAGAGAGAGAGAGAGAGAGAGGTGGGAGGTAGAGAGCATAGTTCGTTTAGAGAGAGGCGGAAAGAAAGGGAAAGAAAGGAGTGAAGCATAAGGGGAAAGAGTTGGAAGAGAGAGAGAGAGAGAGAGAGAGAGAGAGAGAGAGAGAAAGAAAGAAAGAGAGACAGAAAGAGAGAGAGGTGGGAGGTAGAGTGTATCGTTCGTTTAGAGAGAGGCGGAAAGAAAGGGAGAGAAAGGAGTGAAGCATAAGGGAAGAGAGAGAGAGAGAGAGAGAGAGAGAGAGAGAGAGAGAGAGAGAGAGAGGTGGCGTGGGTTAAGATTTTTGGTTACGATTTCGATTTATTTCTATTTGAGGAAGTGAATAAAAAGAGAAATATTAAAACAACAACAACAACAACAACAAACAAACAAACAAACAAGCAAACCAAACGATATACAAACGAACCCCCCCATACTTTTCCATGGCTTGGGTCACAGTACAGGTAGGATATCATTATTTCTTTTACATCTAATAAATATTACCTGGCTCCCAGCAAAGGTCAAAATGAATGTGGTTTTTGTTTGAAAGAATCAAATTGATCTCTGGCCCAGGATAAACGAAAGGACGCTAATCATCATCATCATCATCATCATCAAGTCGTGCTGACAGCAAAGTTTTCTCTGACTTTCTTTCGCCATCCATCCCTATCATTCATCGCTCTTTTCAGGCCCTCCAAGCTGCTTCCTGTGACCGATTATGTAAGTGTTGTATAGTGGCTCGTACTGCGTGACTTCCGGTGTCTCGGAGAAATAAAAGACGTCGTGTCATGGGTACTGAAAGATCTCGGCCAGTAGTAAGACCAACTTCGGACGTAACACCAGCAGCGTGAGACTTATAATATTTGTTGGACTGTACTACTTCAGTTAATAAATAGTTAATTCTATTTCACCGTGTATCTCTTCTTTACCACTGTACACCAGTTAGTAAATTTGATGGACCGTAAGATGACCCGTGAATCCAGTGGATTTACGGTCTAACAAAGATGGACGAACTTTATATTCTATAACCCTTAGATAAGTGACCACGAGGGGATACTTGGGTATTGATGACTTGGAGTACTTGAATGGGTGACCACATGAGTACTTAGACGGGTAACATCAGTTTGACCGCTTTGGATTACTCAGGTGACCACTTGAAAGTACTCGGACGAGTGATAACTTAGGAGTACCAAGATTAATGACAGGATAATGAATTAAGAGTTGTTAGAGAGTTGACCACTCATAATTAAATTAAAGTGTACTCATGTCCGCTGTACTTTGCAGGTGTAGTCGTTATCGCCGTAGGAAATGAACACGGCGATACGATTTCAAATCCTGGACGAGACTGATTGCATTTCACATAGCACTAATACCCTTGGGAAAGGTATGAATCCAATAATTCTCCCTCCAGCTATGGGTAAATAGTAGGACAGACTAGGTTCTTCAGCCATGATTAGGCAACTAGTCTAGGAGAAGGAAAAACTCTGAATTCAAACCTGCTAAACTCCGCTTAAAAATTGACCTTGTGTCATATCCTACCCGAGCGGAGGGGTTGGTAAATAGTACCATGGTTATTATCTAAGAAAGTAAACTTAGTGAGTGAAGTTCAAATCCTTGGCCTTGCCGGCTTGGGGAAGGCAAGAATCAATCCTTTCTTTCACCTAGGGTAAACTTAGGGTAGACTCGACTTTATAGCCTGGGTAGGACAACCAATCGAAGAGAAAAAAACTCATCTTTGATTTATTAGCATATCAACTTCATGCTGAAGTCATTTTAGTTTTGTTTAGGTTCGGTTTTATGACTGGTCATCTAATGCCAAATCCAGTTTATTTATATATATCAAATATATGATTGCCCAGTCGGTTGGGGCTGTAGAATACACTGACTGCACCTCTGCAGATGGTTAAGACCCCCCCTCCCCCAACGAATGCCCTGGATATGACACTAAACAATCTGATGGTGAGGTCTCAGTAATGTTGGGGCCTTGGGGAATACGGGGCACCCCTTCATTGCCATTGCTCCCAGGTCCACTCTGGCCCGGCGTGGTAGTACCTGATAGGGCTCTCTCTATGGGTTAAATATAACTAACGGCATACTTATGCCAAACTGGATTGTTTGATTAAATTAAATAGCTTGAAATAGAAATGTTTTTTGACAATTGAACCGTGCTTACATTTGAACTGTGTGTTTATGCTAAACTGAATTATTTGAAATAGAATGGTTTTTTTCATATTGAAACTGTATTTACACTAAACTGAATTGTTTAACAAAGAACTGTTCTGACATGTAACTGTGTGTAAAAAAAATCTGTACTTATACTAAACTGAATTAGCTGAATTAGAATAGCTTGACTAAACTGAATAGCTCGAAATAGAAATGTTTTTTTACATTTAAACTGTACTTACATTTAAACTGCGTGCCTATGCTAAACTGAATTGTTTTAAATTGAACTGTTTTTGACATTGAAACTGTACTTACACTAAACTGAATTGCTATATATAACTGCTTGAATAGTTTGAAATAGAAATGTTTTTGACCATTAAACTGTACTCATTGTAAACTGAATTGTTTTAAATGGAAGCGATTTACATAAAAATGCATTTAGCATTAAATAACCTACAAAGGTTGACATGCCATGAAACCGAACAAACCAACCAACCAATCAGATATATGATTTGTAGATATAAGTCAACAAAATTAAATGGTTCCATATATGAGTAAATTAAAAACAGCTTTAAAAGCGTATTCATTTTAAATTAAAAAAAGGAACCTTTCCTTTCGGTCACATTTCATCAGAGAAAAATACCGTGACAGACAAGCAGGGGCGAAGAAATAGATTGAACAAGTCGAATAAACATCCGTAATTTGTTTATACACAGTAAGATGATCAAACATTTCTATTTTTGACAATTCATTTTAGCATAAGTCAACAAAGTTAAATGGTTCCAAGTATTGCTTTGTATCAGTAACAATTTGATTAAACATCAGTCATTTGTTTGCACACAGTTAAATGATCAAACAGTTCTTTATCAAACAATTCAATTTAGCATAAGTCAACAAAGTTAAATGGTTCCAAGTATTGCTTTGTATCAGTAACAATTTGATTAAACATCAGTCATTTGTTTGCACACAGTTAAATGATCAAACAGTTCTTTATCAAACAATTCAATTTAGCATAAGTCAACAAAGTTAAATGGCTCCAAGTATTGCTTTGTATCAGTAACAATTTGATTAAACATCTGTCATTTGTTCGCACACAGTTAAATGATCAAACAGTTCTTTTTCAAACAATTCAATTTAGCATAAGTCAACAAAGTTAAATGGCTCCAAGTATTGCTTTGTATCACTAACAATTTGATTAAACATCTGTCATTTGTTCGCACACAGTTAAATGATCAAACAGTTCTTTTTCAAACAATTCAATTTAGCATAAGTCAACAAAGTTAAATTGTTTCAAGTATTGCTTTGTATCAGTAACAATTTGATTAAATATCAGTCATTTGTTCGCACACAGTTAAATGATCAAACAGTTCTTTATCAAACAATTCAATTTAGCATAAGTCAACAAAGTTAAATTGTTTCAAGTATTGCTTTGTATCACTAACAATTTGATTAAACATCAGTCATTTGTTTGCACACAGTTAAATGATCAAACAGTTCTTTTTCAAACAATTTTATTTAGCATAAGTCATTTGTTTGCACTCAGTTTAAATGTAAAACAGTTCTATTTGACCCATTGATAGTACCCTCTCAGGTTCTACTACTCTGTGTCAGAGTGGACCTAGAAGCAATGGCAATGACGGGGTTCTCTGCATTCCCCAAAGCTCTTGCATTACTAGAACCTTGCCATCAGATTGTCTTGTGTCATTTCAGTTCACTCACTGACAGGAAGTGGGAGGTCTTACACTTTTACCGAGAAGCAGTCGGTGTATTCATTGTGTGTGTGTGGGGTCTTACCAGAGATGGCGTCTGGGCTGGTTATATTATATATAGTGTTAGAGTTATTATATTATATGTATATTATAGTCATTATATTATATAAGTGTTATAGTATATATGTTATATACAGATATTAATTGTGTATATGTTCTGTGTAAAGATGTTTTCAAAATTTAATTTTTTAAAGGTTGATATGAGAAGATAGTAAAAAAAAAACAGAGATACCCAGAGAGGCATAACAAACGAATGATAATAAAACTAAAAATTAAAACGTGCTGGTGTGCCATTCGACTATGACTGTTCCTACACAAACTTTTATTACTAAAAAAAACACCTGTAGGTATGATTATTATTATTATTATTATTATTATTATTATTATTATTATTATTATTATTATTATTCTTTTGAGAATTTTTCACATCAGCGTTAGCTGATGGTTTTCCACTGGAGTCTGAGTGACAGCAAGTCTCCTCAAGTCTCCAGGACTCTTCTTAGTATTCTGGCCGATCTCAACAATGTTATTGTTTGGATGGTCTCCACACGTCCTCTGATTTCCAAGTACTCAAGTCCCCGTACCAATCCTTTGGTGACTGTACCGAGCACACCAATTACAATTGGTATCGCCATCACTTATATGTACCATAGATTTTTCATTTCTCTAGCAAGGTCTCGGTACTTATCTCTCTTTTTGCTTTCAGTTTTACCCCTGTGGTCAGCCGGAACGGCAAAGTCCACTATTCGACAGGATCACTTTTTTTTTTGTTGACTATCACTCGGCCTAGTCGTCTGGCAGAGATTAGATGATCCGTTTATATCTCAAAATCCCAGAGAATTCTGTGTGTCTCATTTTCTATGACTAATTTTTGGTTGTTCCTCTTTCATTTGTTCGTATGGTTAAATTTAAACTTCTTGCACAATTCCCAGTAGATTATCTTCCCCACCCACTAGACTAGAGTCTTATACTCTTTTTGTGCTAATTTAATGAATTCGCTTAAGATGTGATTGATTGTTTCATCTTTGTCACCACATAATCTACAACTGCTATTTTATTGCGTCTTTTCTATTTTTGCTTTGCCATAGTCCTTGTGGTGTTGTTCCGTGCTGCTATCAGAAGAGATTCAGTTTCTCTCTTAAGGCTTCCCCCTCTTAGTGATGTCCAAGTTTTCTTGTGTGAGATTTCGTTTGTTTGTCCCTTGAAATGTCCATACGGTTGTTTTTCTTCCTATTTTTTTTCTAGTTATTTTTGTTCTATTGATGTTTGTCTTGTCAGTGTTGTTTCTGATAGCTGTAATCAGTCTTCCACCTCACATTTTTATGTAGTCTTTTAGTCGTTGTATCGATGCATCGATCCTATCTTGAATACTGGCAGCTCCTCTTCCTCCCTTTTTTTTCTTGACAAATACAATCTACGTCATTTCTGGGGTGTAAGGCCTTATGCATCATCATGAGTTTTCTTATTCCTTTGGTGACAGTACCGAGCACACTAATTACAATTGGTATCACCATCACTTACATGTACCATAGATTTTTCATTTCTCTAGCAAGGTCTAGGTACTTATCTCTCTTTTTGCTTTCAGTTTTACCCCTGGGGTCAGCCGGAACGGCAAAGTCCACTATTCGGCAATATCTCTTTTTTTTGTTGACTATCACTCGGCCTAGTCGTCTGGCAGAGATTAGGTGATCCGTTTATATCTCAAAATTCCAGAGAACATTGTGCGTCTCATTTTCTATGACTAATTTTTGGTTGCTCCTTTACCATTTGTTCGTATGGTTAAATTTAAACTTCTTGCACAATTCCCAGTGGATCACCTTCCCCACCCACTAGACTAGAGTCTTATACTCTTTTATGTTCTATTTGTTGAAGTTGTCTCGTCAATTTTAAGAATAGTCCCAAGTGTCTTACGAGAGAGGAGTTTGACTCGAGAATTTTTTTTTTGTTCTCCTGAGGTATTCTTTTTTGATTTTTTCTTTCATCTTCGCTTGCTAAATGGTGTCCGCTTCCAAAATTCCCAGCAAGGAGGTATCAGGTACCATTTTTAAAGTCTTTGGTATGACGTGACCTGGGATTGAACCCAGGTCTCCTGGACCATTGGCGAATGACAACCTTGTACAAGGAATTAATAATGTCTAGACGTGCTACAACTCTTGATTCTTTCTTTTTTTTTGTTAATAGCATATCAACCTTTGTGCGTTATTTAATGCCAAAGCCATCACTGTAGAAGAACAGTAGTGATACTATTTAACCCATAGCTGGAAGGATAAAGGAGTTCATGCCTTTCACAAGGATATTAGTAAAAAAGTGAATGTAATAGCGCGAGTGGAGTTCGTACTCGCTTGCTGTTGCATAGTCACAACCAACTATACACATATACACGCGGAAATAGTCAATACAATAATGACGAACGAAACACAGTTCTTAAGAAAAATATACCTCTCACTTTATTCGAAAGGGTTGCGAAAGGGTTATGTGTGAGAGGTGAGTTGGAGACTGAACAAAGACTGCAACATATTGACCCCCAGCTTTTCTGGCTATAGCAGCACTTCTTTCTCATCCTGCGGGGCTGCTCAACCGGGGGCCCTGAGGGCCCAGCTCTCTGCTGGGTCTGGTTCTCACTGCTTCGAACTGCAACAACTGACTCCAGACTCCAAACTAACTGAACTTTCTGTCGCACGGGGTTATATCATTGTTTGACATCCACCTGTGAGCGTCACATTTGCATCGAATTCAACTCGTCCACGGTCAAGGTTATACCCTGATATCTTCGACCAGATGCAACTGTTCCCTGATTGACGGCTGGGTCAATATGTTACATTGCTACGATGTCGTTGTATAGCACATAAGTCACTACACCATGTGAACTTCCATTTAATAATTGGCTGCTGTATAATAATATGCCGTGTGAAAACTATTAGTGTTAGATAGAAATACTTGAAATTAATAGTGGGCAAAAAAAAAAGCTCTTTCTCGTTTCAAAATAATGTTACCATCAAACTATTCACTTACAAATCCTATGTTTTATCATTTAACTGTGGCCAAACAAATGACTGATATTAAATTTGACAAATTCACCTACCTAGGAAGTAGCGTCTCATCAACCGAAAGCGACATCGACACACGACTGACGAAAGCATGGACGGCTATCGATAGGCTCTCGATCATATGGAAATCAGACCTGACCGATAAAATGAAACGCAGTTTCTTCCAGGTAGCGTTTGTATCGATACTGCTATATGGATGCACTACATGGACGCTAAATAAACGGCTGGAGAAGAAGCTAGACGGCAACTACACAAGAATGTTGAGAGCAATATTGAACAAGTCCTGGCGATAACACCCCACGAGACACCAACTATACGGCCACTTGCCTCCCATCACGAAAACTATACAAGTTAGAAGAACCAGACACGCAGGACACTGCTGGAGAAGCAAGGACGAGCTCCTAAGTGATGTACTACTATGGACCCCCACATATGGCCAAGCAAAAGCAGGACGACCAGCTCGAACCTACATACAGCAGCTATGTGATGATACGGGATGTAACCCTGAAGACCTACCGGAGGCGATGAATGATAGGGAGAAGTGGCGAGAGAGGGTCAGGGATATCCGTGCTGGCGGCACGACATGATGATGATGATGATTAGTGTTACATAGCAATAAGTGAAGCCATTTTGACTCGATTCATTTACGCATATTAATTCCCGCATACACATTTATCTTATATAATAACATAACATTTTAATTACATTTTTATCTTCTTTTTTTTATTGTGTTCATAACTTTAATTCACATTGTGTAACACTCTATTGTGTGAGATCATCAGTTTTAAGAATATGCGTGAATGGGCTTGTATTAAAAAAAAAAGAAGTTTGGAGATATCTATCAATTCTGTTTATGTTCGTATCACTGTAATTAAATAACATATCAAGTACATATATCAGTGAAATATTCTTATTGATCTAGAAAAACGCTGTTCCGCTTGTCACTTAATTATTAGAAACAAATCAAATGTTAAAACAAGTATTACTGAAGAACATTGGCATTAATTCCTGTCTGCCGATAATCCCTTTTTACTTATATGTAACGCCAGGGGTTGTGGCATTGTGGTAATTAATAAAAAGAAAATAAAAAATGAACACAAAAATGTAGCAGTTCCCAAAAGTCCCTGATAGGAAGCGAGATCTGTGCATGCCTGAAAGACAGACTTACTAAAACCAAAGAGAAATCCGTTCCCACACCAGCCTTCAGCGCTAGTACTGACAGGACCCTCTTTGCAAGGTAGCACACCTGTGTGTCAAATCCCGTGGCTGCACAGCAGGCTGTATATGCTGCTTGTAAGCCGCGACTGCCAAATATATCTCCTTGAAAAATATCTTCTGGACATAACCAGCGACATCACCCCCCCATCGAAGTGACTGATATATTTTAATGCTTTGTCTGGGAAACGTGACTATATCTACTGATTTCAGGAAAAATTTCCCGCCCACAGAATAGTCGTTAAACCCTGTGTTGAAAGGTATTTTCGTTTCCTTCCTTCCTTCCTTTCGTATTTCTCTTGTAGCCTTCCATAAACAAAGATCTCTAACCCTAATTCCACCCCAATGAGGCTCCTAGATAAGACATTAAACTATCGGATGGCGCAGTTTTGAATCTTTGGGAAACGTGGAGTACCCATTTATTGCCATTAATCTCAGGTCGACTCTGACCAAGAATAATTGTTAGAGTCTCATTCATGGGTCAAATAGAATTATGTATTCATTTTCTAATCTCGAAACTATTTAACTATGTGCCAACAAATTACAGATCTTAAACTGAATAATTGGTATAACATAGTTATACTTGAAACTATTTATCTGTGTGCAAACAAATGAGCTTTGGCTAGTTTAAGAATAATATTACCTACAAAAAATTCGGGTACTTATATATATTATTATATGCGTGTAAACAAGATTTGGCATTGAATAAGCTACACAGGTTGATATGCCATAAAACATAACCAGCTAACATATGTCACGCCTTTGTTAAACAAACAAGAAGTGATCTTTTTAATCTGTTGTATCAATTACAATTTAGCTCCCATTTTATAAATTCTGTAAGCAGCACCCCACAAAACAGCAGCTGTACAGCCACTTGCCTCCCATCTTACAAACCATCCAAGTAAGATGAGAAAGACCTGCTGAACACTGCTGATGAAGTAAGGACAAGTTCTTAAGCAATGTTTTCCTATGGACTCCTACATATGGACACACCATTGTTGGCCAACCAATAATATACATTCATGCCATGTGCAATGGCCGATGGGGTTGGGTGGCAAGAGAGAGAGAGAGAGAGAGAGAGAGAGAGAGAGAGAGAGGGTCAGTGCAGTCGTCACGCCACCGCCATGATGATGAGGATGATGACATGATACCCGCAATCAACTCCACACTTTCACCTACGATGAACAAGAATCTGTATATCACACTCGTAAGCGGGTTGCTCCGAAATGAATGTCTTCCATATTATTACCCCGTTTCATTATTATTATGTTCTTGGCATGGCAGTAGAGGTTGAACCTTCTCGCCAATAGACCATATTTTCTCCTTTGTTATGGATAGCAACTAAGCAGACACTGGGAGGTCGGCTAGAGGATTTGCCAAGGACGATGGCTGATAGAGATGGTTAAGAGAGAGAGAGACAGAGAGAGAGAGGGAGAGAGGGAGAGAGAGAGAGAGAAAGAGAAAGAGAGAGAAAGAGAAAGAGAGAGAGAGAGGTGGGAGGGACAGTCAAAAGAATCAATTCTATCGGCACGTCTTGATAAGGATGAGAATAATGGTATCCGTATAGAATGGATGTTTGAGTGGTGTAGATTAAACTTTTTTTTTTGCTCACTGGTTTTGTTGATAGATGTTTCGTAGAACGGGTTTTTAGTTGAAAACCTTTTTGTCGGAAGTCATTTTGTCGACAAGTCTTAAAACTTTTAACTGCATAAATTTATATCGTATCGATACTGCTTATATGGATGCTCTACATGGACGCTAACTAAATGTATGGAAAAAAAGCTTGACGGCAACTACACAAGAATACTGCGAGCAATATTGAACAAGTCATGGAGGCAGCACCCCACAAAACAGCAGTTGTACGGCCGTTTACCACCCATTACGAAAACTATCCAAGTTAGACGAACCAGACATGCGGGACTCTGCTGGAGAAGCAGGGTCGAACTCATAAGTGACATACTCTTGAGGACCCCTTCACATGGACGAGCAAAGGCAGGACGACCAGCTAGAACCTACATACAGCAGCTCTGTGCCGATACAGGATGGAATTTTGAAGACCGACCGGGAGTGATGGACGATAGAGAATCGTGGAAGAAGAGGGTCAGGGATATCTGCGCTGATGGTGTGACATGATGATGATGATGGTAAAATGATAGGTCACCCCTGTTTCATTATTAGCAGTCACATTACTACTCAGCAAAAGAGGACTTCCTAAATAGAGTATAATTACGATTCTTCTCTCTCTCTCTCTCTCTCTCTCTGGTCCCGTCGGCAGGAGCAGCAGAATACACTGACTGTATCTCTTCAGAGGGGTAAGACTCCTCCAACGAGGGTCCTGGATATGACACTAAACAATCTGATCGTGAGGCTCTAGTAATGCTTGAGTTTTGGGGCATGTGGAGTACCACTTTATTGTAATCACTCCCAGGTTTACTCTGGCCCGGAGTGGTAGCACCTGATAGGGTCCTATCTATGGGTCATATAGAACTAAAATGGGTACTTATGCTAAACTGAATTGTTTGAAATAGAACTGTTTTGACATTTAAACTGTGTACTTATGTGAAACTGAATTGTTTGAAACAGAACTGTTTAGAAGTATAAAAATGGATTTGGCATTAAATAATCTACAATGGTTGATGTGCCATAAATCCAAACCAAACCAAATTAAACCAAACCAATCTCTCTCTCTCTCTCTGTATCTATCTATCTATCTATCGATTTTGGGATCAATGGTAAATTTTGTGAAATCTGACAAGATGATAAAAATAATTGGAAAATGGATAAATCAAATATTTACAACAAGTTGAGTGGTAATATTTAATTCTTTATTAATAGAAAAACTTTATCCGACTAAACATTTTTTTGCATTTTGCTACATCATCACAACTCAAACCTTTATCTATTTCCTTCATTGTTCTTCTCTTATCTAAATTTTGTCTTTAGACCATTTTCCTCTTTTTAAACCTTTTTACATTCTCCATCAGTTTATCCATTTCCTCAATTTCTAAAATGTAGAAAAACGCAAAAATATTTTAGTCAGCAGAAGTTCTTCTGATGATAAAGAACGAAATTTTACCACTAAACACGTTGTAAGTCTTTGATTTAGCTATTTTTCCACTTATTTTTATCATATATATATATATATATATAGGGTGACCCAAAAAAACAGAACCCATATATTTTCGTAGAAGTAATATGGGTTCTGTTTTTTGGGCTCACCATATATATATATATATATATATATATGTTTAAAAAACAAGAAATTTAGAAATAGCGTTCATTTCCATATTAGATCTATTTCGCTTATTCAAGTTCGTCAGATGGAATTCAAATCGAGTTTACACACACACACACACACACACACACACACACACACACACACACGTATATATATATATATATATATATATATATATATATATATACTACTGAAATTAGCATTCGGCAAGCTCCGTTGACTATTGTGGACGCTATACGAATATATGAATATGTAGCAGCCCAGAAAATTGTGGAATGCACTTAAACGGAAACTAAACGAGGAACATCAAACAAGAGAGGACTGAAAGACTGTAGATTTTGGTGATAAATAATATCTAACAATATCCATTTTGATTGTATAAAGTTTACTTGCAAATAAGAGCCAGGGAACGTTAAAAGAATATTAAATCGCATAAAAAGAATTGTCCGGGCTTTACTTACTTAGGGTCGATATAAGTAATTAAATTTGGTGACGGATGTCGAGGGCGACCAGATGGCTCCTTTTTCAATAGCTACTACACTAAGGTGTAAGGGAGGACGCTACTCATTTCCCTAGATAGCTCCACTTTACCCTTGATACGTACCTTATATCGCTGAGTGTTAAGCAAGGACGTATCGAATACCATTTTTAAAGTCTTTGGTATGACGCGAGCATTGGCGAACACTATCTACTAGACCAATGAGGATCCATAAATATATATATGTATATAGATATTTATATATTATTGTAATTTATTATTATATATATTCATAGATATATATTTCCTATATTTAACAACCCTCATATATATATATATATGTGTGTGTGTGTACACACACACATATATATATGTGTGTGTGTTATATATATATATATATATATATGTGTGTGTGTGTCATATATATATATGTGTGTGTGTGTGTGTGTGTTATATATATATATATGTGTGTGTCATATATATATATATGTGGGTGTGTGTTATAGTAACATACAATCACATTTAAAATAAGAAAATCTTATTTAGATTTTTCTACTCTAATAAGAAGTGGCAGTGTGTGCGTGTGTGTTTATCTAACACCTCCACCATGAGCAGGATGCGACACAAGGTCAAGTTCTAATGTACTGATGGTTTTGAACACAGAGTTTTCCTTCTTCTAGACTGGTTGCCTTATGAAAATTAGAAAACGCCTTCTGCTCATACTTGGTTGGGGAAAAGAAGTGATGGATTCATGTTGTTCCCCAGGCGCAAAGTGAAGCACAAGCAGCTTCGTCCAGGATTTGAACACGAGTTCCCAATTCCATTTCGTACGATGATATTCGTTCCGCAAAACTAGCCTTATATATATATATATATATATATATATATATATATATATATATATATATATATATATTTGTGTGTGTGTGTGTGTGTGTCCAGCAAGGACATGTATACATCAGCTCTGTGCGGACAATGAATGCTATATATATATATATATATATATATATATATATATATATATATATATATATATATATTACAGTATTATATGATTGTCACCATCTCGCTTGGTGGGTTTGTGGCAGACCAAATCTGATATGATTCGGATAGACCTATTATATAATAATAATAAATAAATTTATGTTAGTTTTTATATAGTAATAGCAAATAAATATATACTAGTTTTGGATAATCATCCATACTATTAAACAAATAAATATAAAAACTAATATGTATATATATATATATATATAGCAATTAGAAGGAAACTCAAACCTGGTTAAATTGACTTTATAAATTTATATGAAATTCCTCATATATTCTATATGCGAATAATTCACATTCACTGTCTTCCAATGCTGACTGGATATTATATATATATATATATATATATATATATATATATATATATATATATATATATATATTACATGGTAATATCTGTAACCCCAAGTTTTATGCTTTACGCATTCATCTGTCTTCTGATTGGGTTGTAGAATAAATCAGCTGCATCTCTCCAAATTGTATGACCCCCCCCTCAACAAGTGTCCTGGATATGACACTAAGCAATCTGATAGTGAATAGTAGCACCTGACAGAGTCCTATTTATGAGTCAAACAGAACTGTTTTACACTTAAACTGAAAACAAGTGACTTATACAAAATTAAATCGTCTGAAATAGAACTGTTTGATCATTTAACTGTGTGCCAACAAATGATTAATACTAAATAGAATTTTTCATGTTAGATGGGAATACTTGAAACCATTTAATTGTGTGCAAACAAATGGGCTCTGATTTGTTTAAAAAGTTTATCTACAAAGTATTCGTTTACAAATTATATCTTTGATATATGTATAAACAAGATTTGGCATCAAATAACTGACAAAGGTTGATATCTCATAAAATCCAACCAACCAACCAACCAATCAAACAGTTCTACGTAACCCATACAGATACTACCACTCCGGGTCAAAGCGTACCGGGGAGTAATAGTAACAGAGAAGTGATTCCACTCTCACCTGAGCCTCAAAATGGGAGGAACCAGTCGGCTGGGGCTGTAGAATACACCGACTGCATCTCTGCAGAGGGTAAGACTCTCCCAACGAGTGTCCCGGATATAACATTAAGCAACCTGATGGTGAGGCTACAGTAGTGCCGGAGCTTTGGGGAATGTGAGTACTCCTTCATTGCCATTGCTGCCACGTCCACCCTGGCCCGGGATGGTGGCACCTGATAGGGTCCTATCAATGGGTTCAATAGAACTATTTGATATTTAAACTGTGAGAAAACAAATGTCTTATGCTAAGTTTGAAATAGGAAGGTTTGATGATTTAACAGTTTGTACATAAATGACTGATGTTTAATTGAATTGTTTGTGATACATAGCAATACTTGGAACCATTTAACTTTGTTGACATGCTAAATTGAATTTTTAAAAATAGAATTGTTTGATCATTTAACGGCGTTATAACAAGAGTCTGCGCACTTATGCAAAACAGAATTGTTTGAAATAGAACTGTTTTGACATTTAACAGCGTATTCGCATTAGAAACCATTTAACTATGAAAAAATTAGCTCAGACCCGTCTAAAAATATTAATCATTATGTAATATATGCATAAAAAGATTTGGCATTAAATGACCCACAATGTTTGATATGCTATCAAACCAAAAGAAATCAGCACGGGATATGCCAAAGCCAAAGCTATTCTTCTAGAATAACAACAACGATACTATTCAACCTATAATTGGTCGATGAAGAAGTTTATATCTTTACCAAGTGTACTAGTCTGAAAGTGATCACAATACCGTGAGTGGAGTTCGAAATCATTTCCAACGATGTTGCAGTCCTGCACGTTAGCCACAACGCAACGCGTACTCCCTGTTTAGTGCCATAATCTGGACAAGTTCATATAATGGAGGTTATGAATTATGAATTACGTTCCCCCACTTCTTTCTAAACAGAAGCATCAATATCATCATGGACCACAGTTACAACAGGACCCAATGGGTCGTGTGAAATCGCCAGAGATTGCCCAATCCAGCTCGGAAGACCAAATCTAATCATAATTAAAAAGAAAATGTGTCAATACCTATAATTAAAAGAAAGTGAAAGGGGAGCGGAAAGTTGAAGGATCTGCGGGACATGAAGATAATGGTTGTACCATCATCATTGGAATACTTGGAACAGTTCAGAAGAAAATTAAAGAGATCTTAGAAGAACGTGAAATTTGATGGCCTTGTCGACGGGACATAAAATTTGTTGACTGTATCCCCTAGAGAGGCGTTTGGACCCTCAACAAAAAAGAATGTCCTTGGTATGGCATTAAACTACACCTGATGGTGAGACCCATTCGGAAGAGTTGAAGAGTGAGGAGTACCCCTTCATTGCAATGACTTCCAGGTCCACATTGACCTACCTGTTTGGGTCTCATCTATGGGATAAATAGATCTATTTGCAAATCATACGAATTCTGTGGGTAAAAAGAAACAACAACACAAAAAAAATGTAAATATAAATTAACAATGAACGCGATTCCTTAACCTCTTGGCATAAAATAACCCTAGATGGTTATGTGGTTAAAATCTATTAATGAATCAATCTTAGGAAACAACTACATAACATATGTAAATATAAACGTACAATGAACACAATCCTCAACCGGTAGGTTTGGAATAACCCTAGACAGGTTGATATGCTGTTAAATTCAATGAATCAGAAAAACAGAAACCAGCTCGACGACAAAGTAACTAAAATAAGCCAGACACTGAAGAGGGAGTTAGGATATAAAAAGACTTGCAGTCACTTCACCTTCTGCGAAATAAGTTATCTACTACCAATGTGAAAATTCAAGGAGTACGAACGATAATAATCTGAGACAAGTAGTACCTCAGACCAAATGGCCCAATACAGAATACACCGACTACATATCTGCAGAGGAGTAAGACTTTTCCAACGAGTGTCCTCGATAAGACACAAAACAATCAGATGGTGAGGCTCCAATAATGCTGGAGTTTTGGGGAATGCGGAGTACCTCTTTATTGCCATCGCTCCCAGGTCCACTCTGGCCTGGAGTGGTAGCACCTGATACCTATGGGTTAAATAGAACAAAACAGTGTACTTATGCAAAACTTAAATAGAACTGTTTTTGACATTTAAACTGTGTACTTATGTTCAACTGAATTATTTGAAATAGAACATTTTATATGCATAAAAATGGATTTCGCATTAAATAACCAACAATGGTTGGTGTGTCATAAAACCAAACCAAACCAAATTAAATCTGACCAAAGACGAAAAGATGTATGAAGTTACCTTTTGTGTCAGATCGAAAAGCTTCTTCCATGTCAATCTTGATGCCTGCCCTTCCTCTTAGGGATGTTGTTAACAGACCAAGGAGCTGATTTTGTATCACTGTTCATTATCAGTAAACGCTGACATAATTTAGTTTATTTATCGAAGAACGATACGTTATATAAGTCGCTGTTGTTGTTGTTACTGCTGCTACCACCGCCACTTATTATTATTATTATTATTATTATTATTATTATTAAAGACCTTGTATCCTTGTGCGTCTCAAAAGACAGTGTGGGAAAAAAGGATTTAAAAAAAGAAGTCCCTTTCTTTGACGAGGTGACTGTTCGTAGTAATTGTCAGTTGAAAAATGGCCGACGTAGTGACTCGTATTGATTCGTACTTCCATTAATTGATTCATGAAGTGTTTGGAAGAAATAGTTAAATGCTCTCTTTCTCTCTCTCTGTCTCTCTCTCTCTGTCTTTGTTTGTTTGTTTTTTTTTTTTTTACTTTTCTGTCTTCTGCGTACGCATGCGCACACACTTTGAAGTGATACTGATAAAACAGGCAGAAGGAGAGAGGGAAGAAATGGAGTTTATGATGGATGGGTCAATATGGGAATACATTATGGTCATGTTGACACGGTAGGGAGTCCGATTTTAAAAAAAATAAAAAAGACAATGAACAACATTTACGAGTAGACGACGCTTTAATCCGTAGGATTCCGGCTGCAACTCCGGTTCCTGACTATATTGATTCTTTTATTTCGGTAGGAATGAAGGGATTCCAATCAGAATTACCTTTGATAAATCGAGAATTTGCGTAAATAAAGATGTCGTTCAGCACGAATAAACTTGGGAATACATACATAAAATCATTATGAGAACTATATATATATATATATATCTTAAAATTATGATTAAAATTTGATTCTAAAAGCATTTTTTAATCCATAAAATCTTTTCAGTGTTCAATTCACGAAAATGCAGAGCGATATTACAATATATTTCAAGTGTACATATATACATTTGAAATATATTGTAATATCGCTTGTAAGATGATGATGATGATGATACACACACACACACACACACACACACACACATATATATATATATATATATATATATATATATATATATATTAAAATGAATCGGTCCGTTAAGAGATTTATATCTTTTTATTATTTTTGTTCTTTCTGACACGTATTTTTACTTTCTTGCTATCTTCAGGGAATGTTTCATAATTTGGGCTGGTTTTTGGTTTGTATAGTGGCAACTGTCCTGATGTGTTTTACGGTGATAGATTTTCTGCAGGTCTTGCTTCTCTCTTTCTTCTTTTTTTCTTTTCTTCTTTTTTTTCATTTTTCAAGAGTGTTTTCTTTGGGTTTTTTTTAAGGTGAATTTTTTCTTTAATTAGTCTTTGATATTTGATATGCTATAAAGTTTATTAGCTGTTTTACTCTGGGTCACTTTGTGTGTGTGTGTGAAGTTCTCGTTATGTGTATAGTTTAGTTCAGCTAATTGTTATTGAGTTTTGAATTTTAACTGTCTTTCATTTTTTTTTCTGTGTATGTGTGTGATATAGTAAGTTAGTCGACTGTATTAGAAAGTGACCCGAAGGCTCCCTTTTCAATAGCTACAACGCCGAAGTGTAGGGAGAGCGCCACTCTTTTCTTTAAATTGCTCCATCTACCTTATCCATACCTTATAATGCTGAGTGTTAAGCAAGTACCATTTTAAGATTCGACCAAGGATTGTATCCTTGTCTACCGGACCATTGATGAACACGCTTACCATTTTGCAAGTGGATCGATGTGATATTGTCATATAGGATTACCTACCACTCCTATGGACCCTAAAAGAATGGTCGCGTCCATCTTATTGATTAACTGACTGACTGACAGTGAATTAGTCTGTGTATGAATTTCCTTACCAAGTATTTGACTTTTCCTTTTATTCTCTATAAAACATATCTACTTTTATCTTGATGTGGGTAATTGGCCGCTTTTACCACGACACAATATATATATATATATATATATATATATATATATATATATATATATATATATATATGTAAAAAAGGATAAAAAGTCTGTCATTTTTTTTAAAATTCTGTTTTATATCGTCTATATATATATAGTCATGTCATTCACAGACAGACTGTTTCATTCTATCAGAACTCTTCAGTGTGGCTAGACACGCAGGACGCTCGGAGCTGGGATCGAAAACCGCCCAACTTTACGTCAGACTGTGATTCAGACCACTCCTCCACCAAGCGGACCACGTTGGCTAAGGGAATTTTAAGGTATTTTTATTTTTAGAAACAGCAGCAGCAGCCTTTGTTTACATTTTAATACCCTATCGGCTACCAGAGTGCTCAATTCTTTCGAAGAGCTTTGCATTACGCTAGCGGCGGCCGGCAATTCCTTCGCCAGAGAGCTCAACCCCCATGGGGGAGCATATATATATATATATATATATATATATATATATATATATATATATATTACATTTGAAATGGAATATTATTTCTTTCTAAATATTTTATAACTTTTACAAACGAGTAGAGTGTTCGCTAATGGTCCGGGAGACAGGGATTGAATCCCAGGTCGAGTCATACCAAAGTCTCAAGAAATGGTACTTGATGCCGCCTTACTTAACCTTACGTATTATAAGGTAAGGTTCAAGGGTAAAGTGGAGCAATCCAGCACTCTCCCCTACACCTCGGTGTAGTAGCTATTGAAAAAGGAGCCTTCGTATCACCCTCGTCTAAGGTAGCCAACTTTACTACTTATTCTAAGTGTTCTGAACTTGGGTTACTCGGGAAGTCTTTTTAGAAAGATTTTAAAAGAGTTGAAATGACACACACACACACACACACACTCATACACTAACACTATATGGAGGTGCTCGTAGTTCAATGGTTATCGTGGTAGGAAATGGACATGGTGATACGAGTTCGAATTCTGGACTAGGCTGATTATAATTCACATAGCGGTAAAACCTTTGGGAAAAGTATGACTCCAATTATTATCTCTCCAGCTACGGGTAAATCGTAGGGCAGACTGGTTCTTTAGTCTTGGTTAGACAATCGGTGTAGGAGAAGGAAAACTCTGAATCCAAACCTGTTAAATTCCTCTTAAAAATTGACCTTGTATCTCATCCGGCCAGTGCGGAGGGGTTTGGGTAAACACACACACACACACACACACACACACACACACACACCTATATATGTATATATGGTGATTTATCGTATACCTAAAAATAAAATATAAAACATTAACTGATTGATTGATTTTAATGGCATGTCAACCAATCAAGGGTTATTTTATGCCTAGAGGTTTGGGTTTCTCTAAGATTTTTTTTTGTAGACCGTCCTATCAAATACGAATAATTTTGAAATAATTTTTCAACTATTTAACCCATAGGCTGGACTCTGACCAGGACTACCAACCTTGGACAACTGACAAAGGTTACCTTTGAAGGCTGAGTGTTTCCCAATCGAGTCCGATGTCATTATTATTCAGGTGTGTAATGAAAGATACATGATTCTAAAAAGTGTCTTTTTATGGTTTGAAAAGCAGCACAAATAAAAAAGGAGAGTCCTTTTACCTCATGCATTTTCTCCAGAAAATACCATTTGTTTGTTTGGGTTTTATGGCTTATCAACATTTATATGTTATTTATTGCCAAATCCATTTATATACAAATAAACAGTTCAATTTCAAACAATTCAGTTTAGTATAAGTACACAGTTAAATTATGAAAAACATTTTTATTTCAATCTATTCAGTTTAGTCAAATAATTTTTTCAAACAATTCAGTTTAGTATAAGTATTATTTTTGTTTACACACAGTTAAATCTCAAAACTCTTCTATTTCAAAAATCTTACTTTAGCGTAAGTAGAGTTTCAATGTCAAAACAGTTCTATTTCAAACAATTCAGTTTAGCATAAGTACGTAGTTTAAATGAAGTACGCAGTTTAAATCTCAAAACAGTTCTATTTCAAGCAATCTAGCTTAGCATAAGTGCATTGTTTAATTCTATCTGACCCATAGATAGAGCCCTATCAGGTACTACCACTCCGAGTCAGAGTGGACATGGGAGCAATGACTATGAAGAAATACTCCACATTCTCCAAAGCTCCAGCTTTACTGGAACTTCACCATCAGATTGTTTAGTGTCATATCAAGACACTCGTTGCGGAGGTCTTACCCCTCTGCAGAGACGCAGTTAGTGTATTCTACAGCCCCAACTGACTGGGCAAAAATACCATTTGTGTATTACGTAGCAGTGTAGCATAGCGAAAATATGAATATGTTGAATATTCAGATGCAGAGAAATCCCGAAACACTGACGACTCTCCGTAGTTCAGGTACGAAACGTTTATGTACTTTTTGAGTTTAGTTTTTTGACACGAGGAGAGAGAGACACAATTTTTACTATGCTGACTGTTCCTACATCGCCCACAGCCAACCCCCGGCTGGACTGGCCTCGCCCAGAGTCAGATCTCAACTAACTGACCCAACAAACGCGCATCTCGTAGCCCCCGGCTGAACTGGCCTCTCCCAGATTCAAATCTCAACTAACTGACCCAACAAACGCGCATCCCGTAGCCCTCGGCAGGACTGGCCTAGCCTAGAGTCAAATCTCAACTAACTGACCCAACAAACGCGCATCCCGTAGCCCCCGGCAGGACTGGCCTAGCCTAGAGTCAAATCTCAACTAACTGACCCAACAAACGCGCATCCCGTAGCCCCCGGCAGGACTGGCCTAGCCTAGAGTCAAATCTCAACTAACTGACCCAACAAACACGCATCCCGTAGCCCCCGGCAGGACTGGCCTAGCCTAGAGTCAAATATCAACTAACTGACCCAACAAACGCGCATCCCGTAGCCCCCGGCAGGACTGGCCTCGCCCAGAGTCAGATCTCAACTAACTGACCCAACAAACGCGCATCCCGTAGCCCCCGGCAGGTCTGGCCTCGCCTAGAGTCAAATCTCAACTAACTGACCCAACAAACGCACATCACGTAGCCCCCGGCAGGACTGGCCTCGCCCAGAGTCAAATCTCAACTAAGTGACCTAACAAATGCGCATCACGTAGCCCCCGGCAGGACTGGCCTCACCAAGAGTCAAATCTCAACTAACTGACCCAACAAACGCGCATCTCGTAGCCCCCGGCAGGACTGGCCTCGCCCAGAGTCAGATCTCAACTAACTGACCCAACAAACGCGCATCCCGTAGCCCCCGGCAGGTCTGGCCTCGCCTAGAGTCAAATCTCAACTAACTGACCCAACAAACGCACATCACGTAGCCCCCGGCAGGACTGGCCTCGCCTAGAGTCAAATCTCAACTAAGTGACCTAACAAATGCGCATCACGTAGCCCCCGGCAGGACTGGCCTCACCAAGAGTCAAATCTCAACTAACTGACCCAACAAACGCGCATCCCGTAGCCCCCGGCAGGACTGGCCTAGCCTAGAGTCAAATCTCAACTAACTGACCCAACAAACGCGCATCCCGTAGCCCCCGGCAGGACTGGCCTAGCCTAGAGTCAAATCTCAACTAACTGACCCAACAAACGCACATCACGTAGCTCCCGGCAGGACTGGCCGGTCCAGAGTCAAAATCTCAACTGATGTCTTTTTCGAAATCACCAGACTCCCTGCCCATCGCTTCCGGGCATGACGTCATTCACACCCCAATCATATTTTCTATCTGGGATTTTTATTATGACATTTGTGATTGTCATAACCTCTGTGCGCGAGTGTGAACTGTACTCAATGTGTGCACCTGAACCTGCACTAAGCCGAATAGTTCAAAGTCCAACCAAACCGAATGATAAAATATAATTAACGAAAATACTTAATAAAAAAAATAATTCCGTAATTATATAACAGCAAGGAGGTGAATACACGAGAACACTATTTAGCTGGCAAATTCAATGACTCCTGTGAGTTTGAAAATATGTCAGTAACTGCTTTTAAGGGACACATAAGTGAATGGGAGCATGACAGAGTTGATTGGATGACAGAGTAATAGAGAGATGGCTATCATATAACGAGAAAAAACAAAACATCTATTTATCAATCTATCTATCTGTTCCCACGTGTCTGTATAATTTATACTTTTTGTAAATGTCCATGGCAAATAAAAGGGAGTCCTCATGGCGTAGAGGCTAACGTGCTGGACTGCGACATCGTTGTCAGCAAGTTCAAACTCCAGTCATTCGACTGCTTTCACTTTAGGACTAATACCCCTGCGAAAGTCATGAACTCCCTTCCCCTTCAGCTGTTGTTTGATAGTAACCTCAACTGTTCTTCTAAAAAGGATGACTTTGGAATTAAATAACCCACGAAGGTTTATATGCCATTAAACAAAAAAAAACAAAAACAAAAACAAAACAAAAACAAAACAAAACAACAAAAAACAAACTCCAAACCATCACAAATAATTTTAATGACGCATTTCAGGGAAAAGTAGAGTGAAATCCAGTCATAATCGATGTGTATATATATATAACATTGTAGCAGGAGTATTACAATGGGACACGCTAGCCCTATGCCTCTTTATCATCTGTCTAGACGACGTGCTTAGAACATCGATTGATAAAATCAGAGAGAACAGCATCGAGCTGACAAAGAAAAGAAGCAGAAGGTACTATTTACCAACCCCTTCGCTCGGGCAGGATATGACACAAGGTCAATTTTTAAGCGGAGTTTAACAGGTTTGAATTCAGAGTTTTCCTTCTCCTAGACTAGTTGCCTAACCAAGGCTGAAGAACCTAGTCTGTCCTACTATTTACCCATAGCTGGAGGGACAATAATTGGATTCATACCTTTCTCAAGGGTATTAATGCAATTTGAAATGCAATCGGTCTCGTCCAGGATTTGAACTCGTATCGCCGCGTTCATTTCCTACGGCGATAACGACTACACCACGCAAAAACAATTACCGACGCCGACTACACTGATGACATAGCGATACTGGCAAATACACCTAACCAAGCCGAAACACTACTACATAGTTTGGAATGAGCCGCCGCAGGCATTGGCCTCCATGTCAATGCACACAAAACTGAATATATGTGCTATAATCAAACAGGCGACATCTCCACACTAGACGGAATCTCTCTGAAACTGGTAGACAAATTCATCTACCTAGCAAGCTGTGTCTCATCAACCGTAAAAGACATCGACACACGGCTAACGAAGGCATGGGCAGATATCGATAGGCTATTGGTCATATGGAAATCAGACCTGACCGATAAAATAAAACACAGTTTCTTCCAGGCAGCGGTCGTATCGATACTGCTGTATGGATGCACTACTTGGACGCTATCTAAACGGCTGGAGAATTTTTTGAAATTTGGATTCGGGAATAGAGTGGGTTTTAAGATGTAAGGCAAAGGAGCTAGAATCATAAAGGGTGTCTTGAATGATTTGTAGTGGTAAGACCAACGTACGTATTGTTTTCGTGGGAGATAGGACAAGCGTCGTATATATATTCAAATGTCCCATGGGAGAATATGTTAAAAACTCTTTATTATTTAATCAAACATGCTTGAATACATGCGTATATATATATATATATATATATATATATATCATCATCATCATGTTGTGCCGCTAGCACGGATATCCCTGATCCTCTCTCGCCACTTCTCCCTATCATTCATCGCCTCTGGCAGGTCTTAAGGGCTACATCCCGTATCCTCACATAGCTGCTGTATGTCTGTTCGAGCTGGTCGTCCTGCTTTTGCTTGGCCATATGCGGAGGTTCATAGGAGTACATCACTTATGAGTTCGTCCTTGCTTCTCCAGCAGTGTCCTGTATGCCTGGTTCGTCTAGCTTGGATAGTTTTTGTGATGGGAAGCAGGTGGCCGTATAGTTGGCGCCTTGTGGGGTGTTGCCGCAAGGACTTGTTCAATATTGCTCGCAGCATTCTTGTGTAATTGTCGTCTAGCTTCTTCTTCAGCCGTTTAGTTAGCGTCCAAGTAGTGCATCCATATAGCAGTATCGACACGACCGCTGCCTGGAAGAAACTGCGTTTTATTTTATCAGTCAGGTCTGATTTCCATATGATCGAAAGCCTATCGATAGCTGTCCATGCCTTCGTTAGCCGTGTGTCGATGTCTTTTACGGTTGATGAGACGCTACTTCCTAGGTAGGTGAATTTGTCTACCAGTTTCAGAGAGATTCCGTCTAGTGTGGAAATGTCACCTGTTTGATTATAGCACATATATTCAGTTTTGTGCGCATTGACATGGAGGCCAATGCCTGTGGCGGCTCGTTCCAAACTATGTAGTAGTGTTTCGGCTTGGTTGGGTGTATTCGCCAGTAACGCTATGTCATCGACGTAATATATATATATAAATGCATATGTGTGTGTGTGTGTGTGTATGTATACTTTTAAATATAAATTTTGGAACGGTAAATACATCGTAACAAATCTGAACCAGAACGCTAGCAACGGAAATGTTGTATGCTTTACATATACATACACAAATACAAAAAAAAAAAAAAAAAACGTATGCAAATACGAACTCTGTTGTTCAGGTACGAACGCGTTTATTAATTTCTTGACGTCACTTCATCGACACGAGGAGAGAGACACAATTCTTACTAATGCTAATCTCACCAACGCGTGCCGCATTTTGTGGTGTTTAAGATCTCAATTCATCTTCGCTGATCGGGACTTCTTAACCCCCGCCGCAACGGTAGAAAACTCAACTCTCTACCCCAAGGGTAGATAACTCAACTATCTGCCTTCATGGTCCAATATCAACTTTCAACTGACTCTTTTTCAAAATCCTCAAATTCTCAAGACCATCTCTTCCGGGTATGACGTCACCCACACTCCAACCTCATTTTCTGTCTGGGGTTTATTATGACAATGGTGATTGTCATATCCTTTGCGCACGAGCGTAAAACTGTACCCAATGACTGAACTCTTAACCCGAAGAGTTCAAAGCCCAACCAAACTGAATGATAAAACGTAATTAACAAAAAATGATTAATATATAAAAAATCATTCCTTAATTATAAAACAGAAATAGAATGTTTTAAAACTTTCTCTTCTTTTTCGTTTCATTGACTAACTCGCGCGCTTTGATGAAGGTTTAAAAGCCAAAATATTTTACGTTGTCCAATAATTATTTAAATCAGTAAAATCATCCTATGAAAAACTTACGTTTTTTCATCTCTGTACATTTTCATATATATATATATATATATATATATATATATATATATATCCCACTCAGCTAGGGCTGTAGATAACGCTGAGTGGTTGCACCGGATAGGGTCTCATCTATGGGTAAAAAAGAATTCAATTTGTTGGTAGGCATTAATATTAGTTATTTGAAACTATACAGCCATGTGAAAGTTGTTAGTATGAGATAAGAATGTCTGATAAATAGAATTACTCAGGTTAAAAAGCAATTCTTAAAATATTTTAGCTGAGGGAAAACAAACAATTAATATTAAATAGAATTATTAGTGTTAGGTATCAGGGCTTGAGACCATTTAACTGTGCAAAAGAGCGAGCTCTGGTTTGTTTAAATATAATCTTACCAATGAACTTTCGTTTACAATGTATATATATATATATATATATGTGTGTGTGTGTGTGTGTGTGTGTGTGTGGATTTATCACTGGATAGCTAACAAGGGTTGAAATCATTGAACGGTTTTGCAAACAAATGATTAACTGTGTGCAAACAAGTGAGCTTTAATTCGTTTCAAAATAAACTTACCTTAAAACTTTAAGTTACCTTCAATTTGTAAGCATAAATCATATATATATATATATATATATATATATATATATATATATATATGTTGAAAAGATAGATTTGTAATGAATCTGACAGTGTGATAGAAATATATAGAAAGTTGGAAAAATCAAATAGTGTCAATTCAGGACATTCGTTGGGGGAGTCTTACCCCTCTGTAGACATGCAGTCGGTGTAATCTACAGTCCCAGTCGACTGGGCCATCATCATCAGATCGTTTAGTGTCATTTCAGGACATTCGTTGGGGGAGTCCTACCCCCCTGCAGAAATGCAGTCGGTGTAATCTACTGCTTCATCTCCCTGGGTATGTAAAGGGGTATTTGGTAGCAGGGACGAACTCATAAGAGATGTACTCTTATGGATCCCCACACATGGCCGTGCAAAAGCAGGACGACCAGCACGAACATTCATTCAGCAGCTATGTGAGGATACGGGATGTTGTCTTGATGACCTGCCTAGGGCGATGAACGATAGGGAGGAGTGGCGAGAGAGGGTCAGGAATATCCGTGCTACCTGCACGACATGATGATGATGATGATGATGATATATATACAAGTGTGTGTATATATAAAATTTGACATTAAATAACCATGAAGGGTTGATAGGTTATTAAACCAAACAACCTTACCTAATTTATTCAACCATATAATGGGAATAAACTGGGTGTCTTGAATGATTTGTAGTGGTAAGACCAACGTACGTATTGTTTTCGTGGGAGATAGGACAAGCGTCGTATATATATTCAAATGTCCCATGGGAGAATATGTTAAAAACTCTTTATTATTTAATCAAACATGCTTGAATACATGCGTATATATATATATATATATATATATATATATATATCATCATCATCATGTTGTGCCGCTAGCACGGATATCCCTGACCCTCTCTCGCCACTTCGCCCTATCATTCATCGCCTCTGGCAGGTCTTAAGGGCTACATCCCGTATCCTCACATAGCTGCTGTATGTCTGTTCGAGCTGGTCGTCCTGCTTTTGCTTGGCCATATGCGGAGGTTCATAGGAGTACATCACTTATGAGTTCGTCCTTGCTTCTCCAGCAGTGTCCTGCATGCCTGGTTCGTCTAGCTTGGATAGTTTTTGTGATGGGAAGCAGGTGGCCGTATAGTTGGCGCCTTGTGGGAATAAACTTGTTGTAAAACTTATTGAGTAAAATACAAAATAGGCCTCAATAGTGTAACGGACTGAAGCAGCATTAAACAAAGACTAATTAATGGATTTTCTTATCATATCGTTGATGAACAAATAAAAATAACTTTACAGAACTTTATGAACAGTAGCTAAAGCAATAACCCCCCGCAAAAAAAACAAAATTTTAATCGATTTTACTGTAACCACACGTACTCACACTATAAACACACTGAAACAGTTATTATCAATAAACCTCAAAGAATCTACAACCTCAAAGATGTACTACAAAAGATTTAAAACTTTTAGCCCCGGCGACCGTCCCGGGGCCTGTTCTGGACTTCGGTCCGGAGCGTGGCCCTGGAAAAGGAACAATGGCAGACTTGGGGCCTTTAATTAGGCACCTAGTTTCGACTAGGCTACCTTCGGGTGGGCGAGCTGCATTTTTGTCTCCTTTGTCCCCCATGCACGGCACTAGACCAAGCGTCTAGTTTAAGCCGTAAACTGGCATACGTGCCCGGACCCACATTTGGGTTCGTGAAACTGCTTGCCTCATCAGGCTCACATTGCACTAAGTGAGCCGATGAGCAGCACAGACAAGCAGGGTTCGAGTCTCGGCTCGTTCCCGACCTTCCCCTCCACTTTATCCCCACTTTAATCGGCCTTCGGGCTTTTGACCTTGTGTCAAGTCGTGTCTGGTGGGAGGCAGCGACAAATACCGCCCCATCGTCTCAAACAATAGATCACCTAAAAAACACCATTATGCAGAACGAACTTGTAACAGTTCTCTCTCTCTCTCTCTCACACACACACACACACACACACACACTATATGGAGGTGCTCTTAGTGCAATGGTTATCGTGGTAGGAAATTGACACGGTGACACGAGTTCGAATTCTGGACTAGGCTGATTACAATTCACACACAAGTGATTACCCAGTCGGCTGGGACTGTAGAATAAACCAACTGGAACCTCACCATCAAATTGTTTAATGCTATATCCAGGACACTCGTTGAAGGAGTCCTAAACCCTCCAGAAATGCAGTCGGTGTATTCTACTGCTCCAGCTCAGTGGGTATGTAAAGGAGATTTGGTATATATATATATGTCAATGCACACAAAACGGAATATATGTGCTATAATCAAACGGGTGACATCTCTACTCTAGACGGAACCCCTCTTAAACTAGTAGACATATTCACTTACCTAGGAAGCAGCGTCGCATCAACCGAAAAGGACATCGACACGAGGTTAACGAAGGCATAGACAGCTATCAATAGGCTATCGATTATATGGAAATCAGACCTAACCGATAAAATGAAACGCAGTTTCTTCCAGGCAGCGGCCGCATCGATACTGCTATATGGATGCACTACATGGACTCTAACAAAACGGCTGGAGAAGAAGCTAGACGGCAATTACACAAGAATGCTGCGAGCAATCTTGAACAAGACCTGGCAGCAACACACCACAAGACAACAACTGTACGGCCACCTGCTTCCTATCACGAAAACTATTCAAGTTAGACGAACCAGACATACAGGACACTGCTGGAGAAGCAAGGACAAGCTCATAAGTGATGTACTCTTATGGACCTCTACACATGGCCGAGCAAAAGCAGGACGACCAGCACGAACATACATTCAGCAACTATGTGAGGATACGGGATGTAGTCCAGAAGACCTGCCAGAGGCGATGAACGATAGGGAAAAGTGGCGAGAGAGGGTCAGGGATATCCATGCTACCAGTACGACATGTGTGATGATGATGATGATGATATATATATATGGACTACAAAAGATTTAAAATTCTCAACCCCATCGTCCTAATAAGGACACTCGTTGGGGGGGATTCTTACTTCTCCGACGCTAAAGAATCTGATGGTGAGGTTCTCGTAATGTTGGAGCTTTGGGGAATGCAGAACACTTCTTCATTGCCATTGCTCCCATGTCCACTCTGGCCCAGAGTGGCAGCCCCTGATAGGATCCTATCTATGGGTTAAATAGAATGTTTTTGCATCTAAACTGCGTTCTTATACTAAACCGAGTTGTTTAAAATAGAACAGTTTTGACATTTAACTGTGTGTGGACAAAAACTACACTTACACTAAACTGAATTGTTTAAATTAGAACTGTTTGACTAAACTGAATAGCTTGAAATAGAAATATTTTTGACAATTAAACTGTGTACTCATGCTAAACTGAATTGTTTGTAATAGAACTGATTATTTGTATAAAAATGGATTTGGCATTAAATAATCTACAAATCAACCAACCAACCAACAAAATGAGCCAAAGTTATTTTATGAAAAAATTGGGCTTCTACCAACTGTTCAATAGCTCACGCTAAACAGCAACAATGATATTTCGATAGGATAATGCTCCAGCACACAATTCTAAAGTGAATAAAAAGCGGTTGGCAGAAAATTCATTTGAGCAAATGTTCTGGCCTGATTTAAATCCAATTGAAAATATTTTGTCAGTTATTTCTCGCTTTCATTCTAACAAAGATAAGATGTGGGAAACAGTCGATTGGTTTGGTTTGGTTTGGTTTGGTTGGGTTTTATGGCATATCAATTTTTTTTTATGTAAATAATCAGTTCTATTTAAAACAATTCAGTTTAGCATGAGTACACAGTTTAATTGTCAAAAATATTTCTATTTCAAACTATTCAAGCAGTTATATATAACAATTCAGTTTAGTGTAAGTACAGTTTCAGTGTCAAAAATAGTTCAATTTAAAACTATTCAGTTTAGCAAAAGCACGCAGTTTAAATGTAAGTAGAGTTTAATTGTAAAAAAAAATTCTATTTCAAGCTATTCAGTTTAGTCAAGCAATTCTACTTCAGCTAATTCAGTTTAGTAAAAGAACAGATTTTGTTTACACACAGTTACATGTCAAAATAGTTCCATGTTAAACAATTCAGTTTAGTGTAAATACAGTTTCAAGGTCAAAAAACAGTTCTATTTGAAATAATTCAGTTTAGCACAAGCACGCAGTTCAAATGAAAGCACGGTTTAATTGTCAAAAACATTTCTATTTTAAGCTATTCAGTTTAGCATAATTATGCCGTTAGTTCTATTTAACCCATAGATAGGGCCCTATCAGGCGCTACCACGCCGGGCCAGCGTGGACCTGGGAACAATGGCAATGAAGGGGTGCTCCGTATTCCCCAAGGCCCCAGCATTTCTGGAACCTCACCATCAGATAGTGTCATATTCAGGACACTCGTTGGGCGGGGGTCTTACCCCTCTGTAGAGGTGCAGTCACTGTATTCTACAGCCCCAGCCGACTGGGCAAGAAAACAGTAGAGTGAATGGAATAACGTCTCATCACAGTGCAAGAAGTTGGCTGAGATCATGCCTTCGAGAATTTCTTTTTTGAAAAATTTGAAAGGTTGATTGGTTGGTTGGGGTTTATGGCATATCAACCTTTGTAGGTTATTTAATGCCAAATCCTCTTAATACATATATATTAATTATATATGATTTGGTTTGGTTGGGTTTTATGGCAGATCAATCATTGTAGGTTATTTAACACCAAATCCATTTTTATGAAAATAGTTCAATTTCAAACAATTCAGTTTAGCACAAGTACGCTGTTTAAATGTGAAAAACATTAGTCAAGCAGTTCTACAGGTAAGTGTCAAAACAGCTCTATATTAAACAATTCAGTTTAGTGTAACTACAGTTTCAATGTCAAAAAACAGTTCTTTTTCAAATAATTCAGTTTAGCATAAGCACGCAGTTTAAATGTAAGTACGGTGTCATTGTCAAAAACATTTCTATTTCAAGCTACTCAGTTTATTCAAACAATTCAGTTTAGCATAAATATGCCGTTAGTTCTACTTAACCCTATCATGTGCTACCACGCCGTGTCAGAATAAACCTGGGGGCAATGGCAATGAATGGGGGGCTACGCATTCCCCAAAGCTCCAGCGTTACTGGAACGTCACCATCAGATTGTTTAGTGTCATATCAGGACACTCATTGGGAGTGGGGGGGTGTTATCCCTCTGCAGAGGTGCAGTCAATGTATTATACAGCCCCTGCCGACTGAGTAAAAAAATTTTAAAGGAAATTCAATTCCCTACCGATAATAAATAGCAACAAATGCTTTATATGTTTATTTCTTACGGTAAAAATTGTTCAAATTTATTTTAAAATGTTTGTAATATTTTTTTTTGTTCAATGAATATTAAAAATCAGCCTGGTTCATTTATTCTTGTGGATATATATACAATTCCATTGAAAGATTGCTATTAAATTTTAAAAAAATATTTATTAACAAAAAAAGTTTTCAAATTAAACTAAATTTCTAAATTCCCTATATAAGTAAGTTGGCGACTGTAGTCGAGGGGAACCAGAAGGCTTCTTTTTCAATAGCTACAACACCGAGGTGGAGGCGAGGGCGCAACTCCATTTCGTGTATTGCTCCACTTTACCCTTGATACGTACCTTATATTGCTGAGTGTTAAGCCAGGAGGTATCAAGTACCATTTTTAAAGTCTTTGGTATGACTCGACCTGGGATTGAACCCAGGTCTCCCGGACCATTGGCGAACACCCCACCCACAAGGCCAATGAGCCGGTTGGTATTCAAATAAAACTCATTCATCTGAAATCAGTTTACTAATATGAAATGAATAAATTTTGATGACAAAAACCCCTCCAAAAAGCAAACAAAAAAAAAAAAAAAAAAAAAAAACGGAGGTAAAAAGAAAAATTTCGTAGCCGTTAATTTCTTAAGTATAATAAATTACAACGTGATTAACGGGAAATGTATCCCCGACGTTTAACAGAAAAAATAAGCCAAATTCCATTTGAAATCCACCGGAAGAGTTTGTAAAAGCGAAATAAAGTTATGGAATACAATATCTAATTTTCTTGTATTTTAATTATATATATATATATATATATATACAAAAATTAATTCGTGAGTCGGGACTATCCTGCAACAGTTTCGCCTAAAACGGCTCCTCAGGGTATCTAATTCCGACCCGGAATTTTGCTCTACCTTGTATTGAGCACTCTTTGTAATTGTAGCATCGCAGCAATTTGACCAACTGATTGCGTATCTCTTGATTTTTGTCAATTGGTGTGACAAGGTTGGCCTTTTCTTTTTTTCTCTCGATAACCCTGGCGTTTTTTTCTTTTTCTTTGTCACCGTAAACGCTGTTAGTTAGTAAGTTAGTAAATATATATATAAGTAAGTAAAAGTTAGCGACCATAGTCGAGGGTGACCCAAAGGCCCCTTTTCGATAGCTACTACACCAAGGTGTAGGGGAGGGCGCTACTCCATTCCCAGGATTGCTCCACTTTACCCTTGAACCGTACCTTATAATGCTGAGTGTTAAGCAAGGTGGTATCAAGTACCATTTTTAAAGTCTTTGGTATGACTCGACCTGGGATTGAACCCAGGTCTCCCGGGCCATTGGCGAACACTCTAACCGCTGGACCAATGTCCATATATATATATATATATATATATATATATATATATATATATATATATATATATATATATATATATATATATATATATATATATATATATATATATATATATATATATATATATATATATATATATATATATATATATATATATATATATATATATATATATATATATATATATATATATATATATATATATATATATATATATATATATATATATATATCCTCAAGTCGCGCTGATAACACAGATTTCCCTGATTCTCACCCTCCATCCGTTCCTATCGTCTATCGCTCCCGAAAGATCCTTTAAACGGCACCCTGCGTCTGTGTAAAGCTGTTGTAAGTTCTTGCTGGTCGACTCGCACTGGTACGTCCGTGTAAAGGAGTCTATAGAACATCACTTTTGAGTTCGTCCTTGCTTTTCCAGCAGTGTCTTACTTGGATGGTTTTAGTGATGGGAGGTAAGAAGCGATGTAATTGTTGTTTAGTAGAGTGTTGCTTCCAGGATTTATTCAATATAACTTGTAGCATTCTTGTACACTTCCCATCTAGCTTTTTCTCTCAGCGTTTTGTCAGCATCCATGTTGTACATCCATTAAGTAGTACTGATACAACCACTGCTTGAAAGAAATCCCGTTTAATTTTATCAAATAGATGAGGCTTCCATATGATCCATCGTCTCACGTTCAGATTGTTTAGTGTCATATATAGGACATTCGTTGGGAGTGTCTTACCCCTCTGCAAAGATGCAGTTGGTGTATTCTGGCAGCCCCAGTGCTAGTTTGTGGCACGAAGCAGTTCAAGTTGTGATAAGTACCCACCGTGGTTGATAGTATCCCGGTAGGTGGTGCGCTGACACGTGGTGCATTGCTTCATACTGTGTATGATTTGAATGATGCACAGATGAACGTGCAACGTAGACTAATTTGGGAACTTATGCTTTAAGGGTTCAAACTGGGTAATGACATCGTGGCAGCTACAAAAGCATTTGTCCGGTGAAAGGTTGAAGAAATTTCAGTCGTGTTGCACGAAACTCAACGATCAGGCAAGGTCAGGTAGTGGATTCCTGCTCCAAGCTGTAGAAGCAAATCCGGCGTGTAGCACTCAGAGAGTATCAGGCGAGCTGGGCATCTCACCGTCCTGTGGGATTCGTTACCTTCACGTCCTCATCAGTTGCATCCAGAGACGTTGAGTTGTGCATAAAGCATCTCAACTCAAAAATATTGCAAAACTTTGGGCTCATCCTGGTAAATTAACTATCTAATTCTGTTAAAAAACATTTTCGAGAAATTTAATTCTGTTAAAAAACATTTTCGAGAAATTCAATTCTGCTAAAAAACATTTTTGAAAAATTTGATTCTGTTAAAAAACATTTTCGAGAAATTTAATTCTGTTAAAAAACATTTTCGAAAAATTTGATTCTGTTAAAAGGCATTTCCGAGAAATTTAATTCTGTTAAAAAATTTTTTCGAAAAATTTAATTCTATTGAAAAACATTTTCGATAAATTTGATTCTGTTAAAAGGCATTTTCGAGAAATTTTATTCTGTTAAAAACATTTTCGAGAAATATAATTGTTAAAAAACATTTTCGAGAAATTTAATTCTGTTAAAATGTATTTTCGAGAAATTTGATTCTGTAAAAAATCTTTTTCGGGAAATTTAACATTAAGTAACACTAAATAAGACTAAATCCCTTTTAATGTTGGTTGCAATAAAAAAAAATTTTTCTTGATTTTCAAAACCACGTGATTTGAAGCGAATGGTCTGTGCTTATTCAAATACTAATGAGAAGCGATGTATATATCTTGATTTTACCGATGTTTATCGCAGGTATCAAGTCGTGTTTTCTCGTTAGCTTATTTGTCGAGGTGTCGTCTGATTTTGCCTTTTTTGTCATAGGATGAAAATTTGTAATCAACATCTCGGTTTAAACAAGGAAAATATGAAAGTAGAGTTCTGAGGATTATAAACTGGGACATCTTTGGTCAACGCCCCAACACTGAAGTTTGCTTCATTATTTAAACAATCAGCTTCTGTAGCTTTCGATTCAATAGTTAATTAAATAAATAAAAAAAAAAAAAGAAAAGAAAAAGAAAAAAGAAAGGAGCTATCCCAACAAAAAGTAAAAATAGAAAATAGAAAAAAAGCTAGAAATAGGCTTAGTTGATTGGTTGGATGGTTGTTTTGTTTTATGGCGTAGCAACCCTTTTCAGGCCATTTAACGCTGAATTAAGTCATTTTGATAAAAGTTTCAAACAATTCAGTTTAGTATAGGTACATTTTTTGTTTACAGACAGTTAAATGTCAAAACAACCCTATTTCAAACAATTCAGTTTAGCATAAGTAGATAGTTTAAATGTCAAAAGCAGTTCTATTTCAAATAATTCAGTTTAGTTTCATTACACTGTTAAATGTAAAAACAGTTGATTTTAAACAATTCAGTTTAGCGTCATTGCATAGTTTAGTTCTAAGGTCAGAGTGGATCTAGGAGCGATACCAATGAAGGGTTACTCCGTATTCCCCAAAGCTCCAGTAATTCTTGAGCCTCACCATCAGATTATTTAATGTCATATCCAGGACACTCGTTGGGATAGTCATACCCCTCTGCAGGGATCCAATGGATTCTGCAGCCCTAGCCGACAGGGCCAAGGCTTGGTTGATTTTGGTTTTTATATTTAATGACATATCAACGTCAGTGGGTTACTTAATGCTAAAACCACCCTGAAGTGTAGTGGTACTGTTTAACCCAAAGCTACGGCGAGAAATAGGCAATAAGAAATACTATTTTGACCTCATGCATTTTATTTATCATTATCATCATTATTAAGATGTGTTGTTATTCGTTCCTATCGGTGAGCCCATTAGACGGCACCCAGTGTCCGTACCGAGCTATCGAATATTCGTCGGCTATCTTTGTTGTAGGCCAACACTGGTGTGTCAGTGAGTAGGAGTCCACAGGAGAACGTTAATTATGAATTCGTCCTTACTTCATCAGCTTCGCTTTGTATATTTGGCTCCTGTTACGTGGGTAGTTTGTGAGATAGGAGGTAAATAGCCGAACAGTGGGTGATTTGAAGGATACTTTTTCCAGGATTTGTTCAAAGCTGTATGTAGCATCTTTGTTTAGTTATCACTAGTTTTTTTGTCTAAGTGGTGCAACCATACAATAGTACTGATACAGGCTACAGCTTGGAAGAATTCGCGTTTTATTTTATCAGAGAGATGAAATTTCCGTATGATCGTTAACCTATCAATATCAGTCCACGCCTTACCGATGTGTATACTGACATCGCTTTTCAGTAGATAAGATATTGCTACCAAGGGATATGAATTAATCTACGAATTTTAGAGGCTTTCGATTTAATGAGGAGATTTTATTAGTACTGGCATATGTAAACTTATAATGTGGTTAGAAAATGTTGTAAATAAATCTAGTTTTGTTAAAAGAATGAAAAAACAACAACAACAGGATAATGAATCTAGTTTTGCAGAAAAAAAGACAGGAATAATTAGTGCATATTTACCGAAAAGACGGGAAAAATACGAATTTGCTGAAAAGATCGATAAATGAAATACATATTTGTTGAAAAGGTGACATGAATAATAATAATAATAAGGAAAGGGTTTTTTTGTGGCCCGCTTTTATGCAAAGCCATCATAGCTGTTCTTGGTCACATCTGTGTCAGGTGCGCAGATCAAAAACAACCCCTGGGTCTGGTATAGCCACATTATACCAACCATGATAAAATCACAATATTACACAACGTGGGACCCAGGCAAAAGGCCTGGGTGTCATGATCGGCAGGTGCTCTCCTGATAGCCAACATGGGAGATCCGGTCGTCATCCTATGAATGTTGGCCGCTCTTTTTTCAGATACATAAACGACGACGTCTCAAACCACAACGAACAGAGACCTAAACGCAGAACATGGACTAGGGAACTTGTGCTAGAATGCTATATTAGGAGCAACCCATCACAAAGAGGATACAGGAAAAGAATGATGGAGATCTGGCAAGAAGGTTCGACATTTCAGACAACTAGCCAAAGCTTAGCCGATCAAGTTAGGACAATAATGAAGAAGGGTTGGTTTTCTGACCTAGAATTACTAGAAATCCATCAAAAAACTCTGAAACAAAACTATAACACAGTGCCAGACACACCAAGTGGTGTCAAACAAAAACAATCCAACAAAAATGAACCGCAAACCTCGGCAAATGAAAACACTACACCCCCAAACGATACACTACCAAACAACCAGGAAGAAACACTACCGCAAGAACAAAAGATACACCTAGAAAATGTAAAGAGAATCATGAATAGTGAAAGACTATTCTAGCTTCATTAAGAAATATAGAATCGAAAACACTTAAGATAGAAACGAATAAAATAAATCACATACTACCTTACATACCAACGAATAATATAACCGAGTTAAATGAACTAATCTATGCAGGAGCAAAATTAGTTTGTGAGAATATAAGGGTTCCCCTCAAAAAGCACGAAGAAACAGTCAAAACCGGGATGGGAAATTCTACTAGAAGCGCAAAAAAAAAAAAAACAAAAAAAAAAAAAGCAAAAAAAAAAAAAAACAAACTACGAAAACAAGCCCGAATGATAAGAAAGAGAGGGACTGAAATAAGCGGGGGGAAGAAGGAACAGGCGACATGGGGAAAAATAACAGTAAAACTTGAGGAAATAAACCAAAAAGTACTGGTCAAAGAAGGAAGACTAAAGAGATATCGACAAAGGGTAAAACAATACAGACAAAACAGGACATTCCAAAACAACGAAAGAAAATTCTATCAACAATTGGGAGGGAGTTACACGAAAACATACCAACAACCAGATATAAATGAAACCGAACGATTTTGGACTAAAATATGGCAACCAAAGAAACATAACGAAAATGCTGAATGAATAAACAATATCACAAGAGAACTAGACGGACTTGAAGAAAGCCCCGAAATGGAAATACACGTCGACTTACTCAGAACAACACTACACTACAACACTACAAAGAATATTAAACTGGAAAGCGCCAGGCCATGATGGAATACATGGCTTCTGGTCCAAGAAATTCATCTCTATTCACGACAGACTAACACTAGAAATGAACAGACGCTTACAAGACGCGCAAGTACCTGAATGGATGACCAAAGGAAAGACTACATTAATCCAAAAGAACCCTGCCAAAGGAACTGCTCCAAACAATTACAGACCCATAACCTGCCTACGAATGATGTGGAAAATATTAACAGCACAAATAAGGGAAAAAATCTACTACTCGCTAACAAGCCGCGGATTGTTCCCTGACGAACAGAAAGGATGCCGCAAAGGACCCAGAGGCACAGCGGAATTACTCTACATAGATCAACACATCCTAAATGAGAGCAAGACAAAACGGAAAAATCTAGCTATGGCCTGGATTGATTACAAAAATACATATGATATGGTCTCAAAATGTACAAAATACCACATGAAGTCATAAACTTCATCGAACAGACCATGAAAACCTGGAGAGTGGACCTGACAGCAGGAGGAAGAAGCATAGCTGAAACAAAGATCCAAAGAGGCATTTTCCAAGGAGATGCACTATCACCCTTAATATTCATAATAGCCATGATGCCACTGAACCACATTCTCCGAAAATTTGCAGCCGGATACAAACTCAGCAGATAGCAAGAGAAGATCAACCACTTAATGTACATGGATGACATTAAATTATTTGCGAAAAATGAAAGAGAACTGGAAACTCTCATAAACGCCGTTGGAATATACAGTCAGGACATAGGAATGGAATTTGGGATAGAAAGATGTGCCATGCTCGTAATGAAAAGTGGCAAACGACATATGACTGACAGAATGGAACTACCAAATCACGACAGAATTAGATCATTCGAAGAAAAGGAAACCTACAAATACTTGGGCATCTTAGAGGCTGACACCGTCAAACAAGTGCAAATGAAAGACACGATCCGAAAAGAATATATCAGGAGAACGCGAAAACTACTCGAAACAAAACTCTCCAGCAGAAACCTCATCAAAGGAATAAATACTTGGGCTGTGCCCCTAGTCAGACACTCGGGACCCTTTCTCAAGTGGACCAGAGAGGAACTTAAACAAATGGACCAAAGAACAAGAAAACTAATGACCAAGCATAAGGCATTATACCCGAGAGACGACGTTGACAGACTATATGTATCTAGAAAAGAGGGAGGAAGAGGACTTACCAGCATCGAAGACACAGTTGACGTATCCATACAACGGCTCGAAGACTACATAGAAAAACACGAACGAGGACTAATTACAACCATCAGAAACGATACCGACAACACGATAGACGAAAGAGTGACAACGACTAAGAAACAAAAATGGAAAGGAAAACACCTCTATGGCCGCTTTAAACGTCTAATAAACAACATCTCACACCAAAAAACCTGGACCTGGCAAAGAACAGGAAAGAGCGAAACGGAATCCCTCCAAATCGCAGCACAGGACAACGTCATAAGAACCAATCATATCAAAGCGAGAATAGATAAGACGCAACAAAACAGTAAATGTAGGCTATGCGGTGACAAAGACGAAACGATCAATCACATAACAAGCGAATGCAGCAAATTAGCACAGAAGGAATATAAGGCGAGACACGACTGGGTGGGCAAGGTGGTCCACAGGGAAATGTGCAGGAAATTTCAATTCGATCATACAAACAAATGGAATATGCACAACCCAGCACCTGTCCTAGAAAATGACACGCATAAACTCCTATGGGATTTTGACATACACACGGATCCCCTAATCTCGGCCAGAAGACCAGACCTCATAATAATCAACAACAAAAAAAAAAAAAAAAAGAAAAAAAGAAAAAAGAAAATTTGTAAAATTGTGGACTTTGCTGTCCCGGCGGACCACAGAATAAATCTGAAGGAAAGTGAAAAGAAGGATAAGTATCTCGACCTTGCGAGAGAATTGAAAAAGCTGTGGAACATGAAAGAAACGATTGTGCCAATTGTGATTGGTGCGTTCGGCACAATAACTAAAGGATTATTAAAAGGCCTGGAAGACTTGGAAATTGGCGGACGGGTAGAGACTATCCAAACGACAGCATTACTAAGAACGGCCAGAATCCTGAGACGAGCCCTAGAGACTTGAGGAGACTTGCAGTCACTCAAACTCCAGTGTAAAACCACCAGTTAACGCTGATGTGAAAAACTCTAAAATAATAATAATAATGATTGACAGACGAGTTGAGACCATCCAAACGACAGCATTATTGAAAACGGCCAGAATACTAAGAAGAGTCCGGGAGACTTGGGGAGGCTTGCTGTCACTCAAACTCCAGTGAAAACCATCAGCTAACGCAGATGTGAAAAACTCTAAAGGTGTGAATAATAATAATAATAATAATAATAATAATAATAATAATAATAAAGTGAAAAGAAGAATAAGTAAGTACCTGGACCTTGTTAGGGAATTGAAAAAACTATGGAACATGAAGGTAACAATTATACCAATTGTGATTGGTAATTTTGGTACAGTCATCGAATGATTACTAAAGGGACTGGAGGATTTGAAAAAAAAGAGGACTAGTGGGGACCATCCAAACTACAACATTATTGAGAACGGTCAAAATACCGAGAAGAGTCCTGGAGACTTGAGGAGACTTGCTGTCACTAAAACTCCAGTGAAAAACCATCAGCTAACGCAGATGTGAAAAACTCTAAAGGAGTGAATAATAATAATAATAATAATAATAGTAATAAAGACAACCTGCCGAATAATGAACTTCACCGTCCCGGCGGACCACAGAGTGAAAATCAAAGAAAACGAAAAGAAGAGACAAGTATTTGGATCTTGCCAGGAAACTGAAAAAGCTATGGAAGAAGAAGATGACGGTGATACCAATTGTAATTGGTGCACTCGGAACGATTCTTAATGTTTTGGAAAGGAGCTGGAAGAGTTGGAAATCGGAAAACGAGCAGAGACTATGTAAACTATACCATTACTGAAATCGACCAGAATACTGAGAAGAGTCCTGGAGACTTGACGAGAGTTGCTGTCACTCAGACTCCAGTGAAAGAGCATCAACTAACGCTGGTATGAAAAACTTGCAAGAAATAATAATAATAATAATAAAAGAAATAATGATAAAAAGCGGGAATAGATAAGACGCAACAAAATAGCAAATGTAGGTTATGTGGTGATAGAGACGAAACCATCAATCACATAATAAGCGAACGCAGCAAATTAGGGCAGAAAGAATGTAAGACTAGACACGACTGGGTGGGCAAGGTGATCTACTGGGAAATGTGCAAGAAATTTAAATTTGACCATACTAACAAATGGTATATGCACAACCCAGCACCTGTCCTAGAAAATGACTTTCGGACTTTGACATACACATGGATCACCTAATCTCGACCAGAAGACCAGACCTAATAATAATCAACAACCAAAAAGAGAACTTGCAAAATTGTGGACTTTGCTGTCTCTGCTGACCACAGAATAAAACTGAAAGAATGAGAAAAGGAGGATATGTACCTCATCCTCGCTAAGGAATTAAAAAACTATAGAACATGAAGGTGACAATTATACCAATTGTGATTGGTGCTTTCGGTACAGTAACTAAAGGATTATTAAAGGGAGTGGAGGACATATAAGCTGGAGGGCGAGTGGAGACCATCCAAACGGCAGTATAACTGAGAACGGCCAGAATACAGAAAAGAGTCCTGGAGACTTGAGGAGAGCTGCTGTCACCCAGTGAAGACCATCAACTAACGCTGATGAGAAAAACATGCAAAGGGTATATCAATAATAATAATAATAATAATTTCATCAGAAGATGACAAAATAAATCTAAAGTTAGTAAAGTAAGCTATGATTAAAAAGAAGACTACATTACCATCTCTGAGGAACAAAGATGGGAACAAAGTCAAAGTAAAAATCGAAAAGGTAAACAATTTTTTACCAAATGTCCAGACGGACAATATAACTAAACAAAACGAGCTGATTTATGTAGGAACGTGATAAAATCGGTATACCCCAAAAGAACCCGAACAGAAAAGTTGGTTGGTTGGTTGGTTGGTTAGGTTTTATGGCATATCAACCTTTGTAGGTTATTTAACGCCAAATCCATTTTTATGTAAATAATCTGTTCTATTTAAAACAATTCAGTTTAGCATAAGTACACAGTTTAATTGTCAAAAACATTTCCATTTCAAACTATTCAAGCAGTTATATGTAATAATTCAGTTAAGTGTAAATACAGTTTTAATGTCGAAAAACAGTTCTATTTCAAATAATTCAGTTAATCATAAGCACGCAGTTTAAGTGTAAGTCCGGTTTAATTGTCAAAAACGTTTCTATTTCAAGCTATTCAGTTTACTCAATTCAGTTTAGCATTAGTATGCTGTTAGTTCTATTTAACCCATAGATAGGACCCTATCAGGTGCTACCACTCCGGACCAGAAAAGATTAATCACCTCGTGTAGATGGACGACATCAAGCTGTTTGCAAAAAAGAAAAAAGAATTGAAAACTCTGATACAAACAATAAGAATATACAGCCAGCATATAGGAATGGAATTCGATATAGAAAAATGTGCCGAGTTCATAATGAAAAGTGGAAAAGGGAAAACAATGGATGGAGCAGAAAAACCAAATCAAGAAAGAATCAGAACGCTTGAAAAAAAGGAAAATTATAAATACCCGGCAATATTTGAAGCGGACACCCAAAAACAAACGGTGAAGAAAGAAAAAATAAGAAAAGAGTATCTCATATAAACGAGAAAACTACTCGAAACTACAGCAGAAATATTATCAAAAGAATAAACATTTTTTTTCCCTTTTTAGTTTCGCCAATTACTAAGAAACAGAAACGGAAAAACAAAACAAAACAGCGGGATACATAGCGTAACGGTTATAGGTGTTGGTTCCCAAAGCTTCTAAGAGACAATCATCTAAAGGTTGCAGGTTTAATCCTGACTGCAGGCGAGTAACGATACAGGAATACTTAACACTTGTACCCAGTTATAGCTAACGAAATCAGAGTAAACGACTCCCGTAGATTAAATAGAGGGCGTGGTTTGAAGTTCCGTGTAGGCTCCCAAGTTAGACAAGAAAGAAGAGGGCTTATTGTTAATTTTGATTGGTTTGGTTTTTTTTTTGTTTAATGGCATATCAACCTTTCTAGGTTATTTAATGCCAATGCTATTCTCCTAAAAGAACAGTAGTGGTACTATTTAACCCATAGCTGGGAGGATAAGGGAGTTCATACCTTTCCCAAGGGTATTTGCCCGAAAGTGAACGTAATAGCGCGACTGGAGTACGAACTCGCTTACTACAATTTCGCAGTCCATCGCGTTAACCATTACACCACGAGGACACCCCCGGCGAATTTTGAGCTTTAAAGTCTATGAAACTGACGATTATGAGACAGCCACAGACGGGTAAGAAAACATCCATTGGCTTTTGGTTACATTATATCGTCATCATCAAGTCGTCCTAACGGCACGGATTTCCTTGACCCCCCCCTCTCTCTCTCTCTTGCCACCGCTTCTGGTAGGTCTTCTAGACTGCATCTAGTGCCCACATAGAGCTACTGTCCTTGCCAGTTTGCTAAAACTGACTCGTCCATGTGCTGGAGTTCATAGAGAAAAGTGAAAGTGAAAGTGAAAGAGATCTCGGCTGTATCACTTCTCGAATTTTCAAAGCTTTTATCTGTATTTTCAAATGTTTAGCGGGAAATACTTTCAATTTTACTGACGTCAGGAATCGGTGATTGATATTTATTTCAACGTTTTTCTTTCTCTCTTTCTTTCTTTCTTTCTTTCTTTCTTTCTTTTTTTCTTTCCTCACCTTAAAAAAAGCCTTTTTTCATGAATCATTACTCAACCGGATATATTGAGGCAAGTTTATATGCAGATAAACAAATAGTGACAGGTCATGACTTGTTACTCCTTAATTTGCCTGTATTTATGCACAAGAACTTTTTTCTCTCTGTTTTTGTTTTCGTTTTTTAACAGCACAAATTCAGTTGATTGTTAAGTGAGATTATTTGCCATAGAAAAGCGTATCGCAAACGCTTTTTCTCCAGCAAATAAAAAGCCTAAAATATAGTTACAGAAACAAAAAATAGATATCCCCACAAAAAAAAAAAAAAAAAAAAAAAAAAAACCAACAAAAAACAAACAACAAAAAGCAAATACAAACTGAAGTGCAGAAACAGAGTATTTTAATACTTTGAAACATTTTTGACAAGCAATTGTTGGGCCATCTACCTCCCATCTCACAAACTATCTAAATAAGATGAAAAATGCATACGGAGCACGACTGGAGATTGAAGGACGAACTCAAAAGCGACGTTTTTCCATCGACTTGTGCACGTGGACACACCTATGTTAGCCAACCTGCAAAAACATATTTATATCAGCTCTGTGCGGACACTAGATGCTGCGAAGAGGACCTCTCAGAAGTAGTGGTTGATAGAAATGGATGGCACGATAGATAGATAGATAGGAAACTTCATACTGTCAATGCTACTTAATGATGATGATGATGACTTTTAAGTTAAACGACAAGCAAATTAGCACAGAAAGAGTACAAGACTAGACACGACTGGGTGGGTAAAGTGATCTACTGGGAAATGTGCAAGAAATTTAAATTTGACCATATCAACAAATGGTATATGCACAACCCAGCACCTGTCCTAGAAAATGACACGCATAAACTCTTATGGGATTTTGACATACACACGGATCACCTAATCTCGGCCTGAAGACCACACCTCATAATAATCAACAACAAAAAAAAAAAAAAAGAAGGAAATTTGTAAAATTGTCGACTTTGCTGTCCCGGCTGACCACAGATAAAACTGAAAGAATGTGAAAAGAAGGATAAGTACCTCAACCTTGCTAGGAAATTGAAAAAACTGTGGGACATGAAGGTGACAATTATATCAATTGTGATTGGTGTTTTTGGAACAGTAACAAAAGGATTACTAAAGGGACTGGAGGATTTGGAAGTTGGCGGACAAGTGGAGACCATCCAAACTACTACATTATTGAGAACGGTCAGAATACTGAGAAGAGTCCTGGGCACTTGAGGAGAGCTGCTGTCACTCAAACTACAGTGAAAAACCATCAGCTAACGCTGATGTGAAAAAATCTCAAGAGTAAATAATGATACTAATAATCATAATAATGGTACCGTAACTAAAGGATTATTAAAGGGACTGGAGGACTTGGAAGTTGGTGGCCGAATGGAGACCATCCAAACGACAGCATTATTGAGAATGGCCAGAATACTAAAGGAGTGAAAAGTGATGCCGAAAAAGAGATTAAATGGTTAGAATGTAATGAACTAGTGCAAAAGATAAGGAACAGCGTAATGGGAAAAGTGATCTATAAGGACTTATGCCAGAGATTAAATTTTGACGATACTACTAAATGGTATATGCATAAACTAGAATTTTTGGTGAGTCGGCTGGGGCTGTAAAATATACCAACTGCCCCTCTGCAGAGGGGTAAGATACCCTCCAACGAATGTCCTGTTATGACACTAAACAATCTGATGGTGAGGCTCCAATAATGCTGGAGCTTTGAGGAATGTGGAGTAGCCGTTCATTGCCATCACTCCCAGGTCCACTCTGGCCCGGAGTGGTAGCACCAGACAGGGTCCAAGCTATGGGTCAAATAGAACTAAACTGCGAACTGATGCTAAACTGAATTGCTTGAAATTGAATCATTTTGACATTTAAACTGAGTACTTATGCTAAGCTAAATTGTATGAAATAGAACTGTTTTTGGATGCTAAACTGACTTGTTAGAAATAGAACTGTTTTGACGCTGAAACTGTGAACTTTGTTAAACTGAATTGTTTGAAATTGAGCTTTTTGACATTTAACTGTATGTAAACAAAAAAACTATACTTATACTAACCTGAATTGTTTGAAATAGAACTGTGTCCAAGGTATGACATTAAGCAATGATAGAGCTTAAGGGAATGCGGAGTTTTGACACTTAAACTGTGTAATTATCCTAAAATGAATTGCTTGAAATAGAACTATTTTGACATTTAAACCGCTAAGCTAAATTGTTTGAAATGGAACTGTTTTTATATGTTAGATTGAATTATTTAAAATAGAACTGTTGTTGACACTGAAACTGTATTTACGCTTAATTGAATTGTTTGAAATAGAACTGTTTTGACACTTAACTGAGTGTAAACAAGAACTATACTTATACTAAACTGAATTGTTTGTAATAGAACTGTTTATATGTTTAAAATTGGATTTGGTATTAGTAACCTACAATGGTTGATTTGCCATAAAACCAAACCAAACCAAACCAAACCGATCAGACTACGCGATTGTTGAGACAAGAACGCTGGTGTGAAAAACTCTTGAAATAATAATAATAGTAATGATAACCCTGAATCCGTACAACTAGATGGGACGTAAAAATTCACCGGGATTTTGAGATACAAACGGATCACCAAATCTTGGCCAGACGTACAAACCTAGTGATTGTCATCAAAAAAGAGAACCTGCCGAATAGAGGATTCAGCTGTTCCGGTAAAACTGAAGGAAAGCAAAAAGAGAGCTAAATACCTAGACCTTGCTAGTGAACTGAAAAGACTATCGAACGTGAGGGGGACGCTGATACTAATTGTAATAAGTGCGTTTGGAACAATCCCCAAAGGATGGATAAAGCAGCTGGAAAACTTGGAAGTAATAGGACATGGTTGGTTGGTTGGATTTTATGGCATATCAACATTTGTAGGTTATTTAGCGCCAAATCCATTTTATGTAAATAATCAGTTCTATTTCAAACAATTCAGTTTAGCATAAGTACGCAGTTTAAATGTAAGTACAGTTTAATTGTGAAAAACATTTCTATTTCAAGATTTTCAGTTTAGTCAAGCAGTTCTAATTCAGCTAATTCAGTTTAGTATAAGTACAGATTTTGTTTACACACATTTACATGTCAGAACAGTTCTATATTAAACAATTCAGTTTAGTGTAAGTACAGTTTCAATGTCAAAAAACAGTTCTATTTCAAATAATTCAATTTAGCATAAGCACTCAGTTTAAATGTGAGTACGGTTTAATTGTCAAAAACATTTCTATTTCAAGCTATTCAGTTTAGTCAAACAATTCAGTTTAGCATAAGTATGCCGTTAGTTCTTTTTACCCATAGATAGGACCCTATTAGGTGCTACCACGCCGGGCCAGAGTAGACCTGGGATCAATGGCGATGAAGGGGTGCTCCGCATTCCGCAAAGCCCCAGCACACTGGAACATCAGATTGTTTAGTGTCATATCCAGGACACTCGTTGGGTGGGGAGTTACCCCTCTGCAGAGGTGCAGCCAGTGTATTCTACAGCCCCAGCCGACTGGGCAAAAGAGGATACGGTATATGAAGGTGACTGATACCAATTGTAATTGGTACGCTCAGTACAGTTACTAAAAGATTGGTACGGCGACTGAAGGACTCGGGAATAAGAGGACGAGCGGAGACAATCCGATTCGACAATTCGATCAACCAGAATACTAAGAAGAGTCCTGGAGACTTGAGACTTGCTCTCACCCAGACTCCAGTGGAAAGCTATCAGCTAACGCTGGTGTGAAGAACTCTCAAATGAGTAAAATGATTATGATAATTATGATGATATATACATGAAATAAATTCTAGTGTAAAAGTCTATAAGAAAAAGGGAGGAAAATACGTATGATACGACTTAATCATTTTATCCGGGGAAACACTTATAAAATTTACGTTGTTTTCGGTAGAGAATAAACGTAGGTGGTTTCTAAGGGAACTGGCTACACACCATGTCTGGTCATCTGACCTGTTGGCTTTGAAAATATTTCCATTGATTTCTTTACAGATGGCTAAATAATACTGTGTGTTTTGGAATCATTTCTCTTTCATTCCTCTCGATTATTTTGTCGATTGAACTCTCCATGTAATAGATCTATTCTTTCCCGAACGCTTGTATTCATTTCTAACATCAGCCAAACAGCCTTTTCATTTACACAGTATTTCTATTATAAATATTTGCCTATTTACATATAATAGCCCTATTTTGTCAGTAGATTGTATTAATTCGATCACCTTTTAATAATTTACAATGCATTTCTTCTGTAAATGATTATATATATAGAGAGAGATCATAATATATATATATATATATATAAAGAGAGAGAGAGAGATTATTATATATATATATATGTATATATATACAGATCATTTATATATATTATATATACTATAAGTATGGGCATGATGGTTAGAATGTTCGCTAATGGCCCGGAAGACCCGGGTCCAATCCCTGGTCGAGTCATTACAAAGATGCAAGCTGGCATCAAGTACCATTTTTTTAGTCTTTGGTATGACTCAACCTGGGATTGAATCTCGGTCTCCAGGACCATTGGCGAAAACATAACGATCATTCTATATACATTATATATATATATATATATATTCTGAAACGGAAAATAGAACCGCAACACTCTTAAGGATGACACTCAAAGTTGTCACGCGATCTGCAATACTTAGTTTCCGCATTTACTCTGCTCGACAGGCGGTTAAGTCAAGCCCTTGCACCTATATGATTGTCGCAACTATATTCTTTAAATGGCTCTTGTGTCAAATGAACACTTGACCATTTTTATTTAGCACGTGCTTGAAGGCGCCGGCTGAGGTTCAATCACGTGGGGAAAATAGGACTTTGAGTGTCCTGGGTAAGTCACTAAACTGCATCTGATAGCTAGGCTCCAGTTCTGGATCCTAGAGGAATGTGGGACAACTCTTCATAACCATTACTCTCAGGTCCACTATGACCTAGATGATTTATATTTTGAAACCATTCAACTGTGTGCAAACAAATGAAGTCTAACGATTTGTTTAAAAATAAAGTTACCTACAAACTAATCGCTTGCAAATTGTATATGTATATATGTGTGTGTGTGAGATAGGATTCGACATTAAATAACCCAAAAGGGTTGATATGCCATTAAACTCTAACTCACTTATGTAGTCAATCTGACGGATGATGCCGATCTTGAACCGAGTACAAGTATGCTATGATCAGCAGATGCTCCCTAGTGCACTTTGGGGACCTATTCGCCATCCTGCGAATGTTGGCTGGTCTAAGTTCAGGTACACTAAAAAGAAACACAACTACAATATACCTGATTGCCAGTCTTATAACACGTAAAGAAGCCAGGAAAAAGAATGGGTTAGAGAAGACAACAAACATGTGATGCACTGCTATTTTAAAAACAACCTAACCCAAAGACTAAGAAAGACAATTAAATTTTGGAGAATTCTACTAAATTTTATACAAGACTTAGACTTGCAGAACAAGCAAGAATGATAGTTTTTTTCCTCGTCTGATGGAGAAAGTCCAAGATTAGTCAAGAATACGGAGGTTTTGTTGGTAATGAAACCTCGGCATCCGACCTCGATAGGAAATACATTGGTTATCCAGCTATTTCTGACACATTCTTCTCGCAGATCCTCACATTTTTCTAACTTACGCTAATGTGCCCAGTCGAAATTTTCTTCAAAAGCCACCGTTAACACAATAACGAATTTTTTAAAAAATTTAACGGACCAAATAACAATATCTAGATGTAGGATCTTTAACGCTATTTCAGTTGGAAATGTGAAATGATGTTCTAAATCGGTTGCGACGTACAAGTCTGTACAGCCATCGAGTAATGATGATGTGTGCTTATTTTTACGCGAAAATTTCGAAATATTTCCTTTAACGAAATGAATCGCTCTATTGGTGATATCATTTAGAGCTTTATTGGCAGTCTCACAACATATATTCACAGCATCAGTAAAAATCTCCAGGACTTCGTTATGTCTCCACATGTAGCTTCTCAGAACATACTCGCATCCTGTGAAAATATGTTTGAGGTTGACAGTTTTCCCACATGCTCTGCATCGGTTGGATGTAGTTAACCACCAAGCATGAAGGTTGACTGGTGCGGGTAAAACGTCGTAGACTGCTCATATATATATATATATATATATATATAAGGACGGATTCTAAGAGATGAGAGGAGACACGTGGAGGAGAACCGGAAGGAGACCCGGAGGAAGACGACGAAGATAGTGGTCACATAGAACAATCACGCAGGCACAAAACAGGTGGTGAGCAGAAAAATAATTCAAGTCATCTGTCCCTCTCTTTCGTCTCTCGCCTGTACACTATCGGTCTTTCCCTTGCGGGTACAAGCTACTTTCTCTCTATCTTTATTTTGAGATGAGTGCTAGACAGTTTCCGACAGCCTATAAATTTCGTATCCACAAAACAAACGGAAGCGTTTTGTGTTTGACTTCTTTTTGACGGTCAGGTTACCACGATCAGGTTATCATGGTCTGATTGATAGGAGTCTCATTACAACCTCTGAAGTGGCGCCGTAACACGACATACATATAAGTGGGACAGTAACGCAAGAATAAAACAAAGTAATATTTCTTTTTGTAGTATTCATTTTTTATTGTTCTCATCTTACTGTATCCACCGCAGAAGTTGAAGAATGTCCTGGTAAGTAAAGTAAAGTTGGCGACGTTAGTCGAGGGTGACACGAAGGCTCCCTTTTCAATAGCTACTACAACGAGGTGTAGGGGAGGGCACTACTTCATTCCCTAGATTGCTCCAATTTACCCTTGATCACTAACTCATAATGCTGAGTGTTAAGCAAGGCGGCATCAAGTACGATTTTTGAGTCTTTGCTATGACTCAACCTGGGATTGAACCTCGGTTTCTAGGACCATTGGTGAATACTTTACTCATTTGGCCAATGGCTCGGTAATGATTCTAAATACCACGGGTAGATAAGAATAATGATAACAGAGAAGAAATATTCTTTTGTTATATCTCTTTTGTTCATCTTTATATATATATATATATATATATATATTGAAAATGTCCGTATATGGTTTCAATGATAATATTATTATTTTTTTAAAAATTTATTTCGCATGAATATATATATATATATATATATATTTACATTGTCATCTACAAGCAAACTGTTTCGTTGTATCACAATTCTTCAGTGTGGCTAGACACATGAGAGGCTCCAAGCCGGGATCGAAACCCGTCTAACTTTACGTTAAGCTGATGATATACCCTAGACCAACGTCAACTTGGGAATTAACGAATATGTATTAGATTTCGTTTATTCATATTTTTACGCTATCGGATACCGAAGAACTCAAATCATCTGAAGAGCTTTGCATTACGCCAGAGACAACTGTTATATTCCTTCGCCAGAGTGTTTAACCCCCGTGGGCGAGGTGTGTGGGGGGGGGGACGAAATTAAAAAAACAAAAACAAAACCAATCTCTAAAACTGAAATCAGTTGCGTACTTTTATAATAAAATATTTACTTTTCTCTCGCTGAACGAACAAAAATCTCTTTATATATATATATTGTCGTCCACAGATAGACTGTTTCGTTGTATCACATCTCTTCAGTGCGGCTAGACACGTAGGACGTTCGGAACTGAGATCGAAAACCGCCCAACTTTACGTTAGACTGAGTATCATACCGCTCTGCCAGCAGGCGAACAACGTCAGCTCGCAAATTATAATGTATTATGTAGAAGCTTTCGTTTGTTTACATTTTTGCCTTACCGGATACCAGAGTGCTCAATTCATTGAATATATATATATATATATATATATATATATATATATATATATATATATATATATTAACAGTGTCGGTTGTCACGATATCACTTCATGGCTTTGTGGCAGAGGAAATGCGATGTAATTTGGAGAATGCTCAGTATCTGCGATAGAGCTTCTATGCTATTAAATATGCATAAAAAGCTATTAAATGTATATGAAAAATGAAAATGCTACTTATATATATATATATTTGAAATGCAATTAAATATATATATATATATATAAACTAAAAATAGTATTAATGTATATATATATATATATAGAGAGAGAGAGAGAGAGAGAAAGAGAGAGAGATAAAATGCTATTAAATATATATAAAAGCTAAAAATGCTATTAATATATATATATATATATATTTATATACAAATATCTATAATATATATTACTATATATATATATATATACGAGGTGCATACGATAAGTTTCCAGATTTTTTCGTATGGGCATTTAAAATTATTGTAGACACTTGAAAATTCAGTATGTTATTGCTTTACATCTTATGAGATGACTGACCAATTTTTATGATTTCAGGTTCAAATGAACAGCTACAGCAGCAATTGGAATACACCCTACAAAAACCTGATTGTCACAGCTGGTGAATTTCAAAAATGCAATCTTTAGAAGAACGATATGCAATGAAATTCTATTTTAAACTTGTAAAAAAATGCTACAGAAACGTATGGAATGCTTCAGACTGCTTTTGGACCACCTTGCATGAATTGAGCATCAGTTTTTGAGTGGCATAAGAGATTCAAGGAAGCCAGGGAGTCTGTGAGGGATGATGAGAGGTGTGGGAGGCGTAAGGAAGTCAGAACACCACAGTTGATTGGCCAAAGGGTTAGGGTTAGGGTTACTATGTTGAGGTTTTTAAGGGAGTTCAGATAGAGATTCCGTCGGAAGAGGCCAGCACTCTTCAAATCGGGTCAGTGGCATTTCCAACAGGACAATACACCAGTCCACAACTCCATCCTTATCACTGACCATTTGACCAAGATGGGCACCAAGACAGTTCCTCACCCTCCCTATAGTCCAGACCTTGCTCCCGATGACTTTTGCTTATTCCCTAAGCTCATAGACTGACGTTATGAGACAATTGGGGAGATGAAAAAGGCTGCGACGAAAGTCATTGACACTCTCACACAACAGGACTTCCATGGGGCCTTTCAGAAGTTGTTGGAAGGGTACAACAAGTGCATTGCAGTCTGGAAACTTATCGTATGCACCTCGTATATATATAAATATATATAAAATGCTATTAGATATAAATATAAACTAAAACTGCTATTAATATATATATAATATATACATATATATATAAATATATATGATATATCTATTTATATGAATATATATATAAATATATATAAAATGCTATTAGATATATATAAAAACAAAAAATGCAATGAATATATATATATATATATATATATATATATATATATATATACATATTGCTAGACGAACCAGACATGCAGGACACTGCTGGAGAAGCAGGGACGAGCTCATAAGTGATGATCTCCTATGGACCCCCTCATAGTGCCGAGCAATAGCAGGAAGACCAGCTCGAACCTGTTTACAGCAGCTCTGTGAGAAGACAGGATGTAGCCCTGAGGACCTGCCAGAAGCGATGAACGAAAGGGAGGAGTGGCGGGAGAGGGTCATGGATATCTGTGCTGGTGGCACGACATGATGATATACATATATATATATATATATATATATATATGTTTAAATACATATAAGATATAAGGAATTTACAGCTGCCGCTCGCATAATGCAAAGCTCTTCGAACGAACTGAGCACTCTGGTATTATATATATGTAAATAAACGAACGCTACTACTTAATACCTTATAATTCCCTAGCTGACGTGGTACGCTTGTTGGCTAAGTGGTCTAACACTAAGTCTAACGTAAAGTTGGGTTGGTTTCGATCCCAGCTTCAAGCGTCCTACATGTCTAGCCACACTGAATAGTTGTGATACAACGAAACAGTCTGTCTGTAGATGACAATATATATATAAGTATATGAATATATATAAAATTCTAATTAATATATATATATAAACTAATATACATGTACTTGTTTTATAAATATATGTAACCAGAAATAATCAGATGACGATCATTTTTCCCCCCAAGAAGATATAATACGGCAGCTAAGGAGGAGTACAATATGTGTGTGTGTGTGTGTGTGTATGTTTTGTGCGTGTAACCTTTTGATTAAAAGAAATCCTTAATTTTTTTTTCTCTTTATCGATTTTACAACAAAAATGCATCTTATAAAAAATTTTTCTCCCAGAAGGAAAGAGAATAGATTATATTTAAAAGAGAGAAAAGTGCAAATCTTTTTACACCTTCAATAACTATGCAATACACTCCCCTTCTTCTCACACATTGTTAACCACCGTTAATTATCTCTCGTCTTTACATCAATTTTCAAATCCACAGTCTCTCGTCTTTTCGTGAGTTTGAGTCTATTGTCTATTCATACTGCACCTATCCCCTACCTTCAACACACTCATACACACACACACAAAAAAAAGAAAAATCAAATATATGTAACCACTGGTCAGATTATGGGCAAAGTATGCATAGGCAATCCATAAGTCCATTAAGAATTGAATTGAATGCAGCTAGGGAATCGCAACGTATGTAAATCCTCTTATGGGAACTCTTTGTTACGCTTCTAAATGGGAGAAAGATACGAAAGCATCCAGAACAGGTGATTTTCCTTTGCTTGTTACGAGAACTTCAAAAGAAGAGACAATTGATTACAAGCTGAATTTTAGTGCCTGATGAAAAAATGACCAGATTATTAATGTATGAATCGGTACTTGAGCCGAAGATCAGAGTATGTATACACTTCATTACGAATTCAAGTGACAAGCTCCGGCCATCTACGTAGGATCAGTGTAGTATCTGTGCAATCTGCCGGGACAATCGGCAGTCTCCTGAGTAGGATCAGTGTAGTATCTTTGCAATCTGCCTTGACAATCGGCAGTCTCCTGAGTAGGATCAATGTAGTATCTGTGCAGTCTGCTTTGACAATCCGCAGTTTCCCGAGTAAGATCAGTGTAGTATCTGTGCAGTCTGCTTTAACAATTCGCAGTCTCCTGAGTAAGATCAGTGTAGTATCTGTGCAGTCTGCTTTGACAATCGGCAGTTTCCTGAGTCGGATCAGTGTAGTATCTGTGCAGTCTGCTTTGACAATCCGCAGTTTCCTGAGTAAGATCAGTGTAGTATCGGTGCAATCTGCCTTGAAAATTAGCAGTTTCCTGAGTCGGATCAGTGTAGTATCTGTGCAGTCTGCTTTGACAATCCGCAGTTTCCCGAGTAAGATCAGTGTAGTATCGGTACAATCTGCCTTGAAAATTAGCAGTTTCCTGAGTCGGATCAGTGTAGTATCTGTGCAGTCTGCTTTGACAATCCGCAGTTTCCTGAGTAAGATCAGTGTAGTATCTGTGCAGTCTGCTTTGACAATCGGCAGTTTCCCGAGTAAGATCAGTGTAGTATCTGTGCAGTCTGCTTTGACAATCCGCAGTTTCCTGAGTAAGATCAGTGTAGTATCGGTGCAATCTGCTTTGAAAATTAGCAGTCTCCAGAGTCGGATCAGTGTAGTATCTGTGCAGTCTAGATCAGTGTAGTATCAGTCTGCTTTGACAATCCACAGCCTCCTGCATAGGATCAGTGTAGTATCGGTGCAGTCTGCCTTATCAATCCGCAGTTTCCCAAGTAAGATCAGTGTAGTATCTGTGCAGTCTGCTTTGACAATCCACAGCCTCCTGCATAGGATCAGTGTAGTACCGGTGCAGTCTGCCTTATCAATCCGCAGTTTCCTGAGTAAGATCAGTGTAGTATCTGTGCAGTCTGCTTTGACAATTCGCAGTTTCCTGAGTAAGATCAGTGTAGTATCTGTGCAAGCTGCGTTGACAATCCGCAGTCTCCTGAGTAGGATCAGTGTAGTATCTGTACAGTCTGCTTTGACAATCCACAGCCTCCTGCATAGGATCAGTGTAGTATCTGTGCACTCTGATTTAACAATCGGCAGTCAACTGACTAGGATCAGTGCAGTCTACCTTGACAATCCGCAGTCTCCTGAATAGGGTCAGTGTAGTATCTGTGAAGTCCGCCTTGATAATCCGCAGTCTCCAGACTAGGAACAGTTTAGTATCTGTGCAGTCTGCCTTGACAATCAGCAGTCTCCTGAGTAGGATCAGCGTAGTATCTGTGCAGTCTGCCTTGACAATTTGCAGTCTTCGGACATATACCTGGTACCGATGGCAATGAAAGTTTTATCTGCATTCACCAAAGCTCCAGAACCATAAGATTTTTTAGTGTCATACTCAGGACACTCGTTGAGGGAGTCTTACTCCTCTGTAGAGATGAAGTCAGTGTATTCTGTGGCCCTTACTGACTGGGCCATAAAAAAGAGCTAGCTGTATAGTGGATTTTACAGCCTCATCGGACTACTAAGTGAAAAATCAAAGAAGGCAAAAAAGTGACAAGTACTTAGACCCTGCCATAGAACATGAGGACAACGGTGATCCCAATTGTTATTGGCACACCAACTACAATTGGTAATACTGAGAAGAGTCCTGGAGACTCGAAGAGATTTGCTGTCACTCAAACAACCATTGGCCCAGTCAACTGACTGCACCTGACACTAAACAATCTGATGGTGAGGCTCCAGTAATTTTGGAATATGAAGTACCCCTTTAATGCCATTGCTCCCTGGTACACTTTCGCCTGGTGTGGTAGCACCTGATAGGGTCCTAGCTATCGGTTAAATAGAATTAAACCATGTAGTTATGCTAAACTGAATTGTTTGAAATAGAACTGTTTTGTCTTTTAAACCGTGTACTTATACTAAACGGAATTATTTGAAATAGAACTGTTTATATGTATAAAAATATTTTGTATTGAATGACCTACAATGGTTGATATGCCATAAAACCAAACCTACCCAAAGGCTTGAAAAGAGGGCTGGACGAGTTGGAAATTGGAGGACGAATCGAGACTATCCAAACATGAGACCACACCATTGTTAAAATTGCCAGAATATTCAGAAGAATCCTGGAAATCTGAGGAGACTTGCTGTCACTCAGAATTCAGCGAAAGTATGGTGTGAAAATTGAGGACGAATCGAGACTATCCAAACATGAGACCACAGCATTGTTAGAATTGCCAGAATATTCAGAAGAATCCTGGAAATCTGAGGAGACTTGCTGTCACTCAGAATTCAGCGAAAGTATGGTGTGAAAAACTCGCCAGAAGTCAAATAATGACAATAATAATTGTGTAAGAAATTTAAATTCGACCAAATGAACAAATGGTTTATGTACTACACAGCATTTGTATTGGAGAATGAGATACACTCCAATAGGATTTTGACATACAAATAGATCACCTAATCTCGGCTAATCGACCAGACTTATAAGTCAAACAATTCAATTTAGCATAAGTCATTTGTTTGCACTTAGTTTAAATGTCAAACAGTTCTATTTCACCCATAGATAGGGCCCTATCAGGTGTTACCATTCTGGATCAGAATGGACCGGAGGGATATGGCAATGAATGGGTACTTCACATTCCCAAAGCTCCAGCATTACTACTAAAGCCTCACAATCAGATTCTCTAGCATCCAGGACACTCGTTAAGGGGAAGGTCTTGCCTCCTTGCAGAGATGCAGTCGGTGTATTCTACAGCCTCCCCCCAGCCGACTGGGCTGAACTTATGGGTTATTTAATGCTGAAGTTTGGTTCATTTGCAATCAGAACTATTTATATTTTGAAACGTTTCATTGTATTTGTGTTTTTTTTTTTAATTGTATTTGTTTTTGTTAGACAATAATCATTTGTCTACATACAGTTGTTTAATATAAAGAATTCCAATCAAAAGTAAATAATTTGAACATAGTAGTATGGTTTCAATTGGTTTCTTTGTTTTAGCCTCTACATCATGGGACTCCCTCTTTACTTGCCTTACTTACATGGTTTCTGAGATGGGAGGTAAGTGGGCGTACAGTCATTGTTTTGTTTGGTGTGGCTTCCATAATTTCTTAAAAACTACACACAACGTGTGTAATTCCCATCTAGCGTTTTCTACAAGCGTTCCGTTAGAGTCCAACTGGTGCTACCAATCAATAAAAAAAGTGAATTTGCTGTCTCGGCTGGCCACAGAATAAAACTGAAGAAAAATGAAAAGAAGGATAAGTACCTCGACATTGCTTGGGAATTGTAAAAACTGTGGAACATGAAAGTGACGGTGAAACCAATAGTAAATGGTGCTATTGATACAGTTACCAAAGGATTGAGAAAAAGACTAGAGGACTTGGAAATAAGAGGACGAGTGGAAACAGTCCAAACTACAGCATTGTTGTGATCGGCCACAATACTGAGAAGAGTCCTGGAGACTTGTGGACACTTACTGTCACTCAAGACTCCTGTGCTTGAAAATAAGAGGATGAGTGTAGACCATCCAAACTACAGCATTGTTGAGATCGACTAGAATACTGAGAAGAGTCCTGGAGACTTGAGGAGACTTGCTGTCACTCAAGACTCCTGTGCTTGGAAATAAGAGGATGAGTGTAGACCATCCAAACTACAGCATTGTTGAGATCGGACAGAATACTGAGAAGAGTCCAGGATGTAATATAATGGCCGAGGGATTTCGATTTGCGTATCTTGCCTTTGGAATTGGTTAGACTGAGAGCCTTTCGGCTCGGTGCATGGGTTAGTTGGGTGCGGGCGTGGGCGCGGGTGTGAGCGTGCACGCGGAGCGGACGTGTCATTCAGAGATGTCACAATAAAAATCCCTGATAGAGGATGTGACCAGGGGTGTGAGTGACGTCACGCACCGGAAGCGTGGCTGAGATTTGAGAAAAGTCAGTTAGTTGAGTTTTGCGGTCGAAAGAAGAAGGTTGACTTTCGCTTGTTCGCCGAAGCCTTGGGCAGGTGTCGCACGTGGTTTGGGGCAGATGGAAAAGTCATCATAGAAAGATATTATCTCCCTCCTTATGTCGAAAAACCTTGAAACTCAAAGGTAATAAAAAGTTTCGTACCTGAACTAAGAAGTCGTAAGTGTTTTTCGTGTTTCGGGATTCCTATGTTATCTATATATGAGTTATGGACATTATGAACGTTTTGCGTACCGGTATGAATATGTCTATTTCACATAATCATATATGGCTATGTTACAAGGAGATTCGAGGAGACTTGTTGTCACTCAAACTCCAGTGAAAGACCATCCGCTAATGCTGATGGAGAAAACTCTCAATGAGTAAAGAATAATTATCGATATCTGCTTCTCAAAATTACCCGACTGGCTGGGTGATTGATTTGTATCATTGGATGCTTTCACGACTTTTTAATAAATAATCAATTTTTTTTATCGTTGAGTAATTTTAGTAAAATGTTTCCAGCATAAAAGAAAATCTCTTTGAAGTGTGGTTAATCTATTTTTCTCGATTGCATTCGTTTTATTCGACACATTTTTTTTATCATTTATTCGTATCGAATACTTAAAAGTGGATATTCAAATTTATTCTTCCTTACCGTAAAACGCCACGAACAAAACATGAATAAAAAAAAAAACAAACAAAAAAACAAACGAAAACGATGCTTCGATCAAAACGCCTAGAAGGATTTTTTTAAACCGGCCCATTGGCATAATGCTGTTCGCCAATTGCCCGGGAGACAGGGTTCAATCCGAGGTCGAACCCTACCAAAGACTCAAACAATGGTACTTGATGCCTTCTTGTTCAACATTCAGCATTATCAGGTACGGAGCAAGGGTAAGTGGAGTAGCCCAGGAGTAACGCCCTTCCCTTACACCTCGGTGTAGTTGCTATTAAAACAGGGAGTCTTTGGGTCTCCTACGATTATGATCAGACAAATTACTTTCTATTATTTACATCGCTTGAAAACATCTCTCGGCGGCCTTTCAGTTCGATGTCAAGTAAGGTTCTATTAATAAAGTTCGTGAAATAATTAATTGCAGATAGATGAATAAATTTGGTTTGATTTGGTTTCTTTGTTTAATGGCATATTAACCTTCGTGGGAAACTTATTGCTAAAACTACCCTTGTAGAAGATCAGTAGTTGTTCTAGCAAAAGTGAGTCACCTCCAAAGCAGTTTTATTAAGGTGGGGTCAAACTAAAAATAAAATAAAATAAAATAACAATGGCTTGGTCTGGTTAGACCCTTAAAAATAGGTGTTCTGGATATGACACTAAACTACATCTGAGACTCTAGTTCTGGAGATTTTCGGCGTATGGAGAACCTCTTGATTGCCATTACTCCCTGGTCCACTTTGACCTGGAGTGATACTACCTGTTAGGATCCCATGTATGGGTCATATCTGTTAAAAAATTATTCATATTTGATAAGACCATGTGCAAAAAATAAAAAATAAAAAAAGCATTCCTGTTAATACTTTTTGGGTTCCATCGATAGGACAAATAAAACTGTTCTATCCTTTACTAAGGATTATTATTAGTTATTTGAAACCATAGAGCTGTGTCCAAATTATTTGTATTAGATAGGAATACTTGATAAATGGAATTACTTGTGTTATAAAGCAATACTTGAAATCATTTAACTGTGTGCAAACAAATAATTAATATTTAATAGAATTATTACTGTTAGATAGCAATATTTGAAACCATTTAAATGTAGGCAAACAAATTATTATTGATTAGATTTATTAAGTAAAGTTGGTGACCGTAGTTGAGGGAGACCAGAAGGCTCCCTTTTCAATAACTACTACACCGAGGAGTTGAGGAGAGCGCTACTCCTTTCCCTGGATTGCTCCACTTTACCCTTACCTTATAATGCTGAGTGTTAAGCAAGGCGGCATCAAGTACCGTTTTTGTGGCTTTGGTATGACTCGACCTGGGATTGAACACCGATCTCCCTGACCTTTGGCGAATATATTCACAAGCACACATAAGGATTTATACACAATCCTAACGGTTTTTGACTGTATTTTTCAATTTTTTCGATTTCTTCATTCCTTTCATCTGCCTGATGATTGTTCGATTTCCATTCCTTTCATCTGCCTGATGATTGTTCATGAAACCTAAGGTCACAGACAAACTTCCGTGGTATTGAATATGTGGGGTTTGAAGGTTTTTAGGTAGTCAGGCGCTAAGGGCAAGGCTGTGTTGCCGTAAGATATCTGATTCCATATTTTGGTTATATTATTTTACCCCACGTTGACTGGCTGGCGCAATGCCTTGACCAAAGCAAGTCCAAAAGAAATATACACAAAGAAAAGATAGAAACAGATAAAAGACGAAAACATTTCTTCCATACTTTCCTTTATTTACTTGGTGAATGGACTAACCAACGCTACGTCCCAAGACGCAGCGTGGTGCCCAAAACACCAGACAGTAAAATCGGTGTTGTCGGTTCGACGTCACTACCCGAAAAGGAGGTAGGTTCACAGAAAACCTGAGTATTTATCTCTCTTCACCGGCTCCAAATTCGCTACTCCAAAATCCTTCTAATTTTGGCGCGACCGCTTCCCATTGGCTACTTTACTTTTTATTATTTTTCTTTTTTCTGATTTTTAACCGGATGGATGCGTGGAGCCTTATGCGTGGCGACGCATTTATACATTTTGTATCTGGCAGCCGACGAGTCAATATCCGGTTGGGAGTTTTACTGTTATTTCCTAAATCCACACAAATATATAAAATCTAATATATATATAAATGAATCGGTCTGCAAATGAATTTGAAAGAGGGACTTCGCGGTTTTATTTCATATTAGTATACTCAATAGGTCTTTCGTACTTGTGATACTCTTCAAGAAACTAATAATGTGTTAGTTTTGATTTCGGTGTCATTCTTTTTCATTAAGATTTAGTTATTTATTTGTTTATTTATTTTTCTTATAAACAAGTATCTACTTCGTGTGAATGTGTGTATTCATTAAAATACATACAAGTATATCCGGTTGTTTTTTTTTTTTTTTTGTCTTTTCTCTTTCTTCCTCTTTGAGTTGAATGTGTGTGAGAACGTATTAATACGTATTCAATGTACATCCGGTTATCGTTTTATTTTCTTTTTTCTCTTTTTCTCTCTTTTTCTCTCCGAGTCGAATGCATCAGATATATTTAAAGATATTTTGTGTGTATATGTTTGCGGTTGTAAATGTATATGTGAAGTTCGCTTCTCTGTGTGTGTGTGTGTGTGTGTCTGCGTACGTCTGTGTGTTTAAAATTTGGTTCTGTTTAATGTAAGTTTATATTTTTAATGAATTTTTTCCTTTTATTTGGCCTAATGAGCTGTCGTCTGTTTGGTATATTGGCATTATTTTAAACATTCCATGACTGCACTCGAAAAGGTGTTTTGCGTTTTCTATTTTCAGGTAATTTATTGTTGCTCTCATGTAAGTAAGTAAAGTTGGCAACCTTAGTCGAGGGTGACCCGAAGGATCTCTTTTTAATAGCTACTACACCGTGGTGTAGGGGAGGACACTATTCCATTTCCTGGATTCCTTCCCTTTACCCTTGATCCTTACCTTATAATTCTAAGAGTTAAGCAAGGTGGTATCAAGTACAATTTTTTGAGTTGTTAGTATGACTCGACCTGGGATTGAACCCCAGTCTCTCGGACCATTGGCGAACACTCAACTCATTAGACCAATGATGTAAAGAAACCTTATTGTTCAGAGCCTGAGTCAATCCAATGTATACTTTTTAGATTTGTACTTTTGTAACATTTGATTATGTAGACTATATATTTTTTGAATTGTAGCTTTGATCTTTATTTATTATGAATTGGCTTTTCGTAGGGATAGCCTTTTCCATCTCTAATTATACTCCACATCTTTTGGGGGGGGTCCTCGTGGTGTAATGGTTGAAACGATGGTCTGCGGAATCATAGTAAGCGAGTTCGTACTCCAGTCGTGCTGTTACGTTCACTTTCGGGCAAATACCCATCGGGAAAGGTATGAATCCCCTTATCCTCCCAGCTATGGGTTAAATAGTACCACTACTGTTCTACTTGGAGAATGGCTTTGGCATTAAATGACCTACAAAGGTTGATATGCCAATAAACCATCCACACCTTTTATTTTTGCATTTTGAGACTTCATGTGTTGCGTCCTGTGCAGACAATACATTGCAAACAAATGTAATGTGCCATTTGGCTGTTGCCAAATATCACATTGACGGCTCGATCAAGGGTCAATATGCGACATCAGTTCGGGCTGTAAAAAAAGCTGTTTGCACCTCTGCAAAGGGGTAACACCCCGACTTCAACGAGTGTCCTGCACGATTCAAACGAATCTGATGTTTAGACTCCAGGCCTGTCTAATTTTGGAATGTGGAGTATCCCTTTAATGCCATTACTCTCAGATCCACTCTGATCCGGAATTCAAGTACCCCTTCGGGTTTCATATAGAGAGTTAAACAGAATTATTTAATAGTTTACTTTATTTGGAACTATTTGTGTAAACGAATGATTAATATTAAATTGATTTCTAAGTGTTAGCAATACGTAAAACCATTTAGTGTCCTTGGGATGACATTAAACTGTATGTGAGGCTCCAGTCTTAAAGCCCAAGGAATGTGGATTACTTCTTCACTACCATTACTCTCAGTTAAACTCTGACAAAGTGTACTGTTAGAGTACTAGCTGTGGGATTATTATTAATATAACTATTATTAATATTAAATATAATTATTACCCTTAAATAGCAATACATGTAACCATTTAAATTTGTGTAGACATTAAATTGCAATACTTCAAACCATTTACCTCTATGCAAACAATTGTAATGTGCAATAAGTTTTTAAGCTTTCAATGATTTTTGCTGTGTTTTTGATTTTACCATTGTTTTTAAATTGTTCTAGATTTTGTATAATTTCTGTAAAAAATTCTGGGTTGATTTTGTTGTATGTTGAGACGTATGCTAAGGGTTCTTCGTTGCTACGTTTTTTTGGGGGGTGGGGGGTCGTAGTTCTTTTAATGGTCAGAAATCCCCTCTGGTGGAAGGTTACGGGTAATTTCTCGGATTTTCTTTTTGTGACTATGGTGCTTATTCTTCGTGCTAAGGTGTAAGGTATGTATTTTATGCAGTTTTAAAAATGTTTAAAAAATAACATTGATTTGTTTCTATTTCACCACACACACACACACACACACACACACACACACGCACACGCACACGCACAAAGAAAACTATTGCTGGTATTTATTCCCTTCATTATGTGCAAATCAATCAATGAACCAATCAATTAATTTATGGGCTGGATTTGAGTTTGCTTTAGTTTTATGGCATATCAACCATTATAGGTTATTTAATACCAAAACCAGTTTATACATATATATCAGACTTATATGAATTGTAAACAAAAGTCTACAAAGTTACATGGTTCCAATTCAATTAAACAGCAGTCATCTGTTTAAACCCAGTTAAATATCAAACACTTCTATTTCAAACAATTCAATTTAGCATAAGTCAAAGTTAAATTTTTCCTTGTATTGCTATGTTTCACAAACTATTCAATTATTGCCCAGTCGGCTGGAGCTGTAGAATACGCCGACTGCATCTCTGCAGAGGGGTAAGATTCCCCTAATGAGTGTCCTAGATATGACACTAAACAATCTGCGGGTGAGGCCCCAGTAACGCTGAGTTTGGGGGAATTTGGAGTATCCCTTTCATTGCTATTGCTCCCAGGTCCACTCTGGCCCGGAGTAGTAGCACCTCATAGGATCCGATCTAATGATCAAATAGAACTAAACAGCGTACTTATGTTAAACTGAATCAATTGAAATAGAACAGTTTTGACATTTAACAGGGTGGACAAAAACTATACTTGTACTAAACTGTATTGTTTGAATAAGGACAGTTTGACTAAACAGAATAATTTGAAATAGAAATGTTTTTGACAATTAAACTGTGTACTTGCATTTAAACTGCGTACTTATGCTTAACTGAATTGTTTGAAAAGAAACTGTTTTTGTATGCTAAACTGATTTGTTTGAAATCGAACTGATTATTTGTACAAAAATGGATTTGGCATTAAATAACCTACAAAGGTTGATATGCCATAAAAACCAAACCAACCAACCAACCAACTATTCAATCAAACATCAGTTAAACAATTCAATTTAGCATAAGTCATTTGTTTGCACTTAGTTTAAATGTCAAACAGTTCTATTTCACCCATAGATAGGGCCCTATCAGGTGTTACCATTCTGGATCAGAATGGACCGGAGGGATATGGCAATGAATGGGTACTTCACATTCCCAAAGCTCCAGCATTACTACTAAAGCCTCACAATCAGATTCTCTAGCATCCAGGACACTCGTTAAGGGGAAGGTCTTGCCTCCTTGCAGAGATGCAGTCGGTGTATTCTACAGCCTCCCCCCCAGCCGACTGGGCTGAACTTATGGGTTATTTAATGCTGAAGTTTGGTTCCTTTGCAATCAGAACTATTTATATTTTGAAACGTTTCATTGTATTTGTGTTTTTTTTTAACTGTATTTGTTTTTGTTAGACAATAATCATTTGTCTACATACAGTTGTTTAATATAAAGAATTCCAATCAAAAGTAAATAATTTGAACATAGTAGTATGGTTTCAATTGGTTTCTTTGTTTTAGCCTCTACATCATGGGACTCCCTCTTTACTTGCCTTACTTACATGGTTTCTGAGATGGGAGGTAAGTGGGTGTACAGTCGTTGTTTTTGTTGGGTATGGCTTCCATAATTTCTTAAAAACTACACGCATCGTTTCTAATTCCCATCTAACGTTTTCTACAAGCGTTCCGTTAGAGTCCAACTGGTGCTACCTATCAGTAGTACTACAGCGCACGTAGGGTAGTGGTTACCGCTATAAAAATTTGTCACGGTGACACAAGTTCAAATCAAACACGAGACGATGCATTTCACATAGCGCTAAAACTCTTAGGAAAGGTATGAATCCAATTATTCTCCTTCCAGCTAAGGGTAAATAGTAGTGCAGCCTCTGCTCTTTTACATTGGTATGGTAACCCGTCTAGGAAAAAGAAAACTCTGAATTCAAAAATGTTAAACTGCGCTTAAAAATTGACCTTGTGTCACATCCTGCTCGTATGGAGGGGTAAATAAATATATCCAGTAGTACTAGGGTTAGAGCTTGGTAGAATTCTCGTTTTATTTCAATATAGAGATTAGATTTTCCTATGATCGTTAACTTGTTACCTAATCGTTTATTAATATTGCAGTCAGTAGATGAGATATTGCTACCGAGGTATCGAAACTATAGTCATTAGCCTGTCTGTACCATAGCCATGATATGGATATGTGTGAAACGTACATAGACTGTCCATATATATATACATAGAACATAGGAATCTCCAGACACGAAAAACACTTACGACTTCTTAGTTCAGGTACGAAACTTATTATTACCTTTGAGTTTAAAGGTTCTTCGACATAAGGAGAGAGATACACATTCTTTCTATTCTAGCTTTTCCATCCACCCCCTCCATCTCGTGCGACACCTGCCCAAGGCCTCGGGCCTAGCTTCGGCGAGTTAGCGAAAGTCAACCTAAGTAACCCATGCACTGAACCGAAAGGTTCTCAGCCTAACTAAATCAAAAGGCATAAAACGAAATCCCTCGGCCATTATATTACATGTCATTCGCAGCTTTACTTATGTGTTCGTTAAAATCGTTGTCAGTAGATGAGATATCGTTGCCCAGGTATATAACTATAGTCGCTAACCTGTCAAAAGCGGTTCATGATTTACGTATGTGGTAATTCAAATAAAAGGTACCAAACAGAGGGTTACGTGTTTTTTTTAACACCTTGTATTTCGACCTGTACACGTTCCTATATTTTTATGTTTATGTCTATTGATATCGTATATTCGATTTTGTACACCGGGACAAATAGTGCACTCTGGAACACTTTCAGTAGACATAATAGAAATCAATTAACTGATTATTTCCATATATATATATATATATATATATATATATATATATACTAATCTAATATCTACTAGCATTCACGGTACCAGAAAAAAAAAACCAAAAAAAAAAAAAACCCAGGAACAAGAGATAAAAGTATCTCGAATCACCGCCCGGGGGAAAAAGAAAAAATTATAGGTCAAAAAGAAAGAAAAGGCCAACCTCGTCCGACCCCTAGAAAAAAATCAAGGGATACGCTCTCAGTGGTCAAAAGAAAACTAAAAACCTTCCGCGAATCCTGCAATGCTACAATTACAAAAGTGCTCAACACAAGTGGAGCCAATTATAAAATTAACTTAAATCGCGAGTCGAAAATCTTCTACTAAAGTTTCACCTCATCGGATCATCAGGAAGCCTAACTTCGACTCGAAGTTAGGCTTCCTGATGATCCGATAAGGTGAAACTTTAGTAGAAGATTTTCGACTCGCGATTTAAGTTAATTATATATATATTTATATATATATATATATATATATATATATATATATATATATATATATATACAGACACACAGACACAGACTTGCCCAGTCAGCTGGAGCTGTAGAATACACTGACTGCACCTCTGCAGAGGGGTAAGACCCCCCTTAACGAGTGTCCTGGTATGACACTAAACAATCTGATGGTCAAGTTCCAGCAGTGCTGGAGCTTTGGGGAATGCGGAGTACCCCTTCATTGCCATTGCTCCCAGGTCCACTCTGGCCCGGAGTCGTAGCACCTGATAAGGCTCCTATCTATGGGTTAAATAGAATTAACAGCATACTTATGCTAAAATGAATTGTTTGAGTAAAACTGAATAGTTTGAAATAGAAATGACTTTTACAATTAAACCGTAATTACATTTAAACTGCGTGCTTATGCTTAACTGAATTATTTGAAATAGAACTGTTTTTCGACATTAAAACAGGATTTACACTTAACCGAATTGTTACATACAACTGCTTGAATAGTTAGAAATGGAAATGTTTTTGACCATTAAACTGTGTACTTATGCTAAACTGAATTGTTTTAAATAGAACAGATTATTTACATGAAAATGGATTTGGCGTTAAATAACCTACAAAGGTTCATATGCCAACAAACCAAACCAAACACACACACACACACACACACACACACACACATATATATATATATATATATATATATATATATATATATATATATATATATTTATTTATTTTTGGTCCAGTTAAACCGGAGTTGGGAGTAATTCCATCAGGACAAGAAGTTATTCAAGCATGAATATTTAAAATTTTCCTGGTAAAGAGCTCAATGTACCAATAATACAGAGCAATAAATTCTTTAAGAAAAACAACGAAACCGGTCACATAGGATTATAAATTTATTTCAATCCTGTAAAAGCGGTAAATTTAAGAATAGGTAAGCTATCTGCAAATGAAAAGATTTTCAAAGAGAGTAGTAAAAGATATATAAATGCCCTTAAAAATAGTGGTTTTAATGAGGATTTTAGGTATTTAAATGAAAATATAACAAATGAAATTATTAAAGAAAATAATAATTACGATCAAAAAAATAAAAATAGTAAAAGGAAAATTATATGGTTTAACCCCCCTTTTTGTAAACTAGCCAATATAGATGTAGGTAAATATTTTTTGAGACTGATAGATAAACATTTTAAACAAGATAATATATTACATAAAATATTTAATTGGAAAACCTTGAAAATAAGTTATTCTTGCACAAAAAATATTTCTCAAATAATAAATAGTCATAATAATGAATTAATTAATAAATTTCGTAACCGAGTAAATAATAATAATAATAATAATAGTAAAAAAATAGAATGTAACTGTAAATCTCGAAGTGATTGTCCAATGAATGGTTTGTGTAATTCAGATAACGTAGTATATCAAGCTATTATTTATCCAAAAGAGAACATAAATGATAAGAAATATTATATTGGCATTTCATCTACTAATTTTAAAATTAGGTATGGAAATCATAAATTCTCCTTCTCCCATTAGCATAAAAAAAATCAAACTGCTCTATCTAAACATTATAGGGGATTAAAAGTTAAAGGGTTAACCCCGGAAATACAATGGTCCATATTGAAAAGATCTAGTACCCCAAAATCTTTCGATAGTGGGTGCAACCTGTGTCTTGAAGAAAAAATCCACATTTTGCTTTTTCCTGAGCCAAAAAAATTATTAAATAAGAGAAATGAACTAATAGCTAGGTGTAGACATAGGGCTAAATTTAAACTATAAATAATTAACAAAATTTTTCTATAACAACATAGAGCTAATTTTGAGAATAAATAAAATAAATTGTTAGATAGAAAATTGTGAAAAAAAATATAATACATACGTATTAAGCATAAAAAGTGGAACGAATTAATGCTTTCTATATAATTTTGCAATGTTAAAATATAGTAAATAAATTAAATATTTGCTTTAATTTTAATATATCTAATACTGTACCTTTACTTGATTTTTTTATTTAAAGTTTAAATCTTAGTCAATAAAAAACCTGTAAGTTAGGTCTAAATATAAATTTTAAAAAACTTTTAAAAAAAACAATATTTACTACACTGCTAACCAAAAGTTAAATTTAAAACGGAAGTGGGCTTAGTGAAGAGGTAAATCCTCACCCCTCTTCGACTCCCTCCCACCTCTTCGACTCCCTCATACTATCCCCTCCCATTACCATGTGTCTATTCAATTTTTTTTATCCAAAATGATCTGAAGAAGTCCTGTTACTTTTTTCGTGTTTTTGAAAACCTCAAAAATGCGTAACAGGATTGAAATAAATTTATAATCCTATGTGACCGGTTTCGTTGTTTTTCTTAAAGTATATATATATATATATATATATATATATATATATAACGCTTAGGTTCATATTCCAGGGTTTTTTTTTCTTTTTCACGAAAGCTCTTTTGCCTCATGTAAGATATACAATGTTTTTCCTGCTTCATTACTTCTTCATCAAACGTATTTATCAAATTTTTCTACTTAGTCCAATCGAGGGATCTCTAAATATATATTGGTGTCTTGCATGTGACACTCAACCGCATCCAGTTGTGAGGCTTCAATCTTTTGTTGCCATCTCGTCCCTTCTCTGCCAGTCCATGCTTTATCAATGCGTTTCTTGAGATTGCTGTCAGTAGATGAGATATTACTACCGAGGTATATAAACTATATACTATAGTCGTGAACCTGTCGATAGCAGCCCATGCTTTATCTATGAGTTTCTGGAGATTACTGTCAATAGACGAGATATTGCTACCGATGTAACTCTACCAGGGTGTCTTGGGTATGATTCTGGACTGCATCTGATGGTAAGATGTTTTCTCCGAAAGTTAGATGCGCGTATTATAAACGAATTCGTATCACACACGACTAAATACGAGAAGCCCTTGAAAACTGTGGAATGCATAACAAATTGGACTGGTTTCTTTGTTTAATGGCATATCAACCTTCATGGGTTATTTAATGCCAAAACTATCCTTATAGAAGATCAATGCTGGTAAAATGTAACCCACCGATTGGGGGGGGGTAATGGGGTTTATACCTTTCCCAAGGCTATTACTGTCTTGATGCCCCTATTGGTCAAATAGTCTGTGACAAGGATGGAGTTGTGGACTGGTGTATTGTCCAGCTGGAAATGCTACTGACCCGATTTGAAGAGTGCTGGCCTCTTCCGACGGAATCTCTTCCTGAACTCCCTTAAAACCTAAACATAGTAACCCTAACCCTAACCCTTTGGCCAATCAAATCTGGTGTATTGACTTCCTTACTCCTCCCACACCTCTCATCATCCCTCACAGACTCCCTGGCTTCCTTGAATCTCTTATGCCACTCAAAAACTGATACTCAATTCATGCAAGATGCTCCAAAATCAGTCTGAAGCATGACATACGTTTCTGTGGCATTTTTCCTGAGTTTAAAACAGAATTTTATGTAATATCGTTCTTCTAAAGTGTCAGATTGCATTTTTGAAATTCACCAGCTGTGACAATCAGGTTTTTGTAGGGTGTATTCCAATTGCTGCTGTAGCTGTTCATTTGAACCTGACATCATAAAAATTGGTCAGTCATCTCATAAGATGTATAGCAATAACATACTGAATTTTTAAGAGTCTATGACAATTTCAAATGCCTGTACAAAAAAGTCTGGAATCTTATTGAAGGCATCACGTATCTTCAATCACAATGCCTTGGACGAGAGAAGAAAAATATTTTGCGTTACTACTTATTTGGACACAAAATCATTCAAAACTGGCTCAAAAGAGATGCAACCCATTAATATGATAATGATTAATTTACTGGGACAAGAAACTCAAAAAGATAGCATGTCCTGGAAGCTGATATAATAACAATTAAAAAAATGTTGATTTGATGTCTCTAGCTCAAAGGATGCCTTTTTACCGAACGTGTTCCAAATGACTGCCATTGGGCTTGTCTCAGTAATAAATCATTATCATATTAATGGGTTGCATTTATTTTGAAACGCACTGTATTTAATCCGTAGTTAAAGGGATAAGAATGTTCATGCCATTAGCAAAGGTATTTGCTCGAAAGTGAACGCACTAGTGCGACTAGATTTCGAACTCGCTTAGTAAGATGTCTCAGTCATGCACGTTAGCCACTACACTACGAAAAATCCTCTATAGTCAATCAGTTAAATCTGCTATTGCAGCTGTTTCTCAATTTCGTGTGAAAAATATTTTCTTGTAAATCTTATCCCTTTGACAGATTTGATATTAGTAGAAATAGCATGAAAGTTTATCCTTAAGCTAAAAATATGCATCAAGTAATTACATCCCATAATGCAATGGACAGAAACGCTCAAAATAGCAGAAACGAATGCGAATGCAACATGTCCATTTAATGGTAATGAGATTTACAAAACCTCCATCACCACCCTGCCTTGTCGTCGTAGCTTAGAATAGACTGGCTGTATCTTATACAGAAAGATAAAACCCTCCTCAACCTAAAATACACACACACACACACACACACACACACACACACACACATATACATATAGAGGGTGTCCTCGTGGTGTAATGGTTAAAGCGATGGACTGCGGAATCGGAGTAAGCGAGTTCGTATTCCAGTCGTGCTATTACGTTCACTTTCGGGCAAATACCCTTGGGAAAGGAATGAACCCCCTTATCCTCCCAGCTATGGGTTAAATAGTACCACTACAGTTCTTCTCGAAGAATACTTTGGCATTAAATAACCTACAAAGGTTAATATGCCATTAAATAAAGAAACCAAACCAAACCAAACCAAACACACACACACACACACACACACATATATATATATATATGAAATTTACAAAAACCTCCATCACCACCCTGCCCTGTCGTCGTAGCTTAGAATACACTGACTGTATCTTATACTGAAGGATAAAACCCTCCTCAACCTAAAATAAGTGCACACACACACACACACACACACACACACATATATATATATATATATATATTTACGCTACCAGTCAAAAGTATTGGGTCGGCCTGAAAATTTTTTATTTCTCATCTAAAAATTGTTATTTTTAAAGAAACAAGTTAAAGACCATGATAGTTTATGGTAACTAAAAAGACAAAACAAAAAAAAAAACAAAACAAAAACAAAACTTCGTAGCCCAGTCGGCTAGGGCTGTAAAATACAACTAGTACATCTCTGCAGAAGGATAAGACCCCCTCTCCCCAATGTGTGTTCTGGATATGACACTAAGCAATCTGAAGGTGAGACTTTAGTAATGCTGGAGCTTTGGGGAATGCAGAATATTCCTTCATTGCCGTAGCTCTCAGGTCCACTCTGGCCAGGAGTGGTAGCACCTGATACGGGTAAAATCTATGGTTCAAATAGACATTTAAACTAAATGCAACAATGATTTACGTGAAATTGTTACTGATTCTTAGCAGTATTTGGAACAATTCAACTTTGTTGGCCAATGTTTACAAAAAAAACAAAAAACTGCTCATTGGCCTAGTGGGTAGAGTGTTCGCCAATGGTCTGGGATACCTGAATTCAATCCCAGGTATCGTGTTATACCAAAGACTTTAAAAATGGTACTTGATATCTCCGAGCTTAACACTCAGCAATATCAGCAATACTATCAAGGGTAAAGTGGAGCAATCCAGGGAAAGGAGTTGTGCCCTCCCCTACACCTTGGTGAAGTAGATATCGAAAAGGGAGCCTTCTGGTTGCCCTCGACTAAAGGGAGACAACTTTACTTACTTATATATGTATAAACCGGATTTGGTTTTAAATAACCTACAATGGTTGAGATGCCATAAAACAAAACAAAACCAAAAACTTCGTAAACTTTTCTTTCATCAAAATGACCCCCTTTGACCCCTATCACGGCTCCCCAGATTCTCGACATTATTTCCACCAAAGACTGGCGGTACATTAAAGATAGTTCTGCCGAACTTCCGGAAAGAGTCGCTAGAGGTAAGCCGCACTTGTCGTTTGTTTAGCTCTGACTTTTCGGTCATCTCACATCAGTTCAATGACTGCGCCAGCCAAGGCATAAATTGAAGGACGCGCTGTTCTTCTTTGCTTTAAATGTACCCCTACCAGAGTTAACTTGTATGCTTTGGGTCATTATCTGCGCGAGTAAAAATTCTTGACCCCAAAAACCGCGTTTCAGATGGGATCGCGTAATGCTGTAGTATGCTGTGATGGTCGGTCTGATTCAATTTGCCCTTCACCTGACACCTGACTTTGCAACAAAGCCTCCCACACCATAACACTGCAAAAGCCTCCCATACCATAACAATGCCTCTTCTATGTTTTACGGTTGGTGTGACACCGGAAGTTGCAGCTCTTTCCCCAACACCGCACATAGACCCTGCGATTTGAGCCAAAGATTTCGAATTTTGATTCGTCAGTCCAGTCGACTTTATTCCACTGTTCTATTATCCTATCTTTGTGAACCTTGGCTCACTGAAGCCTTATGACATTGTTTTGCTGCTTCACCAGTGGTTTCTTGACAGCAATTCTGCCATCTAGGCCAGCTTCATAAAGAGTTATCCTCACAGTGGATGTTGACACATTTTTTTCACGATATTGGTTCTGTTGTGCTGTGATGTTTGGAGCAGTCTGCATTATGTCACGCAAGCTGTTGACTGATGTAATTGTCCTCTGCCCTTGTTGTTGCTTTTGGTATATAAGCCCTACTTGTAGTTTTGTTTTGTCCTGTTTCCTGATGCCTCCTGACATGCTCAGTACTAAAAGAAAACGCCTTTAAATCAGTTTTTCAAAAGATATTTGGTTATACTAAGGTCAAAGTTACTGATGAAGACTTGTATTTAGTATGATAAAAAAAACATTGTAGGGCTTAACTTGTTTCATCGAAAATGATATTTTTAGGGTGAGAAATAAACATTTTTTAGGGTTTCCAAATACCTTTGACTTATATCTGTATCTCATGCAGGGGGGAGGGGCAAGGACTCCACCCAAGTAAAAAGTATGTACTGAGTACGATATTAACATGCATCTTGATGTGAGGCTCGAGATCAATCTCAGATTATTTCATATATATATACATATATATATATATATATATATATATATATGTGTGTGTGTGTGTGTGTGTGTGTGTGTGTGTGTGTGTGTGTGTGTGTGTGTGTGTGTGTGTGTGATTAAATTATAACAACACCTTTTGTCTATATAATTTTATTAAGATCCTCTCTAGTTTCCTGATAAGTGTCTTGGTTTTAGGTTGGAATTGGTGGATGAATTTACCAAAATTGTCCTGAGCGCTATAAATTGGTGGATGAATTGTCCTGAGCGCTATAAATTGGTGGATGAATTTACCAAAATTGTCCTGAGCGCTATAAATGTATAGGCCATCATCAGGGATTTCTTGCATGTATATTGTGTGCTTCAGTATTTAGGGTGTTTATTTTTTCTTTATTGTCGTTAATTTGCCTTTTTACAAGACTTTAGCGATACTTTTCAGGGTCAGTATCGTGGTGAGCTGCAAGATAATGTATTTTAAAATATGTGTAGTCGGGCAGCAGTCTTTCATTCAAGCATGTTTGATTAAATAATAAAGACATATTTTGTCTATATAACTTTATTAAGATCCTTTCAAGTTTCCTGATAAGCACTCGGGACAATTTTTGTAAATTTATCCATCAATTTCAAACTAAAACTGAGACACTTATTAGGAAACTTGAAAGGATTTTAATAAAATTATATAGACAAAATGTGTCTTTATTATTTAATCGAACATGCTTAACTGAAAGCCTGCTGTTCAACCACACACACACAAATATATATATATATATATATATGTGTGTGTGTGTGTAAGTAGGTCCATATCTGTCTATCAATCTACCTCATTGTTTCATGTATTTGTCGCTGCCTCCCACCAGACACGACTTGACACAAGGTCAAAAGCCCGAAGGCCGATTAAAGTGGGGATAAGGGGGAGGGGAAGGTCGGGAACGAGCCGAAACTCGAACCCTGCTTGTCTGTGCTGCTCATCGGCTCACTTAGTGCAATGTGAGCCTGATGAGGCAAGCAGTTTCACGAACCCAAATGTGGGTCCGGGCACGTATGCCAGTTTGCGGCTTAAACTAGACGCATGGTCTAGTGCCGTAAAAGGGGGACAAAGGAGACAAAAATGCAGCTCGCCCACCCGAAGGTAGCCTAGTCGAAACTAGGTGCCTAATTAAAGGCCCCAAAATTTCACGTGTTTGTTTCCCGTGGCGTAGTTTTGTTTGGTTTCTTTCTTTAATGGCATATCAACCTTTGTAGGTTATTTAATGCCAAAGCCCTCCTTCAAGAAGAACAGTAGTTGTACTATTTAACCCATATCAGGGAGGGTAATGGTGTTCATACCTTTCCCAAAGGTATTTGTTCAAAAGTTAACGTAATAGCGCGACTGGAGTTCGAACTCGCTTTCTACGATTCTGCAGCCCATCTTGTTAACCATTACACCACGAGGACCCCACCGCCCCGTGGCGAAGTAGATAACGTTCTAGACTGTAACATCGTAGTAAGCGAGTTCGAACTCTTGTCACGTTATTGCATTCACTTTTTAACTAATGCCCTTGAGAAAGTTATGAATCCTCTTATCTCACCCCGCCCAGTTATGGGTTAAATAATCTCATAGCCGTTCTTCTACAAGGATGTGTTTGGCATTAAATAACCCACGAAGGTTGATATGCCATTAAACAAAGAAACCAAACCAAGCTAAGCCATCTTTATTATTCTAATACTAATTTGACTCCATCTTAATAAAATTGCTTTGAATCACTTATACTAGTATTACTAATGTTCTTTTACAAGGATGTGTTTGGCATTTGATAACCCATGTAGGTTGATATGCCATGAAACAAAAAAACAAAAACAAACCAAGCCAAGCCAAGCCATCATTATTATTTTATTACTAGTTTAACTCCATCTTAATAAAATTGCTTTGAAGGTGAATCACTTATGCTAGTACCACTAGTGTTCTTCTACAAAGATGGGTTTGGCATTAAATAACCCACAAACGTTTGATATGGCATTAAACGAAGAAGCGTAATCTGCAATAATGTATGAGTTCAGTTTGTTAGTATCTATCTTTTCTTCGTCAATTTTCTCTTCTCCTCTTCCTTCTCCTCCTACCCCCTCTCTCTCCTCCTTGATCTCATCCCACTCTCTGCGTTCATATATGTGCGTATGTGCGTATGTACATGTGTGTGTGTGTAAGTGTGTACCCGTGTTCATGTCTATTAAACTGACATATATTCAAGCATTAACCCCCCCCCTCCGGCTCAACACATGCCCACACATAATACTAGTTGAAATCATATCTGTCTTTCGTGTGTCTAACTCATCTTGTCATTTGAATACAACACAATTCAATTCAGCAACAACATTGTTTATTCTGCAGACATTCACTGTTAAATAGTATTTGCTTCGACCAATAGGCATCAAATGAACCTAATGGCTGTCGTAAGCAAACAGCAGATAGCCCAATTGCTCAGTTTGTTGTTTGCTAGAAAGATGGAGGAGTCTAAGACAATCGCAGATGGGACGATTAAGATCTTTGCCGGATCTCACAAAGCAATAAACTATGTCCAAATAATGTTAATATTGATTAAGTCGTTTTTAGTACCGATTTGAAAAGATTTGTTCGTTGGGTTTTATGGCATATCAACCATTGTAGGTTATTTAATGTCATACCCTGTTTATACATATATATTAAATATATATGATTTGGTTTGGTTGGGTTTTATGGTATATCAACCATTGTCGGTTATTTATACATATATATTAAATATATATGATTTGGTTTGGTTGGGTTTTATGGCATATCAACCATTGTAGGTTATCTAATGCCAAATCCTCTTTATACATATATATTAAATATATATGATTTGGTTTGGTTTGGTTTTATGGCATATCAACCATTGTTGGTTATTTAAAGCCAAATTCTTTTCATTCATATACATTAAATATATATGATTTGGTTTAGTTGGGTTTTATGGAATATCAACCATTGTAGGTTACTTTATGCCAAATCCTGTTTATACATATATATTAAGTACATATGATTTGGTTTAGTTGGGTTTAATGGCTTATCAACTGGTGTAGGTTATTTCATGACATATCCTGTTAATACGCATATTAAATATATTTGGTTTGTAATACATATGATTTGTAAAAAGTTACCTACAAACTATTGTTTGTAGGTAACTTTTTAAAATGAGCCTGACCTCATTTATTTTTACGCAGTTAAATGGTTGGCATAATGGTTAGAGTGTTGGCCAATGGTCCGGGAGACCGGAGTTCAATCCCAGGTTGAGTCATACCAAAGACTCAAAAAATGGTACTTGATGCTGCCTTGCTTAACACTCAGCATTATAAGAAACACATCAAGAATAACCTGGAGCAATCAAGGGAAAGGAGTAGCGCCCTCCCCTACACCTTGGTGTAGTAGCTATTGAAAGAGGAGCCTTCGGGTCACCCTCGACAACAGTCGCTAACTTTACTTTACTAAATGGTTTCAAGTATTGTTATGTAACACAATTTAATTTAAAATTAGTCATTTCTTTGTACACAGTTAAATGGATATACATTTGATTTGTAAGTGAATTGTTAGTCGTTATTTTTTTAAGTTAAAGCTAATTTGTTTGTATATAATGAAGTGTTTCTATTGTTTGCACACCGTAAAATGGTTTCAAGAATTTAATGTAACTCTAACATTTTAATTCAATATTTGTTATGTGTTCGCACACAGTTAAAGGGAAGTGTCCTCGTGGTGTAATGGTTAAAGCGATGGACTGCGGAATCGTAGTAAGCGAGTTCGTACTCCAGTCACGCTATTACGTTCACTTTCGGGCAAATACCCTTGGGAAAAGTTTGAACCCCCTTATCCTCCCAGCTATGGGTTAAATAGTACCGCTACTAGTTCTTCTTAAATAACCCATAAAGGTTGATATGCCATTAAACAAAGAAACCAAACCAAACACATTTAAATGGATACACATATGCTTGTAAGTGAATCGTTTGTTGGAAGTTTTATTTTAAAAAAGTTAAAGCTAATTTGTTTGTATACATCAGCCGCTTCGCAGGTCAATTCTGGTCTCTGCGTCACAAGTGTTTTCAACCAACCGTCTCGAATTCGTGCCGGTTGGCTAAACAACGACAAGCGTAGATTCACATTGCACCCAGTGAACTTATGACCAGCATTGATCAGCATTGTACGAGTCTCAGTTCGTGAGAGACCTTCCCTCCCCATAATCCCCACTATAAAGAAAAGACATTGTGTTAAATTATCCTGCCTTATTGGAGACACGGATAATTTAATTAAGTATTGCTATTGTTTGCACACAGTTAAATGGTTTCAATTATTGTTATATAATACCAACAATTCAATATTAGTCATTTGTTTGCGCACAGTTAAATGTATATTGTAATTTACGAAGCTCTTTGATTCGATGTGGCACAAGGCTGAATGAATGGGGCACCCAATGAGACTCGAACTCACACGTGTAGGTTTGCTAATCAAGCTTGCCAACCATTACACCACCAAAGGTGCCCACAATTAAATGTATATACCCATGATCTGTAAGTGAATAGTTGGTGATTGTATTTTTAAAAAATGTTAAAGCTATTTTGTTGGCATTCAGTTAAATATTGCTATTGTTTGCACACAGTTAAACGGTTTTAAGTATTGTTATGTAATACCAACAATTTAATATAACATTAGTCATTTGTTTGCACACATGATCTGTAAGTGAATAGTTTGGTGATTTTATTTTAAAAAAATGTTAAAGCTATTTTGTTAGCATTCCATTAGATATTGCTATTGTTTGCACACAGTTAAATGGTTTCAAGTTTTGCTATCTAACACTGATAATTCAGTTTAAATCATTTGAAATCATTCATTTGTACACCGTTAAATACTTCCAAGTGTTGTTATGTTATGCCAATAATTTAATTTAGACAAATATTTCAAGAGTTTCAAGTATTGCTATTTAACACAATGACTGTGTACCTAAGTTGAATTATTTAAGAGTTTTAAGTATTCCTAATCAACACAAATAATTCTATTTAACATTACTCATTCGTTTTTACAGTTAAATGGTTCCAAATATTGCGATGTAACAATTCAATTTAACAAAAGTCATTTGTTTGCACGCAATTAAATAGTTAAAAAATTCAGTTTGACCCATAAATGGGATCCTGTCACTCCAAGTCAATGTGGACTTTAGAGTAATGCCCTAAAGCTCCTGGACTGAAGCCTCACCATCAGAGGCAGGACATCGATTTGAAAAGAATAACGATGAAAGATCTTATAATAAAACCCCCGATTTACAATAATGAATGAAAAGTTTTGCAATATTTTGGTTGTTGGTTGGTTGGGTTTTATGGCATATCAACCTTTGTGGGTTATTTAACGCCAAATCCATTTTTATGCAAATTGTCAAATCTATTCCAAACAATTCAGTTTAACAAGAGTACAGAGTTTAATTGTCAAAACAGTTCTAATTCAGTTAATTTAGTTTAGTATAAGTACAGATTTTGTTTACACACAGTTAAATGTCAAAACAGTCCTATATTAAACAATTTAGTTTAGTGTAAGAAAAGTTTCAATGTCAAAAACAGTTCCATTTCAAACAATTCAGTTTAGAATAAGCACGCTGTTTAAATGTAAGAACAGTATAATTGTCAAAGACATTTCTATTTAAGCTATTCAGTTTAGTCAAACAGTTCTAATTCAAACAATTCAGCTTAGCATAAGTATGCAGTTTAGTTCTATTTAATCCGTAGATAGGGTCCTATCAGGTGCCACCATTCCAGGCCAGTGTGGACCTGGGAGTAATGGCAATAAAGCGGTGCTCCGCATTCCCTAAAGCTCCAGCATCTCTGGAACCTCACCATCAGATTATTTAGTGTCATATCCAGAACACTCGTTGGTTGGGTGGGGGTCTTACCCATCTGCAGAGGTGCAGTCGGTATATTCTACTGTCCTAGCCGACTGGTCAATAATATTCTTGTCACGTGCTAGTTCGAGGTGGGTATATCACGTGACCGAAGCACTTCAAGCCGTGAGAGGTACCTTTTTTTTTATTTGGTATTATTGTGATTGTTGGTGTTCTCACACATCGTGCTTTGCTTCATTCCGTGTGTGATTTGAAAGCTGCGCAGATGAGCGTGCAGCATTGTCTAATTTGGGAACTTATGTTTTACGATTTCGAACTGGATCCCAACGCAGCGGAACCAACAAAAAACATTTGTTGTGCGAAAGGTGAGGGCGATAATCAAACGGGGGACATCTCCACTCTAGAAGGAACCCCTCTTAAACTAGTAGACAAATTCACTTACCTAGGAAGCAGCGTCGAATCAACCGAAAAGGACATCGAAACGAGGTTAACGAAAGCATGGACAGCTATCAATAGGTTATCGATTATTTGGAAATCAGACCTAACCGATAAAATGAAACGCAGTTTCTTCCAGGCAGCGGTCACATCGATACTGCTATATGGCTGCACTACATGGACGCTAACAAAACGGCTGGAGAAGAAACTAGATGGCAATTACACAAGAATGCTACGTGCAATCTTAAACAAGTCCTGGCGGCAACACCCAACAAGACACCAACTGTACGGCCACCTGCCCCCTATCACGAAAACTATTCAAGTTAGACGAGCCAGACATGCAGGACACTGCTGGAGAAGCAGGGACGAACTCATAAGAGATGTACTCTTATGGACCCCCACACATGGCCGTGCAAAAGCAGGACCACCAGCACGAACATACATTCAGCAGCTATGTGAGGATATGGGATGTTGTCCTGAAGATCTACCTAGGGCGATGAACGATAGGGAGGAGTGGCGAGAGAGGGTGAGGGATATCCGTGCTACCAGCGCGATATGATGATGATGATATACATGTGTGTGTGGATGACTATATATATATATATATATATATATATACCCTAATCAAAACCAATATGAAGATTGTGTAGATGAAAACTGAATCAATTGGCCAGTTAGTGTCCGGTTGCTCAATTCTACCACTGATTGAATAAAAAGAAAGTCATGATAAAATAGGATATTAAATTCATTTGGAAATATGTAAATTCTATTGAATGCCGAAATCTGAAAATCGCTATAAACAGAACACGGAACCACGAGTGCCCCGGGGCCTGTTCTGGACTTCGGTCCGGAGCGTGGCCCTGGAAAAGGAACAATGGCAGACTTGGGGCCTTTAATTAGGCACCTAGTTTCGACTAGGCTACCTTCGGGTGGGCGAGCTGCATTTTTGTCTCCTTTGTCCCCCTTGTACGGCACTAGACCAAGCGTCTAGTTTAAGCCGTTTACTGGCATACGTGCCCGGACCTACATTTGGGTTCGTGAAACTGCTTGCCTCATCAGGCTCACATTGCACTAAGTGAGCTGATGAGCAGCACAGACAAGCAGGGTTCGAGTCTCGGCTCGTTCCCGACCTTCCCCTCCCCTTTATCCCCACTTTAATCGGCCTTCGGGCTTTTGACCTTGTGTCAAGTCGTGTCTGGTGGGAGGCCGCGACAAATACTACAACTATGAGACTTTACTATCCAAATTGATAGAAAAAAAAGCCAAAGACCAGATATAGTGGTTAATGACTACAAAAGAAAAAACATGCCCTCTGTAGCCCAATCGGCTAGGGCTGTTGAGTACATCGACTGCATCTCTGCAGACGAGTAACACTCTCCAACGAATGTCCTGTTATGACACTAAACAATCTAATGGTGGGGCTACAGAAATGCTGGAGCTTTGGGGAATTCAGGAAGAGATTCATTGCCATTACACCCAGGTTCACTCTGCTCCTGAGTGGTAGCACCCGATAGAATCCTATGTATGGGTTAAATAGAACTGTTTGAAATTTAAACTGAGTGCAAACAAATGACTTATGCTTGATTAAATTTTTAGAAATAGAACTGTTTGACATTAAACTGTGTGGAAACAAATGACTGATGCTTAATTGTATTGTTGGTGATACACAGGAATACTTGGAACCCTTTAACTTTGTTGACTCATGCTAAATTGAATTGTTTGAAATAAAACTGTTTGATCCCTTAACACTGTGTATCTACAAAATCTGTGTACAAATCATATACTTAATACAAATATATATATATATATATATAATTTGGCATTAAATAACCCACAATGGTTGATATGCCATAAAACCAAACTAAACCATGCCCTCTTATTTGTATGTCAGTGCCAACAGATAAAAACATAAGTCAAAGAATAAAATAAAATAAAGGCTTGCAAAAAGAAATTGTCGGACATTTGCGGAGGAATGATTGATTGTTGATAAGTGAAATTTCATCGCTGTTTAAGTAAGTCTGAGAAAGTCTGAGAATCGAAATGAGGACAGAAGGTTGAAATACGAGGATCATAAAAAACAAAGAAAACCCAATTTGATCCAATGAGAAGAGAAAAACGATATAAAAGACAATTTTCTCGACAGCGGGGCCAGATCAAAAGAAAGCAGACGACCAACAGACTAAGAACTCCAGCTCTGAGAAAGAGAGGCGAAACTAGAAACCCCGCATCACCCACATTGACTTTCCTTTTCTCCGCTTTGAAGGAAGTGACTAAGCCGTAAATCACCAAACACTTCTCTCCTCTCCGCACCCGTAACATCTGTTTTACCGGGTGTGCGTAATTCCAACAATCCTACCACAACTAAGCATAGGATATTTTTTCCACTTTTTAATTCCATATCAACACGTACCCAGTTATTTGAACTTTTTACATATTTGTTTTTCAATACAATTGTTAAAAATTTTACGTGCCTTCGAGTTCTTTGTTTTTTTACAAATATGATTTTTGTTCTTTCCTTGCAACCATACGCTGATATAACAGACAGTGCTCTTCTAATGAGATATTCCGCTATGCAAAGTGTCATTTCAAATCGATTGCGACTACCCGCTTTCTTGTTGAAGTGTTTAGCTGTACTTCTCTTGATCATACTCCTCGTTCCCGACCTCCCCTCCCCTTTATCCCCACTTTAATCGGCCTTCGGGCTTTTGACCTTGTGTCAAGTCGTGTCTGGTGGGAGGCAGCGACAAATACTTGGCACGGTTGTATTTTTTAAGTGCCACATTTTTTAAATATCTATCGGCAAGAATACTGAGAAGAGTCCTGGAGACCTGAGGAGACTTGCTATCACTCAGAATTCAATGGAATGCTGGTGTGAAACGCTCGCAAGAAGTAAAATAATAATAATAATAATAATAATTTTGAGATACAAACGGATCACCTAATCTCGGCCAGACGACCAAACCTTATAATAATCAACAAAATTACAAAATTGTGGACTTTGCTGTCCCCGCTGATCACAAAATAAAATTAAAAGAAAATGAAAAGAAAGACAAATACCTTGACCTTGCTAGGAAATTGAAAAAACTGTGGAACAAGAAAGTGACGTTTATATCAATTATAATTGGTGCTTTTGGTACAGTCACCGAAAGATTGATACAGGGACAGGAGGAATTGGAAATAAGAGGACGAGTAGAAACCATCTAAACTACTATATTATTGAGATCGGCCAGAATACTGAGAAAAGTCCTGGAGAGGAGACTTGAGGAGATTTGCTGTCACTTAAACTCCAATGAAAAACCATCGGCTAACGCTGATGTGAAAAACTCTTAAGGAATAATAATAATAACAAAAATGATAACCAGACCGATTTATAATTCCCTCCCCCCCCAAAAAAAAACTTGCCGTTTAGTGGATCTTGCTGTTCAATCAACCACAGAGGGAAAATTTAAAAAAAAGAAAATGAAAAGAACTTAATATTTAGACCTTGCCAAAGAAGCGTCAAAAATGTGGAAAGTGCGCTTGAAATGGTTCCCAAAAGCTTGGAAAGATGACTGGAAGAGTTGGAAATCAGAGTACGAATCGAATCCATCCAGACCTCGGCGTTGTTGAGATCGGTCAGAATACCGAGAAGAGTCCTGGAGACTTGAATAGACTCGCTGTCATACAGACTCCAGTAAAAACTAGCGCTAGTATGAAAAACTCACAATAATAATAATAATAATAATAATAATAATAATTTAAGAGAGAAACTGAATCTCTTATGACAGCCACTCAAAACAACGCCATAAGGACTTACTATGTCATAGCAAGAATAGACAAGACGCAACAAAATTGCAAATCTTGTTTATATGGCGATAGAGACGAAACGATCACTCACTTAATAAGTGAGTGCAGAAAATTAGCACAAAAAGAGTATAAGACTAGTCACAACTGATTGCGGAAAATAATCCACTGAGAATTGTGCAAGAAGTTTAAATTTGACCCTACAAACAAATGGTATGTGCACAACCCAGAATCCGTCCTGGAAAATGAGATGCACAAAATATTCAGGAATTTTGAGATACAAACGAATCCCCTAATCTCGGCCAGACGACCAGACCTAGTGAGACTCAACAAAAAAGAAAACCTGTTATATAACCAGATTTGAATATGTGAAATAGACATACTCATACCGGTACGCAAAACGTTCATAATGTCCATAACGCACATATATAACATAGGAATCCCGAAACACGAAAAACACTTGACGACTTCTTAGTTCAGGTACTAAACTTTTTATTACCTTTGAGTTAAAAGGTTTTTCAATATAAGGAAGAGAGAGGCACAATCTTTTTATGACGACTTTTCCATCTGCCCGCTCCATGTGCGACACCTGCTGCAAGGCCTCGGCGAGCCCCCGAAAGTCAACCGTCTTCTTCGGACGCTAGAACTCAACTTACTTTTTAAAAATCTCAGCCCACGCTTCCGGTGCGTGACGTCACTCACATCCCTGGTCACATCCTTCATCTGAGATTTTGTGACATCTCTGAATGACACGTCCGCTCCGCGCGCGCGTGAACACCTGCGCTCATGTTTGCACCTAACTAACCCATGAACTGAGCCGAAAGGTTCTCAGCCTAACTAAACCCAAAGGCAAGATATATAAAACGAAATCCCTCGGCCATTATATTACAAACCTGCTGAATAGTGGACTTTGCCGTCCTGGCAGATCACAGGGTTAAATTGAAAGAAAACGAAAAGAAAGATAAATACGAATATCTTGCAAGAGAACTAAAAAAAAAAAACTATGAAATATGAAAGTGACGGTGATACCAATTGTAATAGGCGGACTCGGTACAGTCACCAAAAGATTGCTACAGGGAGTGGAGGACTTGGAAATAAGAGAACGAGAGAACTTCCAAACTACAACATTATCAAGACCAGCCAGAATACTGAGAAGAGTCCTGATGACTTGAGGAGACTTGCTGTCACTCAAACTCCAATGAGAAACCATCAACTAACGCTGGTGTAAAAAAACTCTGAAAAGCATAAAATGGTATACGCATGCGCACGAGAAAAATTATTATAAAGTAATGCAGTCACTTTGGGGTAATACATTCACTTTTTGGTAACAAATTCTTTTTGTGGCTACAAATCCTCTTTTGGGTAATACATACATTTTTGTGTTATGTATTAATTTGATTTTGCCGTTAGGAAAACACGGCGATCTGATTTTCCAAAACCGTCATTTTTTTTGTTGTACCGCTAGGTTGGTTGGTTTGTTGGGTTTTATGGCATATTAACCTGTGTAGGTTATTCAACGCCAAATCCATTTTTATGCAAATAATCTGTTCTTTTGAAAACAATTCAGTTTAGCATAAGTACACATTTTAATTGTCAAAAACATTTCTATTTCAAACTATTCAAGCAGTTATATATAACAATTCAGTTAAGTGTAAATACAGTTTTAATGTCGAAAAACAGTTCTATTTGAAATAATTCAGTTAAGCATAAGCACGCAGTTTAAATGTAAGTACGGTTTAATTGTCAAAAACATTTCTATTTCAAGCTATTCAGTTTACTCAAACATTTCATTTTAGCATAAGTATGCTGTTAGTTCTTTTTAACCCATAGATAGGGCCCTATCAGGTGCTACCACCCCGGGCCAGAGTGGACTTGGGAGCGATGACAATGAAAGGGTATTCCGCATTCCCCAAAGCTCCAGCACTGCTGGAACCTCACCATCAGATTGTTTAGTGTCATATACAGGACACTCGTCTTACAGTCAGTGTATTCTACAGCCCCAGCCGACTGGGCAATGTACCGCTAGATTTCATTCTAAATTTTACTTCCCTTTTAAAGTCACGTTGAGTTTTATTTATCCCAGAGATACAATTTTATTGAATTTTTCTATATCTTAGATAGTGAAAGAAGGATTGGTTGATTATCCATGTTCTCTGTTGAATAAATAATACATAATACATAAATATAGCATAAACGCAAGAGAAGAAAATTTTGAACCAATTCTATACAAGTTTTGACTAAACATTTGAAACCAGTGCAAAGATATAAAGAGTGAGTGAAAGGTGTGAAACCAGACTTTATCTGCAATAATTCATTCAAACGTTTTATATATATATATATATCTATACAAGGAAGTTGGTCGACCGTATATATATATATATATATAATGGCCGAGGGATTTCATTTTATGCCTTTGGGTTTAGTTAGGCTGAGATCCTTTCAGCTCAGTGCATGGGTTACTTAGGTGCAACATTAACGCAGGTGTTCACGCGGGCGGGCGAAGCAGACGTGTCACTCAGAGATGTCACAATAGCCCAGATGGGAAACGGAGCTACAGAGTGCGGGTGACGTCACGCACCGGAAGCGCACGGAGGATTTTGGGGATTTTGAAAAAGTCAGTTCGTTGAGTTGAGTCTTGCCGTCCGAGGCCTTGGGCAGGTGTCGCACGAGATGAGTGGGGGGGGGGATGGAAAAGCCAGAATAGAAAGCATGTGTATCTCTCTCCTTATGTCGAAGAACCTTTAAACTCAAAGGTTATAAAAAGTTTCGTACCTGGAATAAGAAGTCGTAAGTGTTTTCCGTGTTTCGACATTCCTACATTCTATGTTTATATATATGAACATTATATGTCCATTTCGCATATCCGTATCTGGCTATGGTATAGACCGTAGTCGAGGGCGACCTAAAGGCTCCCTTTTGAATAGCTACTACGGCGAAAAGTCCGGAAGGGCGCTACTCCTTCTTCTGGATTTCTCTTCCTCCCCTTGGTCTGTTGTGATAAGAAAGGAGACATCAAATACTATTTTTGAGTCTTTGACCTGAGATTGAACTCCGGTTGCACCTGACCATTGGCATATATATATAAAGTAAATAAGAACTGTGAATATCTAAAGAATGAGTGCTCAATCCACAGCTGTTTAATAAAAAATATACCTGCAGAGCAAAATATATATTTTTTGTTTAAAAAACAAGAAGTTTAGAAATTGTTTTCCATAATAAATTTATTTCACTTATTAAAGCTCATCTGGTGGATTTGAAATTCATCTGACGAGCTTTGATAAGCGAAAAAAATTTGTTATGGAAAACAATTTTTAAATCTCTTGTTTTAAAACAAATATATATATATATACCTAGATTTGCTACTCTGCGACAGGAGGGAAACATGTAAAGAGTCATCTGACGAGACGGAGAGTATAGCAATAATATTCTCCGCCGAAATAAATTTATTATGATGCCTTAACCGAGTTTGAGTCTCCATTAAATTGTACTATATATATATATATATATATATATATATATGTGTGTGTGTGTGTGTGTGAGAGAGAGAGAGAGAGAGAAAAAGATGATTATTGTATCTATGTTACCCTGAATACATTGTTTTTTCATAATTGTTTACTTAGATACCATCGGATTCATTTTCATTTCCTCTTATATGTAAGTCATTCATGAAAATTCATCTCAGTGGTAAGGTTTGAGGACGTGGAGGACATTGAAACAAATACAATGGAGCAGCTTCACACCGTATCAAATTTCAGAGATTCTTCGGTTAATAGAAACTTGCTGGAATAAGGGCTAAAGGAAACGTTCTGAAAAATAATGACTGTTTTATTCATTGTTCATTACTTTCTTGGTAAATACAGCTTCAGTCTCGATATTTTTTCAACAAACCTCATATTTTAAAGAAAATTACCGTTTCATTCATTGTTCATTTCTTTCTTGGTAAATATAACACATCACTCACTAAGTTCTGGGCCTAACTAATAAAACAACAACTTTTAAGCAAAATTCGAATTTATTCATTAACATAGTCTCCTTCTAGGGTGATCCACGGATTATAAAGCTTCTTTAACAATTCAATGCCTTTTTTGTAGAATGATTTGTCTTTGCCCTTAAAATACGCATCAGTTTCCGATATCACCTCTTCATTGGAGCTAAATCTTTTCCCCTGGAGCATTCTTTTGAGGTCTGCAAACAGCCAGTAGTTGCTGGGGGCCAGATCTGGAGAATAGGGTGGTTGTGGAAGCAATTTGAAGTGCAATTCATATGGTTTTGCCATCGTTGCGATCGACTTGTGACACGGTGCATTGTCTTGGTGAAAGAGCACTTTTTTCTTCTTCATTTGTGGCCGTTTTGTGGGAGATTTCTTCCTTCAAACGCACCAATAATTCTATATAATATTCGCAATTGATGGTTCTTTGTTTCTCTAGGTAATCGATGAACAAAATACGGAGGCCAAAACCTTGCCTGCTGATATTTGCGTCTTTGGTCGCTTCGGACGGCTTTTATCTGCTGCTGTCCACTCAGCTGACGGTTGATTTGACTCTAGAGTGAAGTGGTGGATCCATGTTTCATCCATTGTCATATATTTATGCAAAAACTACTTTTTGTTGCGTTGAAACAGTTCCAATCAATGCTCTGAATTGTCGACGCTTTGTTTTTGATCAACTGTGAGTAAACGCGGTATCCATTTAGAACAGAGCTTTCTCATTGATAAATGTTCATGGAAAATGGTGAATACACTGCCTTCTGATATCTTCAACTCTGCTATCTCACACAGCTTCAATTACCGATCGGCCAAAACGAGTTTATGGAGTTTCTTGGTGTTTTCAGGGACAACTGTTGAATTTTGGCGATCTGAGAGTTCAGGATCATTTATCATCCGCGTTTAAAGTCAGCATACCGTTGTTTCCGATGGATCAGAGTCCGAATAACACTTATCAAGACATTGCTTTGCTTGAACAGAATTTTTTCCATCAGAAAGCAATGCTTTATCAACACACGAAATTCAGATTTTTCCATTGTTTTGAAAATTTACAACAGTAGCTTCACTTAAATGACTGTAATTTGTGAAGTAATTATTCGATTGTGCTCAAATTTTGACACGTACCGTTTGAAGGTTAGTACTTTATAAGATTTTTATAGATTTTTTATTAGTGGTACCATCTATATGTCAGGCCCGGGACTTATTAAGTGATGTGTTAGCTTCAGTCTCAATACTTTTTCAACACAGCTCGTATTTTGAAAAAAAAAGTTTCATTCATTGTTCATTTCTGTGTTGGTAAATACAGTTTCAGCCTTGAATATTTTTTCAAAAAGGCTCTTATATGCATGTGTGTGTGTGTGTGTGTGTTTTAAGCCATTTGATCTTTATCTAAGAGCCGTCTCTCTCCTCGATACTTTTAAATACATGGATGCCCCCGAACAATATATTGGTGAATAAGGATAATATAATTAGCAATATTAAAGACTAAACAAAGGAATGATTTTTTGTAATGATAACGTCGATTTTTGGTCTTCTCTGAGGTTCTAAAAGTCCCTTAAATTGACTTACGTTCACTGGTTCTTCTCAGAGTATCGAAGTTAAGCAATTCTAAGTTTGCTCAGTACGTAAATGAGCGACCATTTTGTAAGCAATTTGAGACCACCGTAACAGACTAAAAAAAAAAAAAAAATTAGAAAATCACAAGAAAAAGAAAGAAAGAAAGAAGTTGAGCAACGATGAGCATGTTCAGTACTCAGATGGGTGACCAATTAGACATCGAAAGCATTATGAGGTTTGTGCGCCTGACTATTCCAAGCTTAACTACATTTGTATTCAACCTGTTTTGTCCTTAGAATATGACAAATTAATCTGTTGAGAACTGGTATAGAGTTTAGATAAAATAATAGTTCTATTTCTACTGGTATTATTTTCTTTTCGCGACAACCAGAAATAAGCGTTTCTTCTTAAAAAAAAGATTTCTAAGGTAACTGTTTTCTGATAAAAAAAAATTAGTTGGTGAATTATTGTCATGTCGAATCAGCAAAACAATCGATTATTGACAGATGCGAAGAGAAAAATCAAAGAAAATGGCGGAGAGTAGGAACAAGGAAAAGAAAGAAAAGATTCTGATTGGTTGACAGATATGCACCTGACCAGACCGCATCCATTTTCTTAGCAGCAAAGTCTGTCGCTTCATCTTTGCAGAATCCGTTCAGGATTGGCTGGGCAGGAATTCCTCTTCTGAAACGTAAAAAGTTACAAGTTGAAAATAATTCTGCGATAAGAGTTCCACACTTTAATAAAATTAGTAAAGATAACTTTATTATACGGGGTAATTAAAAAAATGTTAACATCTTTCAGGGAGCATCTTTATGCTATAATTTCACACTGTCTCCACGAGTTCCCCATCCCTGTAAACATATTCTTAGAATCTTCTACAAGAGGATATACAAATGTCAATATTTCTAAGGAAGTGTCTTTGGTGTGGTTTGGTTTAGTTTTATGGCATATCAACCATTATAGGTTATTTAAAGCCAAATGCTTTTTATTCATATATATCAAATATACATATTTACCATACATATGTATAAAATATATATATTTACCAACCCCTCCGCTCAGGCAGGATATGACACAAGGTCAGTTTTTAAGCAGAGTTTAACAGGTTTGAATTCAGAGTTTTCCTTCTCCAAAATTAGTTGCCTCATCAAGGCTGAAGAACATAGTCTGCCCTACTATTTACCCATAGCTAGAGGGAGAATAATTGGGTATTAGTGTGAAATGCAATCAGTCTCGTCCAGGATTTGAACTCGTGTCGCCGTGTCCATTTCCCACGACGATAACCATTACACCACGGGCACCTCCACATATATCAAATATATCAAAATCAAATGATTTCTAAACATTTTGTTGATAACATTTTTAAACGAGCCTGAGCTCATTTTTTTTTACACACACTTAAATGGTTTCACCTATTTCTATCTGCTACGAATAATTTTATTTTCTATTTATCATTCGTTTGCGCACAACTAAATTGTTCCAAGTATTTATATTTACCCAACCCCTCCGCTCAGGCAGGATATGACACATGGTCAGTTTTTAAGCGGAGTTTAACAGGTTTGAATTCAGAGTTTTCCTTCTCCTAGACTAGTTGCCTCACCAAGGCTGAAGAACCTACTCTGCCTTACTATTTACCCATAGCTGGAGGGAGGATAATTGGATTCACACCTTTCCCAAGGGTATTAGTACTATGTGAAATGCAATCAGTCTCGTCCAGGGTTTGAACTCGTGTCGCCGTGTGCATTTACTACGATGATAACCATTACACCACGGACACCTCCAAATTGTTCCAAGTATTGCTATTTACAATTCAATTAAACATCAATCATTTGTTTACGCACAGTTAAATGAACAAACAGTTCTATTTCAAGCAATTCAGGTCAGTAAATTAGCAGAAGTCATGTGTTTGCACTCAGTTTAAATCTCAAACAGTTCTATTTCACCCATTGACAGGACCCTATCAGGTGCTACCACTCTGGGCCGGATGGGACCTGGCAGCGATGTCATCGAAGGGATACTCCGCATTCTCCAATCAGATTGTTTAATGTCATATGCAGGACTTTCGTTTGGGGAGTTTTACCCTTCTGCAGAGGTGCAGTCGGTGTATTCTACAGGCCACCCCCAGCCGAATGGTCCAGGAAGTATGTATTTGCCACTGCCTCCTACCAGACAGGGCTTGACACAAGGTCAATGACCCGAAAGCTGATTATAGTGAGGATTAAGGGGATGTGTAGGTCGGGAACGAGCCAAGGCTCGAACACTGCTAGTCTTTGCAGCTCATCGACCCACTTAGTGCAATGTGGATCTAATGATCCAAGCAGTTTCACGAACCCAAATCTGGGTCTGGATACTTAAACTAGACAGCAAGGTCTAGTGCTATACATTGGGGACAAAGGTGTTAATGTTACAGCTCGCCCACCCGAAGGTGGCCCGGCCGAAGCTAGAGCCTTTCGGCCTCGAATCTGCCATTGATTTCGATACCCCATCCGGCACGAATGCCAGATGGCCCAGCCAAGGCCAGAGAAGTATCTTTATTAGAAAAGCAGAACTGGTGAATATCCAAATAACGTGTTAATAGACAAGTGGAAATTTACACCCTGTATATTCTGTATTTATTCAGGCAAGTTCACCAGTAATAATAGTTTGTAGCAATTTTATTTTTAATGCGAAAAATACAGTTAAGTACTGTAAACACAGTCATAAGTTTTTTAAATGAATATTCTGAGTTCTTTTACACACACGTTATTTCGCTCTGAACCGGAGTGGTAGTACCTGTTTGGTTCTCGTTTACGGGTTAAATAAAAATGTATTATCATTTCCTATTCTTGAAACCATTTAACTGTGTGCAAACAAATTAATAACATTGAATTGAATCATTAGTACTATTGTTGTATACTCATATGCAGATGCATGCATAAAAAATCATAACAACACACAATAAAGACGAGTGACACAGTTCTTTAGAAAAATATACCTCTCACTTTATTTGAAATGGTTGTGTGTGAGAGGGAGTAAATGTAAAAACAGTTCTACTTCAAACAATTCAGTTTAGAACAGTGTTTGACATTTAAACTGAGTACTTAAGCTATTTCAAACTATTCAGTTTAGCATAAGTACAGTTCTTTGTTTCCACACAGTTAATTGTAAAAACAGCTCTATTTCAAATAATTCAGTTTAGCATAAGTACAGTTCTTTGTTTCCACACAGTTAAATGTAAAAACAGTTCTATTTCAAACAATTTAGTTTAGCATAAGTACACAGTTTAGTTCTCCTTGATCCATAGATAGGAGCTTCTCAGATGTAACCACTTCGGGCCAGAATTGACCTGGGAGCGATGGCGATAAAGGGGTACGCGGCGACACGAGTTCAAATCCTGGACGAGACTGATTGCATTTCACATAGCACTAATACCCCTGGGAAAGGTGTGAATCCAATTATCCTCCCTCCAGCTATGGGTAAATAGTAGGACAGACTAGGTTTTTCAGCCTTGGTGAGGCAACTAGTCTATGAGAAGGAAAACTCTGAATTCAAACCTGTTAAACTCCGCTTAAAAACTGACCTTGTGTCATATCCTGCCCGAGCGGAGGGGTTGGTAAATAGGATAAAGGGGTACTCGGAATTCCCTAAAGCTCCAGCATTACAGGAGGCTTACAATCATATTGTTTAGTGTCATAATTAGGATACTCGTTAAGGGATCTTACCCCTCTGTAGAGAAGAAGTCGGTGTAATCTGTAGCCTCAGCCGACTTGACCCAAAAATTATTTGTGTTAGATAGAAATACATTAAACTGCATCTGACGGTGAGGCTTCTGTGTTAGAGTTTGGGGAATGTGGAGTACCCCTTCATTGGAATTATGATGACCCGGAGTAGTAGTACCTGTTAGGGCGCCATTTATGGATCAAATATAACACTTCAGTCTTTTATGAGGCATTATTTGAAATCATACAGTTGTGTGCAAATTATTCGTATTAGGCAGGAATACTTGATAAATAGAATTATCATAGTGAATTGCAATACTTGAAACCGTTTAACTCCATGCAAACAAAAGGCTAATATTAAACAGAATTATTAGTGTTAGATAGCAATACTTGAAACCATTTAACTGTTTGCAAACAAATGATTAATATAAGTAGCTGTGAGCAAACAAATGATTAATATTAAATTAGATAGGAATAAATGATAAATGAAATTGTTTATGTTAAATAGCAATACTTGGAACCAAATAACTGTGTGCAAACAAATATGGTCTGGCCTGTTTAGAAATAATGATACCTACAAACTATTCGCTTACAAATCACACACACACACACACACACACACACACACACACACACACACAGAGATAACCAGGAGTTGGCATTAAATCATTTCAAAGGTTGATATGCCTTAAACACAACCTAATCAAACCAAACAAAATCTACACCCACCTTAGCTTATTTCATACGAATAAATTGCTAATTTCAGTAGGATCACACACACACACACACATTCACACTCATATATATATTTATTCATTTGCCAAATTGTCGGATATCCTTATCAGAATTATTTATTTTATATGCAAGCTCGACGTTGAGGCTTGAAACAATAAAATATACTATTTTTAACGATATGTCAATTTTCTGGGGGTATTTTATCCCAAGAGGTTAGGAAATCGCATTCATGTTCTCTTCTTAAGAGTTTTTTTTTGCATACTGTCCAGTCGAATAGGAATAATTCTCAAACAAACTTTTTTGACCCATAAATGGGTCTCTAACAGGTACTTCTACTCTGGCTCAGAGTGAGACTGGGAGTAATGGTAATGAAGGTACGACTGTATACTTCTCAAATCTCCAGAACTGGAACCTCACCATCAGATGTACTTTAGTACAATTTTTAAAGATTTATTTACCCATAGATGAGACTACTACTCTTGCAATATAATTAAGGATAGTAATTAATTATATTAGTTAATTATTTTATTTGTAGTAATAAATTGAGTGTTAGCTAAAAACTTTGAAATTAAGTGTAGACCGCGTTGAAAAGGTCGTACCCGCGAACATACCACGACTGGACGTCAGTTCATGTTAAAATAGTTTTGTTTTGAACTCGGGGTTGTTGGCCGGATACTAAAAAGATCAACATTCTTTCGGCTGGCTTAATGATAACAGGTTTATGGAAAGTCTTTAATTGCACGTGTTCTTATCATCATTAGTTGATGCGTTAATTAATATATATAACATAAGCAGGGTAATTTAGCTGTCAGTCAGTTCAGTTCAGAGTCGGAAGCAGAGGCTCGTAGCTACATCGACGAGATTCGCGTCAATAGACAACAGTTTTGTGGAGGCAAAGGGTTTGTTCTGGGCAAAGAAAGCAAAGTCGGTGTTTTGATCGTTCGTCTCTCATGAATGAGACTTTTGGCTAAGTCTTTTCATTCTATCTCTCTCTCGTTTCAGTGACGACTATGTGAATGTTGTTATCAGAAAATGAACTTTCGTATTTGAAACAAATGGATCCATCTTGTACTTATGAAATGTAACATCTATTCTTTTTGGGTCTCGTAGGGTAACACCTTTTGATTTTATCTGTATGCGTCATGTTGCCTCATTTTATCTGATCTCATAATGTAACACTCTGGGTTAGGGTGGACCTGAGAGTAAAAGCAATAAAGGGAGAACTCTTTACTCCCCACATCTCTAGAACAGGAGCCTCACGATCAGATGCAGTTTATCCAAGACAATATTAAAATTGGGAATTACTTTCGAGGCAATCCTCATACAATCATAGCAAAGAAACTTGTTCATTGCTGGCGAAATTTCCGTGTGACTATGTGGGAAAAAAAGCTTTTTGAAGTTGAAAACTTGCCCTATCTAATGGTGGTATTGTGTTCCTTTTGTCTGTTGTTGTTTACTTTCAATGAGTTCAATAGATATTCAATAAAAAATACCGATATTCGATATGACGTTATTTTAGCGGACATGATGTTCCAGATATGAAAAGGACTTTCTCAAGTTTTAGTAAAAGGTTTTAATCCCTAGACACAATAATTGTTTCCAGTTGTTTTTTTTAAAACAGCCACTGGGTCGTAAGAGAATAATAAAACTCATCTTTTTGAAGATTGTCAAGTCTAATAATATTTTCTTTAGATGAACTAAGATTGACTGAGACAAAAATAAATTGATTATGGATGTTGGAATTGTTTTGCGTGTCCTAAAAGAATACGAGTCCGTTATATTCATTTACATGAAACAAAGGTTCTGGAAGAAAATTGAATGCCAAAGATATGAAAAATTTAATTCTATTCGCGAGAGAATAATAGCCGGATTTGTGCCTAATATAATCGATCTGTAATGTACCTGGTGACCCGAGTTCAAATGAAAGGCATGAATCAATCACTTCTCTCTTCCCAAGCGATAAAAGGTTAGATTGAACACTGCAACCTTGTATATAGGCAAACCGGTTTAGGAAAAGAAAAGGATCTGATTTAAAACCCTTACAAATGTGATGGTGCAATACTTTGAATCTACAACGACATTGTTCAAGGGACGACATGCATTGTTTCTGGAAGATTAGGTTATACTTACATAATCAGTAAATCTGACTTGTGTCCTGGTTATGAGAGACTAAACTGATAGTGTGGCTACATTTCTGGAGACCTGGGGAGTATATAGTAGCCCAAGTTCACTCGAACAAAAAAAGGTAGTATCTGTTAGGGTTCTCTATGTAGATGATGTAGATCTATTTAAGACTGTTTAATATGATTTTGAACAATATCAATAATAGCTATTAAAAGTAAAAACTCAAAACGGCAGATTTATTCAGTAATTTACTAAGCTTTTTGCTTATATGTACCACAAGGTCAAATGAATGGGGTACCCAGTGAGACTCGAATTCGCACGTGAAGCTTGCTAATCTTGCTTGTAAACCATTACACCACCCGAGGCGCCCACAGTAGGTTTATTCATTTATTTTTCATTTTTTATTGCCCAGTCGGCTGGAGCTGTAGAATACACCGACTGTATCTCTGCAGAGGGGTAAGACCCCACCCAACGAGAATCCTGGATATGACACTAAACAATCTGATGGTGAGGTTCCAGTTATGCTAGAGCTTTGGGGAATGCAGAGCACCCCTTCATTGCCATTACTCCCAGGTCCACTCTGGCCTGGAATGGTAGCAACTGATAGGGCCCTATCTATGGGTTAAATAGAACTAACTACATACTTATGCTAAACTGAATTGTTTGAATTAGAACTGTTTGACTAAACTGAATAGCTTAAATAGAAATGTTTTTGACAATTAAACTGTACTTACATCTAAACAGCATGCTTATTCTAAACTGAATTGTTTGAAATGGAATTGTTTTTGACATTGAAACTCTTCTTACACTAAATTGAATTGTTTAATATAGAACTGTTTTGATATTTAACTGCGTGTAAACAAAATCTGTACTTATACTAAACTGAATTAGCTGAATTAGAACTGTTATGACAATTAAATTGTGTACTTATGCTAAACTGAATTGTTTGAAATAGAGCTGAATATTTGCATAAAAATGGATTTGGCGTTAAATAACCTACAAAGGTTGATATGCCATAAAACCCAACTAACCAACCAACCAACATCTCATTTTTAGATTTAAGATTAAAATTGAAAAACCGTTTACAACAGAGCAATTTATATAAGGAAAGGACGATGTCTTGACGTATAGACGAATCGGTGCCAATTAAATAAAAAATTTGAAACTAGTCACTGCACTTTTTTAAACGAAAGTTTTTTTTTGGAAATACAGGTTTGTGCGAGAGCAGTGACTTTTTTTGGTTTTTTAAACTAAAGACACATCTCAAGGAAAAAAATTAGGCCGTGGAAGACGTTAAAAGAAATACAGCTTCATACTATATCAAAAGAGAAGTTTCAGAGGTGCTTTGATTTGATTGATTGACTTTAACGGCATATCGACTCATCAAGGGTCATTTTATGCCTAGAGGTTACTGAATCGCCTTCATTGTACGCTAATATTCATACTTTTTTGTATAATTTTTTCTAAAGAATCCATTCATTGCTCATTTATGTCTTGGTAAATACAGTTTCAGTCCCGATACTTTTTGAAAACACCTAGCATTTTGAAGATAATGAACGTTCCATTCATTGTTCATTTCTGTGTTTGTAAATACAGCTTCAGTCCTGATACTTTTTGAAAACACCTAGCAATTTGAAGATAATCAACGTTCCATTCATTGTTTATTTCTGTGTTGGTAAATACAGCCTCAGTCTAGAATATTTTTGAACATACTGCGTATATGCATAATTTTTTTAAAAACCTATTCGATCTTTTGATTAAATCTTATGAGAAAGATATCTAAGAACCGTCTCTCCATGAAATCTTATTGACTTACCTCAGTAAGCGACATCTTTGTTGATCCAACCGGAACCTAGCATCATTTACATCGTTGACTTCCGGTGCACTCCATAATCTCTCTGCAACGGCTGACGCCCGAGGCCTGCAAGTTTAAAAAAAGAAACGAATATAAAATTTTATTGCGGCAGTAAAACCGTTAGAGAATTTATTATCATTTATCAAAGTAGGTTATACTTGAGAAGGTAGGGTTATTTTTAAGGGTGACATACAGTATTTCTATAAAATCTATTTGAAACAATGGAAATGAAATAATATGCACTGAAAGAGAGTAGATTAATTTTAAATAAATACTAGGATAGTTCTCGTTAAAATAAAACACGAACTCATTTATGTATGTATCCACACTTCCGCCAACAGAGGAAACTCTTATATTTGGCCTTAAGGCTTGGTTTATTTTTATGTCAGCATCTCACTATATAGAGCTGTTAGTTTATCCACGTTCGGATTCTATATAAAGCAGTGTCACCCAATCCACTACGACTTCCCCAGCCTTTCGGCTGGGCCGTCTGGCATTCATGTCGGATGGGGTACCGAAACTAATGGCAGATTCGAGGCCGAAAGGCTCCCAACATCGGTTGGGCCGCCCTCGGGTGGGCGAGCTGCTTTTCAGACCCCCTTGCACTACTTGTATAGCACTAGACCTCACGGTCTAGTTCAAGCTATATTCTGGCATACGTGCCCGGATCTAAATTTAGGTCCGTGATACTGCTTGACTCATTAGACCCACATTGCACTTAGTGGGTCAATGACCAGCAGGGTTCGAGTCTCGGCTCGTTCCCGACCTTCCTCTCCCCTTTATCCCCACTTTAATCAGCCTTCGGGCTTTTGACCTTGTGTCAAGTCCTGTCTGGTGCGAGGCAGCGACAAATACATACTTCCCTGGCTTTTGCTGGGCCGTCTGGCATTCGTGCCGGATGGGGCATCGAAATCAATGGCAGATTCGAGGCCGAAAGGCCCCAAGCTTCGGCTGGGCCACCTTCGGGTGGGTGGGCTGCAACATTGACACCTTTGTCCCCTATGTATAGCACTAGACCTTGCTGTCTAGTTCAACCTATAACCCGGCATCCGAGCGCAGACCCAGATTTGGGTTCGTGCAACTGCTTGGCTTATTAGACCCACATTGCACTTAGTGGGTCAATGAGCAGCATAGACCAGCAGGGTCCGAGTCTCGGCTCGTTCCCGACCTTCCCCTTTCCCTACCCCACAATAATCGGCCTTTGGGTCATTGACCTTGTGTCAAGCCCTATCTGGTGGGAGGCAGTGGCAAATACATACTTCCCGCCTTAAACAAGTTTCTTAGCAGTCTGATGTGTGACTTGACAAAAGTAGCGATTGTTTTTTTTTATTGGATCAGTATTTTGCAAATTTTGCGTGGATAAAAAAAAGGAAAGTGATAGAGAACAACAGGTTATATGAAAACTAAAATGAATTATAGATAACAATTTTATTCTTTTTAATTTCTTTTTATTTATTTTTGATTGATTGATTTTAACAGCACGTCAACCTGTCTCAGTTTATTATATGCCAATCACAGACATTCATATTTAAATTTATACTTTTTGTGTCACTGTTTTTTTTTTAAGATTAAAAGAAAAATTTGTGATATATCAAAATACCTAGATTTGTTTGCTAAATTATTTGGTTTAATTTTATTTCTTTCAATGACAAAATGTCATTCATGATGATATTTTCAAATTGGCCCTTCATATTATTTGACGTTAAAAAATCGTGTAATGAGAGCTAAAGTTCCGTATTATGTGAGTTACTTCGTTTTTTTCCAAATGTTGTTGTCAACTCTGATGCTCTCACAAACCAGTAACCTTATGTAGCATATTGACCTCTGACAGAGCCGTCAACCAGGTATTTCTCTACACAGGATGCACCTGTGTAAATATATTAATTACCGGAAAACAAGCGGAAGCGGCTCACATGGGTTGACAGCCAGAAGTACGAACCGGAAGAACGCATAGGTGTTATACAATTATATATACACAATCACCCACAAAGTTACGGTCAGTCTCAGTCTCGCGCTCAGTCATAAGAGGTCCGGAAAGCGCTAGCGAGTGGCTGGTGGGCACACAGGGGGCAGTGGCCCACAGCGGACCTCGGTTAAAGGAAGCAGAGATGTAAAGGCTTGAATATGGTTATGAAGTTATGGGTCAATATATCAGTCCTCATTCCTCTAAGTCCTCCGTTTATCGCCGTCTCCGACTCTCTGTCTCTGTCACTTACAGTCAACTTCAGACACTTAGTGAGACGTGTATATTTATGTATAGAAATGCGTTAGTACGTCTTCCGTCCTTATGGCTATCAACAGTTAGCCTTATTGCAAATCGATTCACCCTCCCAAAAAGTTAACTAAATTCTTCAAAGACATAAGATAAATATATATTTACCCAGAAAAATGAGCTACCTGCCAGATAAAACTGAATTTTCCAACGTAGTGAACACTTTGAAAGGTTATGTTCAATAGAGTACAATAAAATTGAGGAAAATTCAATTGTCGCGGCCCATTACACCACTGGGTGAAGATTTGTAGATCCCCGTGAGTGACTCTAATTGATTGATTTTAATCGCATGTCAACCCATTTAAGGTCATTTTATGAATAGGGAATCGTGTTCATTGTAAGTTCATATTTACATTTTTTTCTGTGCTTGTTTCTTAAGATATCTTTTTTCTTTTTGTGCATGGTCCTATTGAATAGAACTAATTTTTAAACAGATCTATTCAAACTATAAATGGAACCCTAACAGGTATTAACACTCCGGGTCAGTGTGACCCAGTCGGCTGGGGTTGCAGAATACACCGACTGCATCTCTGCAGTGAGGTAAGACCTCCCTCCAACGAGTATCCTGGATATGACACTAAACAATCTAATGGTGAGGCTACAATAATGCTGTAGCTTTGGGGAATACGGAGAACCTCTGTTTTTTGCCATCGCTTCCAGGTCCACTCTCACTCGGAGTGGTAGCAACTCATAAGGTCAAATAGAACTAAACTGTGTACGTATGCTAAACTGAATTGTTCGAAACAGAACTGCTTTGACATCTAAAATGTGTACTTACGTTTAACTGAATTGTTTGAAATGTTTATATGTATAAAAATAGAATTTGCATTAAATAACCTACAATGGTTGATATGCCATGAAACCAAACCAAAATGAATTAGGTATTAAATGACCGAAACGGGTTGATACGCCGTAAAACAAACCAATCAACCAACCGGGTTAGTGTAGACTTGGGAGTAATGGCTATTTGAAGGAGTACTCCACAGTCCCCAAATCTCCAGAAATGGAGTCTCGCCATCAAATTCAGTTTCGGATCATATCAAGGACAGCACTTTCGTGGAAGGGGCGAGGGGACTTATCTCTCTACACGGAATACAACGTGCTTGAAAAATTATTTGTATTCGATACGTGTAAAAAAATATGCGTAAAAAAAAGAACCACAAAATCCTCTTAAGAAACAATCACACCCAAATTGCTGATATGAACGCGATTCCAGAACACCTCAGTATGAAATAAACCTAGACGTATTGACATGCCATTAAAATCAATTTATCAATCAATCAATCAATCTTTTAGGCATATATTGTTTGGCATTCTTAACGTTTATATCATTTCCTGTATTAAAATCAGAGGTGTCCCTTTGTCGTAGTGGCTAACATGCTAAACTGCGACATTTTTGTAAACAAATTCGAATTCTACTTGCGATATTACGGTCACTTTCTGAATGATACCCAAGAGAAAGGTAGAAAACTTATTGTCTCCCCAACTCTGGCTAAGATACCACCACTATTTTTCTTCTACAAGGATGGATTTGACATTGGATAACCCACGAAGGTTTATATACCATTAAACAAAAGAAACCGTGGCTAATCGAGGGGGTGTCCTTGTGGTGTAATGGTTAAAGCGATGGACAGCAAAATCGTAGTAAGCGAGTTTGTACTCCAGTCGCGCTATTATATCCACTTTCGGGCAAATACCCTTGGGAAAGGTATGAACCCTCTTATCCTCCCAGCTATGGTTTAATTAGTACCACTACTGTTCTTCTAGGAGAATGGCTTTGGCATTAAATAACCTACAAAGGTTGATATGCCATTAAACAAAAAAAAAAACAAAAAAACAAAAAAACCTAGCCTAATCGAGTTAACTTCATTTTTTTTTGTCAAATTTTTCTTTTTCTTAATCATACATTACCAAATTCTGGACATTATGTTTGTGCTGTCAACGTATTCTGACCACATACAGGCCTCGCCTCCAATCATCAGGTCAAGTTTCTTGGGGTCATCTCGAAAAAAAAAAAGTAGAAAAAAAAACATTGAACAGATGTCAGAACAAAATATTTTTTCAAATAAACTCAGCAGATGAGGAAAAACTAACCAACAAAATGAATAAATGAATTATAAAACAAAAAAGTAATCCACTCTGACCTGAAGTGGAAGTATCTTTTAGGGTCTTTTGTATGGGTCAAATTTGCCCAGTCGGCTGGGGCTGTAGAATACACCGACTGCACCTCTGCAGAGGGGTAAGACACTCCCAACGAGTGTCCTAGATATGACACTAAACAATCTGATGCTGAGGTTCCAGTAACGCTGGAGCTCTGGGAAAAGTGGAGTACCCCTTTATTGCCATCACTCCCAGGTCCACTCTGGCCCGGAGTGGTAGCACCTGATAGGGACCTATCAATGGATTAAATAGAACTAATAGCACACTTATGCTAAACTGAATTGTTTGATTAACCTGAATAGCTTGATATAGAAATGTTTTTGACAATTAAACCGTACTTACATCTAAACTGCGGGCTTATGCTAAACTGAATTGTTTAAAATTGAACTGTTTTTGACACTGAAACTGTACTTACACTAAACTAAATTGCTATATATAACTGTTTTAATAAACTGAATAGTTTGAAATAGAAATGTTTTTGACAATTAAACAGTGTACTCATGCTAAACTGAATTGTTTTAAATAGAACAGATTATTTACATAAAATTGGATTTGGCGTGAAATGACCTACAAAGGTTGATATGCCATAAAACCCAACCAACCAACCATGTATAGGTCAAATAGAATTTTTAAACTATCTAACTGCGCACAAACAAATGTCAGATGTTGATTTGATTTGTGTTACATAGCGATGAAATCATTTAACTATGTCCAAATAAAAATATCGGTGTTACATAGTGTTGTATATTGACCTACGACCCAGACGGGCAGTCAAAATAGGAAATGCACCTATGTAAATAACAGGTGCATCCGGTCGAGGAATATCAGGATATTGACCGTAGACAGGTTGAATGAGTGCGATTTGTGACGCCCACAAGAAGAAGGTGGACGTTGAACTATTATGTAACTCAGTGCACAGGAAATTCAATCAATTGGAGACAAGATGCGGTATAGAAAGCCAGCACCTAGCAGAAGGAGCCCTCAGGCCCCCGATTGAGCAGTTGGGGTCAGACGAATTGGAGATAAGATGCGGTAGAGAAAACCAGCACCCAGAGAACAGGAAAGAAACGTTGATGGGCATAAGAGTGGGGGTCAATATGTTGCAGTTCTGTTCGGTCTCCAACTCCCTCTTACACACAACCCTTTCAAATAAAGTGAAAGGTATATTTTTCTAAGAACTGTGTCGCTCATCTTTATTGTGTCGTCGATATGATTCTCCGTGCATATGGAGATGTATATGTATTATGTGTTTGTACAGTTGGTCATGGCTATACAACAATAGCAATAAATGAAACCATTTAACTGCGCACAAACAAATGATTAATATTAAATAGAATTATTAGTGTTAGATAGCAGTACTTGAAACCATTTAACTGTGTACAAACAAATGATTAATATTAGATAGAATTATTTGTGTTATATAAGTTTGCTTGAAACTGTTTAACTGTGCGAGAAAATTGAATTATTGGTATTACATTACAATACTTGGAACCGTTTGACTGCGTTCAAATAAATATGAACGCAGTCAAACGGTTCCAATTCGTCTGACCCCAACTGCTCAATCGGGGGCCTGAGGGCTCCCTCTGCTAGGTGCTGGCTTTCTATACCGCATCTTGTCTCCAACTGATTGAATTTCCTGTGCACTGAGTTACATAATAGTTCAACGTCCACCTTCTTCTTGTGGGCGTCACAAATCGCACTCATTCAACCTGTCTACGGTCAATATCCTGATATTCCTCGACCGGATGCACCTGTTATTTACATAGGTGCATTTCCTATTTTGACTGCCCGTCCGGGTCGTAGGTCAATATACAACACTATGTAACACCGATATTTTTATTTGGACATAGTTAAATGATTTCATCGCTATGTAACACAAATCAAATCAACATCTGACATTTGTTTGTGCGCAGTTAGATAGTTTAAAAATTCTATTTGACCTATACATGATTGGTTGGTTGGGTTTTATGGCATATCAACCTTTGTAGTTCATTTCACGCCAAATCCAATTTTATGTAAATAATCAGTTCTATTTAAAACAATTCAGTTTAGCATGAGTACACTGTTTAATTGTCAAAAACATTTCTATTTCAAACTATTCAGTTTATTAAAACAGTTATATATAGCAATTTATATATAGCATATATATGAATAATTCTATTCAACACTGTTGAATAGAATTATTAGTGTTAAATAGCAATACTTGAAACCACTTCACTGAATGCAAACAAATGATTAATATAAAAAAAAATTATTAGTGTTTGATAGGAATTCTTGAAACCATTTAACTCTTTTCAAAGAAATGAGCTCTGGCTGGTTTAAAAAAGTTATTTGCAAACACTTCCATTTCGATAACAAATCATATATGGTTAATATATATATATATATATATATATATATATATATATATAAGTGCGCGCGCGCGCGTGTGTGTGTGTGTGTGTGTATAAACAGGATTTGGCATTTAGCAACCAACAAGTTTGATATGCAATTAACCTAATCAAAAAAAAAAAAACAAAAAAAAAAAACAAGGAAAGAAAATACAAATATATTTCTGTTGTATCGTGGTAAGGAAGAGATACACAGTGAAACAAAGAGTTAATTATTTATTAACTGAAGTGGTACAGTCCGACAAATATTATAAGTCTCGCGCTGTTGGTGTTACGTCCGAAGTTGGTCTTACTACTGACCGAGATCTTTCAGTACCCATGTGCTTAAAAAACACGACGTCTTTTAAAGCGATACCGGAAGTAACGTGATACGAGCCACTATACAACAATTTCAAGAATATATAAGTAAGTTTGTAAGTTGGCTGACTGTTGTCGAGGGCAATCCACAGGCTTCGTCTTCAGTAGCTACTTCACCGAGGTGTAAAGTAGGGCGTCACTCGTTTCTTTGGATTGCTTCACTTACCCTTGATCCTTACCGTATAATGTTGAGTGCTAAGCAAGGAAGTATCAAGGATTTTGAGTCTTTGGTATGATACGTCCTAGGATTAGCATTATTGTTAGAGTGTTCACCAAAGGTCTGGAAGACTAGGATTCAATCCCAGGTCGAGTCATACCAAAGACTTAAATCCTTGATGCCTCCTTGATTAGTACTCAGCATTATAAAGTACAGATCAAGAGTAAGTGGAGCAATCCAGCGAAACAAGTAGCGCCCTCTCCTACACCTCGGTGTAGTAGCTTTTGAAAAGGGAGCCTTCGGGTCGTTTTCTATTATGGTCGGCCATAGAAGGTTGAAAATCTACTACCCTACCTCTAACAACCGTCTTTAACACTGTGTGACAACAGAATATAGTAAGAAGCATTACTTTCCGAGAAGCCCACTCACAAGTTCTGCATGCAGACTCGACTTCATTGCTAATGAAAATACAGCGGTAACGATGCGGTCTCTTTGTTTATATGGCCTATCAACCTTCGTGGGTTATCTAATGTCAAAGTGGTCCTTCTAGAAGAACAGCATTGATGCTATTTAACCAATAGCTGGGATGATAAGGGGGTTCATACCTTTCCCAAGGATATTTGTCCGAAAGTGAACGTAATAGTGCGACTAGAGTTCGAACTCCCAGTCTTGCGCTTTAAACATTACACCACGAGAACACCCCGGTAACAATGTTGGTTGACTTGAAAGTTGTAACGTGATTCCACATGACGGAAGATAAGGGACAAACACACGTTTAAAATTTAGTTCCTACGCTTAGTGATGTTTGAATAAACCAGACCGTCCATCTCAGTGGGTCTCTAAACTGTATTTCATATTGTGGAAGAAATCCCTGCTCATTCTAAAGTCTCTATTGTTAATCATAAAAAAAAAACCAAAACACGTTTTTTCATTAGTTTTCCGGAAATTGCAACTTAGTAAAACTGCATTTTAGACGAGGTTGTTTGTGTTTCGCTTTGTGGTAATGCCTTTAAGAAAGGTATAAATCCATCTCTTCAAACGCCATCTACAGGTAAATAGTAGGGTAGACTAGGTTCTCTTGACTTGGTAAACACAACCGATCTAAGAGAAAAAAAGAGTTTGTATTCAAGCTCTCAACAAGCATGATATTGTGTGTGTTAACCCAATTCTTCTGCTGTGATACAAGGTCAATATTTAGCGGAGTAAAACTGGTTTGAATTCGGAGTTTTCCTTCTTCTAAATTAGTTGCCTCAACAAGGCTAAAGAACTCGTATTTTTTTACTATCTATGAGATAGTTTGGTTTCTTTGGTTTAATGACATATCAACCACCGTGGGTTATTTGATGCCAAAGACATCATTGTAGAACAGTAGTGATACTGTTTAACCCAGTGTTAGGGTATAAGGGGTTCAAGCCTTTCCAAAGGCTATATGTATGAAAGTAAACGTAATAGTGTAACTGGATTTGAGATCGCAGTTCTGCACGTTAACCACTACACCACGGAGACTTCCCACCTTTTGGTGAAAGAGAACAGATGAATTAATGTATTCCCCAACAAAGTGAAAATGCAAAGAGCCTCGTCCAGGATTTGATCTCGGGTCGCTGATTCCATTTTCTATAACTGTTACACTGTGGGCCCTAGGTAACTGGTCACAGTGGAGTGCCAAAGTTATGTACTGGAATCTCTGACGCTGTGTTCTAAAATCCTTTGTGGTGACAATAATGCCTGGTCGTTTAGAGCTATCTTAACATAACAAATAGCCGTGTGCTGTTTAAATCTGTGGATGATCTTGTCTGACTATTCAGCTGTGTGCAATTCTATCTAATTAATTACCTTTATGCTATCATGTCTAACTAAGTACTAATGTGCTATTTTATCGGGCTAATTACCTATGTACTATTATATCTGACTAGCTAGCAATATGCTATTTTATCTGTGTGATATCATGTCTAACAAACTTGCTGTGAGCTATCATTTCTGACTAACTAGGAGGGTGCTATTTTATCGGGCTGATTACTGGTATGCTATCATTTCTAACTAGGGGGTGCTATTTTATCGGACTGATTACTGGTATGTTATCATTTCTGACTAACTAGGAGGGTGCTATTTTATCGGGCTGATTACTGGTATGCTATCATTTCTAACTAGGGGGTGCTATTTTATCGGACTGATTACTGGTTTGTTATAATTTCTGACTAACTAGGAGGGTGCTATTTTATCGGGCTGATTACTGGTATGCTATCATTTCTAACTAGGGGGTGCTATTTTATCGGACTGATTACTGGTATGTTATCATTTCTGACTAACTAGGAGGGTGCTATTTTATCGGACTGATTACTGGTATGTTATCATTTCTGACTAACTAGGGGGGTGCTATTTTATCGGACTGATTACTTGTAAGCTATCATTTCTGAATAGGGGTGTGCTATTTTATCGGACTGATTACTTGTAAGCTATCGTTTCTGACTAACTAGGGGGGGGCTATTTTATCGGACTGATTACTGGTATGCTATAATTTCTAACTAGGGGTGTGCTATTTTATCGGACTGATTACTTGTAAGCTATCATTTCTGACTAACTAGGTGGGGGCTATTTTATCGGACTGATTATTTGTATGCTTTGCCCAGCCAGCTGGGGCCGTAGAATACACTGACTGCTTCTCTGCAGAGGGGTATGACCCCCCCCATGAGTGTCCTGTATATGACACTAAACAATCTGATGGTGAGGTTCCAGCAGTGCTGGAGCTTCGGGGAATGTGGAGTACCCTTTTATTACCATCGCTCCCAGGTCCATTCTGGCCCGGAGTGGTAGCACCTGATATGGCCCTATCTATGGGTTAAATAGAACTAACAGCATACTTATGCTAAAATGAATTGTTTGATGGTTTGGTTTGGTTTCTTTGTTTAATGGCATATCAACTCTTTTTAGGTTATTTAATGCCAAAGCCATTCTCCTAGAAGAACAGTAGTGGTACTATTTAACCCATAGCTGGGAGGATAAGGGGGTTCATACCTTTCCCAAGGGTATTTGCCCGAAAGTGAACGTAGTAGCGCGACTGGAGTACGAACTCGCGTACTACGATTCCGCAGTCGATCGCTTTAACCATTATACCACGAGGACACCCCCTGAATTGTTTGAGTAAACTGAATAGCTCGAAAGAGAAATGTTTTTCACAATTAAACCGTACTTACATTTAAACTGCGTGCTTATGCTTAACTGAATTATTTGAAATAGAACTGTTTTTCGACATTGAAACTGTATTTACACTTAACTGAATTGTTACATATAACTGCTTGAATAGTTTGAAATAGAAATGTTTTTGACAATTGAAATGTGTACTTATGCTAAACTGAATTGTTTGAAATAGAAACAGATCATTTACATAAAAATGGATTTGGCGTTAAATAACCTACAAAGGTTGAAATGCCATAAAACCCAACAAACTAACCAACCAACTTGTATGGTATCATTTCTGACTAACTAGGAGGGTGCTATTTTATCGAACTAATTACCTGTGTACTGTCTGACTAACGAGCTGTGTGCTCTCATTTGCAGTGACAATAATGCCTGATTGTAGAGCACCTTGTTCTTCCACAGGACAACACTGGTGTCATGAAGAGAGGAGACGGTCAGCTGTTCGATATTGACTTGAAGAACCAGATTGAACGAAAATAACTGGAAATGTACCAGGTGCCTAAAGTAAACAGGACGCAGGTGTTCCCGGCGGAAATGCCACACAAATTGCGTGGGTGACATTTCAGAGAAAGTCGTGGCCTTATTAATTGTGAGGGTGTTCGGGATGTTATATAACAATGAAAATTTTGATCTAAAGGAGAAGAGGTTTCACCGATGGTCCGTACCATCGGCTCCCTACGTGTAACTAAACGTCTTCGGCCATCTTTTGTTCTACCCCACCGTTCATTTTGGGAAATAAAAACAAGAAGCAGATTATATTTTATTCATGAGTGTCGTCGTCTTTTCTGTTTTACTACAGAGCATGAGCAACTTTCCCAGATTTGTACCGGGATTCAGGCGCAGATCTATAGTCTTGACTGAAATAAATTTTGGCGGTCCTACCGCGAAGATGAGAATCACCTGCAACAGTATAAAGCTGAAGAATATGTAGTCTAAGAACAAAAAAGTGCTTTGTGAATCAGAGGAATGTCAGATTAAACTTATTACAATAGGTATTCAAGAAAAGATATACTTTATGGAAATCAGGTAATAAAACAATAACCCCTTTACCTGTGAAGTTAAATGGTTCACATTTGTACATTTCCTCCCAATCGGGCCCGTAATTTATATAATTCAGGTACCAACATGAAGAGAGTATCATTTTGTAGCCTTTATCGGCCACCATCGCCGAATAATTTTGCCAACTTTCGTAGATATCCCAAAGAGAATAGTCCTTCCATATTTGAACTAAAGTGTCAGATTTAGGCTGAAAAAGAGAAAAACAAATATCGCACGAAATAAAAAAAAATTAAATGAGTCTTGACAGTAAAAATTAACTGTTTACTAAATAAAGTAGTTTCAAAAAGGTATTTTTAAAACTCTTAGAGCCCTGTCGGCGAAGATGAGAATAATGAGGGGTAAGATGACCTGCCCCCCTCAAAAATAGAGGTATTCTGGTTTTGACATTAAGCTGAATCTGATTGTGAGGTACCAGTTCTGGAGATCTTTGAGCATAGAGTATCCTTTCATTGCCATTACTCCCTGGTCTACTCTAACCCCAATTAGTAGTATCTGTTAGGGTCTCATCTATGGGTCAAATAGACGTGTTTACAAATTATTTGAGAGTATATAAATAACCGTTCATACTTGTATAAACGTCGAAATCTGAAGAAGGTTTAGGCAAAAAATTCGTGTCAATTTGATTTTGCAAGGTTGGCATTCAAACAATTTGGGAAGGAATAATAGTAACTGATGACTTTCAAAATTAATTTAGTTATAATTTTGTAAATCGAGAATCGATCTCTAACGCGAAATCGACCAATACACGGTGTGCTAGCGCGTATGCATGTGTGTCCAAGTGTACGAAGTAGGGATTCTAATATTCTGAAAATGGCCACTCGTCTTTTTGTGACGTAACCGCCTCGTTTGCCGGTCGTGCATCCACTCAAGTGCATTATGCACACTTTGTGGCACGAGAATGTCTGACCCCACGATGTTGCACTCAACAGATGCATACCATAGAGTGCAAGCCCAAGAGACAGTTGCGTCACACATACTCAACATATGCTTACACCTACACCTATGCAGAGACGTTTTAGCCTCTATATGGTCGGTTGGTTTTATGGCATTATAGGTTATTTAATTTCAAATCCTCTTTATACATATATATTAAATAGATATGATTTGGTTTGGTTGGGTTTTATGGTATATCAAACATTGTAGTTTATTTTATACCAAACCCTCTTTATACATATATGTATTAGATATATATAATTTGGTTTGGTTTAGTCTTATGGCATATTAACCATTGTAGGTTATTTAATGTCAAATCCTCTTTATACATATATATTAAATATATATGATTTGGTTTGGTTGGGTTTTCTGGCATATCAAACATTGTACGTTATTTTATACCAAACCCTCTTTATACATATATATTAAATATATATGATTTGGTTGGATCGGGTTTTATGGCATATCAACCATTGTAGGTTATTTAATGCCAAATCCTCTTTATACATATACATTAAATAGATATGATTTGGTTTGGTTGGGTTTTCTGACATATCAAACATTATAGGTTATTTTATTCCAAACCGTCTTTATACATATATATATCAAATATATATGATTTGGTTTGGTTTAGTTTTATGGCATATTAACTATTATAGGTTATTTAAAGCCAAATCCTCTTTATACAGATATATTAGATTTTTATGAGTTGGTTGTTTTGTTTTATGACATATCAACCATTGAAGGGTATGTTATGCCAAGTCCCTTTTATACATATATATTAAATATATATGATTTGGTTTGGTTTATCTTTATGGCATATTAACCATTATAGGTTATTTAATGCCAAATCCTCTTTATACATATATACTAAATATATAGGATTTGGTTTGGTTGCATTTTATGGCATATCAACCATTGTAGGCTATTTAATGCCAAATATTCTTTATACATGTATATTTGATATATATGATTTAGTTTTATTTGATTTGGTTTAGTTTGGTTTGGTTTTATGGTATATCAGTCATTGTGGGTTATCTAATGCCAAATCCTATATATATATATATATATATATGTGTGTGTGTGTGTGTGTGTGTGTGTGTGTGTGTGTGTGTGTGTGTGTGTGATTTGGTTTATTTGGGTTTCATGGCATATCAACCATTGTAGATTATCTAATGCCAAACCCTCTTTATACATATATATTAAATGTATATGAATTGGTTTGGCTTTATAGCACATCGGCCCTTTTAGGATATTTAATGCCAAATTCTCTCAATACATATATATTAGATATATATGACGTGTTAACAAATAGTTTGTAGGTAACATCATTTTTCAAACGAGTAGCTAGAGTTCATTTATTTGCACACAGTTAAAGGGTTCCTAAACTTGTAATGAAATACTATGTAATACTTGCTATGTGATACTTGCTATGTAATACTATGTAATACTTGCTATGTGATATTTGCTATGTAATACTATGTGATACTTGCTATGTGACACTTGTTATGTAATACTATGTAATAATTGCTACGTGATACTTACTATATAATACTTGCTACGTCATACTTGCTATGTAATACTATGTGATACTTGCTATGTAATACTTACTATGTAATACTATGTAATACTTGTTATGTAATACTATGTTGTACTAATAATGTAATTTAACATCAGTCATTTGTTTGCACACAGTTAAATAGTTTCAAGTTTAGAAGATGATTACATATTTCTATCTGACTCATAGGTGGGACCATAACAGGTTTTACCATCTCAAGTCAGAGTGGACTCTGGAGTAATAGCAATGAAGAGGTACTCCACATTCTTCAAAGATCCAGAACTGGAGCCTCACCATCAGATAGTTTAGTATCATATCCAGGACACTTGTTGGTGTTTTTTTTTTATCCCTAATCAGAGAGGCAGTCGGTGTTTTCTACAGCCCTATCCGACTGGACTGGCTCCGACAAAGACATACAGACACACACTCACGCATGCACACACACACACACACACACACACACACACACACACACACACACACACACACACACACACACACAATCTAACCCTATGTACTATCATATCAAAGGTCCATAGTGTAACATTTTTCCTTACCAAAACGCCGTTTTCAATCGGGTCCTGCCATATAATGTAACTGGCATTTAGTTTTGTTATGAGCTCCATTACTCTTTCAATGTAATACTGTTCCAGTTTGTAAAACGCGTCTTTTGCGTAACCTTTCTGGTGCATAAATTCTCTTACATGAGGATTGGACTTCCTAAAACAGACATCAATTGAAAGACATTTTAGATCATTTTCATAAATAATCAACTTTATTGCCTATATTTATTTCAGCATCCAAAATACACATTAGTAAGCAAACGTTAGTAACATAATAGATTAATGAAATCTATCATTGTAGTGTAGCATTCAAAGTAAGTCGTTAAACACGTGGAAAAACACAACTAGTTAATAAGTATAATTGACGGCTGTTGAACTTGAGGTCAATCTAAACCCACGGCTATTATTGGATGGTTTCAACCAGGTGTCGAAAACAGTTCTAGATTTAGAAATAAGTCGGCCAATACTCGGACGAGTGATAAAAGGAAAATTCGCAAAGAAATTAAAATGTGAACATGACGTTGTGGTCGCGTTGTTGCGTAGCTGGAGAGATAAAGGAAACAACACTTATTTATAAAAATATAAACTCTATTTTTATTTACGAACGGTCGAAATCTATTGTGTGTGTGTGTGTGTGTGTGAGAGAGAGAGAGAGAGAGAGAGAGAAAGAGAGAGAGAGAGAGAGAAAGAAAGAGAGAGAGAGAGAGAGAAAGAAAGAGAGAGAGAGAGAAAGAAAGAGAGAGAGAGAGAGAGAAAGAGAGAGAGAGAGAGAGAGAGAGAGAGAGAGAGACTTAGGGCGGCTTGGGAAACGCTAGATTTTGATACATCTTCAGATTTAAACCAGGTGGTGATACATGTCCAGAGAGTCTTGCATCTTCGTGCTTCTTTCACGAGAGACTGATACAGGCCAGCCTTGCAACCCGACCCCTCCTAGGCTAGCGCCCAAACGGCATGACTACTCATCGCTAACCTCTGACTCTCCCGACTGACCACTAGGATTGAAAATTTCCGTCATTATATATTTTTCGTCATTAGCTTTCATATCCTCTGGGGCCCAGTCAGTTGGGGCTGTAGAATACACCGACAGTTTCTCTACAGATGGGTAAGACTCCTCCAACAAGTGTCCTAGATATGGCACTAAACAATCCGAGGGTGAGGCTCCAGTAAATCTAAAACCTTGGCGAATGCAGATTACTCCTTCATTGCCATCGCTCCGAGGTCTACTCTGACCGGAGTGGTAGCAACTTGATAGGGTCCTTTTTATCATTAGATTTTTCGGGACTATTGTCTTCATCTTTATTGTTATTTCCACAACGTTTCGGCCGATTGTCCTCCGGCCTTCTTCAGGTGTTTGTCGAACTCGGGAACCTTCACGGAACTTCGAACTACGTCCTTTATTGAAACCACGGGGGTCGCCTGTTCTCATTCCGTTAGCCATAACCGGACACAAGTGTTTAGTATTCTGTATTGTTACTCGCCTGTAGTGAGGATTGAACCTGCAACCTTTAGATGATTGTCTCCTTAGAAGCTCAAGGAACCAACGCCTATAACCGTTACGCCATTCAGAGTGAATTTTTGGGTATTATAACTTAATGTTCTTACTTTAGCTAGAATTACTACTATTATGTATGATTTTTTTTATACCTGTGCTCATATTCAGATTTTTGATAGGGTCCTATCTGTGGGTCAATTAGAACTAAACTGTAATTACGCTAAACTGAGTTGTTTAAAATAGAACTGATTTGACATTTAACAGTGTGTAAACAAAAACTGTACTTCTACTAAACTATTTGAAACTTTTATCAAAATGAGTTAATTCGGCGTTAAATGACCCGAAAAGGGTTGATACGCCGTAAAACAAAACAACCAACCAATCTAATCCTCTGATTCATTCGTTGAAATCCTCCCCTCTTCCATATCAAGAATGGTCTAGAGTATCTTACAAGGGGTACAGCTCAGGTGTTTATCCCATTGATAAGATTTCTGTTACCCAGGCTGGATTCAAGAAGTTTTCTCGTTCGTCAGAGATTTTTTTCTTTCATCTCCACTTATTTGATGGTGTCCCGCTTCCAATTATTATTTATTTATTTATTCATTTGAAACCGTACATACGTGTGCAAATTATTTATATTAGGCACGAATACTTGATAAATAGAACTGCTAATGTTAAATACTTGAAACCATTTAACTGTGTGCAAACAAACAGGCTCTAACAATTCGTTTAAAAATGATGACCTATTGGGTTATGCAACTCACACACAAACACTGTTATATACTCTATCTATGAACATTAATGGGTATGTCCCATTCCTCACAAATACGTTGGACGCTATTATAAGGTGGGTGGTGAAAAGATACAACTAAGTAGTCACCACTAGCAGCGGTTACCTTCTTCACGCCGCTGGCAAGTAACGTGGTTTGTTAATGTTATGAAGATTTCCATTTCATTTGCAACTTCCGTTTTGGTTATTACACATTCTTATTACCCCCCCCACACATATATATATATATATATATATATATATATATATATATATATATAAATGAAGAAAAAATAATCAAACCTACCTAAATGTCCAGTGTTTTTCATTCATCTCAACATTTTCTTGGATTACATAAGCCTGTGCCTTGAAGCTTATATTCATAGTTTAGGATTTTCCTAGACATATACATTAATATATATAAAAAAAATACTGATTTATATGATTTGAATTTCGTCGAAACCGAGGAATGATTCGAAATCTCTCGATGAACTAACGGAACATGGATTATGCACAATGTTTCTAATGTCAGATGACGTATTTTAAAGAAACGAACGCTGATTCATTGATCAAACGGCCAATATTTATATTTTTACACTTTTTATACATCCATCACTAATATAATCCCTCATAGTTCTGATGATGGTTCAGCAGAACCGAAACGCTTTAGTGTCGACTTTGTTTCTCTATAAATCCCCCCTTTCTATTTGGATTACTTGTTGTCAATTTTTCTTCTCAAATTGTCTGATTACTATCCATTATTTTCTTCCACACACACACACACACACACACACATATATATATAACAGGATTTATCATTAAACAACCCACAAGGGTTGATATGCCATAAAATACCAATTAAACGATAAGATACAAAATAAGGAGAACTTAAAATTTTGCTTTAATGAATCATGTTTTGTTCTAAATTAATTTTAATTTTGATTTTCGCATTGTTAAGACCTTTAGCAAAATGTCTTTAAAGCACTGGAATTCATTTGTCAGGAAATCGTCTTGGTGAATTTCTCCAATTTTGATGGAAACTTGGCTGAAAAATTCCATATCCATAAAGCTTGAACAGAACACATTCTTTTGGTAAGAAAAAGAAAAAAATCCACATCACTTTGAATTTTAAACAAGTTGATTTTCTTTAAACGTGATTAATATGAGGGTTGGCTGAAAAGTTCATAGGTTGACCAAGATACTCTCATGGAATGTGACCAAATGAGGTTTATTTTTCAACTCACTCCTCTTTGCGGTCTATATTCTTATTCCATCGGTGTTAGAGTACTTGGATTCCATTGGTCAAAAATCTCATTACAGCAGATGTAACGTCATCCCATGAAGTTTTCAGCCTATGAACTTTTCAGCCTATAAACTTTTCAGCTTATGAACTTTTCAGTCTAAAAACTTTTCAGTCTATAAACTTTTCAGCCAACTAACTTTTCAGTCTATGAACTTTTCAGCCTATTAACTTTTCAGCCAACTTTCTGTACAATTATACAACAAATTTTTAAGTAAGTAAGTTGGCCAACCGTAGTCGAGGGTGACCCGAAGGCTCCATTTTCATCAACTACTACACCAAGGCGCAGAGGGAGCGCTACTCCTTTCCCTAGATTGTTTCACTTACTCTTGATTCGTGCCTTGTAATATTGAGTGTTAAGCAAGGAGCATTCAAGTAACATTTTTGAGTCTTTGGTATGACTTGACCTGAGATTAAACCCCGGTCTGCTAGACCATTGGCGAAGACTCTAACCATTATGCCAAAGGACCGGTTACAACTGTCTCATAATGGTTGTTATTTTTTGAATGGGTTGAAATTTGCCTGCAAATGTAACAACTAAGGAACAACAACAACAAAGTAACTGTAGACATTAGGTAATGCACTCATCCATCAGTGAAATATGGAGACGTTATCCCGAAAAAGGATATTCGATGCTGAAATGGGTTATTTTACTCTCCCTGTATATTTTGTGAGTAAGCATTTAGATATGGGTTTAAAATGTTTAATTTTGAGACGCTTGGCTGGCTTCGTCAAAAAACAGTTCGATCCCAGGAGTAGGCATCTTACAGTTTCATATATATATAAAATCCAATAAATGGTAACTCACCAACATGCGTAATAGACTTCGTCCATTCCCAGATGAATGTAAGGGTCAGCAAAAGTTTCGACAATTTCGGTGAAGAATTCTTTAAGGAATTGATAAGTGGCTTCTTTGATTGGATTTAGCACTTCGTAGGTGTGGTGTTCTGTGTAGTTGGCCCTCCCAGATTGACCGTCAACGTAACACGGAGTTAACAAGACTGAAATCAGAAGGCATAAAAAAGAATTACGCATTTTATCTGTTTATGTAACCTGTAACACAGGGCGAAACATTGCCCAGTTTGGTTGGGGTTGTAGAATACACCGATTGCATCTATGCAGAGAGGTAAGATTCCCCCAATGAATGTTCTGGATATGACACTAAACAATCTGATGGCGAGGCTCCACTAATGCAAGAGCTTTGGGGAATGCTTAGTACCCCTTCATTGCCATCGCTCCCAGGTCCACTCTGGCCTGAAGCGGTAGCACCTAATAGGGTCCTTATATGGGTCAAATAGAACTAAACAGTGTACTTATGCTAAACTGAATTTTTAAAAATAGAACTGCAGAAAAATAGATTTGGCATTAAATAACCTATAATGGTTGATGTACCAATGGGCCAAAAGAAAAAGAAAAGAAAGAGAACAACAGAAATACCTCCCACATTAAAAACTGTTACCTGTGTGATGCAATTGAACTTAGGCAAGTGGCAATGGTAGCTCTATCTACCTAATGCCTTACCATTTTTTTTCAGGTGGGATTAGTTACAATTATAGCTTGGACCGGTGCACGCTGTGTATTTGCTGTTGACACGTTTTCTTTTAAGACTGATAAATCTGTAATTGCAGTGTGCATTTCGTGCTCATTTCACGCAACGTTGGAATGATGCTGTTCCGGATAGAATTTTCGACCCAAAGCACAATCGATTTTCACTTGTTCACGGGGGACTAAAGAACGATAAACACGCCATTTGTGCTATGTGGACACGCGTGAATATGTGTACACGTGCGTTTACACGTATGTGTACTTGTTGGTGATATGTGTATGTGTGTGTTTTTTGTGTGCGTGGGGGAGGGGTAATGATATAACTTAGAAGAATTTGACACAAGTGCTAAAGAGTGTGGCACCCAGTGAGAATCATGTTGAGCATGATAATCATAATGTACTAGACTAGCTTGCTAACCACCGTTCAACGGCGATGCACCCATATGAAGTAATCATTGCATATTGAATGACTATAAATATAAGTACCTGGGAAAGCTTTACCCCACGACTGAGTGTGTCCAGGTGTATCAAATTCTGGAATTACACGGATGCCCCTCAGTCGAGCGTATTTAATGACCCTGCTCACATCCGCTTGACTGTACGTACGGCCTCGTGTATAAGCTCCCTACAAAAAAAAAAAAAAAAAAAATACAAAAACAAAACAAAAACAAAAACAAAAAAAGACAAAAACAAAAAAAAAAACAACAAAAAAACCCCCAAAACAACCAAGACAATTTTAAACAAATGAATTCTCACTAGTCTATCGACTGTGCAGAGATCACCTCACAATAGGCATCCCCAACCAACATTCCGTATAACTAACTTAAAATCTGTATCCCTGACTCACAATGCTTATAAGTAACTCACTGTTTGCATCCTGAAGATGCAATCCGTATCCTTAACCCACAATCCATATCTTTAACCCACAATCCATATCCCTAATTCACAAACTATATCCATAACCAACAACCTGTATCCACAACTCAAAATCTGTACACCTAACCTACAATCCGTATCCTCAACCAACAATGCCTATCCTTAACTGGGGGTGTCCTCGTGGTGTAATGGTTAAAGCGATGGACTGCGGAGTCGTAGTACGCGAGTTCGTACTCCAGTCGCGCTATTACGTTCACTTTCGGGTAAATACCCTTGGGAAAGGTATGAACCCCCTTATCCTCCCAGCTATGGGTTAAATAGTACCACTACTGTTCTTCTAGGAGAATGGCTTTGGCATTAAATAACCTAAAAAGAGTTGATATGCCATTAAACAAAAAACCCAAACCTATCCTTAACTCACAATCCGTACCCCCAACTCACAGTTCGTATCCACAACCCGCAATACACTTTCTCAACCCACAGTCCCTATTCTCAAACCACAATCCGTATTCTCAACCCACAATCCGTATTTTCATCTCACAATCCGTATCACCAACTCACAATCCGTATCCACAACCCACAATCCGTATTCTCAACCCACAATCCATATTCTCTACCCACAATCCGTATCCACAACCCACAATCAGTACCCCAACCTACAATCCGTATTCTCTACCCACAATCCGTATCCACAACCCACAATCAGTACCCCAACCTACAATCCGTATTCCCAACCCACAATCCGTATCCACAACCCACAATCCGTATCCCTAACTCACAATCCGTATCCACAACCCACAATCCACATCTGCCACCAACAATCCGTATTTTCATCTCACGATCTTTATCCACAACATACAATTCATATTCCTAATTCCCAGTACGTATCCTCAATCCACAATCCGTGTCTCTAACCCACAACTCGACAGTGATTTTGAATGCTGATTTTCAAGGCAGGCAAGTAGATAAAAATATTAAGCATATTTAAGGCTGCATTATTCCTTCCTCTAATTTGGCTTACCCCGTGATACATATATAGAGAACTTACCATTTTCGCCATTTGGGGAAATTTCCTACTTTCGTACGGGAAAGACTGATCATCAACTAAATGCCAATGAAAGACGTTCATTTTGTTATAGGACATTGCATCCTGGAAAAAAAAACAGAGAAAAAAGAAAACAAAAACCTTTTTTTAATGTGCGACTTATTATTTAGTTTATTGATTGAATGATTGATTTTAATGGCATGTTAGCTTGTTTAGGGTTATTTTATCCCTTGCGGTTACAGAATCGCGTACATTGTATTTTCATAGTTACTTTTTTGTGTGGTTTTTACCGAAGAAGGTTTTTTTTACTCCTTTCACTGGATTGTTCCACTTACCCTTGATCTGTACTTCATAATGCTGAGCGCCAAGCGAGGAAGCAACAAGTACCACTGTTTAAGTCTTTGGTATGACTCGACCTGAGATTGAACCCTGATCTCCAGGGTTATTGGTGAACACTCTAAACATTATGCCAATTATATATATATATTAAAACCATCAGGTGAATATGAGATGTATCTCCTGAATTATAGACAATATCAAAAATGAAAAAAAATGAGAAAAATCTCAGAATTCTATTATTGGTAGTAGCGTTCTGTTTCATATCTATGTGACGCAGATAGTGTTCGAAATTTATTTTAAAGTGTTGCGTATTTGCTATGAATTTTAATAATTTTTAGAAAATTCATGAGAAATATTTTTTTAAAATTTGCTGCTTGTAATTTAAGAAGAATTATTATTAGTGATATTATTGAAAAAACATTATAATGTCTTCGAAAAAGGGCTTAAAATAAATAAGACAAAGACGTACTTAGGGAAAAGAATAAAGTTACATATTACAGTAAACAAGTAATACAATATATCACACTTGTAACTTTTGCTACCTACTTCATAAGTGGATTACCGTCAAATGTTATATTTTTATAAGAAGAGTTCATTGTGTATCGGAAATAGGGATGATACCACAACACATTAAAAAGTGAAATACTAATAAATAGTGAAATCTAATTCTGTTAAATAAGGGATCTTGTAACATTTTAGCTCTAATTTGACTAAATAAGGAAATAAGTTGAAATAACTGAGTCTTTGTATGATAGTATTATAATTAGAAATAATGTACGGTTCAATAATCTTCGTCCGTTTAAATACAAAATAGACATTTTGTATTTTAACGGACAATTTTGATTGGTTTGGTTTCTTTGTTTAATGGCATATCAACTTTCCTGGGTTATTTAATGCCAAAGCCACTCTTCTTGCTGGAATAGTAAGGGGTTTCATGCCTTTCCCTATGGTATTTGTCCGAAAGTGAAAGCAGTCCAGCGCTGTACCACGAGGACATTAGCGCACAATTTTGAATTTTTAAAGCTAAAATTGCGATTAGTTTTTATGTTACGTTTTACAAACGCGATTTGTTTTGTTTTGTTTTTTGTCACCAATTTCCACGTCCCTCTTGTCTTCATATATTCGTTTTTTAATTGACCGCGATGTTTTCCCCACACATTTGTATATGCATCTAAAATAAACGTTTTGAGATTTAGAAGTCAAACCCCGAAAAAAAAAAATAACAAAGAAAAAATGTAAAACGAAATAAAAAGTCAGCCTCTCACCAGGTTTATCAATATTAAATGTAAAGGAATAAAATGTCGAGCAGTATCCAGCAGAAGTCCCCGGTGTCGGAAGCGAGGTTTATCTCTGATGTATGTTCTGTTGATTAGATACTAAACAAAAGAAATGAAAGTGTTTTAACAATGAATTAAACAAGGCTGCTTGATTATCAAGATGGAAAATAGAATCAATTAACTGGGTCCGATTTCAAGACTTGTATTAATCAGCCTTTCAGCAAAAACCCCAGCGTAGTATCTGTTCAACATCGTCTGCAGTATTTGCATGGCACAGTGATCTCGTTTTCGGATAGGAATTATATCATTTCAAGAAAAACATTTCACTGATCTGATTCTCTGTTCTCGTTGGTTTAAAATTATATCAATTAAAGAAAAAAAAAAGCCCAAGCATTTCACTAATCTGATTCTGTTCTGATTGGTTTAAAACTTTTTTAAAAATCACTGATCTGATTCTCAGATCCGATTGGTTAAAAATTCACTTCAAGAAAAATATTTCTCTCATTTAGCTATCAACTCTAAATTGATAAAACGTATCCTAATTCAAAATAAATGAATAGGTAAATAAAGCAAGTAAAGTTGGCGACAATAGTCGACGGTGACCCGAAGGCTCCCTTTTCAATAGCTACTACACCGAGGGCGCTAATTCATTCCTTGGATTGCTCCACTTTACCCTTGATCCTTACATTATAATGCTGAGTGTTAGGCAAAGCGGTCAAGTACCATTTTTTGAGTCTTTGGTATGACTCGCCCGGTTTATAGTGTATATATATATATATATATATTGGTGTATATATGTAAGTAAAGTTGGCGACCATAGTCAAGGGTGACCCGAAGGCTCCCTTTTCAAAAGCTACTACACCTCAGTATGGGTGAGGGCGTTAATCCATTCTCTGGATTGCTCTACTTTACCCTTGATCTTTACCTTATAATGTTGAGTGTTAAGCAAAGCGGCATCAAGTACCATTTTTTTTATTTTAGTCTTTAGTATGAATCGATCTGGGATTGTACCCAGGCTTTCTGGACCAGTGGCAAACATTCTACTTACCAGGGCCAATAAATAAAGTTAATTACGTTTTTTTTTCGCACTCGGCTTCTTTGTGTTTAAAATTAGTATTTCTTTTTTTTTCTCACAGGAAAAATGATCTCAAGCGGATAAAATTTAGTTAATAAATAACTAAAACAAATTTAGTTTCTTACGTTTCGTTCCAAATTGTTAGAATCATTTTATATTCTTCTTAAATTACAAAGTTGCTCCAAACAACTTCTGTAAGTATCTCTAGTGTTTTTAAGATTTAAGGTCGTCTTTGAACGTTAAATTTTTATTTATTTATCAAGTATCCATTACTTACCTGACCATATCCACCTTGATATACTAACTGACTGAAGGTTTCAATACCTATAAAGCAACAAGATTTATAGATTAAAATTATTGTAACTCACAGGCATACAGAAACACCCATCATAGTTTATATATATATATATATATATATATATATATATATATATATATATATATATATATATTATAACAGTGTTGGTTGTCACTAAATCACTTTGTGGGTATGTGTCGAGCCAAGTGCAATACAATATGGAGAGTGTTCAGTATCTAGGATAGAGCTATTATCTAATAATAATAATGAATAAATATATATTAGATATATATATCTAATTCATGGAATTTGAACTGCGACCCTTGGGTTTCATGGAGTATTTTGCAAAACAATAATTATCAGTCAGTTAAGAAAATGAAATGAATCGAAAATCGAAAAAATACAGACAAAATTGTTATATATATATATACTATTAAATTAAATTAAATCTATTAAACTCCGCTTAAAAACGACCTTGTGACACATCCTGCTCGTGCAGAGGGTTTTGTATATATATATATATAGTCATCCACAGACAGATCTGTTTCGTTCTATCAGAACTCATCAGTGTGGCTAGACATATTAGCTTCCCGTAGCCGGGATCGAAACCTGGTTGACTCAAACGCCAAGCCGTGCCTCTAACCCTTCAGCCACGAGGAGCCATTAGCTGCGAAGTAAATTTTAAACGGTTATGAATCACAATTACTATTGTTTACATACATCCATTCAACAGCTGCCGAGACCTCAATTCATATGTATGAAGAGACTTGCAATAAACGCAACACGATTACTTCATATATATATATATATATATATATATATATATCACCCATCGAGTACACATAAAATAATCTTGGATAAAAGCCATATTTTCTTGTCAACCCAAATAGACTTTTATTGATTCTAGTGGAAACATTATATAATCAAAACGGATATTATTAGGTATTGTTCATTATCAAACTTTACACCTTTGAAACTAAAAATGAAAATATATTCGAAAGTAACTATACCCGTCATATATGAAATTTTATTACTAGTTATAGAGTGTTATATAATTAAGGTAATGATTTTTATATTAATCATTTTTCGTTAATTATATTTTATTATAATTCGGTAAGTCTTTGAACTACTCGGGTCTCTTAGTCCAGGTGTATACTCAGATGGTGCAGTCTTACGCCTGCGCGGAAATGATATCACAATCATCATCTGTCATGATAAACCGCAGACAGGAAATAAGGCTGGAGTGTGGATGACGTCACGCCCAGAAGAGCTGATCCTGAGAATTTGAGGATTTTGAAAAGACAGTTGTTGAGTTTTCTACCGTTGAAGGGTGCGGTAGAGTTTTTCGGATCTCGACCGGCAGAGATGAATTGAGATCTTAAACATCACAAGATGCACCGTGCGTTGGGGTGGGGTCAGCATAGTATGGTTAGCATAGGCTTTTAAGAATTGTGTCTCTCTCCTCGTGTCGCCATGGACCGAAGCCAGAAAGTATTAAACCCGTTCGTATCCGAAACGAAAGAGTCCGCCTGTATTTGTATATGTATATGTATTATTGTTGTGATTGATATCATTATGGCTATATAACAAGAGTTTCATTGTTGTAAATTTCGTTTATACATAATAAATACCTAGTAATAACCTTTTTAGTGGCGTAATCTTCCTTAAGAAAGATTTTTTTTTCTTTTAAGATTTTAACATTTATTTACAAAATATAACTACGTAGATCATTAGATAAGTTTCCAGACTTTTTTCGTATGGGCACTTTTATTGATAGTAAACACATGAAACTCTAGTCTCCTTCGAAGTAATCTCCTCCGGCTGCAACGCACTTGTTGTACCGTTCCAACAACTTCTGCCAAGCCCCATAGAAGTCCTCTTGTGTGAGCGTGTCAATGACCTTCGTCACAGCCTCTTTCATCTCCTCAGTTGTCTCATAACAATAGCCTCTGAGCTTAGGGAATAACCAAAAGTCACAGGGAGCAAGGCCTGGACTATAGGGAGACTGAGGAACTATCTTGATACCCATCTTGGTCAAATAGTCTGTGACAAGGATGGAGTTGTGGACTGGTGCATTGTCCTGGTGGAAATGCCACTGACCCGATTTGAAGAGGGCTGGCCTCTTCCCAAGGAATCTCTTCCTGAACTCCCTTAAAACCTCAACATAGTAACCCTAACCCTAATCCTTTGGCCAATAAACTCTGGTGTATTGACTTTCCTTACTCATCCCACACCTCTCATTATCCCTCACAGAATCCCTGCCTTCCTTGAATCTCTTATGCCACTCAAAAACTGATGCTCGATTCATGCAAGATGGTCGAAAAGCAGTCTGAAGCATTCCATACGTTTTTGTGGCATTTTTTCCTAGTTTAAAACAGAATTTAATTGTATATCGTTCTTCTAAAGTGTCCTCACGTCGATTGCATTTTTGAAATTCACCAGCTGTGACAATCAGGCTTTAGTAGGGTGTATTCCAATTGCTGCTGTAGGTGTTCATTTGAACCTGAAATCATAAAGATTGGTCAGTCATCTCATAAGAGGTATAGCAATAACATACTGAATTTTCAAGAGTCTACGACAATTTTAAATGCTTGTACAAAAAAGTCTGGAAACTTATGGAAGGCACCACGTAAATACCTGAATTCTTAAGTTGATTGCTTTAAAATATCGTTCTTTGTGTTCCAGTTTTCATCTGTAAAAACCAAGTGATGATAAGGAATTTTTCCGTTCAAATACTTATGAGCAGGATAGTCGGTCTAAAAAAACATTATGCATACAGTTAAAATAAATATTCACCTCTTAATCCTCCCCATATCGTTTGGGCTTTGAGCAAAGTTTTCTTTGGAATAACTTCTAGTTCATCTGAAAGCATACAAATATATTCCTGGTTAGGCAAACAATAGCAATTTACCATTATAAAATAATGCCTTAAAGAGCTTTCCATACTTGACAAAAATTTTCTATCAAATCAAGTCTGTCTCTTTCTCTTTCTCTCACTCTCTCTCTCTATATATATATTGACGCTAACAAAATGCACAGAGAAAAATATAGATAGGGACTATACAAGAATGCTACGTGCTATTTTGAACAAATCTTGGAAGCCACACCCGACAAAACACTTACCTTCCATCCCAAAAACCATCCAAGTAAAACGAACTAGTCATGCGGAACACTGTTGGAGAAACAAGGCCGAATTTCAATTTGGCATTATTCTGTGGACTCCTTACGCATGAGCGTGTCAGTGTTGGCCGATCAACAAAAAACTTATTTTCATTAGCTCTGTGCAGACACAGGATGCAGTTTGGAAGATCTGCCGAGGGCGATGGATAATAGGGACGGAGAGCGAGAGAAAGAGAGAGAGAGAAGGAAATTCTGGTTGTCAGCACGAATTGATGATGATAGATATATATTCATATGACATTTCTCTTAATGATTGGAGATATATTTGCAATATACAATACCAGTCAAAAGTATTTGGCTAACCTCAAAAAATTGTATTTCTCGTCCTAAAAGTGTTATTTTTAATGAAACAATTTAAGTACAATTCCTTAACGCACACGCCGCGTCCCAGATGGTATTGCGTAAGGATGCAGTATAATTTTATAGCCGGTCTGATTCAATTTGCTCTTTATCAGGTGCAAATCTACGACTTTGTAATTGGGAAAAGCCCACCCACACCCTTACAGACCCTCATCTATGCTTTACCCTATTTACCAACCCCTCCGCTCGGGCAGGATATGACACAAGGTCAATTTTTAAGCGGAGTTTAACAGGTTTGAATTCAGAGTTTTCCTTCTCCTAGACTAGTTGCCTCACCAAGGCTGAAGAACCTAGTCTGTCCTACTATTTACCCATAGCTGGAGGGAGAATAATTGGATTGATACCTTTCCCAAGGGTATTAGTGCTATGTGAAATGCAATCAGTCTCGTCCAGGATTTGAACTCGTGTCGCCGTGTTCCATTCCTACGACGATAACAATTACACCACGGGCACCTCCATCTATGCTTTACGGTCGATGTGATACAGGGGTTGAAGCCCTTTCTGAAGGTTTTTGCCGAAAATAGGCCCTCCTATTTGAGCTAAAGATTTCGAACTTCCATTCGTTAATCTATAGGATTTACACTCCAATATTTTAAAATGGCCGTGATACCATTTGTTCCCGAAACAAAGATAGTGGACGTCGGTAAACTAATCAGTCTCGAACCTAGTGGTCAGGAAAGTCACTTGATTTATGCTCACAACTACGTCCGCACCTTTGATTTTATCCCGCGCATTCGAAACCAACCACATGACAAGGATTACTTATATATACTCTCGTCTTCCAAGAACTCACTCTCTCACATTTTGACTTCCAGAGACAGCACTCTCTTTCTTTTCATTTCGACTTCTAGAAACAGCTTGACCTTGCCAGTTAGTAAGACACAACTCAATACGTGTAACATGGGTGCGTATATATTCTAGGACCTTTTTTCTTTCCCTGTTCTACCTTTTCAGTTAGATTTGTTCCAGCCTCGAACACAGCTTCAGAAATTTCGTCAAACCCCGAAAGAGACAAACAACCAACATGGGAGAAGACATGTTCCTCCCAGAATACATTGCTATATTTCTGTACATTGACACCTCACATGAAATAATTAGTCAACATACATTTTATAGTCTATAGGACACTTTTAATATTTAGTCTTTTTCCATAATATCCGTGTTAGTTACATACACACACACGCACACACACACAGAGGAATATTTAATAAGCAATATTAGAATATACGTAATGTTTTATAATGCTTTATTTTTATGCATTTGTTGATATATAGATTTATTTTTTATTTCTACTGCTTTGTTTTGAATGTTTTTTGTCTGCGTCGTTTTACATCGTTTACTTCGTTTGCTTTTCAATAAAAGAGCCAACATAAATTGTGGGAGAAAAATATCCACCACACAACGTACCACCACAAATCCAAAGGACTTTGTTCGACTGCTCTATTGTCCAGTCTTTGTGGGCCTTGGCTCACTAGATCTTTTTGACTTTGTTTTGATTCTTCAACAGGGGTTTCTATATAGGCCAAATTCACAGAATCTTCTCTTCAAAGAAACTAATTCCGGTAACATTTGGTTGTTGTCAGTTTAAGGATTAAAAAAAAAACTCTGCTTAATTTTTAACGAAGGTTTAGTCCGTTTTCTTATTTATTTCTCTTGAAAAACCTTGAAAAATCACTTTAAAGCAATTTTTCTTTTATTTATATATAAAAAAAATCACTTACACGATTCGTCACTATTCAAGGACGGATAAACGTTGCACTCTTTATCTTGGATCAATAGAAGAAGCTTATAAACTTCCGGTCTAACTTGGTGGATATGGCGACCATGTTTGCTTGGAAAAATAAGGCGGGAATATCGAAAAATGGCGTTGTTGATTACGTCACATGACTTCAAGTTCGATACGATCTTGAAGAAACCCGGATGTAGACTCATAACATCTGTAGAGTTTCTCCATAGAAGTGGCATTGGCCACGGTGATCCTGGGAGTGCTCTTTCACCCTGTTAATTGGAATTGAGAGATAAAAAACAAAGAAATAAAAATCAATATTTGTCAATAATCTATATTAGACTAATGCTTCAATTTCTACTTTTTCCATCTAGATCGTTCTCTAGTCCCCTTCTTTGTCACGCGGATTCCCTGTGGCGTAAAAGCCAGTCAGTAAGCGAGTTCAAACTCTAGTCGTGCTGTAACGTTCCCTTTTGGATGTTGTTTGATTGTTTGGGTTTTATGGCATATCAACATTTGTAGGTTATTTAATACTAAATCCATTCTTATACAAATAATCAGTTCCATTTCAAACAATTCAGTTGTGGCACGATGATAAGCATATATATATATATATATATATATATAATGGAGGGGCCCGTGGTGTGATAGAGGTGCCCGTAGTATAATATTTATCATCGTAGGAAATGGACACGGTGACACGAGTTCAAATCCTGGACGAGACTGATTGCATTTCTCATAGCACTAATACCCTTGGGAAAGGTAGGGATCGAATTATTCTCCCTCCAGCTATGGGTAAATAGTAGGGCAGACTAGGTTCTTCATCCTTGGTGAGGCCACTAGTCTAGGAGAAGGAAAACTCTGAATTCAAACCAGTTAAACTCCGCTTAAAAACTGACCATGTGTCATATCCTGCCCGAGCGGAGGGGTTGGTAAATATGTATATATATATATATATAGACATGTATGTGTGTGTTCGTGGATGGGTTGCCAAGGAGGGGATCTTATTTCTGGCATCTCTGAAGCGGCGCCGGGGTGTCCAGAAGACATTTTCCTTGTCTACTTTGACGCGAGGACCACTCAAAGAGCCATGCCCACGAAAACCTGCGAGACCAGAAGAGAAGGATGAAGAAAGTCAGTCAGTTAGGGTGAGACTCCGAAGCAGTCAGCCCGGAGCAAAGAAACAGTCTGCTCGGAGCATGGAGTCAAGACAGAGCAATGAAGACGATGGCCAGACGAGTCAACATTTTGGTGGCTGTGTAGGACTTTTGCTATGTTCTCGCGTTAGCGAAAACAAACACTTCTTTCCACCCTCTGTTTGTTGTGTGGTTGGTGTTTTTGTACTACCTGTGAAATGCCCACACGGCCAGGTGTGAGAAGAAAAACGGGGTCCACACCACTAGACGAACGACCGGGCCAACAAAACCCACCGTTTGTGGGTGATTTCAAAGTTTACATACAAAAACAGTTTTATTTCAAACAATTCAGTTTAGCATACGAACGAAGTTTAAATGTAAGTACACAGTTTAATTGTCAAAAACATAACATGTCACGTTATTCAGTTTAGTCAAAGAGTTCTAATTCAAACAATTCAGTTTAGCATATGTGTTGTATAGTCACAACCATGACCAACTATACAAACACACATACATCTGCATGCAAAACACAACGACACAATAAAGACGAGCGACACAGTTCTCAAGAAAAATATGCTCTCACTTTATTTGAAGGGGTTGTGTGTGAGAGGTAGTTGGAGACCGGACAGAACTGCAACATATTGACCCCCACTCTTATGGCCATCAGCGTTTCTTTCCCGTTCTCCTGGGCTGCTCAACTGGGGGCCTGGGGCCCAGTCTCTCTGGGTGCTGGTTTTCTCTACCACATCTTATCTCCAACTCGTCTGATCCCCAACTGATTGAATTTCCTGTGCGCTGGGTTATGTAATAGTTCAACGCTTACCTTCTTCTTGTGGGCGTCATAATTTCGCACTCATTCAACCTGTCCACGGTCAAGGTTATAATATCCTGATATTCCTCGCCCGGATGCACCTGTTATTTACACAGGTGCATTTCCTATTTTGACAGGCCGGCCGGGTCGGAGGTCAATATGCAACATATGTACACAGTTTGGTTCTATTTGACCCATAGATAAAGCCCTATCAAGTGCTACTACTCTGGTCCGAAGTGGACCTGGAAGCGATGGCAATGAAGAAGTGCTCTGCATCCCCCAAAGCTCCAGCATCACTGGAACCCCACCAACAGATTGTTTAGAGTCTTATCAGGACACTCGTTTGGGGAGTCTTACAGTCGGTGTATTCTACAGCCCCAGCCGACTGGGCAAGTTCATTTTTGGCAACACACTACTACTTTTTATGAAAGTAGAAAAACTAATTCAGATTTCTGTCTTAATTTATGAAACCCTTTATCTCCCAAGTTATGGTTTAAATGAACTGCTGTTCTTTTACAAGGATGGCTTTGGCATTAAATAACCCAGGAAGATTGATATGTCATTGAACAAAGAAACCAAACCAAGTGGTTATTGATCGGTTTTATTCATTTTTATTGTTTATGTATTTTAGTTTTAAATATTTTTTTATTGTTTTTTTTTTTTTTGCATATCAACTATAGTTGGTTATTTAATGCCAAATCCAGTTTTTACATATATATTAAATATATATGATTTATAAACTCATATATATAAAAGCGAATATATATTTATTATTATGATATGATAGCTCTATCACAGATATTGAGCACTCTCTATTGGGTCTCCACTAACTCACCAAGTAAGATAGTAAAGTAAATAAATAAAGTTACATCCCTTTAGTCAAGGGCGACCAGAAGGCTCCTTTTTCAGTAGCTACTCCACCGAGGTGTAGGGGAGGGCGTTACTCCTTTCCCTGGATTGCTCCACTTTAGCCTTGATACGTACCTTATAATGCTGAGTGTTAAGTAGCAAGGGGGTATCAAGTACCATTTTTTAAGTCTTTGGTATGACTCGACCTGGGATTTGTCGCCGGTCTTCCGGATCATTGGTGAACACTCTACTCACAAGCCAATGATAGTAATGACCATAAACTGTTGATATATATATATATATATATATATATATATATATATATATATAATCGACTGATCCCCATCTTAAAAAGTATTAATTTCTGTGTAAAAAATAGACTTGAGATCCTATAATTTTTGTGTCTGCATTTTTACATTTTTTGACCAATGCGTTCGTCTAAGAATATTTGACTTGCTGCGCAAAATTTGAAAGTTCAAACCAAAATGATTTAAGAAATATTTTCCCTCCTAAATTGTTAAAAGTATATTTTTAACCAATTAAGTTCGCTTTCTTTGTTTAATGGCATATCAACTTTTTTAGGTTATTTAATACCAAAGCCATTCTCCTAGAAGAAAAGTAGTGGTACTATTTAACCCATAGCTGGAAGGATAAGGGGGTTCATACCTTTCTCAAGGGTATTTGTCCCAAAGTGAACGTAATAGCGCGACTGGAGTACGAACTCGCTTACTACGATTCCGCAGTCTATCACTTTAACCATTACACCACGAGGACACCCCTTTAACCCATTAGAATCATAGGTAAATCATCAATTTAAAAAAAACTAATTTCAAGCCAATCACAGTACTTTAAATAAGCAATTGAATAGATAAATTATAGATTTATAGATTCATTATGTAAATCTACAGAAAACTTTATTTCTTTTGAGTTAAAAATCTAACATTCTGTTTCTTCAAGGATGCACTTCATTTCAAAATTGCTAAATCATCTTAAATAGAACGAAAATATTGTTTATTTGGACATGCTTGTACAAAAATTACAATCTTTCTCTGTTGATAAATTTTTAGCAGCATCTGTTTACATATTATTGCATAAATATACATTCTCTCCAACATAGTGACATACTCACATAAAGATCTTTTTCACTCACAAAATATATAATCTAGATTTTGACAATATAAACTGCTATATTGAATGCATAGAGCTTTTTTTCCTGTAATGTAAATATTGGAGAATATTTTGCGCTCTAGTACTAAATTTTCATACAAGAAAAGACTTTGTAACTTTTGCTTTTATGAAACTTTTAACTCAAGTTAAAGAAATAAAAATATACAGAATTTGTAGATCGGTGTTTTATTCAATTATTTATTCATTAATCCGATATATATATATATATATATATATAGATAGATAGATAGAGAGAGAGAGAGAGAGAGAGAGAGAGAGAGAGAGAGATAGATAGATAGTATCAATCATGACTTACTATATCTTTTTTAATTTTTCATAAAAAAAAAGTTTATATTTCTTCTCTATCAAAGATAGAATATAACACAATCAAAACGTATATCATTAGATATTATTCATTACCAAATATTAAAACCGTGTAACCAAAAATTTAAATATATCGAAGTCCTCCCCACCCTCGAGATATACTTATATATATTTCTGCAATTTTCCTTTTGGCTGCAGAATTTCAACGGTGTAGAAATTGGTAATAGATAATGGTTAATGATATCTGTTTTGGTTGAAAAACAGATGGACTCATGCCTTTCCCGAGGACATTGGCACAAAGTGAAATGCAGACAGTTCCGTCTTGAATTTGAACCTAGGGCACCGAATCTATTTTCTACAAAGATAACCGTTATGTTAAATGCGCCTCCCTACCCTCTGTAACTTTATATATTTTTATGTCTCCTTATGTGTAGACGTAGGTACATCAATAAGTCCATAGCCCAATGAAAAAAACAAATGTTTTCCCCATGCAATTATTCCTATTCATAATATAAAGTTTAAATAGTTAATGTTGCTTCAATTTTAGTTTGTTTTAATGGCTGCTAATTCTGGAATGCTGTTATTTTGTCATTATAAATTATTTCATAAACACTTTACTCTTGGTACAAAATTCAAAATGGCGCTTGAATCTGCCAATATACGTTATTCTAAAATTTTACACTCACAGCAAACTGTTCATTCTGTTATTCAGCATTATTAATCCTGACTTCGACCCTCTACAGGGTGGGCTAATGGCTTATATGCTAGACTGTGATATCGGATTAAGTGAGTTCGAACTCCAGCTGCGCTATTACGTTCATTTTTGGAGTGATACCCTTGGGGAAGGTATTAACCCTCTTATCCTCTCAGCTATGGGTTAAATAATATTACAGCTAATCTTCCTAAAGGATGGCTTGGGCATTAAAACCAAATAATCATCAATATTTTCTTACTAATTTGACTCGATCTTAATAAAACTGCTTAGGAGGTGAATCACTTTTGTTAGTACCACTACTATTATTCGGCAAGGATAGCTTTGGTATTAAATAACCCACAAAGGTTGATATGCCATCAAACAAAGAAACCAAACTAAGCCAAGCCATCGTTATTATTTTCTTACTAGTTTGACTCCATCTTAATAAAACTGCTTTGGGGGTGAATCCCTTTTGCTAGTACCACTATTGCTCTTCGACAAGGATAGCTTTGGCATTAAATAACACACAAAGGTTGATATGCCATTAAACAAAGAAACCAACCCAAAACGATCTGGTGAACTAGTTCAATAACTTTCTAAAACAAGCTGTAACTTTGAAACAAATCGCATATTAGAATGTTTGAAAAAATGATAGGGAGGTAAATCTACGAAGCTTAAATTAAGTGTTGCTCCAGGTTAAAAAGAGTTCATCGAAAATATGGAAAATTGTGTAGCGCCAGTCGGGAGATAGAAGGATGGCTTTCGCTTTAAATAACCCACCAAGGCTGATATGCCATTAAAAGAGAAACTTATACCAGATAGGTGCCAGAGACAGCTTGTCATTCACTGAGACCTTAAACAAATGGAAGTTGAGACCCTTCCCAATAGAAATTAGGATAATTTTTTATTATTAATCTAAATGATAAAGATATCTATCTATCAATCTATCTATCTATCATTTTTATGAATAATGTTAAAAATAAAAAGTAATCATAAAATAAAGATACATATTTAAAAAAAATGAGGCCCTCAGAATGTATCCCTTATTAGATAGATAGATATATAGATATTATTTACTACTTAACACTACATTATTGAAACTAATAAAAAAATCAACTTGCATGCTAATATGTAAGGAAAATATTTAATTTTCGATTTTTTAAACCAATTCAGATTTGTGTCGATATCTTGGTTTTTCTTCTGACAACGGTTCGGTTGTTGTTCTCTTCGGTCTTCTTCAGAAGTATCTGTCGTGGAGTACATAATAACGATGAATCCTCATCTCAGAACCCTAGACAAAATGCTGAAAGAACCGGTTATTTTGGATAAATATTTTTATTATCAAACTTCTCAAGTCTGGTATATTGGCCATGCGTTGCTAACATTCCTGGCTGTTACTAAGTGGTCACCCATCTATCTATCTATCTATCTGCTTATCTTCAAAAATCTGGCAGGAATCAGAACTTTACGCGAGATAATAAAAGAATTTTATGTAAAGTAAGTAAAGTTGACGACCTTTGTCGAAGGTGATCCGAAAGCTCCCTATTTAATAGCTACTACACCTCGGTGTAGGGGAGGGCGCTTCTCCATTCCATGGATTGCTCTACTTTACTCTTGATCCTTACCATATAATGCTGAGTGTTAAGTAAGGCCGCATCAAGTACCATTTTTAAGTCTTTGGCATGACTCGACCAAGGATTAAACCCCGGTCTCCTGGGCCGTTGGCTAACACACTACTCATTAGGCCAATGGCCCGGTAATATGTAAATTATAACCAACGGTTATGTCAATCAGATACGAGAGTCGTTTAAAAAGTTCTAAGCCTCACCCAGATTTTAATTTGAGTTTGGCTGAGTTTTATGGCATATCAACTATTGTTGTTTATTTAATGCCAAATTCTGTTTTTACATATATATTAAATATATGATTCGTTACCACATTTTGCAGATACACACAGTTGAATGATTAAACAGTTCTATTTCTAACAATTCAACTTAGCATAAGTCAACGAAGTTAAATGGTTCCAAGTATTGCTATATATCACTAACAATTCAATTAGACATCAATTATTGGTTTATACACTGTTAAATGATCAGACAGTTCTATCTCTTACAATTCAATTTAGCATAAGTCATTTGTTTACTCTCAGTTTAAATGTCAAACAATTCTATTTGACCCATACTATCAGGTGCTACCTCTCCGGGTCAAAGTTGACCAGGGAGCAATAGTAATAAAAGGGTACTCCGCATTTCCCAAAGCTCCAGCATTACTGGAGCCTTACCATAGGATTGTTTAATGTTAAGTCAAGGACACTCTTTGGGGTGGGGCTTTACCCCCTCTGCAGAAATGCAGTCGGTATATTCTACGGCCGCAACGGACTCGTCTGCCAAATTTTTGATTTGTCGCACGCCCTTTAACCTTTGTATGAGTCGCACGAAAATTAAGACAGAAATCTAAATTAGTTTTTCTAGTTTTATAAGAAATTGTAGTGTGTTGCCATAACGACAATGTTTAGCTCTGGTCCGTCTATCTTGGTGAGGCTTAGAACTTTTTTGATATGTACTAAGCTTTGTTCCGTCTAGTTACACAGGCCTCTGGTTGTTATTAAGTGGTCACCCATCCAAGAAGTGAGCTGGTTCATTGCTGCTTAACTTCGGTGATCTGACAGGAACTAATATTTTAAACGTGACTAATTTGTCAGTCTTTCAGTTATTAAACTTACTTGCACAATTATAGAAATACAGAACACACGGTGAGAATCAAGCTCATTATTCACTTGTAATTGACCCGTGAGACTAGCTTGTTAACCAATACACAAGGACAACGTATCCAAACTGACACTGTTTTTTATCAGCAATTTAAATTCCCATTGCTCCTAAATAAACTCTAAACCTGAATAGTAGTACTTGTTAGGCTTCCATCTTTGGATCAAATAGAACTGTTCAAAAATTGTTCGTATTTGATAGGACCATGTACAAAAAAGTCTTCAGAAACAACTATACAAAACGTAAATATCAACGAAGAAGAACGCGATTCCCTAACCACTTGGCATAAAATAACCCGAGACATGTTGACACGCTGTTAAAGTCAATCACTCAAATCAATCAATAATTTTGATTTGCTCCTGAGACATAAAGAAATTACTTACCTGAAGAGGAGAGCGTGGTTCGATATACGTAATGAAAGTATCGGCTGATTTCCATATCAAGCACAAGAACAGTGGGAAAAAGAAACTACGTGACATCGGGTGGAGAAGAGATTGCAGAAAGGTTTTTCAAGGAGAAGAAAAATTAAGTCTGTATCGGTAAGTTTTGCTTGTGTTTAGGAGCGAGGAAAATCCTGAAATATGGGTCAGCGTGTTTCGGGACGTTTGACTCTACAGGAACGAGATGAATAACAAATAATCGGGTACTGGCTCACTTTTTTCATTTTTTTTTTTTAGAAACGTGCCTATTACGTACGTGTATATATTCATGCAATGTAAGGGCTTCCTCAACTACGTCCCCTCTCCACTCATCCTCAGAAAGAAAAATAAAGAGAGACTAAGGTAACACAAAGAAAAACGTACACTGACTTGTGCTTAAGTGTGAGTAGGGGGAGTGATTAAAAGAGATGGAAAGGTAATTGGATAGATATGAACAGAGATAGATAGATAGATAGATAGATTGGAAAAGAATAAGATAGATAGATAGATAGATAGATAGATAGATAGATACAAACAGTGTAAAGGTTATATATATATATAGAGAGAGAGAGATAGAGAGAGATACATATGAACAGAGTGAGACTGATAGATTGATATGAACAGAATTAGATAGATTCGGAGAAAGAGATAGATAGATAGATAGGAAAAGAGATAGATAGATAGATAGATAGATAGGAAAAGAATGAGATAGATAGATAGATAGATAGATAGATAGGAAAAGAATGAGATAGATAGATAGATAGATAGATAGGAAAAGAATGAGATAGATAGATAGATAGATAGATAGGAAAAGAATGAGATAGATAGATAGATAGATAGATAGATAGGAAAAGAATGAGATAGATAGATAGATAGATAGATAGGAAAAGAATGAGATAGATAGATAGATAGATAGATAGATACGGACAGTGTAAGGTTTATATATATATATATATATATATATATATATATATATATATATATATATATATAAAGAGAGAGAGAGAGAGATACATATGAACAGAGTGAGACTGATTGATATGAACAGAGATAGATAGATAGATAGATAGATAGATAGATAGATAGGGAGAAAGCGAGAGAGAGATAGAGAAATACATATGAACAGAGATAGATATAAACAGAGTAAGATATATATGGGTAGTGAACAGTCTCCTGTCATTGCCATTACTCCCAAGTCCACTCTCACTCGCAGTGTTAGTTCCTGTTAAGTTCCTATCAAATAGATCTATTTGAAAAATTTTAATATTTGATGGGACTATGTGCAAAAAGAAAAAAAAACTAAAAAAATCTTAAACAATTACACAAAATATGTAAATATAAACGAACAATGAATGCGGTTCCCTAACTTCTAGGCATAGAATAACACTAGACGGATTGACATGCCGTTAAAACCAACCAATCAATCAATGAATCAGTCAACCAGTTTGACCTTGTGCCTGACTAAGCATTGGCCAGGCCCCAAAATAACTCCAGCCTCTATGATCTTGATCACGCTGGCCTCAGACAACTCTCATTCCTCGCAACTTCTGGTGCACCGAGGGAGGTGCTGCCGTAAGTTTGGAATCCCCTGGACCTCAAATGAAAACAAAGAAAAAAGCAAAGAAAGACAAGAAAAAGAAAAAAAAAAAGAAATGAAAGGAAAGGAAAAAAAGAAGATTGATTGACAGATAGATTAATTTTAACGGCATGTCAACACATCTGGGGTTATTTTATGTCTTGAGGTTAGGGAATCGCGTATATTGTACAGTCAGTATTTACATTGTATAGTTGTTTCTTATATATATATATATATATATATATATATGCATATATATAATTTACAGAGCTATTGCATTGCGAAATAATTATAATTATTTCGCGTTGCAATAGGCCTCTAAATTAATTCAATTCTATAAAATAAAATGATTTGTGCAATGCTTCCAGCAAATTAAGAAATATATATATATATATATATATATATATATATATATATATATATATATATATATATATATATATATATATATAGTTCTTTCTGAGAGGACAGAGAAAGAAATTAAACAGAAAAAAACAGATGAAAATAATAATTGTTTAAATTTCTGAGAAGAAGCTTGATGATTGTACAATATTCGGGCTATTGACCTCATGGCTCCGTGGATAGGGGGTTTGGTTGAAAAGTGCATTCGAGTGAAGTCATCTGGAGGCTGCAGGTTCAATACCAACAACAGATAAGACTAACAAGGCAATGCTTACTATAACGTAACATTTGTACTCGGCCATGGTCAACAGAATTGGAACAGTCCCCTCCCGTGGATTAAATAAAGAGTTCAATTAAAGATTCTGTGTCGGCTCCTGAGTTCGACATGAAATGACTGAAGAAGGCCGAAGGATATATCGGCCGAAATGTAATGAATATAAGGATCAGGTCAATAGTCAGAAAATTCTAAGTAATAACAATAAACATTAAATATGAAAAGGAAGATGAGAAACAGGAGATGTATACGTACCCAACACGTTTGCGCGGTCATTTTTAAACGGAATTTAAAGGGTTTGAATTCAGATTTTTCTTTCTCCTACACTGGTTGACATTTCAGTCTGCCCTTCTATATACCCAGAGGTCGAGGGAGAATAGTTGGATTCCTAGTTTTCCCAAGGGTATTAGCACTATGGGAAATACAGTCTCGCTTCGGATTTGAACTCGGTTCGCCGTATTCATTTTCTAACACCAATAACCGATCCACCACGAGCGTCTCTTGTGTATGTACATGTATATTTATGTATACCTGTATGTGTGTATATATACGTGGGTATATATTTATGTATGTGAGTATGTATGTATGTATGTGTATACGTATGTATAAATATATGTATATATATGTATGCATTTATGGTTGGTTGGTTAGGTTTTATGGCATATCAACCTGTGTAGGTTATTTAACGCTCAATCCAGTTTAGCATGAGTACACAGTTTAATTCTCAAAAACATTTCTATTTCAAACTATTCAGTTTAGTTTGGCAGTTCCAATTGAGCAAGTCCTGGCAGCAACACCCCACAAGGCGCCAACTGTACGGTCACCTACCACCTATCATGAAAACTATCCAAGCTAGACGAACCAGACATGCCGGACACTGCTGGAGAAGCAAGGACGAGATCGTAAGAGATGTACTCCGGTGGACCCCCGCATATGGCCAATCAAAAGCAGGACGACCAGCTCGAACATTCATACAGCAGCTATGTGATGATACGGGATGTAACCCTGAGGACCTGCCAGAGGCGATGAATGATAGGGAGACGTGGAGAGAGATGGTCAGGGATATCCGTGCTAGCCGCACGACATGATGATGATGATGAAATGTTAAAACAGTTCTATGTTAAACAATTCAGTTTAGTGTAAGTACAGTTTCAATGTCAAAAAACAGTTCTATTTCAAATAATTCAGTTTCACATAAACACGCAGTTTAAATGTAAGTACGGTTTAATTGTTAAAAACATTATTTTAAGCTATTCAGTTTAATCAAACAGTTCAGTTTAGCATAAGTATGCCGTTAGTCCTATTTAACCCATAGATAAGGCCCTATCTGCTGCTACCACTCCGGGCCAGAGTGGACCTGGGAGTGATGCAATGAAGGAGTACTTCCCCAAAGCTCCAGCATCACTGGAATCACACCATCAGATTGCTTAGTGTCATATTCAGGACACTCGTTGGGGGGGTCTTATTCTACAGCCCCAGCCGACTGGGCAAGTACGCATTCATGTATGTATGTATGTATGTATGTGTACATACGTGGGTATATATTTATGTGTGTGAGTATGTATGTGTGTACGTATGTATACATCTATGTATATACATTTATGTATGTATATACTTAATATACTTACGTGTGTATATATGTGTGTGCATGTATGTGTATATGTGTTCATTAAGTATGTATATACGTACATAGGTGTGTATATATATGTATATATGCATGTATGTGTGCATGTGTGTCTATAATCCTATTTACCCAACCCCTCCGCTCGGGCAGGGTATGACACAAGGTCTTTTTACCCCTCTGCTCGGGCAGGATATGACACAAGGGAAATTTTTAAGCGGAGTTTAACAGGTTTGAATTCAGAGTTTTCCTTTAGGCTGAAGAACCTAGTCTGTCCTACTATTTACCCATAGCTGGAGGGAGAATAATTGGATTCATACTGTACAAGGGTATTAGTGCTATGTGAAATGCAATCAGTCTCGTCCAGGATTTGAACTCGTGTCGCCGTGTTCATTTCCTACGACGATAACAATTACACCACGGGTACATTCAACATATGTATGTATTTACGAACATATGTGAGTATATATGTATATATGTTGGTATGCATGCATTTATATATATATATATATGTATATATGTATGTATTTACGTACATATGTGTGTATATATATTTACTTATTCATGTATATGTACATGTGTATATGTGTATATGTATGTATTTGGTTTGGTTTCTTTGTTTAATGGCATATCAACTCTTTTTAGGTTATTTAAAGCCAAAGCCATTCTCCTAGAAGAACAGTAGTGGTACTATTTAACCCATAGCTGGGAGGACAAGGGGGTTCATACCTTCCCAAGGGTATTTGCCCGAAAGTGAATGTAATAGCGCGACTGGAGTACGAACTCGCGTACTACGACTCCGCAGTCCATCGCTTTAACCATTACACCACGAGGACACCCCCTTATATGTATGTATGTGAGTATGTATGCATATATGTATGTATTAATGTACATGTGTGCGTATATATGTATATATGCATGTATGTATATATATATATATATCTATGTATGCATGTCTGTGTAAATGTACGCCTTTATGTATATATGTATGTGTTGCAAAAAGCAAGTGAATTTAAGTGAAAGATCACATTAAGAAAAATTGAGTTTGACGTGAGACTTTTGAACCGTTTGTGGCAAGTATTTTGAAGTTGAAGTGTTAAGAAACAAATTCTAATATCTAAGTGTCATTTCTTAGATGTTCTTTGAGTCAAAATCTCCTGTCAACAAAGCATTGTCCCTTGAGACTTTTGATGGAACGACAAACAAGATACTGTTGGGTTTGGTGTTAACACAATTGATACAAAGTCAATAGTAAATACTTTTGCCCCTCTTTAAGTTAGCTCCCAACCCATAGGAACTGTTAGATTGATAGAAATGGACAGCTTGGAATAGATAGATAGATAGATAGATAGATAGATAGATAGATAGATAGATAGATAGATAGATAGATAGATCTATATGAACAGCTTGACATTGATAGATCTGTAGGTGCTCTGAATGATTTGTGATTAGTTTTTTAGGGTTTTCAGGGTTTGGGATTATGATATCTGACTCCGTTGCTTTTCATCTTACCCATCTTAATTCGCTGGTGTCTTCTTCTGTGAAGGCCACAAAGTAATTCCTGAAAGAAGGAAGAAAATAGACAAAGATACCTTTTAAATTTTAATTTTATTTCTGGGTTCAACAACCATTCTTTGAGTGAGGAGATTCTTCCTGAATCCAAATGAAATGGTAGCGTCTCCCAGACAAGGTGTTAAAATATAGTAGTCGTCACCAGTGGTTGATAAGTCCAAAGTCGGGTTTTTATATTGTGGGTTTCAGCGGTGTCGACTGGTTAGCAGAAGACACAACCCGCATGCGAAGCCCCGGAACTTGGCAAACAGGCGTGCTACCTTGCTCGCAGCCGAGAGGAAAAACGTCCTTTCAGTCTGAGGAGTACAGCTGAAGTGAGCGAATTTCTCTTTTGTGCTAGAACGGTTCCTTTTCCGGAAATGCATCATCCTCATGGCCTGTCAGAGGCTTCTGGAAACTTTTTGCAGTTCTTGAATTTATTCTGCATTTTATTAGCTTTTGTTGTTTGAGCTCTGTAGGTGATTTCTCGAACACTGTGGGCCAGGGCTCCAACCTAAGCTGGACACGCGCCTTTTTTACCCGCTCGAAGAGCGATGTGGTTTATGTACGTGGTTTGAGTGTGGGTCAACCGAAAAGGATATCGACACGCGGCTAACGAAAGCATGGACAGCTATCGATAGGCTATCGATCATATGGAAATCAGACCTGACCGATAAAATGAAACGCAGTTTCTTCCAGGTAGCGGTCGTATCGATACTGCTGCATGGATGCACTATTTGGACGCTAACTAAACGGCTGGAGAGAAAGCTAGACAGCAATTACACAAGAATGCTGCGAGCCATATTGAACAAGTCCTGGCGGCAACACCCCACAAGGCACCAACTATACGGCCACCTGCCTCCCACCACGAAAACTATCCAAGTTAGACGAACCAGACATGCAGGTCACTGCTGGAGAAGCAGGGACGAGCTCATAAGAGATGTACTCCTATGGATCCCCACATATGGCCGGGCAAAAGCAGGACGACCAGCTCGAACATACATTCAGCAGCTATATGAGGATACGGGATGTAGCCCTGAAGACCTGCCAGAGGCGATGAACGATAAGGAGAAGTGGCGAGAGAGGGTCAGGGATATCCGTGCTAGCGGCACGACATGATGATTATGATGATGATGAATTTATTCTATTTTATCTATTTTATTTTATTTTTCTAATCACTACTGATACATGCATACATACATACATACATAGCTTGATATATATATATATATATATAGAGAGAGAGAGAGAGAAAGTGTGTGTGTGTGTGTGTGTGGGTGGGTGTGATAGTTAAATATGAGCAGTGTGTGACAGATATGAACACCTTGGCAATGATTTATATATATATATATATATATATATATATCTTTAAGAAAAAACCAAAACCGGTCACATTAGGATTATAAATTTATTTCTATCTTGTTATGGGTTTTGATATAAATCAAAAACACCAAAAACAACTGGACTTCTTCAGATTTTATGGATAAAATAATTTAGAATAGGCACAGGAAAGAAGGGTGGGAGGGAGTAGAAGATGGTTGAAGAGTTTTCTCCTCATTTAGCCCATTTCCGGTTTTTTTTTTATTGCCGGTCGGAAATATAGTAAATTAAATTTTTAATTTTTTTTATTTCTTAAAATCTAAATACATCTCACCTTAAAACTCCAGATTAAATACTAATTTAGGGAAGTACAACCTTTTTCAATAACCTTACGTAAAGATACAGTAATACTTATATTAAATTAAATTCAAAATTTAAAATGAAAATTTCTAATTTCAAATCTTATTTTCGTGCCTACCAGTTTAGTTACTCTTCCATTGAAGAGTACGTACATATTAAAAAAAAAAACCGGAAGTCAGCTAAATGAGAAGAAATATCTTCAACATTCTTCTACCCCCTTCCACCCTTCTTTCCTGTGTCTATTCTAAATTATTTTATCCATTAGATCTGAAGAATCCTGTTATTTTTGGTGTTTTTGATTTATATCAAAACGCATAACAGGATGGAAATAAATTTATAATCCTAATGTGACCGGTTTTTGTTTTTTCTTAAAGAAAATATTGCTCTGTAATGTCAGTTACATTGAGCTCTTTACCAGGAAAATTTAAATGTTCACTGTTGAATGTTTATTTTTTGTCCTGATGGAATTACTCCCAACTCCGGTTTAACTGGACCGAATAATACACACACACACACACACACACACACACACACACACACACATATATATATATATATATATATAGAGTGTGTGTGTGTGTGTGTGTGTAATAGAGAAATCTTAGCAGTGTATGACAAGGAATGGAATAGCGCCCTCCCCTACATCTCAGTGTAGTACCTATTGAAAAAGGAGCCTTCTGGTCGCTCTCGACTACTTTTTTACTAAATATAGAAATAGATTTTGCAAAAATTCCACAAGATTTCAAAAATAGACGAAAAAGTGGATAAATCAAAACATAAACAACGAATTAAAGAAGTTTTTGATGAAATACGGCCCACTCACCTAGGGCAGCAGAATACACCGACAGCTTCACAGCTGAAGGGTACCACCCTCCACTAACGAGTGTCCTGATTATGACACTAAACAATATGATGGTGAAGTTCCAGTAATGCTAGAGCTTTGGGGAATGTGGTGTACCTATTTATTGCCATTACTCCCAGGTCTACTCTGGGCCGGAGTGGTAATACCTGAGTGGTAACACCTAAACTGTATACTTATGCTAAACTGAATTGTTTGAAATAGAACTGTTTTGACATTTACCTGTATGAAAATAAATAACTGATGTTTAATTGAACTGGTAGTGATGCATAACAATACTTGGAACCATTTAGCTTTGACTAAACTGAATAGCTTGACATTTAAACAGCGTGTTGAATTGTTTGAAATAGAACTGTTTTTGACTTTTAAACTGTGTACTTATGCTAAACTGAATTGTTTGAAATAGAATTTTTTATATTTATAAAAATAGATTTGGCATTAAATAACCTACAATGGTTGATGTGCCATAAAACCCAACCAACCAACTTTGAAGAAATAAAGACGAAATATTAATTTGAATCCGTCTTCTGTTTTGGTTTGTCCACTAATCCATTCATTTTTCACACACACACACACACACACACACACACACACACACACACACACACATATATATATATATATATATATATATATATATATATATAATGGAAAAAAGTCACCAAAGGTTTTATTCATGATGACAATTAAAACACTAAAAAATGGAAGTCTAGTTAACAGGTTTTGTTCCCAGCTGAATCGAGAAAAATATCCAATTAAAAACAAGAAATATTTTGCGTGTGAAAAAAATGTTATACTAAAGATTACATCAAAATGATATTAAGTTTAAGCATACATTCCATCTGTTTATATATATATATATATATATATATATATATATATATATATATATATAGAGAGAGAGAGAGAGAGAGAGAGAAAATGAGAGAGAGAGTAAAAATAAGAAAGAGAAAAAGAAGAAGAAAGAAAGAAAGAAAGAAAAATTAAAAGAAACACTGTAGATGAAAAGAAAGAAAGAAAGAAAAAAAGAAAGAAAAAAGAAAGAAAGAATAAAAGAATAAAAGAAAGAGAAAAAGGCAGCATAATAGAAAGAAAGAAAGAAAGAAAGAAAGAAAGAAAGAAAGAAAGAAAGAAAGAATTGATGGGAGTAGCATAGGAAGGAAGAGAGTTATGGACGAACAACAGAAAAAAAGAAAGGAGGGGAAAAATGAGAATAAAAACAAAAATAAAAATAATGATTGTAATTATGTCTTCACTCCTCGAGAAAGCTTACAAATATTTAAACAGTTTTACGAGGCTAAAACTATTTTCTTGGAGAAATACCACGTACGGCGAGACTGCTCTCTCTCTCTCTCTCTCTCTCTCTCTCTCTGTGTGTGTGTGTGTGTGTGTGTGTTTAGAATTGAAAATCAACGGGGATCTACAAACAGTCCAAAAATGGGTAGCATTTCGTGAGGACGCCATTTTGAATACCGTTCATAGTCTCATGGCGTTGCCTACTTATTTTAGTTATCAACATATTTCGACTAAATAATGTTTGATTTTTTTTATTTTTTTTGTGGGGGGGGGTATTTTTTTGTTTTTAAGTTTCTTTTTTTTTGGTGAAACTTTTCTCTCTCTTATACAGTATGTTGAGTAGATTGTTTTACTCTTTGATGGTTCAAATATTAACACATCAATACACGTCATTCAAAACCTGCTTAACCGGAATTACGTCATTTCCGTTTTAACTTTCCAGACGGTAAAAGAACCAATTGACAGGCGTCATGTTTCGTGCTCGAAACTAGCTGAAAACTCACTCTACGGAGAGCAATTTAAGAACACACTTAAAAGGCAAAAAGTAGATGATATCCTGCAGAAACTATTACTGATGTCGACAACGCAGACGATTTATCGCTTCTTGCAAATACTCCCGCCCAAGCCAAATCACAGCTGCATAGTCTGGAGCTGGCAGCAAGAGGCGTTGGTCTCTATGTGTACTCAGACAAACCAAAGTTCAAGCATTTCAATCAAAATGGTGCCATCTACTCCTTCAATGGCAAACCTCTGAAATTAGAAGACTCGTTCACATACTTCGGTAGCTATGTCTCATCTACCAAATAATTTAAGGCATATCAAACCGTCTTTGGTTATTTTATACCTGGAGGTTAGGGAATAACATTCATTGTACATTCATATTTACATATGATATCAAGTATTCCTATCTAATACCAATAATCATATGGTTTAAAGAATTTTTATTTGATAATAGATATTTAATTGACAACCTTCATATGGTTTCAAGTATTCCTATCTAATAATAATAATTATATGGTTTCAAGTATTCCTATCTAATAATAATAATTATATGGTTTCGAGTATTCATATCTAATAATAATAATTATATGGTTTCAAGTATTCCTATCTAATACAAATAACTATATTGTTTCAAGTATTCCTATCTAATAATAATAATTATATGGTTTCAAGTATTCATATCAAATAATAATGATTATATGGTTTCAAGTATTCTTATGTAATACAAATAACTATATGGTTTCAAGTATTCATATCTAATGATAATAATTATATGGTTTCAAGTATTCCTATCTAATACAAATAACTATATGGTTTCAAGTATTCCTATCTAATAATAATAATTATATGGTTTCTAGTATTCATATCTAATAATAATGATTATATGTTTTAAAGTATTCCTATCTAATGCAAATAGCTATATGGTTTCAAGTATTCATATCTAATAATAATAATTATATGGTTTCAAGTATTCCTATCTAATACAAATAACTATATGGTTTCAAGTATTCGTATCTAATAATAATAATTATATGGTTTCAAGTATTCCTATCTAATACAAATAACTATATGGCTTCAAGTATTCAAATCTAATACTAATAATTACATGGTTTCAAGTATTTTTATCTACTACTAATAATTATATGGTTTCAAGTAAGTATTTCTATTTAATAACAGCCATTTGTTTGCACACAATAGTATGGTTTCAAGTTTTCCAACCTTATACCAATAATTTTATGGTTTTAAGTAATTATTTCCATTTAATAATCGTCATTTGTTGACGCACAGTTGTATGGTTTCAAGTATTCCTATCAAATACAAATAATTATATACTTTTATGAAACCTTGTAGTCCATGTAGTGCATCCATAGAAGCTAGACGGCAATTACACAAGAATGCTGCGAGCAATCTTGAACAAGTCCTGGCGGCAACACCCCACAAGACACCAACTGTACGGCCACCTGCCTCCTCTCACGAAAACTATTCAAGTTAGACGAACCAGACATGCAGGACACTGCTGGAGAAGCAGAGACGAACTCATAAGAGATGTACTCTTGTGGACCCCCACACATGGCCGTGCAAAAGCAGGACGACCAGCACGAACATACATTCAGCAACTATGTGAGGATACTGGATGTAGTCCAGAAGACCTGCCTGAGGCGATGAACGATAGGGAAAAGTGGCGAGAGAGGGTCAGGGATATCCGTGCTACCAGCACGACAAGATGATGATGATGATGATGAAACCTTAATAACTCCTTGAAAAAAAGATTTTGGAATTTGAATAAGAAATCAAACAAGGAAAACAAATATTTCGCAAGCAATGTAAGGTTCTTTAATAATTGATTTTAACGGCACATCAAACGGTCTAGGATAATTTTATGCCAAGGAGTTCGGAGATCACATGCAGTATATGTTCACATTGGTATTTTTTGTGTAGCAGGTTTTTTTTGGCCACGTTTCTATGAAATACGACTAATTTTAAACAGATCTATTTAGACAGATGTTCTAAATACAAATAATTTACCGTCAAATGGTATCAAGTATTTCTATTGGGTAGAGTGTTCGCTAATGGTCCGGGAGACCAGGGTTCAATCCCAGGTCGAGTCATACCAAAGACTTTTAAAATGGTTCCTGATACCTCCTTGCTTAACACTCAACAATATAAGGTAGATATCAAGGGTAAAGTGGAGCAATCCAAGGAAAGGAGTAGCGCCCTCCCCTACATTTCGGTGTAGTAGCTATTGAAAAGGGAGCCTTCTGGTCGCCCTCGACTACGGTCGCCAACTTTACTTACTTATTTCTATGCAATACGACTAATTTTTTAAAGGATCTTCTTGACCAATAACGGGATTCTTAACAAGTACTAATCCTCAGAGTGTACCTGGAGGTTATAGCAATGAAGAGGTACTCCACGCTTCTCAGATCTCCAGAATGTAGCCTCACCATCAGATAAAGTTCAGTGTAATACTCTGGACACCTTTTTTAGATGGAGTGGGGTCTCACCCTTATGGAGAGGATTGTCAGCGTCTTCTGTGTTCAATCAATATTTTAGATTATAATCTATGAAATATTTTTCTCTGTTCGTTCTTGTACGTTGAAACCCAATGAAAATATGAATAACGTGTTTATATTCAAGAAAACACTCACAAAATAGCTGCTTATTTGACAATTTCTAGCAATCTCATACTCCTGAAGAAATCAAAATGTTTAATATTGATCAATATTTCAGATAATAATCGATTAACATTTCAAATAATAATCTATTAAATATTTGCGAAAATGCGACCCGGAAAACTAACGAAACTTGAAAAAAATGTTGAAAAATTAATCGCAAAGCGTGATCGTTACTTGAGCGTTTCATGAAGTCAATATATTTTTAATATTACATTAAGATGCTCCATAAATATGATGCTTTTATCAACACGGACGAATGAATTTTCTATTGTAGTAATAAATGAAATCAATCAATAACTCATTTTGTGATTATGGATTCATTTTATTTGCTTTTGAGCGGCATCCTACAAGATGAATAAATAGGAATATCTATCTTTAGCCTTGTCGGCCCGGGCTGTAGAATACCCCCTCCCCTCAAACGAGTGTCCTGAATATAACACTAAGCAATTTGATGTTGAGACTTTAGTTCTAGGGCTCTGGGGGTGTGGAGTACTTCATTGCCATTACTCCTAGGCCTACCCTGACCCGGGTTGTTAGTACCTGTTAGGGTCCTATCTAAAGGTCAAACAGATCTGTTTAATCGTTTACTATATTTGAAACATTTAACTGTGTGCAAACAAGTAATTGATTGCCTAGTCGGCTGGGGCTGTAGAATACACCGACTGCACCTCTGGCCCAGCGTGGTAGCACCTAATTGGGCCCCATCTATAGGTTAAATAGAACTAACGGCATGCTTATGCTAAACTGAATTGTTTGAAATAGAAATGTTTTTGACATTTAAACTGTACTTACATTTAAACTGGGTGCTTATGCTAAACTGAATTATTTGAAATAGAACTGTTTTTTGACATTGAAACTGTACTTATACTAAACTGAATTGTTTAACATAGAACTGTTTTAACATTTAACTGTGTGTAAACAAGATCTGCACTTATACTAAACTGAATTATTTGAATTAGAACTACTTGACTTAACTGAATAGCTAGAAATAGAAATGTTTTTCATAACTAAACTGTACTTACAATTAAACTGGGTACTTATGCTAAACTGAATTGTTTGAAATAGAACTATTTTCATAAAAATGGATTTGGCGTTGAATAACCTACAAAGGTTGATATACCATAAAAAAACCAACAACCAACCAACAAATAATTTCAGCTGAATTGTTAGTACTACATAGCAATACTTGGAACTATTTAACTATGTGCTAATAAAATCATTAGAGTTAGATAGTCCTACTTGAAACCATTTAAATGTGTGCAAATTAATGAACATTGTCTCTTTTAATAAATTGTTACCTACAAACTATTACTTTATCAAACATATACATTTAATTTATATGTACAAATAGGATTTGGCATTAAATAACCCACAAGTGTTGATGTACTGTTAAACACAAAAAACAACCAATATATATCCTAATGTTCATTTTTATTAGAAGAAAGCATTGTTGAACCTTTTTGAATTTTAGTCTCATTCATTTAATCTTTATTTTAATAAAGGGGGTTGTCCTCGTGGTGTAATGGTTAAAGCGATGGACTGTGGAATCGTAGTATGCGAGTTCGTACTCCAGTTGCGCTATTACGTTCACTTTCGGGCAAATACTCTTGGGAAAGGTATGAACCCCCTTATCCTCCCAGCTATGGGTTAAATAGCACCACTACTGTTCTTCTAGGAGAATAGCTTTGGCATTAAATAACCTATAAAGGTTGATATGCCACGAAACAAAGAAACCAAACCAAACCTTGATTTTCATAAAAGCTATTCAGATCGTCTCTCTACGACCATCAGTAAATAGTGTTATATAGAAATAACGAACGGCAAGGTTCGAACACTGATCCGTTTACCCAATTAGCTTACGCCACAACTGACATAGTATCAGAGGTAACAACTTCAACGTAATCGCCGTGTTCACTTAATCACAAGGGGGTTATGTAAGGTCTGTTCAACAATTATCGAGACTGAAGCTGTATTTACCAAGGCAGAAATCAACAAAGAATGAAACGTTAATTTTCTTCCAAAGTATCGAGACTGAAGCTGTATTTACGAAGACAGGAATGAACAATAAATGAAACGTTGATTTTCTTCAAAATACCAGTATTATTGAAAAGGTATCAAGACTGAAGCTGTATTTAACAAGAGATCAACAATGAGTGAAACGTTGATTTTCTTTAAAATAGTTCTGTTTGCATTTAGCTTGTTCCAGCCAGTTTTCCATTGATCGAAGGAACTCTGAAATCAAACTTTTAATATGATGTGAAGCTTCGCCATATTTTTCTTTTAAAGTTCTGCACGTTTTAAAATATTAATCTTGAAATTAATTTATTTTCAACAAAATGTAACCCTTTTTCTTTAAAATTATTTTTCTTTAAATCACTATGAAAAGTGGTTGAACAGAATTTTTTAAACTATAGTTGTATAAAAAAAAACTAAAAATGTAATCCCTTCAACAATCCCTTTTCAAATTGCCGAAACGACAGCAAAAAAAAATGTTTGTTTTAGTTTTGAAGAATAAAGCAGCCATTCTTTTTTTTTTTAAATAACACAGACACCACTTGCATATTGATATTGGTGATATCGTTGGCTATATCTATGAATAAAGTGCGCACAGTATCAGTAATAGAGCACATATATCCGATGATCACATAGGCGTGAAACTGGTAGTCTTTAACAGAGGTCTGTCATGAAATTTTTTGGTGGCTGAAAAGTGCAAATCATGTGAAAGACAGAATGATGTATGATGTGTAGAGAGAACATGTTTTATTCAATAAATGTTGACAAATGGGTTCAATTGTTTAAAGGTCTGTCAAAAACGAGCTCACCTGAAATAGTGGATTCAGTTAATGCACTTATTTTAGCTGACAGAAGAGTTACAATAGAGGAAAATCCTGAATTTCTATGGGTACAGTACATGTAATTGTACATGATGACCTTGTTTTTTCAAATGTCAATTGTCGTTGGGTTTCACCGGGACAATGCAAGGCTTCGTCCTGCAGCAAGAACAGTAAAAATAACTAGTCAGGTCAAATCTGACCCTCTCTACTTTCCAGTTGTCTGGCCCCTGCAAAGAATTTCTGCGTGGAAAAAAGTTTTCAAGGGGTGATGAAGTCAAGACCGATTGACTAAAAAGTCAGTCCAAAGATTTCTATGCTGAAGAAAGATGAAAGTTTTTCGATAGGAAAAATTTGTGTTTAAGAATGAAGATTTCATTGAAAAATATCGAAAAAGCTTTTTCCTAGGTGAAATATGCTGTTGTATACATCTACATATACATGCAGAATCATAATGGCACAATAATAAAGACGAGTGAAGACTTCTTTAAAAAAATATACCTCTCACTTTATTTGAAAGGTTCGAAAGGGTTTTACTGTGAGAGGGAGTTGGAGACCGAACAGAACTGCAATATATTGACCCCCACACTTATAGCCATCAGCGTTATGTCGTTCTCGTTCTCCTGGACTGCTCAACCGGGGACCTTGGGGGCCAAGCCTCTCTGCTGGATGATGGCTTTCTCTACCGCATCTTGTCTCTAACTCATCTGATCTCCAACTCAATCGGGGGTCCCAAAGGCCCCTTCTGCCGGGTGGTGGCTTTCTCTACCACAACTTCTCTCCAACTTCTCTGTTCCCCAACTCACTGATTTCCTGTCCTCACTGAGTTATATAATAATTCAATCACCCACTCAATATCTCCCCATGACAGGCCATCGGAAATGTGTCACTTCCGCTGTCTTTGGAATGGCATGTTTGATTGTCATCGAGCGGAAATAACTGTCATGCAGTTCACAGGTCACTCTCTTCCGGTGCATCAGTCTATGAGTGTACCATGGGATTTTTACCTTGTCCTATATTTCAGCTAAGCCCATATACGCGATTTCTTCTCATAACTGCCATCGGAATGTGTCACTTCCTTCCGGTGCATCACTTTGGAATGGCATGTTTGGCCAGGTCGAAGGTCAATATACAACAATGCGTCGTTTTAATACAAAATTCACTTTTCTATTGAATGACCGTCACACACACACACACACATATATATATATATATATATATATATATATATATATATTGCCTGTAAGCCAAATACATTTTTTATAAAAGTTAATACACGGATCCAAACATTTTTAACGCTTCTATGCTACCACTTTTACGATATCATTTAAAACAGTCTCCATCTTTTCACCATCTTTATCACCAATTCTTGGGTTCTTTTCCTCAGAGTCGCTTTCTGATTTTCCAATAAAGGTTTCTCCTCCAAAAGTCTTAGAATTTTTAGTCAAGAATGGGTAACGTGCTGGACTGCGAGATCGTAGGAAGCGAGTTCAATTCCAGATGAATACCTTTGGGGAAGCTATGAACCCCCTTATCACCCCAGCTATGAGATGAATAATACCGCTACTGTTCTTCTACAAAGAGAGCTTCAGCATTAAATAACCCACAAATGTTGATATGCCACCGAACCAATTTTAATCAACCCCCGGGAAGCCGGGGTTCAATCCCGGGTCGAGTCATACCAATGACTCAAAAATGGTACTTGATGCCACATTACTTAACACTCAGAAGGATCAAGGGTAAAGTGGAGCAATCCAGGGAATGGAGTAGTGCCCTCCTCTACACCTTGGTGTAGTACCTATCGAAAAGGGAACCTTCGGGTACTCTCGACTATGGTCGCCAACATATATATATATATATATATATATTTATTTTGTCATCCACAGACAGACTGTTTCGTTGAATCACAAATCTGTAAATCTTCAGTGTGACTAGACCCACGAGATGCTTCCAGTTGGAATCGAACCGGCAATTTTTTCTTCACTCGAGTTTTCAATACACGGGGGAAAAAGAAAATATTTTTCATTCAACAAATAGATACGTGACTTGATAAAGTTTGGTTTAATTTTATGGCACATCAACCATTGTAGATAATTTAATGCCAAATTCATTTTTATACATAAAAACAGTTCTATTTCAAACAATTCAGTTTAGTATAAGTGTAGTTTTTTGCTTACACACAGTTAGATGTCAAAACAGTTCTATCTTAAACAATTCAGTTTAGCATAAGTCTACAGTTTCAATGTCAAAAACAGTTCTATTTTAAACAATTCAGTTTAGCATAAGTACAGTTTCAATGTAAAAAGCAATTATATTTCAAACAATTCAGTTTAGCATACAAAACATTTCTATTTCAAACAATTCAGTTTAGCTTAAGTGCACAGTTTCGGTGCCAAAACAGTTCTATTTCAAGCAACTCAGTTTAGCATAAGTATGCAGTTTAGTTCTATTCGACCCAGAGATAGGACCCGTCAGGTGCTGCCACTCCGGGATAGAGTGAACCTGGGAGCAATGGCAATAAAGGGGAGGCTCTGCATTCCCCAAAGCTTAAGCATTACTGGAACCTCACCATCGAACTGTTTAGTGTCATATCCAGGGCACTCGTTGGGGGGGTGTCTTACTCTTCTGCAGAGAAGCAGCTCCCTACCCGACTTGATAAGGATTGTAATCCTATTTACCAACCCCTCCACTCGGGCAGGATATGACACAAGGGAAATTTTTAAGCGGAGTTTAACAGGTTTGAATTCAGAGTTTTCCTTCTCCTAGACTAACCAAGGCTGAAGAACCTAGTCTGTCCTACTATTTACCCATAGCTGGAGGGAGAATAATTGGATTCATACCTTTCCCAAGGGTATTAGTGCTATGTGAAATGCAATCAGTCTCGTCCAGGATTTGAACTCGTGTCGCCGTGTTCATGACGATAACAATTACACCACGGGCACCTCCAATTGATAAGGATTGTAATAAGTATTGTAATATACAACTATCTAGCACGCGTAGTCCATTTTCAATACAGGCAATTTAAACTGAAAGTTTGTGGCAGAATATACGCTGCATCGTTTGGCGGTTCCAAAATTCAGGAGACCGACTGATTATTGACAACAAAAACCGTTTGATTATAAAAGGTTTCCTGTGTACATATCATCTATTGAGCATGAGAAATTCAAACAAAAAATCGAATTGTACACATCAACTGGTTGCACGACTATTAATATTTTTTTTATGATGACGATAATAATGTTGATAATAATAATGAAAAGGATGACGATTTGATTTGAGAGTGATAAATAAATTAATGTTTTATAATATCATAGTCGTCTTCCTATCGACTGAGAGAGTATTTCCTGTGCTATTGTATTTTCGTTCTGTTTTTTCTTAACATTATTAATAAGTCCACTAAATGCGAGATTTTCCCATCAGTTTAGTGATTTTCCAATGAAGTCTGAGTGACAGCAAATCTCTTCCGGTCATCAGGACTCTTCTCAGTATTCTATCCGATCTCAACAGTTCAGTGGTTTGTATAGTCTCGATTCTTTTTCCGATTTCCTGTTTCCTCGGCTTCGTTTCCAGGACTTTTGAGGCTGTGTGGCAATACCAACACAAGTTGAAAAAAAAACAAAAAACAAAAAACAGAGGGAGGAAGGAAGAAACGACAAAACACGAATTTAAGAATAGCAAAAAGTAAGAAATTAAATTCTAGCACTTTTGGCATTCTGTAGTGTATTTATGTGTATCATGTGTCGCTATCGCAGGAAATCAGTGAAAATCATACACAGCTACCAAAAAATATTTCCATTTCAAGCTATTCATTTTAGTCAAACAGTTCTATTTCAAACAATTCAGTTTAGTACAGATATAGTTTTTGTCATAACGCAGTTAAATATCAAAACAGTTCTATTTCAAACAACTCAGCTTTGCGTAAGTACAGTGTCAATGTTAAAACAGTTTTATTTCAAGCAATTTAGATTAGCATAAGTTAACAATTTAAATGTTAAGTTCACAGTTTGATTGTCAAAACATTTCTCTTTCAAGCGATTCAGTTTAGTCAAACAGATCTAATTCAAACAATTCAGTTTTGTATATGTACACAGTTTAGTTCTATTTGACCAATAGATAGGACCCTATCAGGAGCTACCACTCCGGGCCAGAGTGGACCTGGGAGTGATGGCAATGAAGGGGTACTCCCCATTCAGTAAAACTCCAGCAATACTGGAATCTCACCATCAGATTGTTTAGTGTCATATCCAGGTACTCGTTGTGAGGGGGGTCTTACTTCTCTGCAGGGAAGCAGTTGGTGCATTCTAAAGCCCCACCCGACTGGGCAAAGGCAACAAAGGGGTACTCCACATTCCTCAAAGCACCAGCATTACTGGAACCTCACCATCAGATTGTTTTGTGTCATATCTAGTACACTCGCTGGTGGGGGGTCTTATCCCTCTGCAGAGAAGCACTCGGTGTATTCTACAGCTCCAGCCGACTCAGCAAAGGCAATAAAGGGGTACTCCACATTCCCCAAAGTTCCAGCATTACTGGAACCTCACCTTCAGATGTATCCTGCAGCCCCAGCCGACTGGGCAAAAAGAAGGAAGAATGGAAAAACAATAACACTTATATAATATAGTATCATCGCTTGTTTACTTTTTTTTACAAAAGGTACGAAGTGGTTTGCGGAATAGTTGCGCAAAGAGAGAGAGAGAGAGAGAGAGAGAGAGAGAGAGAGTGAGTCAGGATCGACAGCGAACCACTAAGATTTACACCTTCATCTTTTTCTTATTCATATCTATTGGCCAGATTCTTTGGTCTTCTATCGAGGAACTTCTTCGGGTTGTCTTGGTCTTCGTGTCCGCTTTTGTTTTTATAAATAGACACAAAGTCTGTGGGATTTTCGATGTCTTTATTCACCCAAACTCCCAAGTTGACCGCCCGGCTGGAGAAATTGCCATTTCAGGCGTTCATTTGTTACGGCGCCCCAGACTAGTCTAATTCTCAACCTTACTGGCCCGTTCTCACGACTAAACCAACTAACAAGGGAACAGCTATAAAGGTCAGCCTAGGGTCATGTCTTGTCTATCGTATCACGGGTTATTTTCCCTGGCTCTTCTTACGAATTATAAGTTAACTTTTGAATTCCTATATTTTGAAATCTACACTTACCTTATAAAATTAATGGGCTATTTATTGTTTACACGTTTTTTATGAGATGGTTAGAGCAATTGCCTTGTTTGAATTACATATTGAAACTAGACCTTTTCTGTACAAGGAAGTTGACTGGTTAGTGTGCTCGCCTGATACTCTCCAAGAGCTACTTGCCATATTTACCTCTAAGGCTTGGAGCAATGGAATCTATGGTCTTGGGCCTACATGACATTGCCTGATCGTCGAGGTTTGGTTTGGTTTGGTTTGGTTGGTTTTATGGCATATCAACCTTTGGAGGTTATTTAACCTCAAATTAATTTTTATGTAACTAATCAGTTTTATTTCAAACAATTCAGGTTGGTTGGTTTGTTGGGTTTTATGGCATATCAACCTTTGCAGGTTATTTAACGCCAAATCCATTTTTATGTAAATAATCTGTTCTTTTTAAAACAAATCAGTTTAGCATAAGTACAGTTTAATTGTCAAAAACATTTATTTCAGACTATTCAAGAAGTTATATGTAACAATTCAGTTAAGTGTAAATACAATTTTAATGTCGAAAAAACAGTTCTATTTCAAATAATTCAGTTAAGCATAAAGACGCAGTTTAAATGTAAGTACGGTTTGTCAAAAACATTTCTATTTCAAGCTATTCAGTTTACTCAAACAATTCAGTTTAGCATAAGAATGCTGTTAGTTCTATTTAACCCGTAGAGAGGGCCTTATCAGGTGCTACCACTCCGGGCCAGAGTGGACCTGGGAGCAATGGCAATGAAGGGGTACTCCGCATTCCCCAAAGCTCCAGCACTGCTGGAACGTCACCATCAGATTGTTTAGTGTCATATCTAGGACACTCGTTAGGGGGGGGGGTCTTACCCATCTGCAGAGAAGCAGTCGGTGTATTCTACAGCCCCAGCCAACTGGGCAATCGTCGAGGTTTTTGCAACTCGAGTGAAATACTTTAACCATCTAGTTACAGTACTGTGATCAACTGCCCCTTTACTTTTCGCACAACAAATCTTTTTGGTTGCTTCTGCAGCGTTATGGCCTCGTTTAAACTTGTAAAGTATGCGTTCCCGAATTAAACCACGTTGTACATTCATCTGTGCAGTTTTCAAATCACACTCAGAGTGAAACAATGTACAGCATGTCAGCGCACCAACTACCATGATACTATCAACTATCAACTCCAGCGGATACATTTAGAGTATTGTAACATGCTTATATGCAGATGCATGCCGAAACATATTCAACACAATAAAGACGAGCGGACACAGTTCTTTAGAAAAAATATACCTCTCACTTTATTGAAAGGGTTGTGTGTGAGAGGTGAGTTGGAGACTGAACAGAACTGCAACATATTGATCCCCACTCTTCTGGCCATAGCAGCCTTTCTTTCCCGTTTTCCTGGACTGCTCAACCGGGGGCCTGGGGGTTCTCATTCCAGCATCTTCTCTCCAACTGATCTGAATTTCCTGTCGCTGGGGTTATATAATTTGACATCCACCTACTTCTTGCGAGCCTCACAATTCGCACTCAGTTCAACCCTTTGACAGTCAAGGCTGCCCCCTTATATCTTTGACCGGATGCATCTGTTATTTACACAGGTGCATTTCTTCTTTTGACAGCTTGGCCGGGGTCAATATGCAACAGTACTTGGTTTTCTCAACAAAAAAAAAAAAAATAATGGTATAACGATTAACGAGCTAATCCGCCAGATGATTGTTAGTGAGTTCTATCCTCACTGGGTGTCCCATTCCTCTGTCTTTGTGCCAATGCATTACCTGTGTATTGGAAATTGCTGTTTTTAAAGTTAAATAACTTCAGTTATTACGATTTTTCACTAATTATTGCTATATATCACAAACAATTCAATTAAACACCAGTCATATATTTGCACAGAATTAAATAATCAAACTGTTCTATTTGACCAATAGATAGCACCCTATCAGGTCCTACCACTCCGTGTCAGTTTGGACCTGGTGTACCATGGGTAAATACGGCGATTTGCGAAATGTACATGGGACGTTCATTACATATATACATAACGTAGAACACATAAACAACATAGGAATCTCGAAATTCGAAAACACGTAACGACTTGTTTGTTCAGGTACAAAACCTTTTTATTAACTTTGAGTTAAAGGTTTCGACACAAGGAGGAGAGACACAATCTTCTATGCTGTCTTATTCATTTGGCCCCCATCTCGAGCGGCCCCCGTAGGGTGCAAGTTCGCCTCGCGTCTGCGAGTTTCAAAAGTCGATCCTCCTCATATGGCGTCTAGTACTCAACTCTCTAACTTTCTTCAAATCTCCCACAAACCTCTGTGCGCTTCCGGTGCGTGACGTCACTCGCACTCCGTCACCCGTTTCGTCTCGGACTATTGTGACATCTCTGAGTGATACCTTTGTCCGCCCGCACGCACCCGCGTTAACACCTGGATCAATGTTTGCACCTAACTAACCCATGTGCTGAGCCAAAAGGTTCTCAGCCTAACTAAACCCAAAGGCATGAACCGAAATCCCTTTGCCATTACGTTACATTTGGGAGCAATGGAAATGAAGGTGTAGTCCATATTCCCGAAAGCTTCAGAACTCGAGCCTTGCTATGTGATGGCTTAATGTTCTACTTAGGACATTTATTGGAGTGGAGTCTAATCCCTCTCAAGAAACGCAGCCGATGTTTCCTACAGCTCCAGCCGACTGGGCTATGCTGGCAAATATTTTGGGTCAAGCGAATTTAACATTGAAAAACTCAATTCTCTTCATAGGCAAAAATTATACATTATGGATCACAGATATTTTAAAGCTTGCTCAAGTGTTGGTAACAAACTTAGTGGGTATTTTTTTGTTTATCAAGTCCTTTAAATCCGTAGCAAACTGTGTAGTATCTTCCATCTGAGACTTCTTCAGATAAGCTTAGGTTTATCTTGGTCTCTGTGTCCAGTTTCGTTCTTATGAATGAACTCAAAGACGGATTTTCGACGTCTTTATTCACCAAAATTCCCAAGTCAATAATACGGCTGGAGAAATAGCCATTTTAGTCGTCCGTTCGTTACAGTGCTCTGGACTGTTCTCTACCGAACTGACATATTCTCACAACAGAACCAACAAATTAGAGAACTACTAAAAAGGTCAGCCAGGGGCCAAGTCTCGTCTATCAGGTCACGGGTTATTTTTCATGATTCTTCTTCAAACGAATTACCAATTAAGTTTTGAATTTATATATTTTGAATACTAAACTTTAGAAAATTACAAGGCGCCCTATTCATGATTTAATTATTGGTCGACAACCCCCCCCCCAAGGATTGGTTGTTGCGTTCGGTATTAGCATGATTCACAAACTGATAGTAGGAATGACAAGAATACGAAACTGAACGCCTTTTTTTCCCTTCTTTTGTTAACACTTCAAAACAACAAAAGGTAAACGCCTATAAAACTTAATATCTTATTCTATTCTTATTTCTTCACGTGTATAGTTCCACTGACCATACAGTACACATTTATTGGGAGACAAAAATTATTTTTTTATCAAATCAATTAGTTCATCTCGTGAAACTGGATCATTTCCTCCGTTCTTCTTGCATTAACTGCTGGCCAATTAGATTTGTACAGTGGTCGACATTTCCAAACGAATTCTATAACCTAATAAGAGAGACGAGGCGATTGATTTAATGGTTAGAAGACCCCATTACAGGTGAGGTCAAATCTCACTGGGTGTCCCATACTTCTGGCTTTGAGTCTCAACCAACCAATTCTTAATAAATGATTATACAGGGCATATTTTTGAAACAGGCAAATTATTGGGCTACGGCCGGGCTTGCAGATTCATAGGTCAACCATTTGGACTTAGGCTAGGTTACTAAAGTCAATAAAGTTCCAAACAAAATCTTTATTATTATTTCACACACACACACACTATATTACATTATGGTACCAGGAAGCATCATAATATAAACCAATGTAGATGCAAACATGTTTATGTGTGTGCAGGTGCATAGGTATATGATATATGTATGTATATGTGTGTGTGTGTGTGTGTGTATAGGTATATGATATATGTGTGTATATGTGTGTGTGTATAGGTATATGATATATGTAAGTATGTGTGTGTATAGGTATATGATATACGTATGTATATGTGTGTGTGTGTGTGTGTGTGTATAAGTATATGATATATGTATGTATGTATGTATGTGTGTGTGTGTGTATAGGTATATGATATGTGACATTGGCCCAGCGGTTAGAGTGTTCGCCAATGGCCCGGGAGACTTGGGTTCAATCCCAGGTCGAGTCATACCAAAGACTTTAAAAATGGTACTTGATACCACCTTGCTTAACACTCAGCATTATAAGGTACGGTTCAAGGGTAAAGTGGAGCAATCCTGGGAATGGAGTAGCGCCCTCCCCTACACCTTGGTGTAGTAGCTATGTGTGTAGTAGCTATCGAAAAGGGAGCCTTCGGGTCACCCTCGACTATGGTCGACTATGGTATGTATATGTGTGTGTGTGTATAGGTATATGATATATGTATGTATATATGTGTGTGTGTGTATAGGTATATGATATATGTATGTATATGTGTGTGTGTGTGTATTGGTATATGATATATGTAAGTATGTGTGTGTGTGTGTATAGGTATATGATATATGTAAGTATGTGTGTGTGTGTGTATAGGTATATGATATACGTATGTATATGTGTGTGTGTGTGTATAAGTATATGATATATGTATGTATATGTGTGTGTGTGTGTATAGGTATATGATATGTGTATGTATAGGTATATGATATATGTATGTATATGTGTGTGTATAGGTATATGATATATGTATGTGTGTGTGTGTGTGTGTGCATAGGTATATGATATATGTATGTATATATGTGTGTGTGTGTATAGGTATATGATATATGTATGTATATTTGTGTGTGTATAGGTATATGATATATGTATGTATATGTGTGTGTGTGTGTATAGGTATATGATATATGTATGTATATGTGTGTGTGTATAGGTATATGATATACGTATGTATATGTGTGTGTGTATAGGTATATGATATATGTATGTATATGTGTGTGTGTGTGTATAGGTATATGATATATGTATGTATATGTGTGTGTGTGTGTGTATAGGTATATGATATATGTATGTATATATGTGTGTGTGTGTGTGTGTATAGGTATATGATATATGTATGTATATGTGTGTGTGTGTGTGTATAGGTATATGATATATGTATGTATATGTGTGTGTGTGTATAGGTATATGATATATGTATGTATATGTGTGTGTGTGTGTATAGGTATATGATATATTTATGTATATATGTGTGTGTGTGTATAGGTATATGATATATGTATGTATGTGTGTGTATAGATATATGATATATGTATGTATATGTGTGTTGGTGCGAGCATATCTATATGTGTATGCATGTGTACAGGTATATTATATATATATATATATATATATATATATATATATACATTAGTGATGGTGTGAGCATGTTTATATATGTATGCATGTGTATGTGTGAGCACTTATGCATATGTGCAAGTATATTATATATGCATGTATATGTAGATATATGCATGTCGATATGTGCAAGCATGTGTATAGGCCTATTATATATATATATTTACCCAACCCCTCCGCTCGGGCAGGATATGACACAAGGTCAATTTTTATGTGGAGTTTAACATGTTTGAATTCAGAGGTTTCCTTCTCCTAGACTAGTTGCCCTCACCAAGGCTGAAGAACGCAGTCTGTCCTACTATTTACCCATAGCTGGAGAGAGAATAATTGGATTCATACCTTTCCCAAGGGTATTAGTGCTATATGAAATGCAATCAGTCTCGTCCAGGATGTGAACTCGTGTAGTCGTGTCCATTTCCTACGACGATAACCATTACCCCACGGGCACCTCCATATCATATATATATATATATATATATATATGCTTTTGAGTGGGAGCATGTCTATATGTGTATGTATAAGATTGGTTGTAACATATACGCATGTATATTTCTGTGGAAGTGAGAATATCTGTAAATATGTGTGTGTGTGTGTGTGTGTGTGTGTGTGTGTGTGTGTGTGAATAGGCAGCATATATGTCACTATTACAGTCAGTGTTCGCCAATGGTCCGGAAGACCTGGGTTCAATCCCAGGTCGTGTCATACGAAAGACATTAAAAATGGTACTTGATACCTCCTTGCTTAACACTCAGCAATATATGGTATGTATCAAGGGTAAAGTGGAGCAATCCAGGGAAAGGAGTAGCATCCTCCCTTACACCTTGGGGTTGTAGCTATTGAAAAGGGAGCCTTCTGGTCACCCTAGATTAAGGCCGCCGACTTTACTTTCTTATAGTCAGAGGTGAATACAAAGAGAGCGTCATTTTTTAAGTACTTTAATTTTTATGCTATCTGTGCAGGAAAAACTGTTTGCTTTTTTTCCTGTAATCAGGGTTCCATATATACCAAATAGTAATCAGAAGATCGATTGGATCATCTATGAGTGGGAAGAGTTGCAACACAGACTAGAGAGAGTTTGAACCAAGAGTAATAAGGAAGTGGGTCTCAAGGGAGGGAAAAATTAACTGTCGGCTGTTGAGACAGAGTGGTATATGTAGAAAAATTGATGTTAGTTAATTGGACCGAATGAAAAGTAAATAAAGGATTGTAATCCGACAATATGTAGAAAAATTGATGTTAGTTAATTGGACCGAATGAAAAGTAAATAAAGGATTGTAATCCGACAATATGTCGAAAAATTGATGTTAGTTAATTGGACCGAATGAAAAGTAAATAAAGGATTGTAATCCGACAATATGTCGAAAAATTGATGTTAGAGTGGTATATGCATTGACCCGTTATATCGTGCAAAATACAATATCAACGATGAGATAAATCTGAGTGGAAAAACTTATACGAACACACGTGGAATAACAATAACAGGTTTACTGTACTAAAGGTACCCGTAGAATAGAGTCCCCACCCGGTAGCCGAGCGTAGGTACTTTCCTTACGTCTTCCTTATTCTCTTACATTCTGCCCCTTGTGTAGGGTGTATAACCATATTTAATATGGCTGGGCGGATCCACTGTTTGGGGTGATCGGTTCTTCAATTACAACATTACACCCCCACAAGAGCAGAATGCGACACAATACCAATTTTTAAGTAAAATTCAACAGGTTTACCATACCAAGGTTAAAGAGCCCATTCTGTCCAATTATTCACCTATAGCTGGAGATAGAATAGTTAAATTAATACTTTTTCCAAGGATAATTGCACTATGTGAAATGCAAACTGCCTAGTTCAGGATTTGAACTCGTGTCACCATGTCCATATTCTTCAGTGATAACCATTACACTACGAGTATGTAGATACATAAGGTAATTTCGCCAGCCGTCCATATTGGGATCATATGGAAACAACACCCAAGTTCATTTTCAGGAAGTGTTCCACGCTCCTCAAACCGAGAACTCAAGAAGCAAATAAACAAACAGCAAGGATATTTTTTGGAGGAGGGGTTCAGTTTTGCTTGTTTTACTCCCTGGTGGAGCTGATTCGTGCTTTGTACAGTTTTGATTCCAAGCGATGCGCACGACTAATCTTGTCGTAAAAGAACCTGCACAATGTAGAGTCGAGACGCTCTGCAGGTGAAATTGTGCAGCAACGACAAAAGTATTTCCACAAACCCACTCATTCGTTCACATGGCAAAGTAAATGCTGCAATATATAAAAATATAATTTAACAGAATGTTGTTCCTATTTCGAGAGCATCTCATGGCACTGGACAGTCTCGATGCAATATCTCAAGCCATACCAAGAGAAAAAAAACTACACAATTCCTCCAATTCCTGCCACAGGACTCGCCAAGGTTGTATGAAAAATAGAAAGTTTGTATTTACCCAACCCCTCCACTACATGGAGAAAATAAAGAACCAGAAAATATATTCTCAAATTTCGTTTTTGCTTCTTCATTGTTAGGTGGTCTTATCAGGCTCAATGGCAAGACGGCTGAATGATTATCAGGAATGTCATATGCAAGTATTGAGCATCTTCCAATTGAACTCGACTTGAATCGAAGCATCATCACTGGTGATGAGACATGAACTTTTGAATCCGACCTGGAAACCAAGCAGGAGAGCAACCAGTGAAAGTCTCCGACATCGCTGAGGCTGAAAAAAGCAAGACAAAGTCAGAGTTATATTGATCATTTTCTTCCATGTGAGGGGCATCGTCCATAGTGAGTTCTTGGCAACCAATCAGCAAGTCTACAAGGAGATCCTGCAGCATATGCTTCTCTATTTGTATGAGATAAGTGTTGTGGCAGGAAAATCATGGCTGCTCCCCAAAGCAATACACCTGCGCACAATGCTCTGAGCATTCAACAGTTCCTGGTTGAGAGGAACATCACCGTACAGAAAGTAAATTAAAGTTGGCGACCATTGTCGAGGGTGAACTGAAGGCTCCTTTTTCAATACCTACCACACTGTGATGTAGGGAAGGGTGCTACTCCATTCCCTGGATTGCGCCACTTTACCCTTGATCCTTACCTTATAACGCTGAGTGTTAAGCAAGGCGGCATCAAGTACTACTTTTTGAGTCTTTGGTATGACTCGACCTGGGATTGAACCCCGGTCTCCCAGACCATTGGCGAACACTCAATTCATTAGCTAATGGCTCAATCAATTGGACAGAAACAACCACCATATTCACCTGATCTTGTTCCATGTAACTTTTTTTTCCCAAGCTTTGAATCACCAAGTGGACCTGTTTTGAAGACATGGAGGCCATCAAGAGGGTCATTACGACTAAGCAGAGGGGCATCCCTGAAGAATCCTTCCAGCAGTGGAGAGAAGCATGGCAGAGAAGGTTGGTTGGGTTTTATGGCATATCAACCTTCATAGGTTATTTAATTCCAAATCCATTTTTATACATATAGTCAGTTCTGTTTCAAACAATTCAGTTTTGCATGAGTACACAGTTTAGTTTTCAAAAACATTTCTATTTCAAGCTATTCAGTTTAGTCAAACAATTCAGTTTAGTATAGGTATACATTTTCTCCACATATAGTTAAATGTCAAAACAGTTCTATTTCAAACAATTCAGTTTAGCATAAGTACAGTATCAATGTTAAAAAACAGTTCTATTTCAAGCAGTTCAGTTTAGCATAAGTACACATTTTGATTGTTAAAAACATTTCATTTTCAAGCTATTCAGTTCAGTCAAACAGTTCTAATTCAAACAATTCAGTTAAGCATAAGTATGCCATTTAGTTCTATTTAACCCATAGATAGGGCCCTATCAGGTGCTACCACACCGGGTCAGAGTGGACCTGGGAGCAATGGCAATAAAGGTGTGTTTTGCATTCCCCAAAGCCCCAGCATCACTGGAACCTCACCTTCAGATTGTTTAGTGTCATATCTAGGACACTCATTGAGGGGGGGGGTCTTACCCCTTTGTAGAGAAGCGGTCAGTGTCTTCTACAGCCCTAGCCAACTTGGCAATGGCAGAGAAGGATTGGAAAGTGTGTTAACCTCGAGAGGAGTTACTTTGAGTCAGAGACCATGTAGTTTGTTGTTTGGAATTGAAATGAACTGTTTATGTGTGTTGACAAGGAAAAAAAAATGTATTTGTTATTCATCCTAACAAAAAAAAAAAAATAGAGCAGTCCACAAAAAAATGATGGAACATTGGTGTGACGAGAAGCTATAACAGGCTGAAGGGGGGGGGGAGAAAAATGGCTATCCAATGAGATAGTGATATAACATTTCCATGGTTCCTGCTAGTACAAAAATTTTTTCTGTAAGGTAGATATGTAATAATCACTGATAGCAAAAATTTCAGTCATCCCCACCAAATAAAGACAAAACCATGAAACACATTTAATGAATATAATTAATTTTATTTACAACTCCATGTTACATTGTTTAACAATTCTTTGTTCTGGCATCAACCGCTGGACGGAAGGGAGAGATATGGAAGTATGAGCAGTTTGGGATGAGAAATGAGGAAGGAAAAACGGAAAATTGGCCAACAAATAGAAAAATGACAAACAATTTTCATTCAACAGCAGCTTTGTAGATTGAGGAATTTTAATTTACCAGTAGCATGGCTCGGTTTTTGAGCAGTCATTGAGCCATTCATGGACCCCCAAATTTATGAGGTCAGTCGAGAAGAAAACAAATTGTGACCTCGGGATAATTATAAGCATTAACTTGATTTTCAAATCTTTTTTCTTTCTGAGTCAGTCCAGTGAAAAGATAAAAGCACAAATTTCCAAATTTTTTTAAAATGACAAGCAAAATAGAATTGTAATATATGTATAAAAGATAAAAATTTAAACAAAACACAAAAATAGGCAAAAAGAAAATGGTTTTTATTTACCCCCACTCACTTTTCAAAAAAAAAAAAAAAAAAAAAAAAAAAAATTGACAACAACTAAAAGATTTGTAAATAAGATGATGTAAAAAAAAAAAAAAAAAAAAAGATCTCTTTTTGATACAAATGTGAGTCAAAAGTTTTGCAATATTTTGCTAGTATGAGCTACTTTGTGGCACATATGTCACATGACTGAAGCAGTTTAAGTCGTGGTAGGTACCTGCTGAGGTTGCCAGTATTGTGGTAGTTGGTGTGCTGACATGTTGTGCACTAGTTAAGTGTGTGCATGATTTCAGATCCACACAGATGAACATGTTGTGTAGTTGAATTCATCTGAAACGAGAAGGTGCAGTTGATCACAGGTGGGAGAAGAAATTTTGCTCAGGTTGCAAGAACCTTGACAATCAGGCCTAAAAGCATGGATTTCAAGGTCGTGCTCCAAGCCAGAAAAGCAATTCTGGTGAGTAACACTCAGAGAGTATCAGGAGAGCTCAGCGTCTCACAGTCCAGTATGGTTTATCAGCTTCACATCACAACCTCAGCAAACCAAATGAGTAACACTTGGAGAGTATCAGGAGAACTCAGCATCTCACAGTCCAGAGTGGTTTGTCACCTTCACAATTTCAGCAAAAGTATCTGGAGCTGCTGAATTGTGCCACACATACTACCAAAATATTGCAAAACTTTTGACTCATCTTAGTAATATATATATTTAACAATATGAACCCCTTTCCAGAAGAACTGGCAAAAAACTAGCCAGCCAAATATGTGTTTATTCAGAGCTAATAATACCAGATGGCTGTAAAGGGATGTGTGATAGATAAATTGGTTTCAAATTTAAATTTAACTTACCTTAAAACTGGTAAAATTTAGAAATTCACTCTGGAAGGGGTTAATAAACAAATGACTCGTTGTAGCTTAAGTTAATATTAATGAATATGGAAGAGGAAACCAATATGGTGGTGTATTTACTCATTTATTTATGACATTTCACCCTGTACGAGCTTCATCAGATGATCACTTGGTCATGTTTTTAAATTTTAGCCAAAATATTGGTAAAAAACGAGATGAAGTTATCAAGGCCACATAATTAGGAATGCCAATTGATATGAAGCTTCAAAAAATGAAAAATATTTTAAATTTTGCTTATCACGGCTGTTTAAGTCAAGAACAAGAAAATATTACTTTTATGTGCAAAGTGGAATACAGTTAGAAATAAATTACAATTAATGATAGATTGAAATTAGCAAACGACAGGAGTAAGTCTTTGTTATTTTAACCAATGTCAGATGAAGTGAAATAGTGTTTTTAATATTAATATTACCAGGAAGGTTGATATATTATAAAATACAAATTGTTGCTTGCATAAAATGTTAGAGTCTATTTCAAACTGATGTTTGAGTATGGTATTTCAATTATAATACCTTTTTAAAACATATCTGTGGTTTGGTTTCTTTGTTTAATGGCATATCAACTTTTGTGGGAAAAAAACCCCAAAACAGCAGTGGTAATATTTAATCCATAGCTGGGCGGATAAGGGGGGTTCAAACCTTTCCCAAGGGTATTTGCCCGAAAGTGAACATAACAGTGAGATTGGAGTTTGAACTATTTTGATTGTCTCCTCAGCTCAAGCAGAGTTGATCCCAACTTAACCTGTGGAACCCATAAGACTGATATTTGAGGCTGAGCACTGTTTTAATATCTACCATAGGCCCAATATTTGGGGCTTTTAGAGACCATGTCAAATCTTTAAACAAAGATGTCTGCATCTTTGAGGAAAATTTGAATTAAGTTTATATATATATATATATATATAAACTTAATTCATCAGTCATCAGTTACTAGAGAGATTTTCTTAGGAATAGAAAGCAACCCTTTGAACCCTTAACATTAGATACCCTGTAGCTGACCAAAAAAAAAAAAAAAACCCAAAGAAATCACAATCAAATAGTTATTTACTAAATGAAGCATAGTTTTGGCACACAGTGAGGATCAAACTCACTACTCACTGTGATCTGTGAGACAAGCTTGTTAAGCATTATGTGACAATGTAACCCACCCTCGTTTAGAATTGGCACAGCCAGTGAGGATCGAACTCACAATCCAGTAGCAAGGATGTGCCAGGCTAGCTTGTTAACCATAGCACTGTGATGTGACTCAGGGTAAAATCAAAATAATTATTTACTTAGCATAACTTAGTTTTGGCACATACAGGAGAGCCTGAGAGGATTAAACTTGGTTGTAATTGGTAAACAAGAATGGCTCATTAACCATTACAGCAGTGGGTATGATCAAAATAGAATTGAGCAAATAATGGATTTTTTTGGTGTGTGTGTGTGTGTGTGTGTGTGTGTAATGACTCGAAGCATTTTAGCCCGAAGTAATGTGGGAGATTTTTTGATTTTTTTCTTTTTATGGAATATAAACCTTCGTGGGTTATTTAATGCCAAAGCCATCCCTGCAGAAGATTAGCAGTGATACTATTTAACTCATAGTTGGGGGGATAAGGGGGTTCATACCTTTCCCAAAGGGTATTAGTTTGAAAGTGAATGTAATAGCACAACTGGGATTTGAACTCACTTACTTTGTAGTCGTGATCCAGTACTATAGCCATTACGCCACGGGAACTCCCCCAAAGAGATTTTTTTATTTTTGGAGAGAGGGATCACCATCCCTCTTTTTAAATAATAATAATTATTATAATAATAATAGTAGTAATAATAATAATAATAATAATAAAGAAAATGATAAAACCATTTAAAACGTTTATAGAAACCAGATAATGGGCTGGTAAATATGGATAAAATACATGCAAGAAAAATGTGAAGAGGTCAAAAAAGTTTGAATAAAACAGAACTAATTTGTTTAATAAAGATCAAATCACAGCCACTGGTATCAAAAAGTGTTTTATCTTTTATGAGGGGAGGTAAAAAAAAAAGAAGATATAATCAAAGTGTCGGTAAACAAAGGAAAAAAGCCAATCATTCGTGAGGTTAGTAGTTTGGGGGTTAGTCAAAAAAACAAAAAAAACAAAATGAGCAGCCTGATTCTCCAATATGTTTTCCCAAATCACAGGGGAATGAATCCGAGATATGTTATGCAGTCAATATATTGTTAATAGCAAAAAAACAAACAAAAACAAATGGAAAAAAAAAAGGGGGGAAGAGGTGGTGGCTCAGTTGGTAAAGCAGTAGATAAAGGCTCTTAAGCCCATTAAAATCAGGGGACAGTTTTTAGGGATTGGAGGTAGTGGTGGGAGAAAAATATCTTGAACCTGGTCATTTCATTTAAATCATTTATTCATTTCAGTTAATATTTCCCCAGAGTTGAGCTTAGTTTGGTACAAGGCCACCAGTGTGGAGCAACATTAAGGGTCAAAGTTTCTAGATTCAGTATAGTAACCACTATTTGACAGCAAGATGAGGTTCATTTCAGTCTGAAATGGTTAGATTAAACAGAGTTCATGAGTTCAAATCAAGACGGTGCCATCTCATTAAATATTAAATGGCAAGCCACTGAAATTAGTTGGTTTAGTTTTATGGTATATCAACCGTTATTGGTTATTTAATGCCAAATCCTGTTTTTACATATATATTAAAATATATATGATTTGGAAACACATTTTGTAGATATAAAAAGTTGAAGGATCAAACAGTTCTATTTCAAACAGGTCAATTTAGCAAATGACAACTAAGTTAAATGGTTCCAAGTATTGTTATGTATCACTAATAATTCAAATAAACATCAATCATTTGAGAATTGATTTTTTATTTATTGTGGACGTTTTGTCCTCATCTTGGTAGTCTTTTATTTATTTATTTTTTTTTTTGTGTTGTTTCTTCTTCACTACATGAATGCTGAGTCTTGTAACCGTATCCCCAGTAATTACTGGAGATACAGTTACAAGACTCAGCATTCCTATCCGAGGTCGCGGTTAATCACCTGAAGAAGGCCAGAGGTGAAAATTGGCTGAAATGTAGTGAAGAAGAAAGAACATAAAAAAAAAAAAATAAATAAATAAATAAAAGACAATCAAGATGAAGACAAAAAGTCCGCAATAAATAAAAAATTAATTCTCAGATTAAGAAGCCTCATCTCAAAATGCTTCCAATTAAAGACAATCAATCATTTGTTTACACACACATAAATGATCAAACAGTTCTATTTCTAACAATTCAATTTAGCATAAGTCATTTGTTTGCACACAGTTTAAATGTGAAACAAGTCAGAGTGAACCTGAGAGTGATGGCAATGCAACTCCAGCTTTATTGGAGCCTCACCATCAGATTTTTTATATCCTCGTTGACGGCTGGGTTTTACTCCTCTGCAGAGATGCAGTCGGTGTATTCTACAGCTCTAGCCGAATAGACTTTCAGAAATTAGTAGTTGAGTCCATATACCTCAGTAGCAATATCTCATCAACTGAAAGTGGTGACAACATATGCATAGGTAAAGCATGGACTGCTATTTACAGCTTATTAACCATTCGGAAATCTGATCCCTGATTAAAAAAAAAATATCAAAAAACAAACCTGGGAATCCTTCCAAGCTGTAGCAGTGTGGTACTACTGTATGGTTGCACCACTTGGAGAAAAAGCTAAATGAGAACTACACAAAAACGCTGCATGTTATTTTGAACAAATCCTGGAAGCAGCAACCTACAAAACAGCAGTCGTATGGCCACTTACTTCCTATCTTGCAAACTATTCAAGTACGATGAGCAAGGCATGCTGGTGAAGTAAGGACAAACTCATAAGCGATGTTCTTCTATGGACTCCTACACATGGACACACCAGTGGGGGCCAACTAGCAAAAACTTACATCAGCTCAGTGTAGACACTGACAGCTGTCTACAGGACTTGCCAAGAGTGATGACTGATAGGGATGGAGGGTGAGAGAGAGTCAAGGGAATGTATGCTGTCAGCATGCCTTGATAATGATGAGAGTTTACCACTAAGGTGTTCGTTTTAATCTAATATTGTTTAATAGCTTACTTGTTAGAGATGATAAAGGTTCGTTTTATTTAGATGGATTCCTTCCAAGATTAAGAGGCAAGGTGGGATCCAGGAGAGATGCCTGGATTAATAGACTAAGCTTCGATCCAATGAAAGTCCTTCTTACACTTCATGGGTGCTAGACAGTTTTTGACCCCCCCCCCACAAAAGGGTTTGTCCACTTTTAACAGGTCTTATTTTCGATCCTATAAACCCTCTCAGAGGCAGAGCAAGATTTTTGTCACTTTTGCAGTAGCTCAATGTAAGACATTTTCAATAGGCCGCTTGCTGAACAATTCAATGTTAATGTATGGAAACATTACTATTAGGCAACCAAGGTGGAAGACTGTATATAAGTTATTATGGTTGGTTGAGTTTTATGGCATATCAACCTTTGTAGGTTATTTAACGCCAAATCGATTTTTATGTAAATAATCGGTTCTATTTCAAACAAGTCAGTTTAGTATGAGTACACAGTTTAATTGTCAAAAACGTTTCTATTTCAAACTGTTCAGTTTAGTTAAGCAGTTCAAATTCAGCTAATTCAGTTTTGTATCAGTACAGATTTTGTTTACACACAGTTAAATGTCAAAACAGTTCTATGTTAAACAATTCAGTTTAGTGTAAATACAATTTCAATGTCAAAAAACAGTTCTATTTCAAATAATTCAGTTTCGCATAAGCACACAGTTTAAATGTAAGTATGGTTTACTTGTCAAAAACATTATTTTAAGCTATTCAGTTTAATCAAACAGTTCAGTTTAGCATAAGTATGCCGTTAGTTCTACTTAACCCATAGATAGGGCCCAATCAGGTGCTACCACGCCAGGCCAGAGTGGACCTGGGAGCAATGGCAATTAAGGGGTGCTCTGCATTCCCCAAAGCTCCAGCATCACTGGAACCTCACCATCAGATTGTTTAATGTCATATCCAGGACACCCGTTGGTGTGTGGGGGGTCTTACCCCTCTGTAGAGATGCAGTCGGTGTATTCTACAGCCCCAGCCGACTCGGGAAAGTTGTTTTGGAAAATATAATTAAGAGTGTTTTATTGTTTTCTTCCTATTGCACTATGACACATTGCTGATAAAATTATTATATTTTGGTTCGGTTATTTGGTTTAATGGCATATTAACCCTTGATGGTTATTTAATGCCAAATCCTCTTTATACATTTACATATTATGTATAATTTCTAAGTGAATAGTTTGTCGGTAACTTTATTTTTAAACAAGTTTGAGCTCATTTGTTTGCACACAAGTTAAATGTTTTCAGGTATTTCTATGTTTATTGTTTAAAGGCATATCAACCTTTGTGGGTTATTTAATGCCAAAGCTATTCTTGCAGAACAGCAGCAGTGGTACTATTCAATCCATAGCTAGGGAGATAAGGGGGTTCATGCTTTTCCAAGGGTGTTAGTCCAAAAATTAACATAATAACATGTATGGAGTTCAAACTCACTTCTTCTGAGACTGCAGCCAAGCACATTAGCCATTATGCCACAGGGACTCCCCTGGTTTCAAGTATTCTTATCTAATATTAATAATTCTATTTAATATTAATCATTTGTTTGCACACAGTTAAATGGTTTCAAGTATAGTAAATAGTTCTGTTTGACCCATAGATGGGATCCTAACAGGTACTACCACTCTGAGTCGGAGTCGACCTGGGAGTAATGGCAATGAAGGGGTACTCTATATTCTCAAAAGCTCCAGGACTGGAGCTTCACCATCAGATTAGTGCCATATTCAAGATGCTTGTTAAGGGTGGGGTGGGGGGCTTACTCTTCTGCAGAGATGCAATTAGTATATTCTACAGCAACAGCTCGTATCATGTTTATTTTTCTAGTGATTAATTGAGCTTTTGAACATAACTTTAATAAATACATTTTTTGCCTCCTCTAAGTAAAGTTGGCGACTGTGGTCGAGGGCAACCAGAAGGCACCCTTTTCAATAGCTACTACACCGAGGAGTAGGGGAGGGCGTTACTGTTTTCTCTGGAATGCTCCACTTTACCCTTGATACGTACCTTATATTGCTGAGTGTTAAGCAAGGAGGTATCAAGTACCATTTTTAAAGTCTTTTGGTATGATGCGATCTGGGATTGAGCCCAGGTCTCCCGGACCATTGGTGAACATTCTACCCACTAGGCCAATGGAAAAAAATTATTTGCCTGTGAAAGGGTTAAGTGGTCAGAAGAGAAATGGTTTGGTTACTAACTTTGATTGACTTCATACTAAAATTATCTTTGAATGAGCTGAAGTCAACAGAATAGACTCATTTGAAAAAGTGCCATTGGTCATCTAACATTTTAGAGGATTTTTTCAAATATTGCTATCTAGTATAAATAGTTTTATTTGCACACAGTTAAATGGTTTCAAGCATCACTATGTAACACTTACAATTCAATTTAGGCATACAATTAAAGAGTTTCAATATAACCAGCAGGACACATGGCGTGATGGTTATAGGCGTTGGTTCCCTAAGCTTCTAAGGAGACAATCATCTGGAGGTTGCAGGTTCAATCCTCACTACAGGCGAGTAACAATACAGGAATACTTTACACTTGTACCCGGTTATGGATTGGGGGTGTCCTCGTGGTGTAATGGTTAAAGCGATGAACTGCGGAATCGTAGTACGCGAGTTCGTACTCCAGCCGCGCTATTGCGTTCACTTTCGGGCAAATACTCTTGGGAAAGGTATGAACCCCCTTATTCTCCCTCCAGCTATGGGTAAATAGTAGGATGGACTAGGTTCTTCAGCCTTGGAGAGGCAACTAGTCTAGGAGAAGGAAAACTCTGAATTCAAAACCTGTTAAACTCCGCTTAAAATTGACCTTGTGTCATATCCTGCCCGAGCGGAGGGGTTGGTAAATAGTACCCGGTTATGGATAACGGAATCAGAACAAGCGACCCTTGTGGTTTCAATAAAGGACATAGTTTGAAGTTCTGTGAAGGTTACCGAGTTCAACAAACACCTGAAGAAGGCTGGAGGACATATTGCCCGAAACGTTGTGGAAATAACAATAAAAATGAAGACAATAGTCCGAAAACCCTTAATGATAAAAAATCAACAAGCTTCATCTCAGAAATTTAGACAACTACTTATAATCAAATTGTGAAATTCTTTTAAAAGTGTAAATTTGACTGAAAAGTAGAGTACGTCATGTTCACTGTTTGAGATCAACTTTACCTCTTACTTATTTGGTCCTTGTGTCAGAATGTCAGGTCCTCTGTGGGCTAAAATGAATGGTTCAGCTTTTTATTGATGCTTGAGATAAGCCAAACGGAAGTAGCAAGAGATCTGAAAAAATCTTATTTCCTATCTATGAGGCTCCCCATGCAAGTGCCCTTGTGGAGAGGTGCCAAAAGGGATGGTTTTTGTTCAAGTAGAAAACAGATTTAAAACTTGTGATAAAAAAAAAAAAAAAAAACGAAAAAGGAAAAAAAAATTTACTCTTGACTAATTTTCTCAGATCTATTTTGATTAAATTAACGATGAAAACATTCTTCTTTAAAAAAAAAAAATTATGAAATTTGCTTATCAATTGATAAATTAATTTCAATGGCATGTCAACCCATATGGGGTTAGTTTATGCCAAGGAGAGAGGGAAGTGCATACAGTGTATGTTTTTAAATCACATTTAAGTAGTTTCTTAAGAGGTTTTTTTTTTTTTTTTTTTTCATTTTACGATATTTTCTAATAATTCCAGTGTATAGCACTGATCGTATTTACACTTATAATCTTAGGTAAAATTCTGTTTTTCTAAACAAGGGCAAAATTTTATCCATGTCAACATTTTCTAATAGGTTCTTTATATTGTTTACTATTGTTATATTGTTTACTTATTGTTTACTACTATTATATTGTTTACTTATTGTTTACTATTATATTGTTTACTTTGAACAAATAAAATAAGAGTTAAATCTCCACATTCTATGAGAAAAGGTTTAACTGAGTCGGGTGTTGGACAGGTTTTACACTGGGGTTGTTTTTGCTTGAGTATAAACGAGTGCATAAATCTTGTGTGATCAATTCACATTTACTCTTTCATTATCAAGGGGAGAGGGACCCTGAGGCCAAATAAAGTGAAGGTTCATTATGATATGGGGAGGGGTGCTGGAAGCGGTCACGGGTATTGATAATTTTTGTGTGTGAAGCCAATACCAACTGAATATTTTCATCTTGATATTTTTTTTTGGGAAAAAAAATAAGTGTATTTAAAAATGAAAAAGAAAAACATTTAAAAAAAAAAAAGAATTTTTTTTTTAGATTTTTTTTTTCTTTTTTTAAATGTGAATTATAACAGTAAAAATGATTTTTAGTTGATATATATATATCAGCTTAGAAATATTTGAAAATTTGTGCAAATCTGCATTGATTATAAACAAATATAGGGAGTTTAATACTTTTTTTTTTCTCTTTCTTCTGGACACTGGCTGACTTTAACAATTAATCCTTTTCAAATGATGCCAAACAGAAAAAGAATATACTTCAATATCAACTGATGAGTATATATATATATATATATAAAATCATAAAATAAATAAAATAGGAATAAGAAAACGGATTTAATTCCAATAGGATAAAACAAAAAACACATTTATGTATAAATAAATGTCAAATATAACTTTATACACAGTTCAATAGCCAAGTATTCATTTCTATTAGGGCATATAAAAATATTTTAATTTATCCAAATCTTACATTGTGTAAACATCTAAAGCCTATGATTCAACTATATCATTATCAATAATAATAATAGTAATAATAATATTAAGATGCATTAAAGGAATTTCCATTTTTATAGACTTCTATGCCAAACTTTATTTCATGTAACCATCACAAGGATTCTATTATATTGCATGTGAGAGTATATATATATATATATATATATATATACACACACACTCATGTAATGAAGGATCCTTAATTTCTAGCCACAAAATGGTGTTATATCATATATTGAGCATAATTAACGGTCCCAAACTTTGGTCGATGCAAGCCAACAAAAATATTTCTTCAACTTCTACTGACCAAAAGAGAAAGCATTCAAAAATATATTTATACTACTGTAATACACTAGAAATCAATACAATACTATAAATAAAGAATGTAGTCTAGACCTTGATGTAGCCTACTGCGTTTGCTTGGGTATTCCAAACATACTAAAACCCCACCACTGATACATAATAGCAATGATAATATGATAATTATATATGGAATTGATTACATATGCTTGGGAGGAATTTTATTTTTCATTAACAAAATCTTTGGCCTAGTAAGATAAGCTTCAATATTTCAAAAACATGAACAACCTCTGGTTCTCAAGTGAAAAACTAGTGGTTCATTACACAAGTGATATTCATACATTTTCTTTTGCTGGAAATAATTAGTCTAATCCTGGGAGAGTAAGGGGGCTGTTTTGCCAGGCAGTCATTTCCTGTTAAAAGGTGTTGAGGCTATAAGACAATTTTTATTACTGTCTATCAGGAAAAGTCCCATTTGCCTGGTGGAGCTGGTTTGGTTGGGTTTTAAGGCATATCAAACCTTGTAGGTTATTTAATACGAAATCCTCTTCATACATATTATATATTATTTGTAAATGCATAGTTTATAGATAACATTTTTAAATGAGCCAAAGCTCATTTGTTTGCGTACAGTTAAATAGTTATTTGTAGGTTAGTCGTGGGTATGTAATTTTATTTTTAAATGAGTCAGAGCTAATTTGTTTGCACACAGTCAAATGGTTCCAAATATTCTAACATGAATAGTTCTATTTACTATTAATCATTTTTTTTGCATTCAATTTTTTTCAAATATTGCTATCTAGCATAAATAGTTTTATTTGCACACAGTTAAATGGTTTCAAGCATCACTATGTAACACTTACAATTCAATTTAGGCAGACAATTAAAGAGTTTCAAGTATTGCTAATCAACACTAATAATTCTATTCAATATTACTCATTTGTTGGCACACAGTTAAATTGTTCCAAGCATCATTATATATCACAAACAGTTCAATTAAACATCAGTCATTTGTTTACACACAGTTTGAATGTCAAACTATTCTATTTAACCCATAGATAGGACCCAATCAGGTGCTACCACTCCGGGTCAGAGTAAACCTGAGAGAAATAACAATGAAAGGGTACTCCACATTCCCCAAAGCTCAAGGGCTGAAACCTTGTCATAAGATGGTTTATAGTGGAGCTGGGTAAATGTTCTCATATAGAAAATATGAAATAAAAAAATTAAAAAACAAAGAACTGTTCCTGGATGTTTTAGATTTTTATGCCGATTTGAACAAGGAATTTGGTTCTCAATTTCCTGATTGAAAATTTGACAAAATCTGACAATTATTTTGATTATTTTGCTTGTTTTTCTCTCTACTTTTGGTTGTTTGGCTTTTGTTTAACGGCATATCAATCTTTGTGGGTATCTAATGCCAAAGCAATGCTTGTAGACAAACAGCAGTGTTACTATTTAACCTATAGTTGGGGGAATAAGGGGTTCATTTTGCTGTAATGATAATCATCAGAGCAAATAGACAGAGTGACCCAAGTTCAAGTCCTGGCCTCGACTGTTTACATTTTGTATAGTGCTAATACTCTTATGCTCTCTGTATGCCCTCAATTATTTTCCTACTGACTAATGGTAAATAGTAGGGTAGACTGGGCTCTTTAAGCTTAGTATGACAACTGGTATTGGAGAAGGAAAACTCTGACTTCAAACCTGTTAAACTTTACAAAAAATTGATCTTGTGTCCCATCCTGAACAGAGTGGAGAGGTTGGTGTATGTATATATATATATATATATATATATATATATATATATAGTATTTATTTACCCAACTCCTCAGCAAAAGGCAGGCTGCAACACAAAATCAATTTTTTAAGTGGTTTTGAATTCAGTTTTCCTTCTAGACTGGTTGCCCTACCAATCCTAGAGAATCCAGTCTGCCCTACTACTTAACCATGATTGGAGTTGTATTAATGCTTTTCTCAAGGGCAAGAGTCCTATTACAATAACAAAGCATACATCCATATATGGTAAGTGCCCAAGAAGC